>LR738714.1:598686901-598737597 GCA_902687465.1 Secale cereale
AGGAGGGGGGGGGGGGCTAAAAGAGGTTGGGAATATACTTTGCTATCGAGGAGGGACTCTGTCAACTTGAGCTTCTCATCCAGCTTCTCCAATTCATCAGTAAGCTGCCATCAAAATGTAACAAATCAGCAATCATATTAACAAACGGAGAACAGACAATGATCTTTAAAATTTGAAATGCTTTTGATTGGTTTTCCCAAGTTCTGTTCAAGGCAACATTCCAATTTTCGTTATGACAACAACCAAAAGTAACATATGCATTAATGCTAGTGTTGGTATGTGAGTCAGGTCATCTTTAACAAACCATACTGATTTTAAGTACTGGGTTAAAATTTCCTTGAGGGACACTTCAATAAGAAATAGTCAAAAGGGGGCTACAGAGATAGCTTATTATCCGATTAAAGTGAGCATAGTAAGATAACTTTTATTTGACAAATAAGCAGTATCTGATATATCAAAACAAACAAGCTTTACTCGACATGTCATTCATTGCTCATGCCTAGGTGTCTCATACTGCCATACAGAATGGCACAATCACCTTCAGCAGAGACAGATTCTAACCTACGCAAATTAGATTCAAATTTTAATCCCGGTTTTTAGCATGCCCAGTTACTTCATTTATGAAGAAACAGTCAGACTAGCTGATGAGATGCAGGGGCAATAGAATACACAGAACTAACATGGCCAAAAGGCAGACACATCATTAAAGCAAACACAGCAACCAGAGATGCACTAAAGATCAACCAATATCTAACTGAAGAAAAAAGGCTCAGTTAAGGGATCTTTAGTTGATCTAAATAATACAACTAGGGTCACTCACTTTTCCCTTCGTTTAGCAATTTAAAAAGCATGTTAGGGTGGGATACATATTTGGTTAGAAGCCTACAAGTTGAGTTGCAAAGGGGGGGAAAGGAACCAAGGATCTTAAAAGAACAAGTAAATTTCATAACAAATCATATAAGTGCACATTTAAGTTTACATTCCAAAGAAATTTTACATAAACGTTTCAATACACCTCACATCCATCAGTTCGTTTGTATGAAACGGAGTCTGAAAGATATACATATCTGTCATGTGGGATACCCAAGCCAGCAGCCAAAATTTCTGTAATTCTACAAAATTTGTAGCTGTTCAATACTTCTAAAGTTATGATAAAGTGTGTCCAAATTTTCAAAATTAACTGCAAGAAAACAACATACTCCCTCCGATCCAAATTAATTGACGCAAGTTTAGTACATAGTTGTACTAGAGCTGCGTCAATTAATTTGGATAGGAGGGAGTACCATTTTTCACAAAATAATCATCTATTTGAACTAAATATCCAAGCATCTTGAAGATTTAAAATTACCTAAATTATATTAGGCAACATATATGTCTACTCCAAATTAACCATCATTTCGGTGGAATCATATAATTTTTTTTTATTTTTCTTCATCAAATCTTTTAAAAAGGAAACTAAAAATTCAAATAATTAGCGATTACAATTCACAGGCCTCCGATTAAAATTTTATATTCAAATCCATGTTTTCAACATGATATATTTTTTGAAGACTGTAACATTGCGAGATTTCGTCTGACATTATGCGAATAATAAGATGAAGTTAAATTCACTGACAGAATATTTGCCTTGTGGCAGCACCTACTTCCTGAAAATTGGGTCAACGAATTAACGTTGAATCCTTGATACGTCCAAGTATTGGTTATTGCAGTTTGCTCATCGAATCGAGAGCAATGTGTACATCATATTCACCCCTTGTGCATACTAAGAAATCTGAGTGGGCACTGAGCAGGCTCAACAAACATGCAAACTACACACCAGATAAACTGCAACCAGGACTGACGTACTGAACATCAAAATATCCATTAGCACTCAGCATCAAAATCTCTTTGAGTACCACAGACGTTAGCACTTGCAAAAGTACAGCTTCAGAACAAGGGTGATGGGAATCAATTCTATTAACTAAGGCCGGGGCAGCTTTATTAAGCTCTTGCCGTCCTGTCGACCTGACACATTCTTTAAGTTAGTTTAGCTCAAACATATCTTGAAAAACTACTGCAAAAGACAGGGACTTCATAGCCCTGCATGAATGGTCATAACACTCTGATTCACTAGTACCTCTCCTAATGAACAAGACAACCAGTAAAAGATCACCCAAAAAGAAAGAAAGTAAAAAAGCAGAGCCTGGCAGGAAAAATAATAATCAAATGCAGTCTTGCTAAATGTTGAGTAAACAGTAAGCCTATGTTGAACTTTCAGAGTTTGAGTATGCCGTGGTGAATAGACAAAACCCTCCAAATCCATGAATCCGACAAAATAATGTCCACCAAAAACAAGGGGAAGATTAATATCTTGTCCCTGACACTCGGCCAGAATCACCTCCGCATCGAGCAAATATGCCCCCAAACTCTCCTATTTGGCTATAAATTCTCTTGCACCGACACTATTCCAAGCTCGAAACTGAAAGAAATGGCCACCGAAAAACAAAACAGGAATCAGAAGCAAGCTTGGGGATTTACCTCCTCGACGGCTTTCTCCCGCGCCCTCTCCGACAGGCGCAGCGCCTTTATCTCCGCCTGCGCCTCGCCCAGCTCCCTATCCTTATCTAAAACCACGCAAAAAGGAAAAGAAAAACACCAACCATTTCGCCGTCAGATTCGAAAGGGCGGCGGCAATTCACCGAACAGGAGCGGAGCGGGAACCAGAGCTGCGGCGAGCCAGGCGCCAACTCACCCCGGACTTCGTTCTCGAGCCGGTTGAGCTCGACCTTGACGGGATCCGAGCCGTGCATCAGCGTGAGGAGCTCGTCGGCGTCCAGGCCGACCTGCGCCGCCCCGCGCCTGCGCGAGGAGCCCCTGTGCGCCGACGCATTCCCCTCCTCGCCGCCGTCGGCCATCTCAGATCTGGGCCCCGTCGCCTCAGCCCACCATCCAAATCGCGCGGCCCCCGAGTCCGCCGGTGGCCGCAATGCCGTCCGAGGGGGGAACCCTAGCGGCGGTGTCGGGGCTCGGGTTGGGGGCGCTCTGCTCAGCTTTTGCTTTGCTTCGCGTGGTGTTTGTTGTCTTGCTCGAGCGAGGACAGCGGGTTTGAATAGCGAGGTGTTTGGGGGATTTAAAGCGTCGGCTTTTCGGGGCGATTTAGCTTAAAGCTGAGCTAATTAACCGTTGAGCTATTGACAACAGCAGGAGAGGAGGGAAAGGCACTCGTGCTTCTCAAAGATGGTAGTGTTGAACATCTAAACAGAAAAACAAAATTGGAAATTACTACCTCCTCTGTTCACTTTTGTAAGACCCTGAAGACATTTTAGATACTGTGCAAAACAGTCTATTTTCAGTTGTCTGAAACGATTTACAAAAGTGAACGGAGGGAGTAGTATATTTTAAGGCCAGTTTAGCAGCAAAGTTTTATATAGCCGTAATAATGTAAAATTCCACTGTTTTATGCCACATTTGGTCCTGCAAAAAAAGGTGCGGCCTCTGGTTACAGGAATTTCTAAATCTGTAGCTAGCATTTGTTTCGCCCATGAAGTTTTTTTGTAACAACGCCTTTTGATAAGTCGCTTTAGAAAATATAAATCGTCCCATCTAGAGGGGATTAGAAAACTGAGAGTCGTCCGCACGAGCCAAACAAATGGCGTAATGTGGGTAAAATTGAACGGAAGCAGTGCTTTCTGTAACGGGAAACCGAATGCGTTACATGGGTCGAACCAAACGCGTCTTTAATGTTTGTGCATTACTTCACCTTCTAGGACCTACATTTTCCTTTTTGACAACCCACCAACAGTTATTATTGGTCATGTTAAAAAGGAAAAAAAGGCCGAGGCCTCCTTTTCAAATACAGTAAAAAAAAACTTGATATCGGACATATTATGGTTTATAAACTGAGGTATTACTCCCTCCATTCATAAATTATTATTTTTGATATTTCAATATGGGCTACATGTGGACAAAAAAAAGTTAGAACATTTTGTGCTCCCTCCGTCCGGAAATACTTGTCATCAAAATGAATAAAATGGGTTGTATCTAGATGTATTTTAGTTCTAGATACATCATTTTTTATCCATTTTGATGACAAGTATTTTCGGATGGAGGGAGTACTTGTAAATGCAAAACAAATAAAAGCAGTTAAAACCGTGGTTTTTTCTCTGAAGTGTCAAACATCACGTTAGTATTCGATGGTCATATTGTTAATTAAAATTTGCAGGCCGCGTAATATGTATAGCATAGAATATATCCATGTATTTCCCAAAATCTTTGAAATTTCATTGCGCCTATACATTACCAATACCTCGTGCGCTCGCACACATATTTGAGGTCTTCCGAAATTTTGTGAGTTGTCTTGCATTTTTCTCCAACCATTCTTTCTCGCGTTTCCTTTTGTCTTGTGAAGCATCTACAGAGGCACTCTTGCACGAGTCTTATTTCTTCTGCCCAATTGCATTTATACGGAGCCGATGACTGTTGGCACGCCGAATAAGCATTCTCTTGTTGTCTTTTTCCGTCGGCAGCTGTTGATGATTGTTATAGCACGTCGGTGTCGTCAGTTAGTACACCAGATGTTTATGGGGTTACTGTTCCATGGTCTTCCCGGGTCACACCCTCGACACAGCTCTTGATGCGGATTTCCCGCCCGTGCCCAGCAGTAGGTCGGGCTCGCGCTTTAGCAAACACATCTGCCGCCCGGTGCCACGTCGCACTGCCAAGCAGTGGCGCTCATACGACTATTCAAACCCATTTAGGAACACACTTCCTAACTCCTTTTGGCTCGCATGAGGAGGTGCCATTGCTATCACCGGTGAACGAGGGTGGCCATGGCTCTTTTGGCGCGCATGTTGCTTTGCCGGTGGGCATCGGAGAGCAATGTGGTGGTGCACCCGAGTCGTCCCCAGGGACGAAGCTAGAAAAAAAGCTTGATGGGGTCATATCCATGGCAATGGGATCATCTTCTATAAATCAACAGTGATTAGTACTAAGATAATAAAGGATTTAGTAAATCCATTGGGGTCAATTGACCCCAATGCCTACATGCCAGCTACGTCCCTGGTCGTCCCTGTCATGGAGCTAGCGTCGGCCGGCGTGTGCCATAGCAGCTGCCTCATGCGTGTGCCGGCTGCCGGGCGAACGAACCGGCGTTGGAGTCACGGCCGGGGTGGGGTCTGTGTCTGGTGTTGACGATGTCGAAAGGAACGGGAAGATCAGCGCTCTGGTGTGCAGCGGAAGCGACCCAGCTGGGTGTGCACTGTGACGTGCGTTGCTGTCGACGTGAGCTTAGCCACCTATGGAGGTTGTGTGCTGCTCAAGGCACGCTCGTAGGGGAAGAAAAGCCTACATACTAGGTCAAAGATGGCGCACTAGATTGTGATTTGATTTGTCGTTCGTTAATTACTCCATAAGTACCGTCTGATGAAAGCCGAGACTTTCCATTATCGATGATATCGCCATCATGGGTCATGCATGGCTGCCTGCGTTGGTGTTTAGTGCGGTTTGATGGGATCATGGCAGTTTGTTAGGATCCCATTGGTCCACATGATCAAGGTGGGTGGTCATATAATGGGAAGAGAAAAATTCACTACAGGTCACAAAACTTGCACTGGCGTTAGCTCCCTGTGGTTACAAATACCCGCAATACGGTCACCAAACTTGCTCTAGGGGGTCATCTACGGTCCATTCTACGATTTCCTATACGTACATGCTGAGCTGGCCCGAGTCAACCGCTGCCAAGTGTGCTTTGACTGCCATGTCTTCTTGCCCGGTGGAATATGCAGGGAACCAGGTTTTTTTTTGCAAAACTGGCAGTTATTAAAACATCCTCACCTGGTCGCACACCTGGTCGGATCGAGCCACTGGTCGGGTCGGACCGAGCCGCTCACTCCCCTGCTTCTCCTTCTCCCCTGCTTCTCCTTCTCCTGGTTCGTCGTCGCTGCCGAGGTGGTTCGTCGTCTCCGGCGTGGGCAAGCGTGGCGACGGCACCATGAGCTCGTCGTCGGACGCTGCGCCGCCGCCGTCCGCGCCATTTGGAGGGGCCTGCTTGACGTCCCTCTCGCACCGACGCGGCGTGACGAGCATGCCTCGCCGCCCCTCTATGGTACGTCCCCGTCGCCGGCAGGTTCTGTACTCGATTTGTCCATGAAAGCTCCGGGGAAGAGCTTGCGTTCGAGTCAATTGCGCACAGGTGCTAGGGTTTGGGGGATTTCTCTCCCTTTTGCCACGGATGGTGTAGGGTTTTAGCAGCGGACGTTGAGCAGGGCCATAGATCAAAGCTAGGGTTTCTTATGGGCTATGGATGTTGTATTTGGAGATGATCTAGTGTTTGCAGAGCAAAATTAGGGTTTGATTTTGGAGCATGCAAGGGGAAGGCCATGCTCGCTTCTCCCCTGTTTCTTTGGTTTATATGATTTTGGAGCATGAGATGATATGAAGATATGAAGATGATCGTTTTGCGCATGAGATGATCGTTTTGCGCATGAAAGATCATATATTTGTTCTATGTAGGCCATGAATCCGTGCCATTTCTTTCTGCAACATGTATGAAATTTACTCTGTAAGATAACTGAATTTAGTACAATAACTGAATATTGACACCGACCATCAATCAGTTACTTTACTTTACTGCTTGTTTTGGTCCAATTACATTACTTTACTGCTTGCTCAGTACCCTTGGTTAGGTCCTGCTTAATCAATTAACTTAGCTACTGGTGGTTTGATAGAGTAACTGAACTTTTGGAGTTAACTGAATATTTTTAGCTTGACTGAACATTCATAAATGTCTCTGTTTATCTTGTCTGAACATTGCAACTTTGAATGTTTTGCAGGACCCCTAAGCAACCAGTTCTCTGTTGATGTCATACATGGTGGGTATTTCCTTTGTGCAGGCAAGCATAGGGATTACCACAAAGGCCACTCCATTTGGTATGACTACTGTGACATAGATAACTGGACACCTATTGTTGTTGCTAGTCTTGTTGAGGAAATTGGGTATGAGTTTGAGGGCAGGATCAGGGCTTATTGGTCTGTTCCTGGATTGACAGTGTATAGGAATGGATTAAGAGAGATTAAGATAGGGGACAACACTATGACAGAAAACATGAAGGATTGTGTTCTGAATGGCAACCACTACCAACAGATTTTCCTTGATCATGATGAGAGCATGAGATCATTTATATCTCCTGTTCCTGTTCACTATGATGATGAGGATCCTCCAATTGCCAGGTTCAGTGGCCTTAGGCCAAAGAAGGAGAGGGCACACCAACATCAAGAGGAGCAGGCACAAAAGCAGCAAGAGGAGCAGGCTGAGCTCCCTCAAGTGGAACAGGAGATGCCTCAGCATGATCAAGATCATGAGCAATATGAAGCAGAGTCAGAAAGTGGAGCAGAGTCAGAAGAAGATGATTTCATACCAAGTCCACCCCAGCCAGGAACTTCTTACCTTTCATCTCAGTTTGGGTTTAGCCAAGAAATCCTCTAGGTGTTTGAACATGGATTCAGCTGACATAGTTGGTTGTTCAGCAATGCAGGATTCAGATGAAGATTATATTCCACAATTTGTTGATTCAGACATTGAACTGCAAGATGATGATGACTTGTTTGACAAAAATGTTGATTGTGACAAAGGCAAAGGTAAAGCAGTCCAAGAAGAAGCTGATGATCCTACTGAAGATGTGGACATGTGCTTGCCTGCATCTGATGAAGATAATGTTAAGCTAAATTTCAAAAGTTTTAGAGAAGAGGACCTGGCTAAACCAGAGTTCAAAGTGGGTCAGACATTTGCTAGTGTTGAGTTACCGAGGAGGGCTATCAAGGAGTATAGCTGTCATGAAAGGGTTGACATCAAGTGCCCTAGAAATGATAGAAAAAGAGTTAAAGGCATTTGTGAAGATGGGTGTCCATGGTCTTTGTATGCATCATTTGATGGGAGAATCAACTGCTTCATGATCAAGAAGTATAACCCAAATCATACCTGCATAAAGAAATGGAGTGTCAAGTCATTCACTGCCCCCTTCATGGCAGGAAAGTATCTTGATTCATTCAGAGCAGATGAAAACATGAACATGAAGAATTTTTCAAGGGTTGTTCAGAAGGACTGGAACATGACAACCACAAGGAGCAAACTTAGAAGGGCCAGGAGACTAGTGAAGAAAGTCATTGAAGGAGATGAGTTAGAGCAGTATAACAGTATGTGAGATTATGCAGCAGAATTCAAAAGATAAAACCCAGGCAGCTCTTTCTATGTAGGTGTCAATGATGGCATATTTGGAAGTTGTTATTTCTCTTTGGATGCCTACAAAAGGGGTTTCATGCAAGCCTGTAGGCCTATCATTTGTTTGGATGGATGCCACCTGAAGACAAAGTATGGAGGTGTTATGATGTGTGCTGTTGGCATGGATCCTAATGACTGCATTTACCCTCTAGCTTTTGCTGTTGTTGAGGTAGAGAACACTGACACCTGGAAATGGTTTCTGTCAAACCTGAAGAGTGACTTGGGAATTCTGAACACAAAGCCATGGACTATAATGTCAGACAAGCAAAAGGGGCTGATCAAGGGAGTCAGTCAGCACTTTCCTGATGCAGAGCACAGACACTGTGTTAGGCATATATGGCAGAATTTTCAGCAAACACACAAAGGAGATGTTCTTAAGAACCAGTTATGGAAGTGTGCAAGGAGCACAACACGAGAGCTGTGGGCTGCAAGCATGGAGGAAATGAAGGTTATCAGCCTAGAAGCATACAAATGGCTTGAGCAGCTACCACCCAACACTTGGGTTAGGGGCTTCCAAAGAGACTTGGTCAAGTGTGATATCCTTCTAAACAACAACTGTGAGGTTTTCAACAAATATATTCTTGAGGCCAGGGAGATGCACCTCAGATCAATGATTGAGAAGATCAAAACCCAGCTCATGGTCAGATTCTACAACAAAAGAAAAGAGGCAGAGAACTGGCCTGGTTCTGTATGCCCAAAAATTAGAAAAAGAATTGAAAGGAATATAGAGCTAGCAGCTACATGCATGGTTTCAGGGGCTGGTGATGGCATCTTCCAGGTTGACAACATGAGCAAGACATACATTGTTGACCTGAAGGAAGAGAGTTGTACATGCAAAAGGTGGGATCTTAGTGGAGTTCCATGCCACCATGCAATTGCATGCTGCAGACATGAGAGAATTGACCCAGAGAGTTTGGTGCACTCCTGCTACAGTATAGAAGCATTCAAGTTAGCATACAAGCCAATTATCAAGCCTTGCAGAGACAGGAGTGAGTGGCAGAAGATGAGTGCTTGTGAAATCAAACCACCTGTCTATGAAAAGAAAGTTGGGAGGCCTTCAAACAAGAGTAGAAGAAAGCAGCCTTATGAGATTGAAAAGAAAGATGGCACAAAGGTACTGACCAGACATGGAGGCACAATAACATGTTCATACTGCCATGAACAGGGCCACAACATCAAAGGATGTAGTACTAGAAAAGCTGGCATTTTGCCAAAACTACAAGTGAGAAGGGGGCCAAGGGCTATTCATGAGGATGTGTCTGATGATGAACCAGTTATGGCACAACAAGATGGTGGGCAAGTCACACAGGAGGAGGTTCATGTCACACAAGATGATGGGCAAGTCACAGAGGAGGAGGTTCATGTCACACAAGATGATGGGCAAGTCACACAGGAGGAGGTTCATGTCACACAAGATGATGGCCAACAAGAGGATGAATATGATACACCAGTTGTTTTTCAAGTAAATTCCTAATCTTTTTGTCCATTTCTTTTAGGTTGTATTTAATATTATACACCAGTGATGATAGCATGTGATGGTCAGGTGCAAGACTTTGGATGTACAATGCTTCTGAAGATGCAACAGTCTAGGCCTGTACCTAGAGAAGAAACAGAAGGCATTTTGCCAGATTCATCATTCATATTACAAGCATCCAGTTCTCAAGCTTCAGCACATACTACAACAGCTACAAATAGTGGAAACCTGACCATGAAGTTGTTGAAGATGAAAAGAGACAAAGAAAGGGAGATGGCAGCCAGGAGAGATGAAGCACTAGATGCAATGAATGAGATGGCAGAGAGGAGAGCAGAGGAGGCTGAATCAAGGAGGCAGGAAATTGCTACCAGGAGAGCAGAGAAGGCAACCAGAAGAAGAAGAGCAGCTAAAGAGAAGAAGGATGAGGAAACAGCAGCAAGAAAAGCAGCATTACAAGAAGAGAAGGAGCCCAGGGCAATTGAAGCAATTGCAGCTAAGGCAGAGGCAGCAATGAAGAGAAGAGAAGAGCAAGAAGCAAAGAGAGCTATGGCACTAAAGAAAAAACAAGATCAAGAAGCAAAGAAGAAACAAAAAGAAGATGCCAAGAGAAGAATAGATGAATCAGTTTGCCCAATTGCACCAACAAGAGTGGACGTGTGCCCAAGAAGAAAAGAGTCAACATGTTTGATGAGTTCAGATGAATCAGTGCTGTTGCACTTGTAATTCAATGATTTTTTGGCAGAAACTTAAATCTGAGTGTTTCAAATTAGCAGGGCTCAAATGTAGTTCATTCAGTGAAGAAACTAATAGAGCTAAAATGTAGCTCATTTCAAATGTACTTGATGCAAACTGAACTTGATGCAGCATTGGCATAAGTAAGCTATGGCATAAATGATGCAAACTGAACTTGATGCAGCATTGCATTTTTGTCACTGAATTTGAGGCCTCATTTTTATGACTGAATTTGTTACTGAATTTGATGCAGCATTGCATTTTTGTCACTGAATTTGATGCAGCATTGCTCAATTTGCTGCAAACTAGACATAGGTACCAAATTTTGTTTAAAGAAAAAAAAATCAAACAAAAAAATGTTTTGCCCAGGTCTCGAACCCAGGACCTGTGGTATCGAACGTTGGGGGCGATGCCAATGGGGTAAGTAGTAGTGCTTTGATCAAGGGCATGTACTAAACTAACTATAGTAGTTGCTAGTGGCCCATGCCTGCCTGTTCGGTTTCCTTCTCTGCCTTTAAGCCCACCCACCCACCCACCGCTCCACTCTCCACTCCTCTTCCTCCACCTCTCCGCCAAACCACGTCTCCTTGGTTACCCTCCACCTCTCCGCCGTCAAGAAACCCTCGCCGCCGACGACATGGAGAACAGCCCCGCCTGGAAGAGGGTCATCGATGACCTTGCAGGCGACGACAAGGCGATGCGCGCGGACCTGATGGAGATCGGGAAGTGGTTCCCCAGCATTGGCATGCTGCGTCACCACGCACGTGGCCTCCTCAAGGTCATGACTGACGACGAGCTGGACCTTGCCTGCGACGACCCCCAAGGTATCCCTCCTGCGCTCGTCCTCCGCTTCGCCATGCAAGAGACGCGCTCTGACGACCCGGGGCAACGAGCTAGGTGGTGGATGTATCGGTCCGCCACCGCGCCGCGGCAGCCGGATCCGTTGCGCGTTAGCTCGCGAACGGAGCGCGTCCACAACGTCGACCTGGCCGTCCCCGCGCTTGTCAACACGGCCTACTGGGACCACTACCAGCCCGACCTCCTCGGGCGCGACGACGTCTCCGAGTACATCTCGTCCGAGTCGGAGTACGACTCTGGCTCCGACGACGACTCTGGTTACGCCGTCGACTCGTCCTGGTCGACTGGCTGGGAGGAGCCGGAGGTAATTGTCCTCTCTGATGACGAGCCGGAGGTCCAGATGGCGGTGCCCGTCGCCAGGGAGGGTGACAAGCACCGCCCCATTAATGTCGAGTTGCTTCCCGATGTTCCTGACATCGTGAAGCAGGAGGTGGAGGTGGTCTTGGCCCTGCAAGCACAGGTTGACGTCGCAGCTCAGCCAGAGAGGAAGAAGAAGAGGAAGGTGGCAGCAGCTGACATGGAGGTTCGCCGCTCGGAGCACCTCCAGAAGCTGAAGAACTGATGATGAAGAAGTTGCAGTAGTTAGGTGTGATGAAGAAGTTGCAGTTTGGTAGGTGTGCTTGTATATGAAGCACATAAGTTATTTGTAATTTCTGGCTGTTGAACTGGCTGTGATGCTATATAAGTGTTGAACTAGCTGTGTTGATGCTATATAAGTGTCTCTGTTCTATAAGGCAACAATCTAAAAGTGTCTGTGTTAACTGAATTTTTGTCTGAATCTTTATCTTAACTGAATTTTTTGTCTGAATCTTTCTCAGGTAACTAAATTCAGACAACTGTTAAAATTCAGATAAAGTTAAAAAAAATCAGTTATCTTTGCAAACTAAATTCAGACAACACTTGAGTATCTAAACTCAGACAACTGTTAAAGTTCTGTTAATTGTTAAAATTCAGACAACTGTTAAAGTTCAGTTCAGTTAACTGTTATAATTTAGTTAACAGGGAGGGGAGTTGAAGCATAATAAGTAGGTTGTCTAGTAACATTTGAGCAAAGCACCGTTCCTATCACAGTGGCATTGCACGCAGTTTCTCACACCACACGTCCTGGGTTCGACACCCAGCCCACCCTTTTTTGTTTTAATTTTTTAATTTTATGCAATTAAGTATCTATATAAACTGATTCAGCACTAAAATATAACTGCACTGAATCATCAACTTGTGAAACTCCAACAATTTCAAAGAGTCTCATTGTAGTTTTTGCCAAAATATTACAAGTCCTACAACTTGTGAAATGCAACTGCACTAAATCATCTGAAATGGCAACACTACACACCCTACAACTTGCATAATGCTTGCACCTTTGGTCCACCCCCACCAGATCCCCTTCTTCTTCGTCCTCTTCCACCAAATCCACCAACAGGTCCCCTTCTTCTTCCTCCTCTTCCTCCACTTCTCCTCTGCTCCTGCTCCCCTGGTCTCCAGCAGCAAGCATGGTGTCCTGGGATGATCTCCCAACCTCTTCTGAAGATGACTCAGTGACCAACAAGGTTAGTCATGTCCTCTCCTCCATGCAGCTAGGGTTAAATAGAAGCTAGGTTAAACAGATCCTAGGGTTATACTTAACAAATGCAATTTTTTTAGCCTCCTGCAACAATTTTTTGCAAAGAGTGGACTGGCCTGGCCACAGATCTTCCTAGCTTTACATGCAAGCATGGAACTTTGTGTGAGAAGCATGTGGCTTTTCAATCAGTTGACAGTGGAAGAAGATTCCTAGCTTGTGCAAAGAAGGTTTGTACAAATCCAGATAATAATGCCATTTTATCATCATACTACGGTGACACTGGCTTTTATCTGAAGATTTGCAGATAACTGAATAATGTCACTTAACTGAATGTTTCTTTGGATGATAGGAAGTATCTAAATGCACCTATGTGGAATGGACAGACCCTGAGTGGCCTGAAGCATTGAAGATGAGCCTGTTGGAAATATGCCCTAGAGGCAATAATAAAAGCATTATTATTATATTTCCTTGTTCATGATAAACGTCTGTTGTAAGGGCATTTTTCTCCCTAATGGTTTTGGTGATTGATGACAATACTCTTGCGGACTAATCGTGTGCTGTAAGCTCATACAGGTATATCTCTCTTATGGCACAAGACGATTGATTGCCCCTCGGATTCCATGAAGGACGGTGTTTTCTTTTTGCTCCCTGTAGGTGGCATTGAGTAATAGGAAAGCCGTACTATTAAGAGGGGGTCCGCGTCGGAAAGGTTTGGGTAGAATCAACACGTACACATCCTTATCCCACACTTCCTTTCCTTGCTTTTCTGGAGGTCCAACCGGTCTTTCTTTCGTTGTGGCAATTCTGTGGCTTCTGTACTGATCTTCTGCCAAGCATGCGGTAGTACCGCTTTGCCAAGCGGTAGTACCGCACAGGTACACGGTAGTACCGCTTGCCGACACGGTAGTACCGCTCCCGCGGTAGTATCGCGTCCCCATGCGGTAGTACCGTGTATCTGGGCCTGGCGTTGAAGTCTAAGTATAAGAAGTGGATGCGGAAGTAATTTTTTACTTCCGCATACGCACGGTAGTACCGTTTAGCTTAAGCGGTAGTACCGCTTAGCTTAAGAGGTAGTACCGTGTCGCATTTTGCTACTTCCGTTTTCCCCTGCGGATGTAGCCACGGATGTAATTTATTTCATCCGTGGTTGTATCTGGTCTCGATATTTTTGCCTTGGCGGTAGTACCGCTTCCCAAGCGGTAGTACCGCTCAGCCTGCGGTAGTACCGCTCGTAAGTTGCGGTACTACCGCTCTCTGCGGGCTGAAACCTCAAATAACGGTTGGATTTGTCCCCCCACTATATATAGGGGGTCTTCTTCTCCAAGGAGACTCACCTCTTCCCCCACCACTCCATTGTTGCTCCAAAAGCTCCATTTCCACCCGATCTCTCTCCCTAGCCAATCAAACTTGTTGATTTGCTCGGGATTGCTTGAGGAGGCATCGATCTACACTTCCACCAAGAGATATTTGATTCTCCCCACTAATCCCTTGCGGATCTTGTTACTCTTGGGTGTTTGAGCACCCTAGACGGTTGAGGTCACCTCGAAGCCATATTCCATTGTGGTGAAGCTTCGTGGTTTGTTGGGAGCCTCCAAGTTGTGGAGATTGCCCCAACCTTGTTTGTAAAGGTTCGGTTGCCGCCTTCAAGGGCACCACTAGTGGAATCACGGCACCTTGCATCGTGTGAGGGCGTGAGGAGAATACGGTGGCCCTAGTGGCTTCTTGGGGAGCATTGTGCCTCCACACCGCTCCAACGGAGACGTACTTCCCTTCAAAGGGAAGGAACTTCGGAAACACATCCTCGTCTCCTTCGGTTCTACTTGTGGTTATTTCTTACCTTTACTCTTGCATGCTTTACTTGTTTAATTCCTATAGCATGCTTGTGTAGTTATTGGGCTTATTTACATTAGTTGTCTTCATAATAGTTTATCTAGACAACTTATTTTGTCGCCTAATTTTAATTGGTTAAGAAAAGCTAAAAATTGTTAGTTGCCTATTCACCCCCCTCTAGTCAACCATATCGATCCTTTCAATTGGTATCAGAGCCTCGTCTCTTTTTAAGGACTTTACCGTCCAAAGAGTATGGTTGACAACGTAGTCGAGACGGAGGACCATTCCGATGGAAATCCGTCCTTGCCTACGGTAGATGGGGGAGCCTCCGTCACTCGTGAGGAGTTCAATGTGGCCTTGACCACATTGAAAGAATCACTAGCGAGCGAGGTCAAGGGCATGTTTAAAGAAATGTTTGAGGGGCTTAAATTATCCACCTCACCGTTGGAAGTGGGTCGTCCCGCTACCAACGTGTCATAGGCTAATCCCGACAAGGGAGAAGCTAGTAGTGAGCAAGCCCCGGTCACTAAGCATGGTAGTAGGAAATTTGCCCAATCTCCTCCGCCTACTCACTATGGAGGACCCGTCCCCACGCCGCATTTAAATTCCGTCGGGCCCCCACCGAAGTTTGTTAAAAATACTGATTTTGCTACTTGGGTGTTTCGTTTCAAACGTCATATTAATCATTGTTCCACTAACCTCTGGAGAATCATTGAGCAAGGTTTTTATCCGTATGATCCCGACAACATGACTCCAAGAGAAACTGCCGATCATCAGTTCAACGAGTCCGCACTTTGCATTCTTCAAGACTCAATCCCTCCTGAAGATATTGCTCATCTTCGTCCATTCACTGTGGCCAAGGAAGCATGGGAGCATGTTGGCACAATGTACAAGGGAAGCACTAGCATTCAACGCTCCAACTATGAAGTAGTGCAAGATGAAGCTGATGAGTTTGCAATGATCGAGGATGAAGATCCTCGTGAACTTTATCGAAGATTAACTATTCTTGCAGTGTCTCTTCGAGATCATGGCAGTCAGGACACGGATGACAATTGGATCAAGCGCAAGTTCCTCAAGGCCATGATGCCCTATCACAAGGCCATGTCCTCTGTGATTCGTCAGAGACCAGACTTCCACACTTTATCCTCAAACGAAGTGTTGGATGAATTTGTTGCCATGAGGATTCTTGACGTTACCGCCGACAATGCGGTCCTAAGAGCTCAACGATCCAAGAAGCCTAATCTTGCCCTGAAGGCCAAGGCTTGTGTGGAAGAGGAGGAAGTTGAAGATGATGATGAGTGCTGCCCCAAGGACACCAAATATGCCTATCACGAGCACATGGCTCTTGCTTCTAGACAATTCTGGGGCAAGAAGAATTCAAGGTCCAACTTCAACAGGAACAACTCCAGTGGGAACAAAGGGAAGCAACGAGTAAGGACATGCTTCAACTGTGGAAATGTAAGCCACTTCGTTGCGGATTGCCCATATGAGAAGAGAGAAGACTTTGGAGGCAAGCTTATTCGGAAGGACAAGTCAAAGTCCTATCCCAACAAGAACAACTTCATCAAAAAGACTCCACCGAAAGTGTTGGTGGCTCAAGAAGAATATGTGGAGGATGATGACAATGATGAAGAGGATGAGGTGACCACTATGGCCACAATTGCAATTGCTACCACTCCGCACTCATCTCTATTCAACTCACCGAACGAGAACATCACCGCCAAATGTCTTATGGCCAAGGCCACCAACAAGGTAACTCCGATCATCAACTCTACTATCTCTTCTAACCCCTCATTAACTAATTGTATTGATGAGGGTGAGGGTAGTAAGGAGGGAGAAAATGAATTTGATGTGTTCATAAAGAATCTCAAGGGCAAATCCAAGAAGCATGTGGTTGCTCTCTTGGAACAACTCGGTGAGGCAAATGACATTATTGAGGCTCACGAGGAAACCATCACTAAAATGGAAGGGCATAGTCGAAACTATGCCGATGAGATATCGGATCTCTCTAACGCTCTAGAGGAGGAGCGTGGTCTTCGTTTGACTCTTGAGGAGTCACACAACGTTGATCATGCTAAATTAAAGAAAGATCTTGATCATGCTCTAGTTGTCTCTCGTGTCCTTAACTCAGAGAAGGCAAAACTTGCGGTTGATCATGCTAAACTCAAAGAGGAGTTTGACATACTTGACAAGGCTCACAAGGCCTTGAAAGGAATGCATGCTTCTCTCAAAGAGTCTCATGATCAACTCCAAGTTTCGCTAACCAAGGAAAAGGCTATCTTTCCTCGCATGGTTTTAATTGATAATGCAAATGCTACTAACCCATGTTGTGAGCATGTGCATCTTGTTGAAGAGAATGCCGAGTTGAAGAAGCAACTTGAGAAAGGCCTTGTGACTTGCATACAAGGTGAGAAGAACCTCAACACCCTTTTGAGCAATCAAAAGGAAGTTGTGGCAAAGGAAGGAATTGGGTTTGCTCCTAAGCCCAAGAAGAAGAAGAACGACAAGACAAAGCAACCACCCCCTCTCCGACAATCCTTTGTGAAAGAAGGAGAGGGCACCTCTACCAAGAAGAAAAGTGGTGGGGTCAAGAAAAACTCCACCACACCCTCAAACATGGCCGGCGATTTTAATCCGTCATATGTTTTATGTCGTGCCAGTGATGGCCATGTGTTTGCTAAATTTGTTGGTTCTTCTTATGAGTACATTGAATGGTCCATTTGGGTTCCTAAGACCCTTGTCACTAACCTCAAAGGACCCATTACCAAATGGGTACCTAAATCCAAGCATTGATATATTGTAGGGGTTTGCTTCCGGTGGGGGGTCATGGTTGCTCGATAGCGGAGCCACAAATCATATGACCGGAAGCAAAGACTTGGTGGTGGACGTGCATCTCGGTTCATCTATGGCCACCAACGTCGAATGGGGTGATGCTTCATCTTCTAAGGTATTGGGACTTGGCAAGGTGGTTGTCTCTCATGATCTCACGATCGAGAAAGTCATGCTTGTTGAGTCCCTTGCATACAATTTACTTTCTGTCCGCCAACTTGCACTCATGGGTTTTGCTACATTCTTTGATATTGATTCTGTGGCCCTCTTGTGGAGCAAGACTCTTAAAGTAGCCTACGTTGGGCATGTCGAGAACGGCCTTTATGTGGTTAACTTCTCGAAGCAACCCACTAAGGTTGCGACATGCCTAATGGCTAAAGTTGATGTGGGATGGCTTTGGCATCGCCGTTTGGCCCACGTCAATATGAGATCTTTGCAAAGTCTTCTCAAGGGGGACCATGTCCGAGGACTAACAAATGTTAGCTTTGCCAAAGATCGTGCTTGCAGGGCGTGCATTGAAGGAAAATTACATGAGAAGGCTCACCCTCCCACGACTATCATCTATTCTAAGAGACCTCTAGAGCTCCTCCACATGGATCTCTTTGGGCCTCCCACTTTTGATAGTCTTGGGGGTAGAAAATATTGCTTGGTGATTGTGGATGATTACTCAAGATATACCTGGGTATACTTCTTCAAGAAGAAGAGTGAGACCCAACAAACCGTCATCAACTTTGCAAATGAAGGTCAACGACAACATGAAGCAAAGATTTTGATGATTAGAAGTGACAATGGCACCGAGTTCAAGAATTACACCTTGGATGAGTTTCTTGGTGATGAGGGGATCAAACATCAATATGCCGCCCCATATACCCCTCAGCAAAATGGTGTTGCGGAGAGAAAGAACCGAACTTTAATAGATGCTGCAAGAACCATGATGGCTGAATTCAACTCTCCATACAACTTTTGGGCCGAAGCCATCAACACCGCTTGCCATGCATCAAATCGTCTCTATCTTCGCAAAGGCTTGAACAAAACTCCGTATGAGATTCTTACCGGTAACAAGCCCAATCTCAAGTACTTCCGGGTGTTCGGGTGTAAGTGTTTCATTCTTAAGAAAGGTGTTCGGTTGTCTAAATTTGAATCTAGAGCTCATGAGGGCATATTTGTTGGTTATGCTACAAACTCTCATGCTTACCGTGTCCTCAATAAGTCCACCGGACTCATTGAGGAGACGAGTAACGTAGAGTTTGATGAAAATAACGGCTCCCAAGTGGAGCAAAGTGGTACTTGTGATACATGTGATGAAATTCCTCCTCAAGCCATAAGAAGAATGGGTATTGGATACATCCTACCCGTTGAGGAACCCCTTGTGGCCGAAGGAGAAGGACAATGTTCCACTCAAGTGGAACCATCACCAACCCAAGACCCACACGCTTCCGAAGAACAAAATGAAGGCCCTCAACCGGACGAACAAGGCCAAGTGCGAGATCAATCACAAGATGGTGGGGATCCACCAAATGATGCACAAGGCCAAGTTCTCTCATCCGAGCAAGATCAAGGTCAAGAGGAAGCTCAAGATCAAGATCTGGCTCCTGACGTCGCTCAAGATGACCAACTCAGTGCTCCTTAGTTATCTCTTGAAGAGCAATTGGAGCGTCGTGCTGCAAAAGTTGCCTCCAGGCTTGCTTCCAGAGAACATCACATGGAGAATATCCTAGGAAGCATCAAAAGGGGGGTAAGCACTCGTAGACAATTAGCAAACTATTGTGCTCATCAAGCTTTTGTCTCTTTTGTTGAACCTAAGAAGGTCTATGAGGCTCTCAAAGACCCCGACT
The DNA here is from genome assembly GCA_902687465.1 of Secale cereale. Lineage (NCBI taxonomy): Eukaryota > Viridiplantae > Streptophyta > Magnoliopsida > Poales > Poaceae > Secale > Secale cereale. The sequence continues at coordinate 598,706,275 of LR738714.1, forward strand.
GGCTCAATGCCATGCATGAAGAACTCAATAACTTCGAGCGCAACAAAGTGTGGCGTCTGGTGCCAAGACCAACGGAGAACCATAATGTCATTGGAACCAAATGGATCTTTAAGAACAAGCAAGATGCCCATGGCATTGTCATCCGCAACAAGGCACGTCTGGTGGCTCAAGGCTACTCCCAAGTCGAGGGCATCGACTACGGTGAAACCTTTGCCCCTGTTGCTCGTCTTGAATCTATTCGTTTGTTGCTTGCCTATGCTTCCCATCATAACTTTAAATTGCAACAAATGGATGTGAAAAGTGCTTTTCTTAATGGTCCCATTAACGAGTTGGTATATGTTAAACAACCCCCGGGGTTCGAGGATCCTAAGTTCCCCAATCATGTTTATCAACTTGATAAGGCACTCTATGGCCTTAAACAAGCCCCACGAGCGTGGTATGAGCACCTTACCGAGTTGTTACAAGATCGTGGGTGTGAAATTGGGAAAATCGACCCCACTCTTTTTACTAAGAAGGTCAAAGGGGAGTTGTTTGTATGCCAACTATATGTTGATGATATTATCTTTGGTTCTCCTAACAAAGCTTTCAATGATGAGTTCGCCGCACTCATGACCACTCACTTTGAGATGTCCATGATGGGAGAGTTGAAGTACTTCCTTGGATTTGAAATCAAACAACGAAGAGAAGGCATCTTCATCAAACAATCCAAGTATACTCAAGACATGCTCAAAAGGTTCAACCTTAGTGATGTCAAGCCGGCTACTACTCCGATGCCAACCAAATGCCAACTTGACATTGATCCCAATGGTAAAGCCGTGGATCAAAAGGTATATCGCTCTATGATTGGATCCTTGCTTTACCTTTGTGCATCTAGACCGGATATTATGTTGAGTGTGGGAATCTGTGCACGGTTTCAAGCCTCACCTAAGGAAAGTCACTTTGTGGCTGTCAAGCGAATCTTTCGATATTTGGCTCATACCCCAAACTTTGGCTTATGGTACCCAAGAGGAGCAAACTTCAACCTTGTTGGTTTTTCTGATTCTGACTGGGCGGGAGACAAAGTGGATAGGAAGTCCACCTCGGGAGGGTGCCAATTTCTTGGTTGCTCTCTTGTTAGTTGGTCTTCCAAAAAGTAAAGTTGTGTATCTCTCTCGTCCACTGAAGCAGAATATGTGGCCGCTGGCAGTTGTTGTGCTCAACTCTTATAGATGAGGCAAACTTTGAAGGATTACGGTGTCATTTGTGACAAAGTGCCTCTTTGGTGTGACAATGAGAGTGCCATCAAGATTTCTCTCAACCCGGTGCTTCACTTCAAGACGAAGCATATTGAGATTCGGTATCATTTCATCCGGGATCACATAAGGCAAGGAGAGATCGAGCTTCACTACGTCAACACTCATGATAACCTTGCAGATATCTTCACGAAGCCATTGGATGAAGCTAGATTTCGCGAGTTAAGGCATGAGCTAAATATCATCGATTTGAGCAATGTGGTTTGAGTCTGTGCACACACACCCCTCACACTCAATATAGCTATCTTGTCTAGATGTAGGCATGGACATAGGGGGAGTATTGTTCTCTCAATGAACTGTTCCTCCCCCCATTATGCATAAACTAACCAAGTCTTTATCATTTGCCATACATTTGTGGTTTAAATGTTTCAAGTCGAGTTTTGGATCATGGGCCCAAGGATAATTCTTCGCGGTGCCATATCTATATACTCAAACATAGGTGGCCTCGGCCACCGCCCTCCTCTGAGGAGTTGTGTTGGTTCACTTTGCGTATGCGTGCATTTGTTTTTCTCCTTTTTCTTTGCTTAAAGCCTCTTGTCAGCCGTGTTTGTTCTTGGAGGAGCGGTACTACCGTGCAAGCTTACGGTACTACCGCAGATGGGGTTACGGTACTACCGCTCGACCAGCACGGCAGTAATTTTTTACTGCCGCTGGTAAAGCGGTACTACCGCTTGACGAGCGGTACTACCGCGCAAGCGGTACTACCGCGATGACCGCGGTACTACCGCACGTATCAAAACGCGTGGGGGTTATAAGCAGGCAGGGGGAGTTCCATCTCCCCCATACCCATTCACTCCTAACCCCCACGTCGTCCCTGTCTCTCTCTCTCAAGAACGCCGCCGGAGGACCTCGCCGGATCTCCTTCCTCGCCCACTCGTTTCTCTTTCCGACCGGTGGGATCGTTCCCCACCACGTCCTCTTGCCATGGATGCAGGTTTTTCCCCGTTTCCCTTCTTCTTTTTGCCTTGCCTAAGTTTTTAGGGTTAGGGGAGATGCTTAGTGCTTTCTTGTGTTCTTCGTGATCTCATCCATGGATGCTTAGGTTGTGGGAGAGTGTTTGTGATCCGGAAATATGCTTAGAGTTGTTGCCACGAAGTTACTGATCAGCCGTAGTACCGTGTGAAGATCGTGTTGGTAGTTTCTAATTGTTTATCTTCCCAGATCTGTTCCGAGCGGTACTACCGCTGGAGAACCGCGGTACTACCGCACGGTGTAAACCAGATCCGATCTGACCTAAGCGGTACTACCGCTGTACTTAGCGGTACTACCGCTCGAGCGGAACTAAAATTTTAGTACTGCGTGCCGAACGGTACTACCGCGTTCCGGTGCGGTACTACCGCTCCGCATGCAGCACTAATATTTTAGTTCCGCCCCCTCGGGCGGAAGTAAAATATTAGTACTGCATGCCGAGCGGTACTACCGCGTCCTTACGCGGTACTACCGCTCCGCATGCAGCACTAATTTTTTAGTTCCGCCCTCTCGGACGGAAGTAAAATTTTAGTACTGCATGCCGAGCGGTACTACCGCGTCTTTACGCGGTACTACCGCTCCGCATGCAACACTAATTTTTTAGTTCCGCCCACTCGGACGGAAGTAAAATTTTAGTACTGCATGCCGAGCGGTACTACCGCGTCCTTACGCGGTACTACCGCTCCGCGTGCAGCACTAATATTTTAGTTCCGCCCCTTTGGGCGGAAGTAAAATCCTACTACCGTAAGGCAAGCGGTACTACCGCATGTGCCACGCGGTACTACCGCTTGCCCTTCGGTACTATTTTTTTTACTTCCGTTGGGTCAGCAGTACTACCGTTTGGCTCACACTAGCTTCGTGGCATGTTCTCTTTTCTATTTCCCCTGGTTTCTTGTGTCTTTCGAGGCTCTGGCATTGATTCTTCTCGCGTTTGTTTTGCTGTGGTTTTGTGTTTGTGTTTTTAGGTGGTGGCTCAGGCTTTGCGGGTCGTCTTACCAACCCCGTTCGTGACACCGGGTCCAAGCGCATGCGTACCCCGAGCGATGTGCCAGAGGGCTCCAACCCCAATCCTCAGCGCCGGTACAAGACCTCAGCCAACAAGCGCAAGGAATCATCCATGTCTATGGAGGAAATGCTTGCTGGTGAGTTCATGGCTAGACGGAAGATCAACCCATATGGGGAACCTCGTGAGCACTTCCCTGGTGATGATGTCTTCTGGACCAAGCAACAGTATCGCATCTATCATGAGGTGCTCAAGACCAAGGCAAATCTGTATGTGGATGCTCACTGGATCGATGTGGAGCACATGAGGAAGGATACCAACAGGGCGTATTTTGCTGAAGCCCTTGACTTGATCGAGCAGCTGGGTCTGGAACATATCATGACTTTCCAGAACGATTTTGATCCTGAGCTCATTGCACAGTTCTATGCCTCTGTCAACTTTCAGGCCAAGGAAGATCGTCCCATGACTTGGATGACTCATGGTCACAAGATGACCGCCACTTGGAAGGAGTTCATGGATCTTCTTCAGCTTCCCGATGAGGGTCTCCACACACCTATTGGTTTTCGGCCTCACGCCAATCCTGAAGCAGCCAACAAGGACAGACTTCTTCCTTTCTATGAAGCAAAGACCCTTGCTAGTGGCAAAACAACCTATGTGCTGAATCCCTTCCTGGACATTATGTATCGGATTTTTCGCAACATGCTGTTTCCTCGTGTTGGCGACAAGGACAAGGTTCACGCCTATCTGGTGGATATGCTTCTGATGTGTCAAGAGGCTCGCTCCGCTCAGGCTGCTCCTCTGGACATTTCTCACATCATGTGGAATGAGCTTCGGTTTGCTATCTACACTCGCAAGGTACCTATCTATGGTCCTTTCTTATATCTGCTCATCTCCAAGACTTGGGCGAAATTGTATCCAGAGGAGGAGTTGGTGGCCGACTGCTACCGCCATGATCCTATCAAGCTTCGCGTCAAGACTCGCTGGGCCAACACCACTACTCGCGCTCAGGCTGCTGCTGCCCAGATGGGCACTGAGGATGAGCCTATGGAGGAGCCTGCCGATGTCCGCTCAGGCAGATTTGCCCCCTCTTCTTCCTCTACCGTAGAGAAGCCGTCATGGGCCAAGAAGCTCCAGCAGAAGATGAAGGCTCTCTTCTGCATGCAGGCTCAGGGGCAATACCGTGCCCATGTGACTGACAAGAAGACACGTCAGCGGGACAAGAAGATTCTGTCCTTGTATGGTGAAGAGGTCTCAAATGGATCGGAGGACAACATCACTCCAGAGGCTACCTGGATGGCTCGCCAGGGATACCAGTGGACAGATTCTGATGATGAGTATCAGCCAGAGCAGCAGGGATCTGATGAGGACTATCAGGACGAGCAGCAGCAGGGATTTGATGACGAGTATGACGACTGAGCTTCTCCCGGGCTGCCACCCATCTTCGTTTCCTCTCTTTCCCTTTGTGGTGTCTTGATGACAAAGGGGGAGAGTGATTTGCATTTGCCGTCTTGTGCCGTCTTGTGTGTGTGTTTCTTTTCGTTGAACTTGGTTTTATTGTGCGTGTTTGTGTGAGACAATCATATGGTGTAAGACATATGCCCTCGTATCGTTAAACTTATTATCATGTCCTTATGCGTATCCTATGCAGTTAAATGTTTTATAGAGTATCGCATGTGTAGATTATAGGGGAACGCCATACCTAGTATGTGTGCAGTGCAGTCCAAAGCACAATCATATGTAGGCATACATACAGGGGGAGCTCACCTATACTCTAGGGCTTATATTGATGTCTCTATTATTTCTTCTCTGGGCAAATCTCGTGTTGTCATCAATACACCAAAAAGGGGGAGATTGTAAGGGCATTTTTCTCCCTAATGGTTTTGGTGATTGATGACAATACTCTTGCGGACTAATCGTGTGCTGTAAGCTCATACAGGTATATCTCTCTTATGGCACAAGACGATTGATTGCCCCTCGGATTCCATGAAGGACGGTGTTTTCTTTTTGCTCCCTGTAGGTGGCATCGAGTAATAGGAAAGCCGTACTATTAAGAGGGGGTCCGCGTCGGAAAGGTTTGGGTAGAATCAACACGTACACATCCTTCTCCCACACTTCCTTTCCTTGCTTCTCTGGAGGTCCAACCGGTCTTTCTTTCGTTGTGGCAATTCTGTGACTTCTGTACTGATCTTCTGCCAAGCATGCGGTAGTACCGCTTTGCCAAGCGGTAGTACCGCACAGGTACACGGTAGTACCGCTTGCCGACACGGTAGTACCGCTCCCGCGGTAGTACCGCGTCCCCATGCGGTAGTACCGTGTATCTGGGCCTTGCGCTGAAGTCTAAGTATAAGAAGTGGATGCGGAAGTAATTTTTTACTTCCGCATACCGCACGGTAGTACCGTTTAGCTTAAGCGGTAGTACCGCTTAGCTTAAGCGGTAGTACCGTGTCGCATTTTGCTACTTCCATTTTCCCCTGCGGATGTAGCCACGGATGTAATTTATTTCATCCGTGGCTGTATCTGGTCTCGATATTTTTGCCTTGGCGGTAGTACCGCTTCCCAAGCGGTAGTACCGCTCAGCCTGCGGTAGTACCGCTTGTAAGTTGCGGTACTACCGCTCTCTGCGGGCTGAAACCTCAAATAACGGTTGGATTTGTCCCCCCACTATATATAGGGGGTCTTCTTCTCCAAGGAGACTCACCTCTTCCCCCACCACTCCATTGTTGCTCCAAAAGCTCCATTTCCGCCCGATCTCTCTCCCTAGCCAATCAAACTTGTTGATTTGCTCGGGATTGCTTGAGGAGGCATCGATCTACACTTCCACCAAGAGATATTTGATTCTCCCCACTAATCCCTTGCGGATCTTGTTACTCTTGGGTGTTTGAGCACCCTAGACGGTTGAGGTCACCTCGAAGCCATATTCCATTGTGGTGAAGCTTCGTGGTTTGTTGGGAGCCTCCAAGTTGTGGAGATTGCCCCAACCTTGTTTGTAAAGGTTCGGTTGCCGCCTTCAAGGGCACCACTAGTGGAATCACGGCACCTTGCATCGTGTGAGGGCGTGAGGAGAATACGGTGGCCCTAGTGGCTTCTTGGGGAGCATTGTGCCTCCACACCGCTCCAACGGAGACGTACTTCCCTTCAAAGGGAAGGAACTTCGGAAACACATCCTCGTCTCCTTCGGTTCTACTTGTGGTTATTTCTTACCTTTACTCTTGCATGCTTTACTTGTTTAATTCCTATAGCATGCTTGTGTAGTTATTGGGCTTATTTACATTAGTTGTCTTCATAATAGTTTATCTAGACAACTTATTTTGTCGCCTAATTTTAATTGGTTAAGAAAAGCTAAAAATTGTTAGTTGCCTATTCACCCCCCCCCTCTAGTCAACCATATCGATCCTTTCATCTGTTATTCATGCTTGAATTGTATTGTACGGAAACAGCTATACATGTGTGGATATATAGACCAGAATGAGTCCCTGGTGAGCCTCTAGTTACCAGCTCGTTGGTCAACAGATGGTCACGGTTTCCTGACCATGGACATAGGATGTCAGTGATAACGGGATCACATCATTAGGAGAATGATGTGATGGACAAGACCCAATCCTGAGCATAGCACGAGATCGTATAGTTCGTAATGCATAAGCTTTTCGATGTCAAGTATTTATTCCTTAGACCATGAGGTTGCACAACTCCCGGATGCCGTAGGAATACTTTGGGTGTGCCAAACGTCACAACGTAACTGGGTGGTTATAAAGGTACGCATCGGGTATCTCCGAAAGTGTCTGTTGAGTTGGTACGAACCGAGACTGGGGTGTTGTCACTTCGTATGACGGAGAGGTACCTCTGGGCCCACTCGGTAAGACATCATCATAATGAGCTCAAGGTGACTAAGGAGTTGGTCATGAGATGATGGATTACGGATCGAGTAAAGAGACTTGCCATGACGAGATTGAACAAGGTTTCGGGAATACCGATGATCGAATCTCGGGCAAGTACCGTACCGATGGACAAAGGGAATAACATACGGGATTGAGTGAATCCTTGACACGGTGGTTCATCCGATGAAGATCATCGAGGAACACATGGGAACCAACATGGGTATCCAGATCCCGCTGTTGGTTATTGACCGGAGAGTGGTCTCGGTCATGTCTACGTGTCTCCCGAACCCGTAGGATCTACACACTTAAGGTTCGGTAACGCTATGGTCGTAGAGATACATGCACGTGGAAACCCAAAAGTTGTTCGGAGTCTCGGATGAGATCCCGGACGTCACGAGGAGTTCCGGAATGGTCCGGAGGTAAATAATGATATATAGGAAGTCCAGTTTCGGTCATCGGGTGATCTCTGGGGGTCATCGGGAGTGTCCCGGGACCACCGGAGGGGCCCCGGGGGTCCACCGGGTGGGGCCACCCATCCCGGTGAGGCCCCTAGGCCGCAAGGGGTAAGTGTCCAGCCCTAATGGGCTGGCGCACCACATGGGCCCTCCTCCACATGCGCCTAGGGTTGAAACCCTAGGGGGGAGGGGGCGCCACTTGCCTTGGGGGGCAAGGATTCCCCCCCTGGCCGCCGCCCCACCCTGCAGATCCCATCTGCAGGGCCGGCGCACCCCCTGGCCCCTATATATATGTGGGGGGGGGGAGAGGGCAGCCGCACCCTTGCCCTGTGATACGTCCAAAACGTATCTATAATTTCTGCTTGCTCCATGCCACTTTTGGGTGATATTGCTATGATATTCATACACTTCCATACACTTTTGATCATATTTGGACTAACTTACTAATCCAGTGCACCCCAGTGCCAGTTTCTGTTTTCGGCTGTTTTTGTATTTCAGGTTTTCACGTTTCGAGAACTGCCCAGAAAAATCCAGCAAAATTATATAAAAAATCAGCGATCCGGAAAAAACACTGCGTCCGAAGGGCAGCCTGGGGGGGTCACAGGGGCTCCAGGCGCCCTGTGGGCGCGCCCCCCCTGGGCCGCGCCAGGGGGGCGCCTGGGCCCCCCGAAGCCCGTCCGGTGCCCCCCTTTGGCATATATTTAGAGGGACCTCCGAAACCCTCAGAACAGGAACTCTTTTCGCGATCCCATCTCTGTTCCGCCGCCGCCGTCGCTTCCAAGATCGGGAGCACCAGGAGAACTCTTCCCGGCACCCTGCCGGAGGGGAGGATCACCACTGGGAGCTTCTCCACCACCATGGACGCCTCCCGGATGACTCGTGAGTAGTCTCCCTTGGACCATGAGTCCATGACCAGTAGCTATGTGATGTTCTCCTCCCGTTCTTGTGCTTCACTAATTAGTCCTCGTGAGCTGCCCTACATGATCGAGGCACCTATGTAATCCTTATGCTGTTGCTATGTTGAGTTTGCTGGGATCCGATGGATTATGAGATTATGTTCAGATTGATCTTGAGTAATATATTTGATTCACCTCTTTTATATTTTAGTTCATAAGTAATTCTTGCATGTTCTCCGTTGTTATTTATTGCTTTGGCCGAGTAATAGGTAGTGACTCCAAGAGGGAACGTTATGCTCGATTGTGGGTTCATGCCCCTCGATGACTGGCTTGAGTGACAGAAACATGAGTCTAGGGGATGTGTTGTTGCCACAAGGGGGAAAACAACGGTGCTTGTGCCCGCGGGTGCAAGGATTGTTTACTTTACGCAAAGTTCTTTTAATGCAGTTGTCTGTTGCATTGAGTTTACACTATGGGTGGGACTCGCAACTTAATACCAGCGAGATGTTCTGGATAGATATCTCAAGGTGGATGATTAGTAGTAGATATTGATGGATTTCGGTCTACTTACTTTGGCGTACCGCCCATGCTTTGAACCTCAACCTTTCTTGCAATGTAGTCAGCATTGGTTTGTGTTCGTGGTCCTGTCAATTGCCCAGCTGTAATTTGTTTACCTCACATAGCTGTTTTATTGTCTTTTGGGAGAGAGACATCACTAGTGAACATCATGAGACTCCGGTCCATATTACCATCATTGATCACATCCACTATTTACTTTCCGTTATTATTTACTATTGCAAAAACTATCTATCACTACTATCATTGCTTTTAACCCTTTGTGAACTACAAGGCCGGAGAGATTGACAACCTCTCTGTACTCGTTGGGAGCAAAGTTATTTGTATCTGTGTGCAGGTCCACGTTGATTGCTACTAATCTGGCGCCGTAGCAATTGACACCTACTTGTTGAACCTAGGAGTCTCTGGGGAATCGATCCTTGGTATCTTTGCTAAGGGAAAACACTTCTACTTACTGCATCTTACACCTTCCACTTGGGGTAACCAACGAGGGGTTCGAGGCCCATCAAGGAGTATTTTCTGGCGCCGTTGCCGGGGACTCCACTCTTCAGGATAGGGGAGTTGCATGCTATCTTTTACCTTTGCTTTTTAGTCTTGTTAGTTTACTTTTCATTTTTGCTTTAGTTCCTTTTTATCGAAAATCACAAAAAAAAATATTTGCTTTTTTATTAGTAGTCCTTTCTGTTTAGCTAAACATGTTAGGATTTGGTGCTTTGAGGGAATCAGAAGTTCTAGATTTCCATCAAAGGGATGGAGAACATATGAAGAAGGCATGGGACAGAATTTCTGATGCACATAGGAGAATTATGCCTTGGATACCTATAAAAATTGTGCTTAGAAATTTTTACCATGGTCTTTTTAAATGGTGTAAACACTCCCTTGACATTATAGCCGAGGGAGATTTCCTAGAATGTGATGAAGCTAGAGCTCTTGAATTTATACACGGTCTATCTAGTTACTTTGTTTATGATCATAATTTTGATACTGTCATAGATAGACTTGCTACTATTGAAAAGAGAATGGATGCTCTAGACTTAATGAAGGTAGAGAAACCTAAACCCAATAAGAGAGACATTTTTGAAATAGACAATGATTGGGAACCTTTTGTTAGGATTAGCATCTCTAATCAAGACTTCCTTGCTTATTGTGATATTGGATCTATGGTTTCTACTATGCCAAAAATTGTTCATGACTCTTTAAAATTTAACATGGATAGATTACCATCTTATCATGAACACACTAATGGAGAAATTTCTGAAATCCGGGGAAAAATAAAAGATGTGCCGGTAAAATTCCTTAAAGGGATTGCAATGATTGATTTCTTCATCATGGAGCCAAACCAAGGAAATATAGTGCTTGGAAGGGACTTCCTCCGAGCAGTTAAAGGCTTCATTGATATAGGTAAGGGACAAATCCGCTTACGCGGGAAGGCAAAAGGTGTGTACCCCTTTCCTAGAAGGAACAAGAATGAACTTGTTGAGGAATCATTTGAACCAATTTATAACTCCGATTATTATGATGATTATTGATTCCTCTATGCATTATGCCTAGCTTAAAGGCATAAAAGAAAGCGCTTTTGGGAGGCAGCCCACATGAATAATTTTTTTGCTTTTGTTGTGTCTTGATGTTGTTTACTGCTGTAGCATCATCATTGTATCTTTGCTTTTCATATTTGTGCCAAGTATAGCCTCTCATTGCTAGAAAGTTCAAAAGTTGTGAGGTGCTGTCCAGGAAACAGATTCTGTCCTTGGATAGAAAATTCGTATAAAATCACCAGATCATCTTTTTGGTCTGAATTTTTTCGACAGCGTTCTCTATATAATTTTATTTCGTGCGTCAGTTCTGAGTTTTTTTATTTGAGTTGCAGAAGTATCCCGAACAGATCAATTACTGCCTGCTGTTCTGTTTTTCACAGATTCTGTCCTGTTTTGCCTTACCTTCACTTTGCAAATTAAGAACTTGCTTTTTCTTTGCAAAAACCTTTTGGCAATCTTGAGAAACAGTAGAACTTCAAGAATATCCTTATTTCCAGCAAGGTATAATTATTTTATTAAGGGTACTAACCTCGCTAATCAGATTATGATGAGTTATGTATGAAGGGAGTTTTCAAGTGTGCGAGGGAAAATGATAAAAAGATTCAGGAGTGTCAAGCGCTCAAGCTTGGGGATGCCCCCGTGCACCCCCAATAAATATTCAAGGAGACTCAAGCGTCTAAGCTTGGGGATGCCCCCGTGCATCCCCTTCTCCATCAACATTATCAGTTCGTCTTTCGTTTCGCTATATTTTTATCACTTCATGTGTTATGTGCTATGCTTGGAGCGTCTTGCTTTTAGTTTTCTTTTTAGTTTTTCATAACGAGTCGGAACTCATCATTCCTTTATGTGGGAGAGAAACACGCTCCACCTCTACCTAGAACATTACATATAATTTTCATGTCTATCTATGCTGTGTGTGTTCTTTGTCCTTTAATAGCTACTATCGTGCTTTGCTCTTAGTATTCATGCTTATCTTTTCAAGAGCTTTTATTTAGTTGGTTGCTTGAACTCTCTTTAATTACCATGCTCACCTTATTAAGAGAGTTTGCTTCCGTTGCATTGGTTAATGTGTCTATAATAAAGATGCTACTTGCGTGATGGTGCTTAGTAGTTCAGGTTTTCTTATGGTTAATGTCAAATAGCTGGGGTTCCCAATGTGTTATTGGAGTACCAACTTGGTTTGTTTGCCTATGATGTGGTATGGTTTAGTAATATCTTCCTTCGAGAATTTATTTTGATTGACTTGGCGTATGCTCACGCATATTCAAGACTGTAAAGAAAGTCTGTCAAGCCTTGATGATCTTTTGTTTCTGAGTAGTGATATAACTACCATGCCTGATTCAATATTGCTTTGTCGCTCTGCATGATTATGACCGTCATTGCTCTCTTAGTTGGTCGCTCCCAGTCTTTTGCTAACCTCCACCTGTACTAAGCAAACTAACCATGCAATACATAGCTCATGGGAAAGTAGCCTAACAACTATTGTGGTAAAGAATATGTTGCCTATGTATCTTATTTCTTATGATTTGCTTGCTGAGCGGTAACCATGTTTCTGGGGACGCCATCAACTGTCACACTTTTGTTGAATATCATGTGAGTTGCTATGCATGTTCGTCTTGTTTGAAGTAAGGGCGATTTGCCGTGGGTTGAATTAATATGCATATTGTTAGAGAAGAACATTGGGCCGCCAACCAAAGCCATGCATCATGGTGGAAGTTTTAGCTTGGACCTTAATCCTCAATCTCTCATGAGAATATGCTTATGCATTAAAGAGGAGTCCATCATCTATTTTCTATGTTGTCCCGGTATGGATGTCCTCAAGTTGAGATTTATCAAAAACGAGAAATCAAATGCGATCTATCTCCTTGGACCTTTGTACAGGTGGCATAGAGGTACCCCTTTGTGACACTTGGTTGAAATATATGCAATGCAATGATAACCCATGGGAATCCGAGCTAATTAGGCCAAGGAGCGAGCACTATTAGTATTCGATGCATGAGGCTTGCAACTTATAGGATGTTTTATGCATGACACATATGAAGTACTACTACCGTTGACACAATTGCTTCCATGTTTCCAAAATAAAAAGCTCTAGCACTTCAAGCACCAACTACTGAGAGCATGATTGTCATTCTGAGTATAATGTGCATTGTCCCAAAGTAGCATTGTCTTTTGCATGATTGTGATATCGTTTATTCTGAAATGATTGTATCTAGTCATCACTTAAACCTTGAAGGTGCCCTTGCATTTATGTTTTGCATCACTAAAGGGGGCAAGCTAGATATCGCTTGATCATATTTGCACATCATGTTCATTGCAAATCTTTTTGATGTTTCAGTTTCATGTTGTGAAACTTTCAGTCATTTGTGATTTTCTTGAGACAACTTAATTACTATAGAATCATTGTGTCAGTAAGCTTTTGTCATATGACTATAAAAAGTCCTATATGGTTAATAGCATGTCACCACATAAATTATTCTTGTTATCATTTACCTACTCGAGGACGAGCAGGAATGAAGCTTGGGGATGTTGATACGTCCAAAACGTATCTATAATTTCTGCTTGCTCCATGCCACTTTTGGGTGATATTGCTATGATATTCATACACTTCCATACACTTTTGATCATATTTGGACTAACTTACTAATCCAGTGCACCCCAGTGCCAGTTTCTGTTTTCGGCTGTTTTTGTATTTCAGGTTTTCACGTTTCGAGAACTGCCCAGAAAAATCCAGCAAAATTATATAAAAAATCAGCGATCCCGAAACAACACTGCGTCCGAAGGGCAGCCTGGGGGGGGGCACAGGGGCTCCAGGCGCCCTGTGGGGCGCCCCACCTGGGCCGCGCCGGGGGGGCGCCTGGGCCCCCCGAAGCCCGTCCGGTGCCCCCCTTTGGCATATATTTAGAGGGACCTCCGAAACCCTCCGAACAGGAACTCTTTTCGCGATCCCATCTCTGTTCCGCCGCCACCGCCGCTTCCAAGATCGGGAGCACCAGGAGAACTCTTCCCGGCACCCTGCCGGAGGGGAGGATTACCACCGGGAGCTTCTCCACCACCATGGACGCCTCCCGGATGACTCGTGAGTAGTCTCCCTTGGACCATGAGTCCATGACCAGTAGCTATGTGATGTTCTCCTCCCGTTATTGTGCTTCACTAATTAGTCCTCGTGAGCTGCCCTACATGATCGAGGCACCTATGTAATCCTTATGCTGTTGCTATGTTGAGTTTGCTGGGATCCAATGGATTATGAGATTATGTTCAGATTGATCTTGAGTAATATATTTGATTCACCTCTTTTATATTTTAGTTCATAAGTAATTCTTGCATGTTCTCCGTTGTTATTTATTGCTTTGGCCGAGTAATAGGTAGTGACTCCAAGAGGGAACGTTATGCTCGATTGTGGGTTCATGCCCCTCGATGACTGGCTTGAGTGACAGAAACATGAGTCTAGGGGATGTGCTGTTGCCACAAGGGGGAAAACAACGGTGCTTGTGCACGCGGGTGCAAGGATTGTTTACTTTACGCAAAGTTCTTTTAATGCAGTTGTCTGTTGCATTGAGTTTACACTATGGGTGGGACTCGCAACTTAATACCAGCGAGATGTTCTGGATAGATATCTCAAGGTGGATGATTAGTAGTAGATATTGATGGATTTCGGTCTACTTACTTTGGCGTACCGCCCATGCTTTGAACCTCAACCTTTCTTGCAATGTAGTCAACATTGGTTTGCGTTCGTGGTCCTGTCAATTGCCCAGCTGTAATTTGTTTACCTCACATAGCTGTTTTATCGTCTTTTGGGAGAGAGACATCACTAGTGAACATCATGAGACTCCGGTCCATATTACCATCATTGATCACATCCACTATTTACTTTCCGTTATTATTTACTATTGCAAAAACTATCTATCACTACTATCATTGCTTTTAACCCTTTGTGAACTACAAGGCCGGAGAGATTGGCAACCTCTCTATACTCGTTGGGAGCAAAGTTATTTGTATCTGTGTGTAGGTCCACGTTGATTGCTACTAATCTGGCGCCGTAGCAATTGACACCTACTTGTTGAACCTAGGAGTCTCTGGGGAATCGATCCTTGGTATCTTTGCTAAGGGAAAACACTTCTACTTACTGCATCTTACACCTTCCACTTGGGGTAACCAACGAGGGGTTCGAGGCCCATCACCCTAGGGCCTCTCCCCCTTCCCGTCACACCTCCGTCTCCTTAACGCAGGGCGCCCGGCGAAGCCCTGCAGGAATCTCCACTGCATCCACCACCACGCCGTTGTGCTGCTGGATCTCCGACGACCTCTCCTCCCCCCTTGCTGGATCAAGAAGGAGGTGACGTTGCTGTACCGGACATGTGTTGAACGCGGAGGCGCTGTCCGTTCGGCGCTAGTTCATCGGTGACGAAGAACGCGAAGAGTACGACTACTTCATCCACGCTTCTTCGAAAGCTTCCACTCGCAATCTCCATAACGGTATGTAGATGCACTCTTATTTGCTCGTTGCTAGATGTCTCCTTAGTTGGATCTTGGTGAAAGCGTATAAATTTTTTGAATTCTGCTACGTTCCCCAACAGTGGTATCAGAGCTAGGTTTAATGCGTAACATCTTGCACGAGTAGAACACAAAACAGTTGTGGGCGTTTGAGTTTGTTCAACTTTCTTGCCGTTACTAGTCAATCTTGATTCGGCGGTATTGTGGGATGAAGCGGCCCGGACCGACTTTACACGTACGCTTACGTGAGACTGGTTCCACCGACAAACATGCACTAGATGCATAAGGTGGCTGGCGGGTGTCTGTCTCTCCTACTTTAGTCGGATCGGATTCGATGAACAGGGTCCTTATGAAGGGTAAATAGAAATTGACAAATCACGTTGTGGTTTTGGCGTAGGTAAGAAATGTTCTTGCTAGAAAACCTATAGAAGCCACGTAAAACTTGCAACAACAATTAGAGGACGTCTAACTTGTTTTTGCAACATGTGCTATGTGACGTGGTATGGCCAAAAAGAAGATGTGATGAATGATATATGTGATGTATGAGATTGATCATGTTCTTGTAATAGGGAATCACGACTTGCATGTCGATGAACTTGACAACCGGCAGGAGCCATAGGAGTTGTCTTAATTATTGTATGACCTGCGTGTCACTAAATAAACGCTATGTAATTGCTTTACTTTATTGCTAAACGTTAGCCATAGTAGTAGAAGTAATAGTTGGCGTGACGACTTCTTCAAGACACGATGATGGAGATCATGATGATGAAGATCATGGTGTTGAGCCGGTGACAAGATGATCATGGTGCCCCGAAGATGGAGATCCAAGGAGCAAGATGATATTGGCCATATCATGTCACTTTAATTGATTGCATGTGATGTTTATCATGTTTATGCATCTTGTTTACTTAGAACGACGTAGTAAATAAGATGATCTCTCACTAAAAAATTTAAGAACTGTGTTTCCCCTAACTGTGCACCGTTGCTAAAGTTCGTTGTTCCGAAGCACCACGTGATGATCGGGTGTGATAGGTTCTAACGTTCGCATACAATGGGTGTAAGCCAGATTTACACACGCAATACACTTAGGGTTCACTTGACGAGCCTAGCATGTACAGACATGGCCTCGGAACACGGAAGACCGAAAGGTCGAACATGAGTCGTATAGAAGATGCGATCAACATGAAGATGTTCACCGTTGATGACTAGTCCGTCTCACGTGATGATCGGACACGGGCTAGTTGATTCGGATCGTGTATCACTTAGATGACTAGAGAGATGTCATTCTGAGTGGGAGTTCATTAAAATTTGATTAAGATGAACTTAATTATCATGAACTTAGTCTAAATTATTTACAATATCTCTTGTAGATCAAATGGCCCACGCTCCAGTTTCCCTCAACTTCAACGCGTTCCTAGAGAAAACCAAGCTGAAAGACGATGGTAGCAACTATACGGATTGGGTCCGTAACGTGAGGATTATCCTCATAACTGCCAAGAGATCATATGTCCTAGAAGCACCGCTAGGTGACGCTCCCGCCCCGGCAAACCAAGATGTTATGAACGCTTGGCAGTCGCGTTGTGATGATTACTCCCTGGTTCAGTGCGGCATGCTTTACAGCTTAGAGTCGGGGCTCCAAAAAAGTTTTGAGCACCACGGAGCATATGAGATGTTCGAAGAGCTAAAAATGGTTTTCCAAGCTCATGCCCGCGTCGAGAGATATGATGTCTCCGACGCATTCTACAGCTGTAAGATGGAGGAAAACAATTCTGTCAGTGAGCACATCCTCAAGATTTCTGGATTGCACAACCGCTTGTCTCAGCTGGGAATGAATCTCCCAGATGAAGCGGTCGTTGACAGAATCCTCCAGTCGCTGATACGTCCAAAACGTATCTATAATTTCTGCTTGCTCCATGCCTCTTTTGTGTGATATTGCTATGATATTTATGCACTTCCATACACTTTTGATCATATTTGGACTAACCTATTAACTCAGTGCACCCCAGTGCCAGTTTCTGTTTTCTGCTGTTTTTGTATTTCAGGTTTTCCCATTACGTAAACTGCCAGAAAAATTCCGGGAGAAATATATAAAAAATCAGCGTTCCGGAAGCTTCCATGCAGCCAAAGTAGGGCCGGAGGGGGGGCCACCAGGGCTCCAGGCGGCCAGAGGGCGCGCCCCCCTCTTGGCCGCGCCGCCAGGGCGCCTGGGCCCCCCAGGCCTCCTCTGACGCCCCCCTTTGGCATATATTTACACCGCGTCCCGAAACCCTCGAGGACGGAACCCTTTTTCGCGATCTCATCTCTGTTCCGCCGCCGCCGCGCTTCCAAGATCGGGAGCACCAGGAGAACTCTTCCCGGCACCCTGCCGGAGGGGAGGATCACCACCGGGAGCTTCTCCACCACCATGGACGCCTCCCGGATGAGTTGTGAGTAGTCTCCCTTGGACCATGGGTCCATGACCAGTAGCTATGTGATGTTCTCCTCCCCTCTTTGTCCTTCATCGACTAGACCTCGTGACCTGCCCTACATGATCGAGGCACATATGTAATCCTTATGCTGTTGCTATGATGAGTTTGTTGGGATCCGATGGATTATGAGATTATGTTCAGATTGTGTTTGAGTAATATATTTGATTCACCTCTTTTATATTTATGTTCTTGAGTAATTCTTGCATGTTCTCCGTTGCTGTTTATTGCTTTGGCCAAGTAGTAGGTAGTAACTCCAAGAGGGAACGTTATGCTTGATTGTGGGTTCATGCCCCTCGATGACTAGCTTGAGTGACAGAAACATGAGTCTAGGGGATGTGTTGTTGCCACAAGGGGGAAAACAACGGTGCGTGTACTCGCGGGTGCAAGGATTGTTTACTTTACGCAAAGTTCTTTTAATGCAGTTGTCTGTTGCTTTCAGTTTACACTTTGGGTGGGACTCGCAACTTAATACCAGCGAGATGTTCTGGATAGATATCTCAAGGTGGATGATTAGTAGTAGATGCAGATGGATTTTGGTCTACTTGCCTTGGCGTACCGCCCATGCTTTTGAGCCTCTACCTTTCTTGCAGCATAGTTAGAATTGGTTTGCGCACATAATCCTGTCAATTGCCCAGCTGTAATTTGTTTACCTCGCTTAGCTGTTTTATTGTCTTTTGGGAGAGAGACATCATTAGTGAACATCATGGGACCCCGGTCCATATTACCATCACTGATCACATCCGCTATTTACTTTCAGTTCTTACTTACTAGTTGCAGTCATACCTATCACTATTACCTCTTGCGTTTGATCCTTTGTAAACGACAAGGCCGGAGGGATTGACAACCTCTCTGTACTCGTTGGGAGCAAAGTTATTTGTATCTGTGTGCAGGTCCGGTCAATCGCTGGTTGCGCCGCTAGCAGTTGACACCTTCTTGTTGAACCTTGGAGTCTCAGGGGAAATTCGATCCTTGGTATCTTTGCCAAGGGAAAACTACCGCTACACTGCATCTCAAACCTTCCACTTGGGGTAACCAACGAGGGGCGAGAAACCATCAGTCGCTCCCACCAAGCTTCAAGAGCTTCGTGTTGAACTTCAATATGCAGGGGATGGAGAAGTCCATTCCCGAGGTGTATTCGATGCTGAAATCAGCGGAGGTGGACATCAAGAAAGAACATCAAGTGTTGATGGTCAATAAAACCACTAAGTTCAAGAAAGGCAAGGGTAAGAAGAACTTCAAGAAGGACGGCAAGGGAGTTTCCGCGCCCGGTAAGCCTGTTACCGGGAAGAAGCCAAAGCATGGACCCAAGCCTGAGACGGAGTGCTTTTATTGCAAGGGAACGGGTCACTGGAAGCGGAACTGCCCCAAATATTTAGCAGACAAGAAGGCCGACAATGTCAAAGGTATATATAATATACATGTTATTGATGTGTACCTTACCAGCACTCGTAGTAGCTCCTGGGTATTCGATACCGGTGCAGTTGCTCACATTTGTAACTCAAAACAGGAGCTGCGGAATAAGCGGAGACTGGTGAAGGATGAGGTGACGATGCGCGTCGGGAATGGTTCCAAGGTCGATGTGATCGCCGTCGGCACGCTACCTCTACATTAGTTTTAAACCTTAATAATTGTTATTTAGTACCAGCTTTGAGCATGAACATTGTATCTGGATCTCGTCTTATGCGAGATGGCTACTCTTTCAAATCGGAAAATAATGGTTGTTCTATTTATTTGAGAGATATGTTTTATGGTCATGCCCCGCTGGTCAATGGTTTATTTTTGATGAATCTCGAACGTGATGATACACATATTCATAGTGTAGATGCCAAAAGATGTAAAGTTGATAATGATAGTCCCACATACTTGTGGCATTGCCGCCTTGGTCATATTGGTGTCAAACGTATGAAGAAGCTCCATTCAGATGGACTTCTAGAGTCTCTTGATTATGAATCGTTTGACACGTGCGAACCATGCCTCTTGGGCAAGATGACCAAGACTCCGTTCTCCGGAACAATGGAGCGAGCAACCAACTTATTGGAAATCATACATACCGATGTGTGCGGTCCAATGAGTGTTGAGGCTCGCGGAGGCTATCGTTATGTTCTCACCCTCACGGATGACTTGAGTAGATATGGGTATATCTATTTAATGAAACACAAGTCTGAGACCTTTGAAAAGTTCAAGGAATTTCAGAATGAGGTTGAGAATCAACGTGACAAAAAAATAAAGTTCTCGCGATCAGATCGTGGGGGTGAATATTTAAGTCATTAATTTGGCACACACCTTAGGAGCTGTGGAATTGTTTCACAATTGACACCGCCCGGAACACCTCAACGTAACGGTGTGTCCGAACGTCGAAATCGTACTCTGTTGGACATGGTGCGGTCTATGATGTCCCTCACCGATTTACCGCTATCCTTTTGGGGTTATGCTTTAGAGACTGCCGCATTCACTTTAAATAGGGCTCCGTCGAAATCCGTTGAGACGACTCCGTATGAACTTTGGTTTGGCAAGAAACCGAAGTTGTCCTTTCTAAAAGTTTGGGGTTGCGATGCTTATGTCAAGAAACTTCAACCTGAAAAGCTCGAACCCAAATCGGAAAAATGCGTCTTCATAGGATACCCAAAGGAAACGATTGGGTACACCTTCTACCACAGATCCGAAGGCAAAGTCTTTGTTGCCAAGAATGGATGCTTTCTGGAGAAAGAGTTTCTCTCGAAAGAAGTGAGTGGGAGGAAAGTAGAACTTGATGAGGTGACAGTCACCCCTCCTAGACCGGAAAGTAGCGCAGCACAGGAAACTGTTCCTGAGGTGCCTGCACCGACAAGGGAGGAAGTTAATGATGATGATCATGAAGAAACAGATCAAGCTACTACTGAACTTCGAAGGTCCACAAGGGCACGTTCCGCACCAGAGTGGTACGGCAACCCTGTCCTGGAAATCATGTTGTTGGACAACGGTGAACCTTCGAACTATGAAGAAGCGATGGCGGGCCCGGATTCCAATAAATGGCTTGGAGCCATGAAATCCAAGATAGAATCCATGTATGAAAACAAAGTATGGACTTTGGTGGACTTGCCTGATGATAGGCACGCCATAGAAAACAAATGGATATTTAAGAAGAAGACAGACGCGGATGGTAATGTGACCATCTATAAGGCTCGGCTTGTCGCTAAGGGTTATCGACAAGTTCAAGGGTTACGACGAGACTTTCTCTCCCGTAGCGATGCTGAAGTCAGTCAGAATCATGTTAGCTATTGCCGCATTCTATGATTATGAGATATGGCAAATGGACGTCAAAACAACATTCCTTAACGGCTTCCTCAAGGAAGAGTTGTATATGATGCAACCGGAAGGTTTTGTCGATCCAGAGAACGCTAACAAGGTATGCAAGCTCCAGCGCTCGATTTACGGGCTGGTGCAAGCATCTCGGAGTTGGAATATTCGCTTTAATGATGTGATCAAAGCGTTTGGATTTATACAGACTTATGGAGAAGCCTGTATTTACAAGAAAGTGAGTGGGAGCTCTGTGGCATTTCTCATATTATATGTGGATGACATATTGCTGATGGGAAATGATATAGAATTCTTGGAAAATGTAAAGGCCTACTTGAATAAAAGTTTTTCAATGAAGGACCTTGGAGAAGCTGCTTACATATTAGGCATCAAAATCTATAGAGATAGATCAAGACGCCTCATTGGTATTTCACAAAGTACATACCTTGACAAGATATTGAAAAAGTTCAATATGGATCAGTCCAAGAAGGGATTCTTGCCTGTTTTGCAAGGTATGAGATTGAGCAAGGCTCAGTCGCCGACCACGGCAGAAGATAGAGAAAAGATGAGTGTCATTCCCTATGCCTCGGCCATAGGTTCTATCATGTATGCCATGCTGTGTACCAGACCTGATGTGAACCTTGCCATAAGTTTGGTAGGGAGGTACCAAAGTGATCCCGGTACGGATCACTGGATAGCGGTCAAGAACATCCTGAAGTACCTGAAAAGGACTAAGGATATGTTTCTCGTTTATGGAGGTGACGAAGAGCTCGTCGTAAAGGGTTACGTCGATGCTAGCTTTGACACAGATCTGGATGACTCTAAGTCTCAAACCGAATACGTGTATATTTTGAACGGAGGGGCAGTCAGCTGGTGCAGTTGCAAGCAGAGCGTCGTGGCGCATTCTACATGTGAAGCGGAGTACATAGCTGCTTGCGAAGCAGCGCAGGAAGGAGTCTGGATGAAGGAGTTCATCACCGACCTAGGAGTCATTCCAAGCGCGTCAAGCCCGATGACTCTCTTCTGTGACAACACTGCTGCTATTGCTATTACCAAGGAGCCCAGGTTTCACAAGAAGACCAAGCACATCAAGCGCCGTTTCAACTCCATCCGGAATTATGTTCAAGATGGAGATATAGATATTTGTAAAGTGCATGCGGATCTGAATGTTGCAGACCCGTTTACTAAACCTCTTCCACGGGCAAAACATGATCAACACCAGAACTCTATGGGTGTTCGATTCATCACAATGTAACTAGATTATTGACTCTAGTGCAAGTGGGAGACTGTTGGAAATATGCCCTAGAGGCAATAATAAAAGCATTATTATTATATTTCCTTGTTCATGATAAACGTATGTTATTCATGCTTGAATTGTATTGTACGGAAACAGCTATACATGTGTGGATATATAGACCACAATGAGTCCCTGGTGAGCCTCTAGTTACGAGCTCGTTGATCAATAGATGGTCACGGTTTCCTGACCATGGACATAGGATGTCAGTGATAACGGGATCACATCATTAGGAGAATGATGTGATGGACAAGACCCAATCCTGAGCATAGCACGAGATCGTATAGTTCGTAATGCATAAGCTTTTCGGTGTCAAGTATTTATTCCTTAGACCATGAGGTTGTACAACTCCCGGATGCCGTAGGAATACTTTGGGTGTGCCAAACGTCACAACGTAACTGGGTGGTTATAAAGGTACGCATCGGGTATCTCCGAAAGTGTCTGTTGAGTTGGTACGAACCGAGACTGGGATGTTGTCACTTCGTATGACGGAGAGGTACCTCTGGGCCCACTCGGTAAGACATCATCATAATGAGCTCAAGGTGACTAAGGAGTTGGTCACGGGATGATGGATTACGGATCGAGTAAAGAGACTTGCCATGACGAGATTGAACATGGTATCGGGAATACCGACGATCGAATCTCGGGCAAGTACCGTACCGATGGACAAAGGGAATAACATACGGGATTGAGTGAATCCTTGACATGGTGGTTCATCCGATGAAGATCATCGAGGAACACGTGGGAACCAACATGGGTATCCAGATCCCGCAGTTGGTTATTGACCGGAGAGTGGTCTCGGTCATGTCTACGTGTCTCCCGAACCCGTAGGGTCTACACACTTAAGGTTTGATAACGCTAGGGTTGTATAGATACATGCACGTGGAAACCCGAAAGTTGTTCGGAGTCCCGGATGAGATCCCGGACGTCATGAGGAGTTCCGGAATGGTCCGGAGGTAAAGAATGATATATAGGAAGTTCAGTTTCGGCCATCGGGTGATCTTCGGGGGTCAACGGGAGTGTCCCGGGACCATCGGAGGGGCCCCGAGGGTCCACCGGGTGGGGCCACCCATCCCGGTGGGGCCCCTAGGCCGCAAGGGGGAAGTGTCCAGCCCTAATGGGCTGGCGCACCACATGGGCCCTCCTCCCCATGCGCCTAGGGTTGAAACCCTAGGGGGGAGGGGGCGCCACTTGCCTTGGGGGGCAAGGATTCCCCCCTAGCCGCCGCCCCACCCTGCAGATCCCATCTGCAGGGCCGGCGCACCCCCCTGGCCCCTATATATATGTGGGGGGGGAGAGGGCAGCCGCACCCTTGCCCTGGACCCTCTCCCCCTTCCCGTCACACCTCTGTCTCCTTAACGCATGGCGCCCGGCGAAGCCCTGGAGGAATCTCCACTGCATCCACCACCACGCTGTTGTGCTGCTGGATCTCCGACGACCTCTCCTCCCCCCTTGCTGGATCAAGAAGGAGGTGACGTTGCTGTACCGGACGTGTGTTGAACGCGGAGGCGCTGTCCGTTCGGCGCTAGTTCATTGGTGACGAAGAACGCGAAGAGTACGACTACTTCATCCACGCTTCTTCGAAAGCTTCCGCTCGCAATCTCCATAACGGTATGTAGATGCACTCTTATTTGCTCGTTGCTAGATGTCTCCTTAGTTGGATCTTGGTGAAAGCGTAGAATTTTTTTGAATTCTGCTACGTTCCCCAACAGAGCCTAGCTACCATATGGAGCATGTATGAAAAGGAGACAAAACAAAGGCTACAAGAAAATGTGTTGAGTGCTGAACAGAACTTGAAGATCATGGAAGAGAAGACAAAAATGGAGAATGAGCTGAGACATTTCAAGCTTGATTTTGCCAAGATGGTGGCTGAAAAGGAGCAGGCAATGAGTCAATTAGGCAACACACAAATTGCTCTGGCTGATCTGAAGGAAGAGCTTGAGAAGAAGAAGAGCACTGACAAATCAGTAACAAACATTCATCAGTATTAAGGGCAAAGGCAGAGAAAGAGAGGGACCAAGTCATGCAGGAGAGGGATAAATTGAAGCAAGAGAAGAGAAAGCTTGAGTACATGATAGGTGACTTATTCAAACACAAAGAGGAGACCAAAGAGAAGATAAAGAAACTTAAGGGGATGCTGAATGATTTTGACTGAACTTATCTTGTTCTTGTCCCTGTGTAAACTGAATTTGACCAAGTATGTTGTGAAATGGATTTGGTTGTAAACTGATTTTATCTTGCCTGTCAACTGAATTTTAAGTGCAATGGAAATATGTTGTCAAATGATTTGAATTGAGACATGATGTGTTGCTGTCTAAATAAAGAAGTAACATAACAACATTGGTACATAACTGCAGTCTTCATATTATTATCCATTACAACCATCACAGCATGCATCCAAACCCAAAACAAGTACTTAATCTACTTAAAGTGCTCACAGATTTCACTACATCTCACTTCTTCATGACTACTATGAAACACAACACACAAAGCACCATAACAGCAGCCATCGCCAGCTTCAGCAGCAGTAGGATATCTCTACCTAATCCAATAAGCATAGCAACTTGCTGCTTGGTAGCAAAGTTCTTCTCGCTAGGGGTGCCAAATGACCCAAAATCAACTCTGTCTCTCCCAGCCATGCCTCTTCCAGCTATGCTTCTTGTGTTCATTGCTTCAGTCCTCTTCCTCTCAAGCTCCTCCCTTTTATCCTCAGCTGCTCCTATTGCATCCACAGCAGCATCACCAACAAGAACCCTATGTTCAACAAGATGTTGCACATATTCTAGCTCCCAACGCTAGAAATCACAGGTGACCTATGAAACAGAGGAAACACTCATATTCAGTTAACTATAAAGTTCAGTTAACTACCACCAACCTAATGCCAGTTAACTAATGCAGTCCACACCTGGTGTTTGCTGCACCTGTAGAAGACCCACCCCTCGTGCTCGTCCGTGCCAGAGCGGTAGAACTTGACCTGCTCGCCACAATCCGGACACGGGATCAAAGGAACCACGACGGAGCGGCCATGTAGCCCAGATCGAACTGAGCTCGAAGATGACATGAGGAGATGGAGAGAGGGCGGCAGCAACGGCTGCGGCGACGGCAATGGCTGCGGCGACGGCGGCGGCAATGGCTGCGGCGGCGGCTGCATCGACAGAGGGAGGTCGAAGCGGGTGGGCTAGGGTTGGGAAAGGGCGGTCGAAGCGGGTGGCTCGATCCGACCAGGTGTGCGACCAGGTTTTAATAACTGCCAGTTTTGCAAAAAAAAAAAACCCTGCTCCCCTGCGTATTCAAGCGAGCACAGCGCACATGGCAGTCAAAGCACACTTGGCAGCGGTTGACTCGGGCCAGCTCAGCGTGTACGTATAGGAAATCGTAGAATGGACCGTAGATGACCCCCTAGAGCAAGTTTGGTGACCGTATTGCGGGTATTTGTAACCACATAGACTAAAGCTAACGCCGGTGCTAGTTTTGTGACCTGTAGTGAATTTTTCTCTAATGGAAAATATGAACCTGTGTCATGTGGATAGAGCTACTCTCAAGAAATTACTCTAAGAAACACACGTGGAGGCAACGTCAAAGCGAGAGGTTGATATAGGGGGGGAACTTTCCAACGAAGCCATACGATGCTCGTCTCGTCCGGACACAGGCAGTACAGCGTACTGGCACGCACGGCACGATATATACTTGAGAAATCGGAGCACCCCAGCGCGGTCGCCGGCGCCGGAGAGGGAGAAGAGAGAAAAAGCTAGCGAGGCCGGGCCAGCAGGAGCTCGTGGGCAAAAGCGCTTCTCCACCTCAACACAACCCAACCCCAGCCGATCAGAGATTGCCGGTTGAAAAGTTGCACCATATATCAACCGACACGATCGACTCCCTCGATCCGCTGCCTACGTTGTTATTCGCCAAGCTCCATCGCGCCGGGCCAGGACCAAAGTAAACCCTACCGGCAGGCTGATCACATGCAATCGGGGCTCCGGGGAGGGAGGCGACAGGGGGGGTCGGCCGTCTGCATTGTGCCCTGATAGGCCGTGATAGATGGCTAGATCCGTTCTTCCTGTTTGCCGTGGGCGACGCGGTCCTGCATGCTGCATGCATGGACCAACCAGGCGAGCTAGGTGGTAGCACAACGTCCCGACGCCGTAACCACGTAGCACTACGTGCGCGCGGGACCTCCCGATCCGTTCCCCGTACGTAGTCGCGTCCGGCATGGTCCAGGCACGCCGGCTCTGCCCTCGCCGCATTTACACTGGTGTCGCCGTCGCCGCCGCTGGCGTACGTTACCTGCGCATGCATGTGCTGGTTGCTTGCTGCTCAGATCCGCGTGTACGTACGGCGGCAGTACGCGGCTAGTAGCTGTGTGTCTGACATTCTGGCTGGCTCAGATCGCGCGCGTGATGCCCATCTTGACTTCTTGTCCGCTGGCATGGCATCCGCATCTGGCTGCGCCCGGTCCGTGCCTTGCTCCCAGAACATCGTCTCGGCCTCAGGGCGGCGGCCGCTGCGCCTCGCCGCCGTCGCCGTTGCAGCTGTCTAGGGCCGCGGCATGGCGCACGGAGCATGCACGATGCCTCGCGCTCCATGCGATGCGAGGGGGCGAGCGAGCGAGGCAGAACGGAGGACGTCCGTCGTTTGTCCGCGCGCGCGCGCAGCAGGGCCACGACCACGACAAGGGGCACGGCTCGGACGTCGTCGCCGGCAAACGCGTGACGCCTCGTGGTACCGATCGATCGATCGCACAACGAAAACGCTTCGTCATAGAGGACCCGGTTTGTAGTACAGATTTGACATTGGGCGAGAAAGGCACGTGTCTGTGTGCTTTGCTTCGTTGTTTCTTTATTAAGATCAGGCGGCTACTGTCATCGATCGAACCGACATCGGGGGCCTGTTCGGTTGGGAGAGTTTACCTTCTCGCACAAAGAGCCGGGGTTCAGAGCAATTTTAACCGGGCGACCCAAATGGAAGCAGATTTTGTTTGGCTTTGTCCGTTTGGATCGTCCGTTCGCTTCTCCGTGTTCACCTCTTCGTTTGGGTTGGCCGGTGCGTTCAATGGAAGTCGGACACATTTTATGCATGTCGCGTTGGTATTCAATCAAATGTCTGATGGGCAAGCTCCCGTGTCACCTCGTGCCTTCTAAAATCTAGAAGTGAGTCATTAAATCTTCATGGTTTACAAGTGGCACCATCTGCGTCACCGGTAAGCCATTTATTATTTGCAGATGACATCCTGCCGTTTTTCAAGGCAAATGGTGTGGGTGCTATTGAGGTGAACCAATTCCTAAATATCTACTGTCAGGCTATAGGGCAACACATCAGTTATGACAAGTCTTCTATTTTCTTCAGTAAGGGTGTTCCGGAGGGTCAGGGATGAAATAAAAAACTCATTAAATGTCCCTAATGAGGCACTCAATGAGAAATATTTGGGTATGCCTCTGACATAGGATCATCCAAAAATGGTGCCTTTAAATACTGGAAGGACCGTTTGTGGAGCGGGATCCAAGGTTGGATAGAGAAGACTTTATCCTCAGCTGGGAAAGAAGTTCTGGTTAAAGCCGTAGCCCAAGCCATTCCAGTGTATTGTATGTCATGTTTCAAATTACCAAGAGGGCTTTGTGAGCACCTTGACATGTTGATAAGGAAGTTTTGGCGGGGCAGTATAGATGAACACCATAAACCACACATGGGTATCGTGGAAAGTAATGACACGGCTGAAAGGTATGGGTCAACTTGGATTTAAAGATTTTGAACTGTTTAACTTGTCTTTGCTTGCCAGGCAAGCATGACGTCTACTGCAACAACCTCTGAGCGCTCATGTGTGCTACGGAGTATTTGTTTTCCAAATTCATCCATATTGCATGCAACATTGGCAATCATCCAAGTCAAATTTGGAGAGCCATTGTGGAAGGGAGAGATGTACTGAAACAAGGGTTGATCAAACACATTGGCAATTAATGGGGCAACTACACACATATGGGAAGATAACTGGCTTCCGCGTGATGAGATGCTGAAACCTTATGGATGCTTGGTCTCTGATCTGCTAACCTTGGTGTCTAAACTCATCGACACACCGACGGCTGCATGGAACAAACAACACGTGGAAGGAGTTTCTATGCCCATGGACGTTCCTATTATCTCAGGAATACCGTTGTGCACGAGAAATATGGAAGACTTATGGAGTTGGAATTTTGAAAGGAGCGGAGTCTTCTCTGTAAAATCTGCATATAGGATGCCTGTGTTAACTAAACAAAGGCACGAGGCATGGCTTGAAGGGACTGCGGAGTCATCCAGTACAGGTATGGAGGAGAAGGCGTGGAAGTTGCTCTGGAATATTCAAGTCCCGGCAAAATTTCGAACGTTCATGCGGCGACTGGTCAAACAGTCCATTCCAACAAAGGATGTCAGAGCCCATAGACATATGACAACCTCCAGTTCCTATAGATTTTGTGGCAGTCTGGACTCATGACGCCACTCGCTATTAGAGTGCACTGGCACCCGTTGCACTTGGGCTCTTGTTAATGATGAGATAGAGCAACATCTGGTTGCTACTCCGGAACCACACGCCAAACAATGGTTGTTCTCGCTGATTGACAACCTACCACACATGAATTTTATTAGGGTGGCGATCACATTGTGGGCAATTTGCTCATCAAGGAGGAAAGCAATAGATGAAGGAATACTTCAAAGCCCACAAGCTACTCATGCATTCATAGAAAGATACATTGCAGAGTTGGAAATCCTAAGGGATCCAAGAGCGGGGAAATGCCTAACCGAAGCAATGTATCGAGGGGTGAAAGAAGGCAAAAGGCACCCCCAGCTGGGTTTGCGAAGATCCATGTGGACGCAGGTGTGTCCACACCATCCAGATGCGGCACTGTAGGGATAGTTTGTAGAGATGATTACGAGAACTATTTGGGTAGCTCGACGTTGGTAATTTGTGGCATCCGTGATCCGTCAACGTTGGAGGCTATTGCATGTAGGGAGGCACTTGCTTTGGCAGAAGACCTGCTCTTGCAAAGTTTCATTGCCGCATCAGATTCTAAGCAAGTAGTAGGAGATATTCTCAAGGGCAAACGAGGGAAATATGGTACTATCATTACTGAAATTCAGCATCGGGCTAGTAGTTTTAATTGTAACTTTATTTTTGAAAGTAGAGAGTCGAACAAAGAAGCTCACAATCTAGCTAAGTTTTCACATCCACTAGGTCAGGGGCGCATGTGTGGCTAGGAGAACCCCATGATCCGAGATGTATTCCACAATATGTGGTCTTTGATAAATAAAATTTGACTTTTCCCCTGAAAAAAGGTGCTTGCTGTTTGAAGCGTTAAATCTTCATCCAACGGACACCAATTGAAAGCGTATTGTTCTTCCTCTTTCCCCATGCACCATCAACCGATGCCACCTTGGGCCAACTCCAACGCATGACCTTAAACGAACACATGTTTTGTCCGGATTCTGTTCATTTGGGTAGTGCAAACGGGTGTTATCCGGACGTCCCTGACCAATCTTGGCCAACCGAGGGACGGATTTTGTTCGAGCCACCATGAAAACTGAAATAGCCCACGCCATAGTGATGACAACGTTCATGGTTCATGCCGGCCAGAACGCCAGTGACCGACACATGCCAGCCTACAAAAAAACCACTCGGGGTTCATGCTGGCACACTTGCCAATGCACAAAATTGTCATAGTTCATGTATCGAGGCCCCTAGTTCATGCAAGCAAACAAAAGGACATCGCTCTTGGCCGTAGCTCGAGCATCACCTTTTGCTTCTTCTTGATCCAAACACTTCTCTTCGAAGACATCGCGCTCAAGTCCACAGCCATGATCTCCACCTCTTTTGCCATGAAAGCTAGCACCCGCTAGGCTTCTCGCCCCTCGTTGGTTACCCCAAGTGGAAGGTGTGAGATGTAGTGTTGCGGAAGTTTTTCCCTTGGCAAAGATACCAAGGATCGAATCCCCAGAGACTCCTAGGTTCAACAAGAAGGTGTCAACTGCTAACGGCGCCAGATATTAGCAATCAACATGGACCTGCACACAGATACAAATAACTTTGCTCCCAACGAGTACAGAGCGGTTGTCAATCCCTCCGGCCTTGTAGTTCACAAAGGATTAAACGCAAATGATAGTAGTGATAGATAATGTTTGCAATAGTAAATAATAGCGAAAAGTAAATAGCGGGTGTGATCAATGATGGTAATATGGACCGGAGTCTCATGATGTTCACTAATGATGTCTCTCTCCCAAAAGACGATAAAACAGCTATGTGAGGTAAACGAATTACAGCTGGGCAATTGACAGGACCACGAACGCAAACCAATGCTGACTACATTGCAAGAAAGGTTGAGGTTCAAAGCATGGCGGTACGCCAAAGTAAGTAGACCGAAATCCATCAATATCTACTACTAATCATCCACCTTGAGATATCTATCCAGAACATCTCGCTGGTATTAAGTTGCGAGCCCCACCCATAGTGTAAACTCAATGCAACAGACAACTGCATTAAAAGAACTTTGCGTAAAGTAAACAATCCTTGCACCCGCGGGCACAACCACCGTTTTTTCCCCCTTGTGGCAACAGCACATCCCCTAGACTCATGTTTCTGTCACTCAAACTAGTCATCGAGGGGCATGAACCCACAATCGAGCATAACGTTCCCTCTTGGAGTCACTACCTATTACTTGGCCAAAGCAATAAATAACAACGGAGAACATGCAAGAATTACTTATGAACATAAATATAAAAGAGCTAGATCAAATATATTACTCAAGCACAATCTGAACATAATCTCATAATCCATCGGATCCCAGCAAACTCATCATAGCAACAACATAAGGATTACATATGTGCCTCGATCATGTAGGGCAGCTCACGAGGACTAATTAGTGAAGCACAAGAACGGGAGGGAACATCACATAGCTACTGGTCATGGACTCATGGTCCAAGGGAGACTACTCACAACTCATCCGGGAGGCGTCCATGGTGATGGAGAGGCTCCCGGAGGTGATCCTCCCCTCCGGCAGGGTGCCGGGAAGAGTTCTCCTGGTGCTCCCGATCTTGGAAGCGGCGACGGCGGCGGAACAGAGATGAGATAGCGAAAAAGAGTTCCTGTTTCGAGGGTTTCTCGAGACGCTTTAAATATATGCCAAAGGGGGGCATCGGGGGAGCCTCGGGGGGCCCAGGCGCCCCCCCC
>LR738714.1:598745311-598795872 GCA_902687465.1 Secale cereale
GGGGGAGTTATTTCAGGCCTTTCGGCGATGTGCGTTCAGGGGAGGAGATGTTCCCGTCGACTACGATGGCGTCTGTGACGACTTCGTTAATCACAAGATAAAGTGACGGCTCAGTTTCTCGGAGGTGTCATAGCGGCGGGGTGTGCGCGCATGAGTTCATAGGAATCAGTGTGTGTCCCTATATATAAACGTCTGCGTCTGTACTGTGTTCGGAAGAAGAAAAAACTCAAACTAACTAACGCTGTTGTAAATTAGAAGATTACGAATTTACTGACAGCAGCAAAATAAAATCTTGTATGTTGCTTCAAGTTACTACTACAACCGAAGCTCCCCAAAGCATAACGCAAGTGCCCACCCGGGGCATCCCGCGTGGACCCGTGCAACAACGACGATCGATCTGTCTGAGATGCGCAGCTGGGAGAGGATCCGAGGTGTGTGCGAGCGGCAAAAGCAGGATCGTGTCACATCATCACAAGAGTACCACCTAATCATCCCTCGTACTAGGCATATAGCGAGACGTTATCTAGGTCTCTCTTTTGGGACATGCCGCAACCAATCCGTCGAATATATCCAACCATCTAAGCTTCGTATGAAATCAACATACGTGCCATGCTAGCCCTCGATCTTTCTGGTGCACGTTACCGTTGTTCCGATACTACTGCTCGCCACCAAACTCTCAACTTGTCATTTTCTACTCCAAAAAGCTCCAATACGCGTTGCCAAGAATGAAAGCCGTTGGCTCTCTCAACCGCAAAAAAAAAAGTCCGTTGGCTCTCTGTGTGACAATAGTGTACCGCATATACTACTCCTTCGTGATAATAAAATGGAATGATGAAACCAGTTGTTTGGTAAACAACTTTTCCTCTTATTAGAATTGCCTAGATTGCTTGCTCTTAGATTGCGTGGTCCCGTACGTGATGGGACTACCCACTCCCTACCTAGCTAGTACCTAGCTAGCTAGCTAGCCACATGCACCAAAAGTTTAAGCCAGTAGGACAGTTGGCATCACAAATCAGTCATTAGCGACAGCACAAACCACAAATCAGTCATTAGTGACAGCGCAAGCCACATTCCTCCAGCTCCCTAATCTAATATCGTCATAGGTGGGCCCAAGCAGCGTAATAATTTAACAAAGAGGGATGGGCGATGTGCTTGTGTTTTGTCGGGGAAATAAAACACAGCGTACCATGATATGCCTGTGCAATTGTGCATGAAGTTATCTGTACACCAAATAGCCGGAATGTTATATGCATGCAGATGCAGGAGTGTTGCATGGCCGACACGAGGGAGTGTTATTGTGAAGGTTGTGGATCGGATGGATACGTGATATGTGCATGCCTCCCGACTGTGGCAAAGCTACCCACGACCACTGCACCGTGGATCAAAAAGGCACCGGCCGGCCAGCGCAGACAACTCCACACGACGGGTGGCGCAAAGGAACCCCCACTTTCTCCGGCCACTAGCTAGCAGCCCAAGATCATGTGAACCACCGTCCATGAGAACAGAGACAAGCAATGACCAGCGATGCCGAGGCAGCAAGCAGAAGAGAATCCACCGGCCGCCCAGCGAGCATCATTACCAGCAAGATATCACCGCAATAATTTGATTTCGATGGTACATACGCACGCTGCACGCACGGCCTACCTGACAGGAGCGCGTGTATTACACATCTAGGGGCATCTCTACTCCTGCGATGCAAATGTCGGCGGTCAAGAGTCAAGGCCTGTCAGCGACGGCACGAGCTCCGTTTCTGCCTGCAGCTGCAACCGCCCACATGTACTCCCCTGCAGAGCCAACAGCCAAGACCTTTAACTTCCACCCAGATCGGTCAGAGAGACAGGCAGTCATTGGGTCATTGCACCCAGACTGAGTGGCTAATCAATTGTTAATAGTTCGCTGGCCGGCGGTGCAGGATTCCAAGCTTGTTCTTGGTGCAAAAGCCTCCCCCTTCGCTGTGCGCATCCACGATCGAGGAGGACGGACAGCCATGCATGCATGCATGCGCGCGCGCGGCTCCGGGCCACCAGCACCAGCTACTACTCTGCTAGCAGCAGTAGTACCAGTACGTGACACTTTTGGGAAAAGATGGCGCTCCGTTGTCGATGACCCCCCAGAGCTTGCGTTGCCGTCGCCAGGGAATCCTATGCCGCGCCGAGGTGCTGGTGGATCGAGATGGCCCGCCTGTTACGTGCGTGCTCCGCTGAGCTTGGCGTGAACCGTGCGCCGGACAGACGTTGGGCCGGGACGTGAGCGTGGTGGACACTAGACAGCGACGGGCATTGGCAACGGCGGTATGGCGCGGGGGAGCGCGGCGGGTCACCAGCGCTCTTCTCCTTGGGCATGAAGCGATGCGGTTTGGGCGAGTGGCGGCGAGAGGTAGTACGTGCAAGGCAAGTCACCGTCGCGGCCAGTGCGCGCGGCCGGCTATGGCACCTACTGCGACCGTAAAGCGCACAATCAAATCAAGCCTGCTTGATTGCACGCGACGGCCTGCGTTGCCGACGGCAACGGCGATGTTGGCGCACTCCTTCTTGTCATCTTGTGCATTCCATGACGAATACGGTGTCATTCGATTTTTCTTGTCAGATGATCAGTCACCGGCAAGCGCGCGCGAGCAATTTGCCTTTCGCAAGTTTACATGCCCGCTATAGACACCAGACGCAACGCTTTTGTATATAAGAGAATATGTTTTTTTTTCCTAGAAGAAAGAAAAGCGATCTCATCTCGCCGCCAGGTGCGACCAACCTTCCGGCGCCGTCCTCCCTCCGTGTCGTCGGGTCTTGCATGTTCGGATCCGTGTAGCTAGAGGGTTAGGGCCTCGGTAGGGTTTCAGCTGTTTGACGACTTGGTTTTGGCGAGGGCATCTACGACGGTGAGTAAAAGTACTCCAGATCTTCTCACGGCGTTTCGTTTTGCTCTGTGATTGATGATGGGTCTTGGTGGCTATCTATTCAAGGGTGGATGGTGTGGGGGCGGCAGCATTCCTGTATGGACATGTGTCCTCGAGCTTCGTGATTGCTACGATGTTTGCTCCAGTGCCGACGTTAAGTTTGGAAGGTAGTCCAAGAGTAGGTGCAGATAGTGGTGTGCATTAGCGACATCCGGAAGACGACGGATCGCGTGCTAGGCTCACGGTTGGCAGTTCGCATGTGTGATTTTCTCCTGGGGTCCTAGACGTGGAGTTTCATGGCGTGGCCGGGGTGTTGTCCCGTCACCTTGAAGGTCTGCAAAGTTGCATATCAGCAATGTAGCTGCGTCGAGCTCGGCCGGGGTGGTGATCCATCACATTTTTCTTTGATGGCTGTTGTGGTGGTGCTGGAGACAGAGTTACAGAGGCTAACGTTCTGGTCTCTTTTTAGTTTTGTCAGATCGATGTGTACATGGTTTGTACCATAATCTTTATGATAAGAATGAAACACGTATTACCATTCCAAAACACCACAAATACATTTAAACTTGAAGAAAGGCAATATTGTTGGCACCTGCTGGTGAGCCGGCCCATCCAGGCCCACTTGCGCATATGCCTGATTTTCTTTTTCGGGTGAGGCCCCATTTGACCTCCTCCTTGTCAGGGCCTTCTCCATTCATTTGTAATCCACCTTGGGGCACGCAAGTGACATCTAGGCTGGCCCATTTGTGAATTGGTTCACATTCAGAAAAAAATAAGTGTCTGCTGGTTCTCGGAAAAAATAGACACCGGTTTTCTGGGGGAAACTGAGAATTCATAAAAAATGAATTTGAAAATAAATAAAAGAATAATTTAGAAAAAGACTAACGAATATAATATTTACTAATTTGGAAATATGTTCACATATTTGGAAATGTTCACGAGTTTGAAAAAATGTGCACATTTAAAATTTTTATGGTTTAGGAAAATGTTCACGATTCATAAAATGTTCTTGGATTTAAATAAAGTTCAAGCATTTGGAAAAAAAACTGCAAATTCCAAAAAGATCACGGATTTGAAAATTTGTAAAGATTTGAAAAAGTTCACGACTGTGAGGAAGTTCATGGATTCGAAGTTCGTGCATTTTAAAAAGTTCATGAATTGTAAAAAAACATTTTTGAATTTGATAGGGTTCAAAGTTTTGGCAAAAAATGAAAAAGAAAGAAGCAAAGAAAAAAGAAAAAGAAAACCAAAAAATATTGGAAACCAAGAAAAATTCGTTCAAAACTTTGGCCAATTTGTTTTAAGCTGAGAAGGTTCCTCCAATTTCCTGGGTTCCTTTGTTTCTTCTGGGTTTAAGCTGTTTTCCATTATTTCTGTGGTGGTTTATTTGGTTTCCTTTTCTTTCTTTTCTTTCAATTTCCTTTCTTTTGTTCATCTCTACTAGTATTAAACAAGTAAACTAGTATTAAACAAGCAACCATATTCTTTCCTAAGCGATTCCAGAAACACATACACAAGACAATCAAGATGAAACACCACCTCACGATCCGACCCATCTAATCAGATCTAACCGTCCACATAAAAATGAACCCTCACCTGTGTATGTTTAGCAGTTTACCAGAGCGGACGAAACTCTGTCGTGTATCGAGCTAGCGAATGAAACGTTTCGCTGCGGGGCCAAAAAATAAATTGATTCATGTGATTATTGGCCTACATGCATCGGCGTATCCCACGTTTAGCAATATGGCGTTTGCATGGATTGGTTCGGCCTGCTCAGGTATTAATGATGAATTAAAAGGGATGATTAGTTACCATGCAGAAAAAGGAAGGATTAGTTGGAGAGAAGAGACGAGGAATGCGTGCGCCCACCTTACCTAGCGAAGAGCGGTCGCACCTATTTAAAAGCCCTGGCGCGGGGGCTGTACTGAACTCCTCTCCATCGCAGGCTTCTGGGCCTAACTTTGCCGCGCTGCCCTCTGAGCCTACTGGGCCTTACGGGCCTGTATTCTAGGCCCAAGGCCTAGCAAGCTCACTCGGCAGCGCCCAATTTTTTTATGTAGTTTTTCCCTTTTTTTGCTTTATTTATTTTCTTTTATTTATTTCTGAGTTTTTTTTTTGTTGTATTTACAGTTTTTTGTGAATATTATTGCTTTAGGTAAAACAATTACAAACTTTCTGTTAGTGCCAGTAGTTTTCAAATTTGAATAGTTTAAATTTAAAATTATTTGAAAATTGTGTGAATCACTAGTTTGTGAATAACTTTAATTTAATAATAGATTTTCCAGTGATTCTTTTTTTTCTGATGTGGCTTTGAATGGTGCATTTTGAACACGCAAAA
This sequence comes from Secale cereale, assembly GCA_902687465.1. NCBI lineage: Eukaryota > Viridiplantae > Streptophyta > Magnoliopsida > Poales > Poaceae > Secale > Secale cereale. The sequence continues at coordinate 598,750,540 of LR738714.1, forward strand.
AGTTTGGAGTTCAAATCAGTTCACAAAAATGAAATGCCTCTGTAACATATGAGTTTTCGTCCGAAACCCTGATTCTTCGAAAAAGATTGTCCATTTTGTACACGAAGTGCATCCAGTTTTTGTCGTAACCCTCTCTACTTTTTTGCACATGCTATGTGGGTCAAATGATGATACCATGCCAACTTTCAACCTTTTCAGAGTTCATTTGAAGTGTTTTTCAATTTCAGGGTCATTTAGCTCTAAGAAAATTCAGTAAATGCATGAAAATATCAAATGAATTCAGAAAGGGTTGATAATTGATGATGTGGATTTTAATGGTGCATTTTGAACACGCAAAAAGTCTGGAGTTCAAATCAGTTCGAAAAAATAAAATGCCTCTGTAACAGATGAGTTTTCGTCCGAAACCCTGATACTTAAAGAGAGATTGTTCATTTTGTACACGAAGTGGATCCAGTTTTTGCCGTAACCCTCTCTACTTTTTTGCATATGCTATGTGGGTCAAATGATGATACCATGCCAACTTTCAACCTTTTCAGAGTTCATTTGAAGTGTTTCCAATTTCAGGGTCATTTAGCTCTTAAAAAATTTCAGTAAATGGATGAACAATACCAAATGAATTCAGAAAGGGTTGATAATTTCTGATGTGGCTTTGAATGGTGCATTTTGAACACGCAAGAAGTCTGGAGTTCAAATCAGTTCAAAAAAATGAAATGCCTCTGTAACAGACGAGTTTTCGTTTGAAACCTTGATACTTCGAAAGAGATTGTCCATTTTGTACACAAAGTGCATCCAGTTTTTGCCGTAAACCTCTCTACTTTTTTGCACATGCTATGTGGGTTAAATGGTGATACCATGCGAACTTTCAACCTTTTCAGAGTTCATTTGAAGTGTTTCTCAATTTCAGGGTCATTTAGCTCTAAAAAAAATCAGTAATGCATGAAAAATACCAAATGAAATCAGAAAGGGTTGATAATTGATGATGTGGATTTGAATGGTGCATTTTGAACACATAAAAAATCTAGAGTTCAAATAAATAAATAAAAGAAATGCCCCTGTAAAAGATTGATTATCAAAAATACATTGATCATCAATGATCTTTTTGTGTACAATCTGAATTGTCAATATGAGTCCTCACTGGTTAGAAATCGGAGAAGACTCATGTTGCGGCCACAAATTCTACACATAGAGTTCAATGAAGACCAAGTGGTTGTGATAGTTTGAGAAGTAACATATTTGAGGTGGTAAAAACCCTCCTAGCGGAGCGAGGTGGAACTAAAAAACCGTTGCAAAAAGAATCAACTATAAAACTCTAGTACCGGTTTGTGGCATGAACCGGTACTAAAGGGGCGGGTGGGGCCCCAGAATGACAACAGCCTGCCACAACCTCTTTAGTACCGGTTTGTGGCATGAATCGGTATTAAAGGTTCGCCACGAACCGATACTAATGAGCGCTGCCCGCCTAGACGTTGGAACCGAAACTAATGGTCACATTAGGCCATTTTTCTACTAGTGAGGGCATGTACGTGAAGGAAATATGCCCTAGAGGCAATAATAAAGATGTTATTTGTATTTCCTTATATCATGATAAATGTCTTTTATTCATGCTAGAATTGTATTAACCGGAAACTTAGTACATGTGTGGATACATAGACAAAAACAGTATGTCCCTAGTATGCCTCTACTAGACTAGCTCATTGATCAAAGATGGTTATGTTTCCTAGCCATAGACATGAGTTGTCATTTGATCAACGGGATCACATCATTAGAAGAATGATGTGATGGACAAGACCCATCCGTTAGCATAGCACAATGATCGTTTAGTTTTATTGCTATTGCTTTCTTCATGACTTATACATGTTCCTATGACTATGAGATTATGCAACTCCCGAATACCGTAGGAACACCTTGTGTGCTATCAAACGTCACAACGTAACTGGGTGATCATAAAGATGCTCTACAGGTGTCTCCGAAAGTATTCGTGGTGTTGGCATAGATCAAGATTAGGATTTGTCACTCCGAGTGTCGGAGAGGTATCTCTGGGCCCTCTCGGTAACACACATCACAATAAGCCTTGCAAGCAAAAAGACTAATGAGTTAGTCACGAGATGATGTGTTACGGAACGAGTAAAGAGACTTGCCAGTAACGAGATTGAACTAGGTATAGAGATACCGACGATCGAATCTCGGGCAAGTAACATACCGATGACAAAAGGAACAACGTATGTTGTTATGCGGTTTTGACCGATAAAAGATCTTCGTAGAATATGTAGGAGCCAATATGAACATCCAGGTTCCGCTATTGGTTATTGACCGGAGATGAGTCTCGGCCATGTCTACATAGTTCTCGAACCCGTAGGGTCCGCACGCTTAACGTTTGATGACGATCGGTATTATGAGTTTATGAGTTTTGATGTACCGAAGGTAGTTCGGAGTCCCGGATGAGATCACGGACATGACGAGGAGTCTCGGAATGTCCGAGACATAAAGATTGATATATTGGACGACTATATTCGGACACCGGAAGTGTTCCGGAAAAGTTTCGGATTTAACGGGATTGCCGGAGGGGGTTACCGGAACCCCCTACGAAGGGGGATGGTCCATAGTGGGCCTTAAGGGAAAGTGAGAGGCAGCCCATAGGGCTGGCCGGCGCCCCACCTAGGGTTCCTAGTTGGACTAGGATTGGGGGGCGCCACCTCTCCCTCTTTTCCTTTCCCTCTCTTCCTTCTTTGGTGATTCCTACTAGGAATATGATTGCAATCCTATTCCTAGTAGGATTGCACCCCTAGCCGGACCAAACAAGGGCCGGCCGGCCTCCCCCTTGCTCCTTTATATACGGGGGTAGGGGGGCACCCAAAGACACACAAGTTGAATTGTTCCAGCCGTGTGCGGTGCCCCCCTCCACAGAAACACACCTCGGTCATACCGTCGCGGTGCTTAGGCGAAGCCCTGCGCCGGTGAATACATCATATCCGTCACCACGCCGTCGTGCTGACGAAACTCTCCCGTGAAGCTCAACTGGATCAAGAGCTCGTGGGACGTCATCAAGCTGAACGTGTGCTGAACGCGGAGGTGCCGTACATTCGGTGCTTGATCGGTTGAATCGTGAAGAAGTTCGACTACATCAACCGCGTCACTTGACGCTTCCGCTCCCGGTCTACGAGGGTACATAGACACACTCTTCCCTCTCGTTGCTATGCATCTGGTAGATAGATCTTGCGTGATCATAGGAAAATTTTAAAATACTACGTTCCCCAACAGTGGCATCATGAGCCAGGTCTATGCGTAGATGATATGCACGAGTAGAACACAATGAGTTGTGGGCGATACTAGTCATACTGCTTACCAGCATGTCATACTTTGCTTCGGCGGTATTGTGAGATGAAGCGGCCCGGACCGACATTACGCGAGACTGGTTTCACCGTTACGAGCACTCGTTGCTTAAAGGTGACTGGCGGGTGTCTGTCTCTCTCACTTTAGCTGAATCAAGTGTGGCTACGCCCGGTCCTTGTGAAGGTTAAAACAGCACATACTTGACGAAACATCGTTGTGGTTTTATATGCGTAGGTAAGAACGGTTCTTGCTAAGCCCGTAGCAGCCACGTAAAACTTGCAACAACAAAGTAGAGGACGTCTAACTTGTTTTTGCAGGGCATGTTGTGATGTGATATGGTCAAGACATGATGAGTTATAAGGTTTTGTATGAGATGATCATGTTTTGTAATGTTATCGGCAACTGGCAGGAGCCATATGGTTGTCGCTTTATTGTATGAAATGCAATCGCCATGTAATTGCTTTACTTTATCACTAAGCGGTAGCGATAGTCGTAGAAGCAATAGTTGGCGAGACGACAACGATACTACGATGGAGATCAAGGTGTCGCGCCGGTGACGAAGGTGATCATGAAGGTGCTTTGGAGATGGAGATCAAAAGCACAAGATGATGATGGCCATATCATATCACATATTTTGATTGCATGTGATGTTTATCTTATTATGCTTCTTATTTTGCTTAGAACGACGGTAGCATTATAAGATGATCCCTTTCTAAATTTCAAGGTATAAGTGTTCTCCCTGAGTATGCACCGTTGCGAAAGTTCGTCGTGCCGAGACACCACGTGATGATCGGGTGTGATAAGCTCTACGTTCAAATACAACGGGTGTAAGCCAGTTTTGCACACGCAGAATACTCGGGTTAAACTTGACGAGCCTAGCATATGCAGATATGGCCTCGGAACACTAGAGACCGAAAGGTCGAGCGTGAATCATATAGTGGATATGATCAACATAAGATGTTCACCATTGAAACTAATCCATCTCACGTGATGATCGGACATGGTTTAGTTGATTTGGATCACGTGATCATTTAGATGACCGGAGGGATGTCTATCTAAGTGGGAGTTCTTTAATTAATATGATTAAATTGAACTTTAACTCATCATGAACTTAGTCCTGATAGTTTTTGCATATCTATGTTGTTGTAGATCAATGGCCCGTGCTACCGTTCCTTTGAATTTTAATGCATTCCTAGAGAAAGCTAAGTTGAAAGATGATGGTAGCAATTACACGGACTGGGTCCGTAACCTGAGGATTATCCTCATTGCTGCACAGAAGAATTATGTCCTTGAAGCACCGCTAGGTGAAAAGCCCCCTCCCGCTAATGTGGACGCTTTGAACGTCTGGCAATCGCGGTCTGATGACTACACGATAGTTCAGTGTGCCATGCTTTACGGCTTAGAACCGGGACTTCAACGACGTTTTGAACGTCATGGACCATATGAGATGTTCCAGGAGTTGAAGTTAATATTTCAAGCAAATGCCCGGATTGAGAAATATGAGATTTCCAATAAATTCTACAGCTGCAAAATGGAGGAGAATAGTTCTATCAGTGAACACTTGCTCAGAATGTCTGGGTACTACAATCATATGACTCAACTTGGTTGCAAAGTTGACGAGGATAGTGTTATTGATAGAGTTCTTCAATCACTGCCACCAAGCTATAAAGGCTTTGTGATGAACTATAATATGCAAGGGATGCAAAAGACAATTCCCGAGCTCTTCGCCATGCTCAAGGCTGCGGAGGTAGAAATCAAGAAGGAGCATCAAGTGTTGATGGTTAACAAGACCACTAGTTTCAAGAAAAAGGGCAAGGGAAAGAAGGGGAACTTCAAGAAGAATAGCAAGACAGTTGCTACTTCCACGAAGAAACCCAAGTCTGGAGCCAAGCCTGAAACCGAGTGCTTCTACTGCAAGGGGACTGGACACTGGAAGCGGAACTGCCCCAAGTATTTGGCGGATAAGAAGGATGGCAAGGTGAACAAAGGTATATGTGATATACATGTTATTGATGTGTACCTTACTAATGCTCGTAGTAGTACCCGGGTATTTGATACCGGTTCGGTTGCTAATATTTGTAACTCGAAATAGGGACTACGGATTAAACGAAGATTGGCTAAGGACGAGGTGACGATGCGCGTGGGAAACGGTTCCAAAGTCGATGTGATCGCCGTCGGCACGCTACCTCTACATCTACCTTCGGGATTAGTTTTAGACCTAAATAATTGTTATTTGGTGCCAGCGTTGAGCATGAACATTATATCTGGATCTTGTTTGTTGCGAGACGGTTATTCATTTAAATCAGAGAATAATGGTTGTTCTATTTTTATGAATAATATCTTTTATGGTCATGCACCCTTAAAGAGTGGTCTATTCTTATTGGATCTCGATTGTAGTGATACACATATTCATAATATTGAAACCAAAAGATGCAAGGTTAATAATGATAGTGCGACTTATTTGTGGCACTGCCGTTTAGGTCATATTGGTGTAAAACGCATGAAGAAACTCCATAATGATGGACTTTTGGAATCACGTGATTATGAATCACTTGGTGCTTGCGAACCATGCCTCATGGGCAAGATGACCAAAACTCCATTCTCCGGAACCATGGAGCGAGCAACAAATTTGTTGGAAATCATACATACTGATGTATGTGGACCAATGAGTGTTGAAGCACGCGGCGGGTATCGTTATTTTTTGACCTTCACTGATGATTTGAGCAGATATGGGTATATCTACTTAATGAAGCACAAGTCTGAAACATTTGAAAAGTTCAAAGAATTTCAGAGTGAAGTAGAGAATCATCGTAACAAGAAAATAAAATTTCTACGATCTGATCGTGGAGGAGAATATTTGAGTTACGAGTTTGGTCTTCATTTGAAACAATGTGAAATAGTTTCACAACTCACGCCACCCGGAACACCACAGCGTAATGGTGTGTCCGAACGTCGTAACCGTACTTTATTGGATATGGTACGATCTATGATGTCTCTTACCGATTTACCACTATCGTTTTGGGGTTATGCTTTAGAGACAGCTGCATTCACGTTAAATAGGGCACCATCTAAATCCGTTGATACGACACCTTATGAACTATGGTTTGGCAAGAAACCAAAGTTGTCGTTTCTTAAAGTTTGGGGCTGCGATGCTTATGTGAAAAAGCTTCAACCTGATAAGCTCGAACCCAAGTCGGAGAAATGTGTCTTCATAGGATACCCAAAAGAGACTGTTGGGTACACCTTCTATCACAGATCCGAAGGCAAGATATTCGTTGCTAAGAATGGATCCTTTCTAGAGAAGGAGTTTCTCTCGAAAGAAGTGAGTGGGAGGAAAGTAGAACTTGATGAGGTAATTGTACCTTCTCCCAGATTGGAAAGTAGTACATCACAGAAAATTGTTCCAGTGATTCCTACACCAATCAGTGAGGAAGTTATTGATGATGATCATGAAACTTCGGATCAAGTTTCTGTTGAACGTCGTAGATCAACCAGAGTACGTTCCGCACCAGAGTGGTACGGCAACCCAGTTCTGGAAATCATGTTACTAGACCATGATGAACCTACGAACTATGAGGAAGCGATGATGAGCCCAGATTCCGCAAAATGGCTTGAAGCCATGAAATCTGAGATGGGATCCATGTATGAGAACAAAGTGTGGACTTTGGTTGACTTGCCCGATGATCGGCAGGCCATCGAAAATAAATGGATCTTCAAGAGGAAGACCGACGCAGACGGTAATGTTACTGTTTACAAAGCTCTACTTGTTGCAGAAGGTTTTCGACAAGTTCAAGGAGTTGACTACGATGAGACTTTCTCACCTGTAGCGATGCTTAAGTCTGTCCGAATCATGTTAGCAATTGCCGCATTTTATGATTATGAAATCTGGCAAATGGATGTCAAAACTGCATTCCTGAATGGATATCTCAAAGAAGAGTTGTATATGATACAACCAGAAGGTTTTGTCAATCCAAAAGGTGCTAACAAAGTATGCAAGCTCCAGCGATCCATCTATGGACTGGTGCAAGCATCTCGGAGTTGGAATATACGCTTTGATGAGGTGATCAAAGCATATGGTTTTATACAGACTTTTGGAGAAGACTGTATTTACAAGAAAGTGAGTGGGAGCTCTGTAGCATTTCTAATATTATATTTGGATGACATATTGTTGATTGGAAATGATATAGAATTTCTGGACAGCATAAAAGGATACTTGAATAAGAGTTTTTCAATGAAAGACCTCGGTGAAGCTGCTTATATATTAGGCATCAAGATCTATAGAGATAGATCAAGACGCTTAATTGGACTTTCACAAAGCACATACCTTGATAAGATTTTGAAGAAGTTCAAAATGGATCAGTCAAAGAAAGGGTTCTTACCTGTATTACAAGGTATGAAGTTGAGTAAGACTCAATGCCCGACCACTGCAGAAGATAGAGAGAAAATGAAAGTCATTCCCTATGCCTCATCCATAGGATCTATCATGTATGCGATGCTGTGTACCAGACCTGATGTGTGCCTTGCTATAAGTTTAGCAGGGAGGTACCAAAGTAATCCAGGAGTGGATCACTGGACAGCGGTCAAGAACATCCTAAAGTATCTGAAAAGGACAAAGGATATGTTTCTCGTGTATGGAGGTCACAAAGAGCTCGTCGTAAACGGTTACGTCGATTCTAGCTTTGACACTGATCCGGATGACTCTAAGTCACAAACCGGATATGTATTTTTATTGAACGGTGGAGCTGTCAGTTGATGCAATTCCAAGCAGAGCGTCGTGGCGGGATCTACGTGTGAAGCGGAATACATAGCTGCTTCAGAAGCAGCAAATGAAGGAGTCTGGATGAAGGAGTTCATATCCGATCTAGGTGTAATACCTAGTGCATCGGGTCCAATGAAAATCTTTTGTGACAACACTGGAGCAATAGCCTTGGCGAAGGAATCCAGGTTTCACAAGAGAACAAAGCACATCAAAAGACGCTTCAATTCCATCCGCGATCTAGTCAAGGAGGGAGACATAGAGATTTGCAAAATACATACGGATCTGAATATTGCAGACCCGTTGACTAAGCCTCTTCCACGGGCAAAACATGATCAGCACCAGGACTCCATGGGTGTGAGGATCATCACTTTGTAATCTAGATTATTGACTCTAGTTCAAGTGGGAGACTGAAGGAAATATGCCCTAGAGGCAATAATAAAGATGTTATTTATATTTCCTTATATCATGATAAATGTCTTTTATTCATGCTAGAATTGTATTAACCGGAAACTTAGTACATGTGTGGATACATAGACAAAAACAGTATGTCCCTAGTATGCCTCTACTAGACTAGCTCATTGATCAAAGATGGTTATGTTTCCTAGCCATAGACATGAGTTGTCATTTGATCAACGGGATCACATCATTAGAAGAATGATGTGATGGACAAGACCCATCCGTTAGCATAGCACAATGATCGTTTAGTTTTACTGTTATTGCTTTCTTCATGACTTATACATGTTCCTATGACTATGAGATTATGCAACTCCCGAATACCGTAGGAACACCTTGTGTGCTATCAAACGTCACAACGTAACTGGGTGATCATAAAGATGCTCTAAAGGTGTCTCCGAAAGTATTCATGGTGTTGGCATAGATCAAGATTAGGATTTGTCACTCCGAGTGTCGGAGAGGTATCTCTGGGCCCTCTCGGTAACACACATCACAATAAGCCTTGCAAGCAAAAAGACTAATGAGTTAGTCACGAGATGATGTGTTACGGAACGAGTAAAGAGACTTGCCAGTAACGAGATTGAACTAGGTATAGAGATACCGACGATCGAATCTCGGGCAAGTTACATACCGATGACAAAAGGAACAACGTATGTTGTTATGCGGTTTTGACCGATAAAAGATCTTCGTAGAATATGTAGGAGCCAATATGAACATCCAAGTTCCGCTATTGGTTATTGACCGGAGATGAGTCTCGGTCATGTCTACATAGTTCTCGAACCCGTAGGGTCCGCACGCTTAACGTTTGATGACGATCGGTATTATGAGTTTATGAGTTTTGATGTACCGAAGGTAGTTCGGAGTCCCGGATGAGATCACGGACATGACGAGGAGTCTCGGAATGTCCGAGACATAAAGATTGATATATTGGACGACTATATTCGGACACCGGAAGTGTTCCGGAAAAGTTTCGGATTTAACGGGATTGCCGGAGGGGGTTACCGGAACCCCCTACGAAGGGGGATGGTCCATAGTGGGCCTTGAGGGAAAGTGAGAGGCAGCCCATAGGGCTGGCCGGCGCCCTACCTAGGGTTCCTAGTTGGACTAGGATTGGGGGGCGCCACCTCTCCCTCTTTTCCTTTCCCTCTCTTCCTTCTTTGGTGATTCCTACTAGGAATAGGATTGCAATCCTATTCCTAGTAGGATTGCACCCCTAGCCTCACCAAACAAGGGCCGGCCGGCCTCCCCCCTTGCTCCTTTATATACGGGGGCAGGGGGGCACCCAAAGACACACAAGTTGAATTGTTCCAGCCGTGTGCGGTGCCCCCCTCCACAGAAACACACCTCGGTCATACCGTCGCGGTGCTTAGGCGAAGCCCTGCGCCGGTGAATACATCATATCCGTCACCACGCCGTCGTGCTGACGAAACTCTCCCGTGAAGCTCAACTGGATCAAGAGCTCGTGGGACGTCATCAAGCTGAACGTGTGCTGAACGCGGAGGTGCCGTACGTTCGGTGCTTGATCGGTTGAATCGTGAAGAAGTTCAACTACATCAACCGCGTCACTTGACGCTTCCGCTCCCGGTCTACGAGGGTACGTAGACACACTCTTCCCTCTCGTTGCTATGCATCTGGTAGATAGATCTTGCGTGATCGTAGGAAAATTTTAAAATACTACGTTCCCCAACAGTACGAAGTGATAGGGTTTCACCGCCGCCATCACGTGTGCTGCTCCGCCCGCTGCATCTCCTCCCCGTGCGACTCTCTGGCCTCCAAGCTTCCAAGTCCACCTTTCTCCGCCCTTGCTCGTCCTCTCCGAGGTCATAATTCTCCCCGATGTATCGATGTCGTTGGGCGTCGATTCTGCAATTTCGTTACTGTTGTTCGATGGTAGGTGTCCCCCCTCCCCCGCGTTCCACCCCTCGCCGCCGCGCCTGTTGTTATGTTGCCAAGGACCAAGACGTGCTGGAATTACGCCAATGCCGGCGGACGTCCTCCATCGTCAATTGTCTGCTGGTTCTGGTGATCAGCTGCATCCAATGGAGAAGGGCCGGTGCAACCATCCATGTTCTGGAACACGCGTATCAATAGATCCACCCCAAAACCAGTCGAATCCAAATGCAACTTGTAGGTACATTTTCTGTCTCTCTCGCTAATACTAGGTTTTTTTCTCTCTCATAGTGACATATATGCATCTTCTGTCCTTTATTTGTTGTACTAATCTTCTTTCCGAGGAGAGCGCCCAAGTACGAGAGTCATTTGAACGATGACAGTTGGCCAGAAGCGTTTGGTTTTCTTTGTACATTTTGGTGACTGGATACAAATTTGATATTATTACCAAACTCATTTCATTGTTTGCTTGCAGTTTACCTATTGGATTTGCCATGCAAAACATTCTATCTAGGCAACATCTTTTTGTTGAAGATGTACGTGGGTGTTTTCCACCGTTTCCCACACTTGCATATATGAAATATGATGCATACATCATACCTAGCATGCTTGGGCAGAGAGCAACGTATATCTCTACTGTGATTTTTGTATCATCCAGTGCAGCTAAGTAACTCTAGCAAATGAGTTGTTTGGTTACCGAAGGCGGCCGAAGAAGCGCATCGACCTTACTTCTCACCTCCGGTTGCCTTCGCTATCTTATGAAGTTGGGGTCTGTATCCTTCTAAGACTTTTTTTTATGTTGTTTTTCTTGGTTTGATTTTTGTGGTGTCCATCCTCCATCATATCAAATGCATCTAGAAAAACTAAATGTCGTTCCATGCTTGGAAACGCTGGTGCCAAGAAGCTCAATTAGGATATAAAATAGCATGTTCATCAGTCGTGCGTTGCACATGCATGCTTACTAGTATGAAAAAATATCGATCATGTATTTCTAAAATGTTAAACATCTACATAGAAAATGTTGATCATATATACTGCATACATTAAATAAAATTATACAACATAAAACACTTCTTAAAGTTAACTATGTATCTAAAAATGTTAAGCATGTATAGAAAATGTTCGCGAAGTGTAAAGAAATTGTATATTGTGTGTGGATAAAATGCCGATGCCCGTTAAGAAAACGTTCAAGACATGATCAATATTTCAAATTTGTTTAACATTTCTAGATATATGATCATCATTTTTATACACGCTTAACTTTTCAATACATGATAATCTTTTTTTGTACTTGTTTATTTTATTTTTTATGCATGGGGAATAATTTTTCTATACACATTTAATATTTTTCAAATGGTTGACTAACAATTTTCAAACAATTGATGATAATGCGTCGTTAACATTTATTAAATACATGATTTCATACAAATTGTTTCTTTACTCAATACAGTTTTCATCTACATTCTACGTATACATGAGAAACATTTTCTCTATACACATTTAACATTTTTCAAATGCTTAATTACATTTTCTAGTGCTTAGTTAATCTTATAAAAATATTTATTGTAATTTTTTGTAATAGATATATTTATAATATATGGAAGTTTAAACAAGAGCTCAAAAAGAGATCAAAAAAAGAAAACAATAAATGTGAAAAAGTAGGGGGAAATGAGGTTGTAGCTTCCCGCACACCTGGGTCGGCCTAACCTGCAGCTCGCCTTTTGGCGAGGCTGCGGCGTGTCTCGTGTGAAGCGAGACATAGACGCGGCGCCTTCGCAAAACTAGTGAGAAAATAAACCTATAGGGGCCGGTTCATATAGGCGCTATGTACAAACAGGAACAAGCACATCTTATTCCGCGCTTCAGGCGCCTGTTAAATGTTTATTGAAAAGGTGCTGGATGGCGATGGGTTGGAACTGCCGACCTCATCTGCCAGCAACACCAGGCCACTGATCTGATCATGTACACCCACTTTGTTGTGCTATTTTTCTTTTATGTCTCTCAGTTTTTTTATTCTCTTCTTTATTGCACGGTTGTTCTAAAAACAATTCTTGAACATTTTTTTCAAAACGATGTACTTTTAGAAATTTTGATGAACTTTTGAAACTTGATGAATATTTTTAGATTCAATGCATTTTTTTAATATGTTGAACTTATTAAAAATTCCATCAATTTTATTTAAATTTGATGAACCTTTTCAAATTTGATGAATTTTTTCCTAATTCTATGAACATTTTTCAAGTTTGTTGATTTGTTTTTGCAAATTTGATGAACATTTACTGAATTGTTTTTCAAATTCCATGGAAAATTTTGAATTCATGAAATTTTCTATTTTTTGTGCATTATTTCTGTTTTCTCATTTTATAGCCAAATGCGTTCGAGCGAACCAGAAAAACGAAATCTACATGGACGGGCCCGCCAACTTCAGCGCGTGGGCGGCATGGAGCTTTGATCACATTGTAATGCCCAGGATGGAATTATACCTCCTACGTGTCGAGGCACGACTTAAAGGCATAAGTCCATCCTAGAATGATCTCAAGTTTGGTAATCTTTGCACAACTCATGTAAAAGAGGGATAGTAAACTGAAAATAGTTGGCTTACAATCGCCACGTCACAGAATAACAGTACAAGTCTCAAACATCATACAATAAGATCACTACAACCCTCTAAGGGCAAAGCCAAATGACAAAGTACCAAACTCAGATAAATAAAACAACCACAGGCGGATCGAATCCTAGTAAGAGTCTCCACTACTGATCGTCCGGGTAGCGCACGTAGTAACGACTACGCTCCTCGTCGTACTCCCAATCCAGCTCGGTGCCATCACCTGGATAGCTCACGGCTGGACCTGCATCTGGTGTGTGAAGTAACTGTGAGCCACAGAGGACTCAGCAATCCCGTTCCCGGGTAACAGAACTATCAAAGCCTTTAGGTGAGGAAAGGCTGAAGAAAGAAAAGAGGTGAAGGAACAACAAAGAGTCTGCAGCAGCAACTAGCACTAACTTACGCAAGAGAGAGCGAGAAGAGAAGGCAACGGCGAGAAGTGATCACGAAATGATCCTAGCTAAGCTCCAAACATAACCCCTCCGTGTTCAACTCCCGAATCCCTATTCGGAAATTGACAGTCACGGAACACACGCTGGTAGTGTATTAGTATCATTGTGTCAAGTTATCTACAACCGGAATTAACAAGCTCCCATCTGCCACATAACCGCGGGCACGGCTTTCGAAAGTTCAAACCCTGCAGGGGTGTTCCAACTTGACCCATTACAAGCCCACGATCCGCGGAGTCGCAACTCCAAAGTGGGAAGACCCGAGTATCCTCGGAATCCCGTGCTCAAGATATACCGAGCTAAGGTAAGGCTAATCCAGCAAATCCTCCCGGCGTGTCGACACCCTGATCGTAGCCGCGCGTATCTAGGTCTCAGGACACGACCGGATGGGCGATGCTACAGGTTTTTTACCAAACCTTGAGTTTCCTCGAGGTGGCCCTGCAGGACCCCCGTTTCGGACCAACACTCATGTGGAGCACTGGCCCGGGGTTGTTGATTAAGAAAAAGGGTTTATAACTTCCTATGCAAGTTTAGTTTGTTATTAGGCAAATAGTACCAATGTTGGGATTTGCTGGAAAAGACTTAGCACTTAGCGGTTTATCGAGGGGGTCCCATACACCCCAACCGTGTTAGGAACGCATAATCAAGGAACATAAAACCGGCTTATACGGATCCTAACGGCATGAGTGGAACAAAACACCAAGCAAAAAAGGCTTAGCCTTCCACCCTTGCCAATATATAGGTGATTTCAATTAAAGCATTTATATAGAGTGATATAACCCAACCAAACTTCAACATGGAGCAAGCATATTCACTTCACCTGCAACTAGCAACGCTATAAGAAGGGCTGAGCGAAGCGTACTTAGCCAAGCAACGGTTTGCATAGGTAGGGTGGTTAACATGGCAATTGGTTACAAGTAGGAGGCTGACAAGAAGAACATGGGCATCGAGGCAAAACTATAGATCGAGACTACTAGCAACAGACAAAGATAGTAATGTTATCGGGGTTCGGTCATCTTGCCTGAAGAGAAGACGTTCGGATCGAAAGAAGGGTCCTCGTGCTCAAACTCGTTGGAAACCTCGTGCTCAACCTCGTTGGAAAACTCGTGCTCAACTTCCGGCTCTAAACAAGACAAACACACCAAGCACCAAAATCAACACGATGCAATGCGCACTCGAAAAACATGTATGCATGATGGATGCACTAGTGATGCACAAGGAGCACGTAAAACATCACTCAAGCAAAACACCTCAAAACAAGATAACAACCTGATATTATTAATCTACACAGAAAATCACCCAAGTTTGATATAAGATTCGCTGAAATCGGAGTTACGGGCTAAAAGTTATGCCCGAAACAAGATTTGAGCGAAAACTGCAAATTACAGCAACATAGCATCTTGGGAGCTCAAAATAATTAATCTACAGCACCCAAAAAGCATGGCAAAGGACTTGAACACAAACTAGAGATAATGTACAGCAACTAGGTCCAATGTGCACCCCCAACGGAGTCACGGGTCAACAGCAATGATCTTGGACATATTGAACTTTGAAATAAAATTCTGGCAGCAGAATTTTATTGAAAGTTTGGAGCAAAAGATAAACATGCTACAGCCACTCAAATGGACATGTGAGGACAAGGATGGAAAGACAACAATATATACTTCATGGAACAATCAAAATCCACCCCAAAACTATCATGCTTTGTCCTACAACATCACACGAACATGGCATCGGAACGTTACAGATTTCAGACTTAGTGAAATTTCACTAAGTCCTAAAACAGCAACATCATCATAGCATCAAAAAGAGCATGTTTAAGACACCTCGAAACTAAACATGGCAAAGGGTAAGCACCTCATCAAAGTACATATGACGGTGATCCCGAAACACACAAGCATGCATCATTGTGGTGAACACACCGATTGCAACGAGCTCAACAAGATGGCATTTCATAACAAGTGAAAACACAACATGTGAACATGGCACTTTGCGATGATGATAACAAGGAAACAATAAATCTACCATGCAACCTATCACACACAACACGTAGTTCGTGACGAGACGAACACGTGGACATGTCATTTGCATCGTTTGGACAAACGAGCTAAAAGTTATCACATGGCAAAGGTGGCACAAAAATAACACATAACAGCAGTTTATATCATGATGCCCTCTTGCAACAGCAAAACAAGTGTCAAGATGACATCTAACATGCATGACTACAACAGGTAAAACGTAGAGGGCATCTCCACGAACATCTGGACATGCTACACGCGCAAAACGGAGCTACATGCAAGAAATTAGAGCAGGTCAAAGTAGGCACTTCAGATCAGGGAAACAGGGACTAGGGTTGAAATAGACCTCTCAGGTCAGATCTGGAACAGTGCGGAGTGGGCCGGAGGAACAGTGGCGCGGCGGCCCAGATCGGTGGAGCTGGCGCGGAGGCGAAAACGGCGGCCCGCGGAGGCGGCCCGGTGACCTGCTGGCCTGGCGCGCAGATCGCCGCGGGAGGAGGCGCGCTGGGGGCGGCGTACGGGCGGCCCGCAGGGGCGTGGCCCAGCTGGGGGGAAGGCGGCCCGCGCGGTGGAGCCGCAGGCCTGGCCCGGTCGGAGGCCGAGGCGGGGCTTGGCGAGGCCCGGCGGCGTACGGCCCTTGCGGCGCTGGCGAGGAGGCACCCGGCCTCGCGGGCGAAGTGGTCCTCCCAGGGCGACGGCCCACGCGGCGTACGGGCCGGGGAGGGGCCCGGCTGGCTGTGCGTCGAACTGGTCCCGCCGCGGCCCCGGCGAACGCCCGGCTCGGTCGCTGGGAGGCTGGTCGAGCGCCCAGCCTGGTCGATCGAGGCGTTGACCTCGGAGGCAGATCGAAGGAACCGCGAGGTGCTCCGAGCCGGCAGGATTTGCGGCGGCGGATGGATCCTTCGGGATCCGTGATTTTTTTTGGGGATCTCAGATCTGAAATTTAGGGAAGAAGAAGGGGAATGTCCAAATAGACCTAGGGGTCTATATAAAGCAATCTAGACTAGGGTTAGGAGGAGTTTAGGGGCGCTAGGAGCCCTACGATCGTGATCCAACGGATCCGATCGCGGGGATGATTTTAAAAGGACTAGACGGAGATAAAAGAAAGCAGTAGGGGTATTTCCGGGACACGAAGTAAGGGCACTTCGGACCCACACGAGCAACGGAGGGAAAAGTCAACGGAGTCCAAACGAGACGAGATTTGAGAGGCGGGTTGCACACAACAAAACAACAACACACAACACAACCTCGCGGCACACCGGTAACGAAAAACGCCCGAACAACAAAGTAGGCCTACGGGACGTCACGGACACGTGAGGGAGCTCCGGAACGCGAAACGGACAACGGGAAGAAACGCCACGAACCGGATGCAACCCACAACACAAAAGCAATGCAATGCACATGTCTACATGATATGAATGAATGCCACACACTCACGCAACAAAACGACGAAAGCCCGAAAGACAAAGAACCCGAAATGGAAATAGATGAAGCCGGAGATTTATTATATACCCAAAAGGGAAAGTATTACATCCGGGGCATTACAAACTCTCCTCTACTACAAAAAGATCTCGTCCCGAGATCTAGGACTGGAAAAAGGAAGGGTACTCGGAACGAAGATGATCTTCTCGTTCCCAGGTAGCTTCTTGGTCTGTGTGATGTGACCACTTGACTTTCAGAAACTTGATGGTCTTGTTGCGAGTCTTGCGTTCAGTCTCCTCGAGAATTGCAACTGGATGCTCTCGGTAGGAAAGGTCTTGTTGAAGATCAATCTCCTCAAACGGAATCATGCGCTCAGGTGCCTTGAAGCATTTGCGAAGCTGAGACACATGGAAGACATCATGAACATTTGCAAAGTTGGAAGGGAGCTCGAGCTGATAGGCTAGATCGCCTCTTTTGCCAAGAATTTTGAAAGGACCGACGTATCTAGGAGCAAGCTTTCCTTTGATACCGAACCTTTGGGTTCCTTTCATCGGAGAAACTCGGAGATAGACATGATCACCGATGTCGAAAGCCAAATCACGATGCTTTCCGTCATAGTAACTCTTCTGACGCGACTGAGCGGCCTTAAGATTCTCACGTATGACTTTGCACATTTCTTCGGCTTCAGAGATCAAATCATTGCCAAGAAGTTGGCGTTCGCCTGTTTCAGACCAGTTGAGAGGGGTACGGCACTTTCTGCCATAGAGAATTTCAAACGGTGCTTTGCCTGCACTTGCTTGAAAGCTGTTGTTGTAAGAGAACTCTGCAAATGGAAGACAGTCCTCCCATTTCATGCCAAAGGAGATGACACAGGCTCTGAGCATATCTTCTAGGATCTGATTCACACGCTCGACTTGACCACTAGTCTGAGGGTGAAAGGCAGTGCTGAACCTGATCTTCGTGCCCATGGCGGACTGAAAGGAGTCCCAGAACTTTGATATGAACAAGCTGCCACGGTCTGAGGATATCACTTGAGGAATGCCATGTAGGGACACAATTCTGGAAGTGTACAACTCTGCAAGTTGAGCTGCATTGATTGATTCTTTGACTGGAAGAAAGTGAGCGACTTTGGTAAGCTTGTCAATCACCACAAAGATAGCATCATTGCCTCGCTTGGATTTAGGAAAGCCAGTGACGAAGTCCATTTCAATGTGGTCGAACTTCCACTCAGGAATAGGAAGAGGTTGGAGAAGACCGGCTGGACGTTGATGTTCTGCTTTCACTCTTCTGCATACATCACATTCATTCACGAATTGGGCAATTTCCCTTTTCATGCGTGTCCACCAGTAAGATTGCTTGAGGTCTTGGTACATCTTGGAACTGCCAGGATGAATGGAAAGGAGAGAGTCATGAGCTTCTTCCATTATGAGCTTCCTGAGATCACCTTTGGGAACAACGAGTCTGTCCTCGAAGAACAAGGTATCTCTCTCATCAACACGGAAGCACTTATATTTTGGAGTGCCCTTTGCAATCCCATGTTTCACCTTCTTCACCATGGTATCACTGAGCTGGGCCTCACGGACTTGATCTTCCAAGGTAGGAGCAATTTGGAGATTTGCAAGAAAACCCTGCGGAACAACCTGAAGGTTGAGCTTCCTGAAAGCGTCACAAAGCTCAGGCTGGTGTGGCTTGATAAGAAGGCTGTTGCAATATGCCTTTCTGCTCAAAGCATCTGCAATCACATTCGCCTTGCCTGGAGTGTACTCAATGCTGGGGTTGTACTCTTGGATCATCTCGACCCAACGAGTCTGGCGGAGGTTCAGATGCGGCTGCGTGAAGATGTACTTCAAGCTCTTGTGATCAGTGAAGATGTCGACCTTTCTGCCCAACAACAGATGTCTCCACGTAATCAGAGCATGTACCACAGCTGCTAGCTCGAGATCATGTGTGGGATAGTTCTTCTCAGCTGGCTTGAGCTGACGTGAAGTGTATGCCACAATTCTCTTCTCTTGCATAAGCACACCACCAAGGCCTTGAAGAGAAGCGTCACAGAACACTTCATAGGGCTTGGATTCATCCGGAGGAATCAGAACTGGAGCAGAAACAAGCTTCTCTTTGAGTGTTTTGAAAGCCACTTCACACTCGGGAGACCAAAAGTATTTGACATTCTTCTGAAGGAGGTTGGAAAGAGGCTTGGCAATCTTGGAGAAGTTCTCCACAAACCTTCTGCAATAGCTGGCAAGACCCAGAAAACTGCGGAGCTGCTTGACGTTCTGAGGAGCTTCCCAGTTGACAATTGCTTCAACTTTCTCGGGATTAACCGCAATACCGTCAGCTGAGATAATGTGGCCCAGGTACAAAACCTTATCGAGCCAAAACTCGCACTTTGAGAACTTGGCATAGAATTTATGCTCTCGGAGTCGATCAAGAACCAGACGCAAGTGCTTTTCGTGATCTTCTTCATTCTTGGAAAACACCAGAATATCATCCAGATACACTAGCACAAACTCGCCTGTATAGGGGTTGAAGATGTAATGCATCATCCTTGAAAAGGTAGGAGGAGCATTGGCGAGACCGAAGGACATGACGGTATACTCGTATGAACCGTAGCTCGTTCTGAAGGCCGTCTTGGGAATGTCTTCCTCGCGAATGCGAATTTGATGGTAGCCCATTCGGAGGTCAAGCTTAGAGAATACTTTAGCTCCTTTGAGCTGCTCAAAGAGTTCATTGATGTTGGGGAGCGGATACTTGTTCTTAATCGTCTTCTTGTTCAGTGGCCGGTAGTCAACACAGAGACGCTCCGTGCCATCTTTCTTCTTGACAAATAAGACACCACAGCCCCACGGAGATGTACTAGGCCGTATGAGACCCATACGCTCCTGTTCATCCAACTGTTTCTTCAATTCCTTCAATTCATCTGAAGAGAGCTTGTATGGACGCCGACAAACAGGTTCGGTGCCCGGCTCGAGTTCAATGACAAACTCCACCTGACGGTGTGGAGGCATTCCTGGAAGTTCTTCTGGAAAGACGTCTTGATATTCATTCACCACTGGAATTTGCTCTATGGCATTAATTTCACCCTTATCATTAAGAGAGAAAAGCCGAATAGTATTATCCCTGGAGGCGAAGATAATCACATCTTCATCAGAATGAGTCAATTTGACTTCCTTTTGAGCGCAATCAATGTGAGCATCGTGCTGAGAAAGCCAATCCATTCCGAGAATGAGGTCGATGTCAGAATGCCCAAGAATCACCGGTTTAGCCAGAAAACGATAATCTCCCATGCGAATAGAAATATCCGGAGCAAATATCTTTGAATGCAATAATTTGCCTGGAGAAACAACTGACAATTCTCTTGGCAAACTTCTGGTGACGATGTTGTGCTTGGATGCAAATGGATATGACATAAAAGAGCAAGAAGCACCCGAATCAAATAACACTTTAGCTGGAAAAGAGTTAACTGGAAGGTTACCCAGAATGACATCAGAAGAAGCCTCTGCTTGTGCTGCATTCATCAGATTGACCCTTGCAGCCTTTGGATCATGCTTGACAATAGCTGAACTCACTAACCTGCATTCGTTGGAAGAATGCCTACGATCTACTGGATAAAACCCACCTATAGCTTTCCGAAAGATTCCAGTTATGCAATCAGGTGTTGGGGATACACGGGAAGCACCGCGCAATCAACTCTAACCTACATCCAGGTGTATCCATCCTTCAACACATAACCAGTCTTTCTCGGAAACTGTGTACCTCGGACCTTCGAAAAGCATCCACTATAACAAGCTATGGCAATACTCCCGAACTACCTCCCCAGTACTGGGTGATGTCGGGGTTATCTTGCCACTGGCCGTATAGGGGAGATTTTCGATGTCGGCCGTCTTAAGTATTTAGTACTGTCGCGATATGCTTGTTACAGTGATACCCCGAAGCTCAACTCCTCGGTAACAGGAGGCATCGAGAACAATATCCTTGTCACAAGAACATCGAAACAATCCCAGAATACTCGCGGGAATCCTAAAAAAAAAAATTGTGCAAATTTTGAAGATAGGAGAGACAAGAGTAGACGTCAGGAGTCCTCACCAGAGAGAAAGGGGATGAGAAGCAAAGAAATCCTACTCTCCGATATAATATAGGACTCAAAAAGTTTTAGTGTGTGCCTAGACTCAACCGTCAACGGTTCGATCAAACAGTGGGGGCTCCTAGGTCGGAGAAGGCTCTGAATACCAACTTGTAATGCCCAGGATGGAATTATACCTCCTACGTGTCGAGGCACGACTTAAAGGCATAAGTCCATCCTAGAATGATCTCAAGTTTGGTAATCTTTGCACAACTCATGTAAAAGAGGGATAGTAAACTGAAAATAGTTGGCTTACAATCGCCACGTCACAGAATAACAGTACAAGTCTCAAACATCATACAATAAGATCACTACAACCCTCTAAGGGCAAAGCCAAATGACAAAGTACCAAACTCAGATAAATAAAACAACCACAGGCGGATCGAATCCTAGTAAGAGTCTCCACTACTGATCGTCCGGGTAGCGCACGTAGTAACGACTACGCTCCTCGTCGTACTCCCAATCCAGCTCGGTGCCATCACCTGGATAGCTCACGGCTGGACCTGCATCTGGTGTGTGAAGTAACTGTGAGCCACAGAGGACTCAGCAATCCCGTTCCCGGGTAACAGAACTATCAAAGCCTTTAGGTGAGGAAAGGCTGAAGAAAGAAAAGAGGTGAAGGAACAACAAAGAGTCTGCAGCAGCAACTAGCACTAACTTACGCAAGAGAGAGCGAGAAGAGAAGGCAACGGCAAGAAGTGATCACGAAATGATCCTAGCTAAGCTCCAAACATAACCCCTCCGTGTTCAACTCCCGAATCCCTATTCGGAAATTGACAGTCACGGAACACACGCTGGTAGTGTATTAGTATCATTGTGTCAAGTTATCTACAACCGGAATTAACAAGCTCCCATCTGCCACATAACCGCGGGCACGGCTTTCGAAAGTTCAAACCCTGCAGGGGTGTTCCAACTTGACCCATTACAAGCCCACGATCCGCGGAGTCGCAACTCCAAAGTGGGAAGACCCGAGTATCCTCGGAATCCCGTGCTCAAGATATACCGAGCTAAGGTAAGGCTAATCCAGCAAATCCTCCCGGCGTGTCGACACCCTGATCGTAGCCGCGCGTATCTAGGTCTCAGGACACGACCGGATGGGCGATGCTACAGGTTTTTTACCAAACCTTGAGTTTCCTCGAGGTGGCCCTGCAGGACCCCCGTTTCGGACCAACACTCATGTGGAGCACTGGCCCGGGGTTGTTGATTAAGAAAAAGGGTTTATAACTCCCTATGCAAGTTTAGTTTGTTATTAGGCAAATAGTACCAATGTTGGGATTTGCTGGAAAAGACTTAGCACTTAGCGGTTTATCGAGGGGGTCCCATACACCCCAACCGTGTTAGGAACGCATAATCAAGGAACATAAAACCGGCTTATACGGATCCTAACGGCATGAGTGGAACAAAACACCAAGCAAAAAAGGCTTAGCCTTCCACCCTTGCCAATATATAGGTGATTTCAATTAAAGCATTTATATAGAGTGATATAACCCAACCAAACTTCAACATGGAGCAAGCATATTCACTTCACCTGCAACTAGCAACGCTATAAGAAGGGCTGAGCGAAGCGTACTTAGCCAAGCAACGGTTTGCATAGGTAGGGTGGTTAACATGGCAATTGGTTACAAGTAGGAGGCTGACAAGAAGAACATGGGCATCGAGGCAAAACTATAGATCGAGACTACTAGCAACAGACAAAGATAGTAATGTTATCGGGGTTCGGTCATCTTGCCTGAAGAGAAGACGTTCGGATCGAAAGAAGGGTCCTCGTGCTCAAACTCGTTGGAAACCTCGTGCTCAACCTCGTTGGAAAACTCGTGCTCAACTTCCGGCTCTAAACAAGACAAACACACCAAGCACCAAAATCAACACGATGCAATGCGCACTCGAAAAACATGTATGCATGATGGATGCACTAGTGATGCACAAGGAGCACGTAAAACATCACTCAAGCAAAACACCTCAAAACAAGATAACAACCTGATATTATTAATCTACACAGAAAATCACCCAAGTTTGATATAAGATTCGCTGAAATCGGAGTTACGGGCTAAAAGTTATGCCCGAAACAAGATTTGAGCGAAAACTGCAAATTACAGCAACATAGCATCTTGGGAGCTCAAAATAATTAATCTACAGCACCCAAAAAGCATGGCAAAGGACTTGAACACAAACTAGAGATAATGTACAGCAACTAGGTCCAATGTGCACCCCCAACGGAGTCACGGGTCAACAGCAATGATCTTGGACATATTGAACTTTGAAATAAAATTCTGGCAGCAGAATTTTATTGAAAGTTTGGAGCAAAAGATAAACATGCTACAGCCACTCAAATGGACATGTGAGGACAAGGATGGAAAGACAACAATATATACTTCATGGAACAATCAAAATCCACCCCAAAACTATCATGCTTTGTCCTACAACATCACACGAACATGGCATCGGAACGTTACAGATTTCAGACTTAGTGAAATTTCACTAAGTCCTAAAACAGCAACATCATCATAGCATCAAAAAGAGCATGTTTAAGACACCTCGAAACTAAACATGGCAAAGGGTAAGCACCTCATCAAAGTACATATGACGGTGATCCCGAAACACACAAGCATGCATCATTGTGGTGAACACACCGATTGCTACGAGCTCAACAAGATGGCATTTCATAACAAGTGAAAACACAACATGTGAACATGGCACTTTGCGATGATGATAACAAGGAAACAATAAATCTACCATGCAACCTATCACACACAATACGTAGTTCGTGACGAGACGAACACGTGGACATGTCATTTGCATCGTTTGGACAAACGAGCTAAAAGTTATCACATGGCAAAGGTGGCACAAAAATAACACATAACAGCAGTTTATATCATGATGCCCTCTTGCAACAGCAAAACAAGTGTCAAGATGACATCTAACATGCATGACTACAACAGGTAAAACGTAGAGGGCATCTCCACGAACATCTGGACATGCTACACGCGCAAAACGGAGCTACAGGCAAGAAATTAGAGCAGGTCAAAGTAGGCACTTCAGATCAGGGAAACAGGGACTAGGGTTGAAATAGACCTCTCAGGTCAGATCTGGAACAGTGCGGAGTGGGCCGGAGGAACAGTGGCGCGGCGGCCCAGATCGGTGGAGCTGGCGCGGAGGCGAAAACGGCGGCCCGCGGGGGCGGCCCGGTGACCTGCTGGCCTGGCGCGCAGATCGCCGCGGGAGGAGGCGCGCTGGGGGCGGCGTACGGGCGGCCCGCAGGGGCGTGGCCCAGCTGGGGGGAAGGCGGCCCGCGCGGTGGAGCCGCAGGCCTGGCCCGGTCGGAGGCCGAGGCGGGGCTTGGCGAGGCCCGGCGGCGTACGGCCCTTGCGGCGCTGGCGAGGAGGCACCCGGCCTCGCGGGCGAAGTGGTCCTCCCAGGGCGACGGCCCACGCGGCGTACGGGCCGGGGAGGGGCCCGGCTGGCTGTGCGTCGAACTGGTCCCGCCGCGGCCCTGGCGAACGCCCGGCTCGGTCGCTGGGAGGCTGGTCGAGCGCCCAGCCTGGTCGATCGAGGCGTTGACCTCGGAGGCAGATCGAAGGAACCGCGAGGTGCTCCGAGCCGGCAGGATTTGCGGCGGCGGATGGATCCTTCGGGATCCGTGATTTTTTTTGGGGATCTCAGATCTGAAATTTAGGGAAGAAGAAGGGGAATGTCCAAATAGACCTAGGGGTCTATATAAAGCAATCTAGACTAGGGTTAGGAGGAGTTTAGGGGCGCTAGGAGCCCTACGATCGTGATCCAACGGATCCGATCGCGGGGATGATTTTAAAAGGACTAGACGGAGATAAAAGAAAGCAGTAGGGGTATTTCCGGGACACGAAGTAAGGGCACTTCGGACCCACACGAGCAACGGAGGGAAAAGTCAACGGAGTCCAAACGAGACGAGATTTGAGAGGCGGGTTGCACACAACAAAACAACAACACACAACACAACCTCACGGCACACCGGTAACGAAAAACGCCCGAACAACAAAGTAGGCCTACGGGACGTCACGGACACGTGAGGGAGCTCCGGAACGCGAAACGGACAACGTGAAGAAACGCCACGAACCGGATGCAACCCACAACACAAAAGCAATGCAATGCACATGTCTACATGATATGAATGAATGCCACACACTCACGCAACAAAACGACGAAAGCCCGAAAGACAAAGAACCCGAAATGGAAATAGATGAAGCCGGAGATTTATTATATACCCAAAAGGGAAAGTATTACATCCGGGGCATTACACACATGGTGAGGAAGCAATGATGAAGTTGACTCGAAGGATCCTTGCACCCATGTGGGGAAGCAATGATTCCTTGAAGGTTGAACAAGTAGTTCTCTAGTGAACTTGTTTTGATTTAAGGAAGGAAACCTCTTCATGAGTGCAAGGATGCACCAAATTTGTAGAAATTGAAGGAAATATGCCCCAGAGGTAATAATAAAGTTGTTATTTATATTTCCTTATATATCATGATAAATGCCTTTTATTCATGCTAGAATTGTATTAACCGGAAACTTGATACATGTGTGAATACATAGACAAAACAGAGTGTCCCTAGTATGCCTCTACTAGACTAACTCGTTAATCAAAGATGATTAAATTTCCTAACCATAGACATGTGTTGTCATTTGATGAACGAGATCACATCATTAGGAGAATGATGTGATGGACAAGACCCTACCGTTAGCTTAGCATAATGATCGTTTAGTTTTATTGCTATTGCTTTCTTCATGACTTATACATGTTCTTCTAACTATGAGATTATGCAACTCCCGAATACCGGAGGAACACCTTGTGTGCTATCAAACGTCACAACGTAACTGGGTGAATATAAAGATGCTCTACAGGTGTCTCCGAAGGTGTTTGTTGAGTTGGCATAGATCGAGAATATGATTTGTCACTCTGAGTGTTGGAGAGGTATCTCTGGGCCCTCTCGGTAATGCACATCACTATAAGCCTTGCAAGCAAATGACTAATGAGTTAGTCACAAGATGATGTATTACGGAACGAGTAAAGAGACTTGCCGGTAACAAGATTAAACTAGGTATGATGATACCGACGATAGAATCTCGGGCAAGTAACATACCAATGACAAAGGGAACAACGTATGTTATTATGCGGTTTGACCGATAAAGATCTTCATAGAATATGTAGGAGCCGATATGAGCATCCAGGTTCCGCTATTGGTTATTTATCGGAGATGTGTCTCGGCCATGTCTACATAGTTCTCGAACCCATAGGGTCCGCACGCTTAACGTTCGATGACGATTTGTATTATGAGTTATGTGTTTTTTATGACCGAAGTTTGTTCGGAGTCCCGGATGAGATCACGGACATGACGAGGAGTCTCGAAACGGTCGAGAGGTAAAGATAGATATATTGAAAGGCTATATTCGGACATCGGAATGGTTTCGAGTGATTCCTTTTTTTTCGGATTACCGAAGAGTTACGGGAATTCGCCGGGCAAGTTAATGGGCCTTATTGGCCTTTAGTGGAGAGAGGGAAGAAGGGCCACGAGGTGGTGTGCGCCTCCCCCCGCCCAAGCCGAATTGGACAAGGGGTGGGGGCGCGCGCCCCCTTCCCTTCTCCCTCTCCCTCCTTTCCTTATTTCCTACTCCGAAAAGGAAAGGGAATCCTACTAGGACTTGGGAGTCCTAGTAGGACTCCCTACACTTGGCGCGCCCCTAGGAGGGCCGACCTCTCTCCGTCCCTCCTTTATATACGTGGGCAGGGGGCACCCCAAAGATACACAAGTTGATCTTTTAACCGTGTGCAGTGCGCCCCTTCACAGTTTAACACCTCGGTCATATCGTCGTAGTGCTTAGGCGAAGCCCTGCGCGGATCAAATCATCAACACCGTCGCCATGCCATCGTGTTGGCGAAACTCTCCCTCGAGCATCTGCTGGATCAAGAGCTCGTGGGACGTCATCGTGCTGAACGTGTGCTGAACACGGAGGTGCCGTACGTTCGGTGCTTGGATCGGTTGGATCGTGAAGACGTTCGACTACATCAGCTGTGTTACTAAACGCTTCCGCTTTCGGTCTACGAGGGTACATGGACACACTCTCCCCGCTCATTGCTATGCTTCTCCTAGATAGATCTTCCGTGATCGTAGTTTTTTTTGAAATACTACGTTCCCCAACAAAAATTGTCTGAGAAACTAGTTTGCCACGAGCAACGTACTCTAAGGAAAAAGATCATGCACTTTCCCATTGTATAGGCTCAAAACAATAGTGATAATTCCAAGAGATCATCTCCCTGATAGTTTTTTTAGATAGAAGGCGAGAGCCCGACTTTATAGATAAAGCCACCAGGCAGAGTCACAACCATCACATGGCACCACATAAGTTTAATATAAAACGGCTAAAAAGTAAGGGTACAAGGCATCCAGCCTGTCTTGGCGCACATGCCAGCCAAACGAACAACCAAAACCACTAAGAAGCCGTCCTCCTGGGGCGCCGCAGCAGAGAAGAAGCCGTAGATTTCATTTTGGATAGCATATCGTCGAACGCCTCTAGGTCCACATCCTTAGTCAATGATCTCCACTGCTGCAAAAAGACATTGGCTTTAAATAAGCAACTCACTGGGCTAGCCGGGAAAATGTGTTCAATAGTGAACTTGTTCCTAGTAGTCCAAAGCGACCAACAAATCGCAGCCCAGCCCACCATGAAAACCCGCTTAGACCGGCCTGCTAGAGAATTAATACAACGCCGTAGATCCTCAAAAGAGGATGGGTTCCAATTAACACGAAGACAAAGTCTAATGCAACTCCAAATGAATTTAGCCAAAGAGCACTGGAAAAAGATATGCTCGATATTCTCCAGGGCACCACACAGTTGGCAACTGTCAGAGCCCGGCCCGTTCCTCTTCTTGATCTGGTCAGCCGCTGGAAGTTTGCGACGAAGAGCTTGCCAAAGGAAGATTTTAATCTTAGGAGGGACGCGGGCAGACCAAATGTATTGAAACTTGTCAGTGCGACTACGAGCGATAAGTTTCGAATACGCCGACTTAACAGAAAAACGCCCCGAAGAGGAATGGGGCCAAAAAACGGAGTCCTCTTCCTCCGAGAGCAGGGGGAAGCAGGCAGTAAGGCGTTGCCACTCTTCCAACTCCACAGGGGAAAGAGAACGCCGGAAATCTAATGCCCAACCCTGAGCCGAGAGCTCAAAGATAGAGATCTTGGGATCAGCACAATACGAAAACAGATTCAGGTGAGCCACCGCAAGCGTGGTGTCCCCAACCCACCAGTCTAACCAAAAACGAGTAGATTTACCATTACGAACAACGAATTTCACAAGGGACCGGAAAATTGGTCTAATACTAACAAGCTGACGCCAAAATTGAGAGCCACTAGAAGAGGGAGCGAACATAGGGCTCGAGGAGGGGAAGTATTTAGCTTTGAGAAGGTTAAGCCAAGCAGGGCGATCATCAAGGAACATAATCTTCCACCACCATTTTAACAAAAGGCATTTATTCATGATTCTGGTATTAATGATGCCAAGGCCCCCCATGTTCTTAGGTCTACAAATGAGATCCCATTTAACCATCCTATATTTGTGTTTATTATCGGAGGAATTCCAGTAAAAGGCACCCTTGTGCTTATCGAAGCCCGAGTGAGTCCCTTCGGACAGAAGATAAAACCCCATTAGAAACATCGGGAGAGAGGAGAGGCAGGAGTTGGTAAGGGCAACCTTGCCCGCCTGAGAATTATAACGGCCTCGCCACGGCAAAACTCTATTGCCAACTTTAGTCACAGCCGGGGCAAAATCTTTGGCCAAAAGCTTAAGAGGGAAAATGGGTAAGCCCAAATATTTGAGAGGAAAAGATCCAAGAGAGCAGTTCAAAAAGTGGGCCACCCTCTGCGCTTCCGAGACAGGTACCCCAGTCACAATGACCTCGCTCTTAGAGAAGTTTATTTTAAGGCCCGACAGAGCTTCAAAGCATAGAAGAAGAAATTTCAGATTCGTGATAGATTTATCATTAAGTTCAACCATAATGATGATGTCATCCGCATATTGTAGGTGAGAGATGCCATTAGGAATGAGGTGGGAGCTAACAGGCGAAATGTGACCAGCAGCCGCAACACGTGACAAAATGTGAGATAGAGCATCGGCCACAAAATTAAAAAGCAAGGGAGATGCCATATCTCCTTGTCTCAAACCCCTACCGTTCGCAAAGAAATTACTGGTCTGGCCACCGCCGTGTGGCCACCAGTGACAAGTTGCATCAGACGGTGAACCACCGAACCATCGAAGCCCTTGGCCAACAAAACTTGGCGAAGAAACCTCCAGCTCACCGAGTCATACGCCTTTTCAAAATCAAGCTTAAGGACCACAACCTTGGTGTTCTTACTACGAAGGTCATGAATTATCTCATGTAAGCAAAGCACCCCGTCCAAGATGACTCTCCCCTTAATGAACGCAGATTGGAAAGGGCTAATGACCCGATGGGCGATCGGAGAAACCCTAGTAGCCATGCCCTTGGCAGGGATCTTAGCAAAATTGTTTATCAAAGCAATGGGCCTAAATTGGGAGATCAAGTCAGCGCCTTTGACTTTAGGGATGAGTGTGAGTACTGCGTAGTTAAGTCTCGAGATGTCAACAGTCCCCAACCAAAAACCTTGAGTTATAGCCATAATTAGGCCTTTTAGCTGAGGCCAGAATTGCCAGAAAAAAGGAATGGAAAAACCGTCAGGACCCGAAGCCGCATTAGAGTTGGCAGAACGGATCGTCTCGAAAATTTCCTCTTCCGTGGGTGGGATCATCAAACTGTCATTATCAGTGTTCGAGAGCTGATCAAGAGGAGACCAGAAGGACGAGGCCAACTTAAAGCCTAGCTCAGTTTTAGCCGCTAAGAGGTTAGAGAAAAAATAAACCACATGACGCATAATCACCTTAGGGTCAGAAACACTGACGCCGTCTATCATAAGGCTATCAATAATGCATCTCCGACGCCTACCGTTAGCAATAGCAAAGAAGTAGGACGTGGGAGAGTCACCCTTTAAGGTCCAGTTGATAGTACCACGCTGTTTCCAGTACACTTCCTCCTGCCTATGAATGCCCATCAGCGCCTCTTCTAAACCATACCGAGTTTGCCATTCATTCAAGGACAACCCACAGCTATCGGTGCGTTCGTCCAGACCGCCAATTTGAGCCACCAACCTAGCTTTGTCACGCCTTGACTCAGCGTAGTGGTTTTTAGACCAACCTCTAAGGAATCTACGAAGGAAATAAGAGCATTGATGCCAGTCATCCATTGGGCCAAAAGAACGGCGAGTAGAAGAAAGGAAAGTCAGAATCTTTTGTGCCACCAACTAATTGAAACCCTCCACGTGTAGCCATGAAGCATCAAACTGAAACCTCGGGAGACCCACTGGGCGCGTACCATCATCTAGAATCAAGGGGGTGTGATCAGAGCCAACACAAGCAAGGGCTCTAAGACTGACACGTGGGAAAAAAGAATCCCACAAAGGACAAACAAAAACCATATCAAGAATAGAACGGATGGGGGGAGTTTGATGGTTAGACCAAGTGAAACGGGCTCCAACCCTAGGAATCTCACGAATAGCCGTGTCCCTAATGAAAGCATTAAAAGCATCAGCAAGAGGCCAAGAGAAGTTAGACGAGCTCTTGTCAGAAGGGAAACGAAGCAGGTTAAAATCGCCCCCAATCAAGAGGGGTAGCTGGCATGATTCAATTTTAATATTAAGCTCGTCCAAGAAAGCACAAGACATCGCGTGGTCAGCCGGACCATATACCACCATGATTTCCAGCAAGGAATTGAGAGATCGAAGAGAAACCACCGTGCTAGCCCAAAAAATGCCATGGTCAAAAGCCACAAAATCGAGAGTATCTTTTTTGGAACCAAGCAGAAAACCACCCGAATGACCAACCGAGGCCACAAAATTCCAATGAAATCTGTCTATCCCAGCAATGGCCGATAATTCGCTCAAGGAAAAGGAAGATTTGAAAGTCTCGACAAGGCCAATAAATTCTACGTTTTCGGACCGAACCAAGTCTTTAAGTTGGTCCCTGCACTCCCTAGCGCCGAAACCTCTAATGTTCCAGAATAAGGCCTTCATCTATAAGACAAGTTTTTAATACGGAGACTCGACCTGCTCGGCGCCATGCAGGATTTTGCACGCTTCCCTGCCCCACATTTAGAAACCATCGAGGGAGCTTGACACCTGTCATCTCCCCCCCTCGCCCCCACTGGCCACAACCAGTGGGGCACCTGAACCCACCCCAGCCTCCTTGGCTTTCGCAATATCATCCTGGGCTATTTCATTTCCCTAATAATACCAAGAATAGTCGAGGGAGATCCCAAGCTAGAGTGTAAGCAACCCACATCATCTAAACTTTTGAGCAAGTGATCATCAGCTTGTGAAGGAAGAACTAAACGCACCAGGAGAGGGAACCGTGGGGAGGGAGGGGGAGGGGGCTGGGAACGAACCTAAAGGGGGCAGATCCCGAGCCGCAGCACGCCAAGCAGCCCGGTCGGCCACCCGCTCACCACTGTTAGAGACGCGGCCGCTCTTGCGAGCCGTGGAAGCAGGCGAGCGCACAGGCACAGGGCGAGCACGACTGGGGGTAGCCATAGCAGAGGACGGGCCCGAGGCCGTACCCAGATCAGCATCAAGCCTTCTGCAGAGCCCAGCCGCGGACTGCCTAGAGCCACCAGAAGCACGGCTCTTGGCGGAGTATTTCTTGATAGAGGATTTCTTCTTCTTCTTGGAAGCATCGGGTCCAGCC
The DNA here is from genome assembly GCA_902687465.1 of Secale cereale. Classification (NCBI taxonomy): domain Eukaryota; kingdom Viridiplantae; phylum Streptophyta; class Magnoliopsida; order Poales; family Poaceae; genus Secale; species Secale cereale. The sequence continues at coordinate 598,782,365 of LR738714.1, forward strand.
GGGGGAAGATCTTCAATGCCAGACAAGGAGGGAGAAGCGGAACGGGCAGGGAGATTGGAGCACACCGCAGAGAAAGGTGTGCCCTTAGCCCCACCCGAGGCCGCATCCCCGCTGCCCAAGCCAGGCATCGAGTCCTAGGCCCCCCTACCAGCAGGCGCATTCTCCTTTAGCAAATCCTGATCTTTGGGAGAAAGCCCATCCCACTTCGACTGGGTGAAACAAAGATCGGACCCATGCATGGAGTCGTCGGGGCATCCATCCCCATCTTTGCTCTTGTCGCCATTGCCAGAGGCCGGGGGCAGGGGAGATCTCCCTGATAGTGATAATTCCACTTCATTGAAAACCAAATATTTGCACCGTCAAGTGAAAAGGAGAAGGCATTTTGTGCACAACGACAACTAGTTCGGCAAGTAACGTACCACTTAGGTTATCAACCGGTGACCCAAGGTGGAAGTCCTTCACCCACGCAAAGCTAGTACAATCAATTGTCAAATCACATGAATTATTGGTAGAACTTCGAATACTCATTTCAGAGTACTACAAGGCGAGTGTCCACTGGCTGGCTCTTTATAATAGAGTAAGCACCAGGGGTCTCCTGAAAAGAAAATCTTTCCACATCCCCACCTACAATTCTGCCCAGTGCAATGAAAATTGTGAGGAAAGCATTCGTCATCTTTTGTGAGGTTGCTCCTTTGCCCAAAGCTGTTGGATGACTATTGCACCAAATAAAAACAGATGAATATCTTTCTTTGATGAAGTTCTCCTCCATCATCAGACGCTTCCAAGGGAAATTGCTATGGTTATTATTATCTTAGGCTGTTGGAATATTTGGATGCAGAGAAATGGAAACATTTTCAAGAACGAAACACCAACTCTTAGGTCATGGAAATTCAGTTTCAAGCAAGACATGTTGTTGATCAGACATCGAACAAATAACAAGTTCATTGACACACTTGATTCCTTGATAATCATCTCTAAGCTAAGAACCGTTGTATAATTATCATGTTAGAGCAGACTGGCATGGGATAGATGGATAATTTCTCTTCCTTTTCGTATTTTTTTACATATTATTTTAAAAGAAAAACATGCCGTAGAGCTATTGTTCTACGGTTCGGGGCATCAAAAAAAGGTGAGTGTCCATGCAATCCATTGTAGCAGCTCAAAAGCACACCGAATAAGTTGTTCAACAGGTAGGAAACCCAAACTTGAATAGAACCATCATGTATTAGACTTGTTCTAGAAGAGTTCAAAGCACGCAAGAAATTATACCTCGCCATCATTCCAGGTTTTCAACTTGGTATTAAATAACTCCAAGATCTCATAGCTTCTAAGTATATTTCATAAGTTTTTTGGCTGCAAAACCCCTTGCTGTTGGGAAACGTAGCATGCAATTTCAAAAAAATCCTACGCTCACGCAAGATCTATCTAGGAGATGCATAGCAACGAGAGGGGGAGAGTGTGTCCACGTGCCCTCGTAGATCGAAAGCGGAAGCGTTTGTTAACGCGGTTGATGTAGTCGAACTTCTTCTCGTTCCGACTGAGGGAGTCCTGGATTAAGGGGTCCTCGGGTGGCCGGATTACTCGTTATGGGCTGGACTGGTGGGCCGTGAAGATTATCGCTGAAGATTATCCCCCGTATCCGGATAGGACTCCTATATGTGTAGAATGGCAAGTTTAGAGTCCAGGTGTAAATTTTCCTTCCTTTGCAAGATGATCATGTACAACCCTAGGTCTCTCCTGTGCATATATAAACCGGAGGGTTTAGTCCATAGAGACAGAATGACAACATCATAGGCTAGACTTCTAGGGTTTAGCCATTACGATCCCGAGGTACATCAACTCTTGTAACCCTATATTCATCAAGATCAATCAAGCATGAAGTAGGGTATTACCTCGATAGAGAGGGCCCGAACCTGGGTAAACATCGTGTCCCTAGTCCCCTGTTACCATCGATCCTTAGGCACATAGTTCGGGACCCCCTAACCAAGATCTACCGGTTTTGACACCGACATTGGTGCTTTCATTGAGAGTTCCATTGTGTCGTCGACGGGAGGATTGATGGCTCGCCTTGTCATCAGCGACGATGCCACCCCCGGGGAGATTTTCATCCCCGGGCAACTTTTCATGTTCGGTGGCTTTGTGCTACGTGCCAACTCAGATGGCCACCTCGAGCAGGTTGACAGCTACGCCCCTGGTCATCAAATCAGGTTTGGAAGCTTGAATTATGCTGCTGACATCCGAGGAGACTTGATCTTCGATGTATTCACACACACGGCTGCTGCTCCCTGCCTACACGGTGAAGACATTCTAGATCTATCATCGGATCCCATCCAGGGGTTAACACCCACGGCGGCTCTGGCCCTAGATCCAGAGCAGACCGCTTTGTCCGAAGACAGGAAGGTCAACCCCGCCACGATGACCGCAGACTTAGCGGCGTTTGAGCCGCTCATAGACCCAGAATTGAGCGGGATCCTCCCCGTCACTGGAACGATGGACTTGTCTCAAATTATGAGCTCCAGACTTGTGGGATCCGCACTCTCCGGGCTCAATGGAGCTTTTATCGCCGAGCCTGGCCCCGCAGACCCCCAGACGCCTATCCAACTCCCGCTCTTAAATGAGGTGGTGGACTTGCTGCAATCTCTCACCTTAACAGAGGATTCTCAGCCAAACTATGCCCAGTTTAAACTGGGGGCTGAGGTCAGGGAATTTTGCTTCCCACCCACCACCCACTTGGTAGCCACGGTTGAGGACTTAAACGACATACTAGACTACGCTTCCGAAGACATCGATAGGATGGACCACGACGTCGAAGCCGATCTAGGTACAAACTTGCGTGTGACCGGGCGATGGACGGCCACTTCTACCTACAATGTGTACATGGTGGATACACTCAACGAGAAAGAAGACGACGATGATAAAGATCCAGAGCAGGATAAGCCCATCGATAAACCTCCTAAACGCCGGTGCTAGAAGCGTCGCTCACGATCGCATCGAGGAAAGGGAAGTAACACCAGCACCAAAGACAATGAAGATCCGGAGGAAGCCAATGACCCCATATAGCTAGTGGTGGAGCAGGACGAGCGGGAGGACGGACAATGCAGTCCAAAGCAACTCACCGATCACAATGATTCCGAAGACAATAATTATCTACCTGTCTCCAAAGAGGATGTCAGCCTGGGAGACGAGGAATTCATAGTCCCAGAGGAACCCCTCGAACAAAAACTCTTTCAGCAATAGCTTATTGCCACAACAAGGAGCTTCAAAAAAACAGCAGCAGCGGCTTAAGGTTGAGCAGGATACGCTCAATGACACATGGAACGAAGTGCTAGACACTGAAGAAAGATACGGCCTTGAGCGCCAAAAAAAGAGCTATCCCAAACGCAAATTGCTTCCCCAATTAGACGACGAGGCCCTTGCGCCAATTCCATCGAAGTACGATCAGGTCGAGTGATGGGCCTCGAACCCCTCGTTGGATTACCCCAAGTGGAAGGTGTAAGATGCAGTAAGTAGAAGTGTTTTCCCTTAGCAAAGATGCCAAGGATCGAATCCCCAGAAACTCCTAGGTTCAACAGGTAGGTGTCAACTGCTAACGGCGCAATTAGCAATCAACGTGGACCTGCACACAGATACAAATAACTTTGCTCCCAACGAGTACAGAGAGGTTGTCAATCTCTCCGGCCTTGTAGTTCACAAAGGGTTAAAAGCAATATGATAGTAGTGATAGATAGTGTTTTGCAATAGTAAGTAAAATAGCGAAAAAGTAAATAGTGTATGTGATCAATGATGGTAATATGGACCGGAGTCACATGATGTTCACTAGCGATGTCTCTCTCCCAAAAGACGATAAAACATCTATGTGAAGTAAACAAATTACAGCTGGGCAATTGACAGGACCACAAACGCAAACCAATGCTGACTACATTGCAAGAAAGGTTGAGGTTCAAAGCATGGGCGGTACGCCAAAGTAAGTAGACCAAAATCCATCAATATCTACTACTAATCATCCACCTTGAGATATCTATCCAGAACATCTCGCTGGTATTAAGTTGCGAGTCCCACCCATAGTATAAACTCAATGCAACAAACAACTGCATTAAAAGAAATTTGCGTAAAGTAAACAATCCTTGCACCCGCGGGCACAAGCACCGTTGTTTTCCCCCTTGTGGCAACAACACATTGTTGGGGAACGTAGTATTTTAAAATTTTCCTACGATCACGCAAGATCTATCTACCAGATGCATAGCAACGAGAGGGGAGAGTGTGTCTACGTACCCTCGTAGACCGGGAGCGGAAGCGTCAAGTGACGCGGTTGATGTTGTCGAACTTCTTCGCGATCCAACCGATCAAGCACCGAACGTACGGCACCTCCGCGTTCAGCACACGTTCAGCTGGATGACGTCCCACGAGCTCTTGATCCAGTAGAGCTTCACGGGAGAGTTTTGTCAGCACGACGGCGTGGTGACGGATATGATGTGTTCACCGGCGCAGGGCTTCGCCTAAGCTCCGCGACGGTACGACCGAGGTGTGATTCTGTGGAGGGGGGCACCGCACACGGCTAAAACAATTCAACTTGTGTCTTTGGGTGCCCCCCTGCCCCCGTATATAAAGGAGCAAGGGAGGAGGGGCCGGCCACCTCCTATGGTGCGGCTAGGGAGGGGACTCCTACTAGGAATAGGATTGCAATCCTATTCCTAGTAGGATTCACCGGAAGGAGGAAGGGGGAAAGGATTAGGAGAGGTGGCGCCCCCCCAATCCTAGTCCAACTAGGATTCCTAGGTGGGGGCGCCGGCCAGCCCTATGGGCTGCCTCTCTCTCACCCTTTAGGCCCACTATGGACCATCCCCTCTCGTAGGGGGTTCCGGTAACCCCCTCCGGCATTCCCGATAAATCCGAAACTTTTCCGGTATACTTCCGGTGTCCGAATATAGCCGTCCAATATATCAATCTTTATGTCTCGGACATTCCGAGACTCCTCGTCATGTCCGTGTTCTCATCCGGGACTCCGAACTACCTTCGGTACATCAATACTCAAAAACTCATAATACCGATCGTCATCAAACGTTAAGCGTGCGGACCCTACGGGTTCGAGAACTATGTAGACATGACCGAGACTCATCTCCGGTCAATAACCAATAGCGGAACCTGGATGTTCATATTGGCTCCTACATATTCTACGAAGATCTTTTATCGGTCAGAACCGCATAACAACATACGTTGTTCCTTTTGTCAAACGGTATGTTACTTGCCCGAGATTCGATCGTCGGTATCTTTATACCTAGTTCAATCTCGTTTACCGGCAAGTCTCTTTACTCGTTCCGTAACACATCATCTCGTGACTAACTCATTAGTCTTTTGCTTGCAAGGCTTATTGTGATGTGTGTTACCGAGAGGGCCCAGAGATACCTCTCCGACACTCGGAGTGACAAATCCTAATCTTGATCTATGCCAACACCACAAATACTTTCGGAGACACCTGTAGAGCATATTTATGATCACCCAGTTACGTTGTGACGTTTGATAGCACACAAGGTGTTCCTACGGTATTCGGGAGTTGCATAATCTCATAGTCATAGGAACATGTATAAGTCATGAAGAAAGCAATAGCAGTTAAACTAAACGATCATAGTGCTATGCTAACGGATGGGTCTTGTCCACCACATCATTCTCCTAATGATGTGATCCCGTTGATCAAATGACAACTCATGTCTATGGCTAGGAAACATAACCATCTTTGATCAATGAGCTAGTCTAGTAGAGGCATACTAGGGACATACTGTTTTGTCTATGTATCCACACATGTACTAAGTTTCCGGTTAATACAATTCTAGCATGAATAAAAGACATTTATCATGATATAAGGAAATACAAATAACATCTTTATTATTGCCTCTAGGGCATATTTCCTTCAGTCTCCCACTTGAACTAGAGTCAATAATCTAGATTACAAAGTGATGATCCTCACACCCATGGAGTCTTGGTGCTGATCATGTTTTGCCCGTGGAAGAGGCTTAGTCAACGGGTCTGCAACATTCAGATCCGTATGTATTTTGCAAATCTCTATGTCTCCCTCCTTGACTAGATCGCGGATGGAATTGAAGCGTCTTTTGATGTGCTTTGTTCTCCTGTGAAACCTGGATTCCTTCGCCAAGGCTATGGCTCCAGTGTTGTCACAAAAGATTTTCATTGGACCCGATGCACTAGGTACTACACCTAGATCGGATATGAACTCCTTCATCCAGACTCCTTCATTTGCTGCTTCTGAAGCAGCTATGTATTCCGCTTCACGCGTAGATCCCGCCACGACGCTCTGCTTGGAACTGCACCAGCTGACAGCTCCACCGTCCCATAAAAATACATATCCGGTTTGTGACTTTGAGTCATCCGGATCAGTGTCAAAGCTAGAATCGACGTAACCGTTTACGACGAGCTCTTTGTCACCTCCATATACGAGAAACATATCCTTTGTTCTTTTCAGATACTTTAGGATGTTTTTGACCGCTGTCCAGTGATCCACTCCTGGATTACTTTGGTACCTCCCTGCTAGACTTATAGCAAGGCACACATCAGGTCTGGTACACAGCATTGCATACATGATAGACCCTATGGCTGAGGCATAGGGAATGACTTTCATTTTCTCTCTATCTTCTGCAGTGGTCGGGCATTGAGTCTTACTCAACTTCATACCTTGTAAAACAGGCAAGAACCCTTTCTTTGACTGATCCATTTTGAACCTTTTCAAAATCTTATCAAGGTATGTGCTTTGTGAAAGTCCAATTAAGCGTCTTGATCTATCTCTATAGATCTTGATGCCTAATATGTAAGCAGCTTCACCGAGGTCTTTCATTGAAAAACTTTTATTCAAGTATCCTTTTATGCTATTCAGAAATTCTATATCATTTCCAATTAACAATATGTCATCTACATATAATATTAGAAATGCTACAGAGCTCCCACTCACTTTCTTTTAAATACAGGCTTCTCCAAAAGTCTGTATAAAACCATATGCTTTGATCACCTCATCAAAGCGTATATTCCAACTCCGAGATGCTTGCACCAGTCCATAGATGGATCGCTGGAGTTTGCATACTTTGTTAGCACCTTTTGGATCAACAAAACCTTCTGGTTGCATCATATACAACTCTTCTTTGAGATATCCATTTAGGAATGCAGTTTTGACATCCATTTGCCAGATTTCATAATCATAAAATGCGGCAATTGCTAACATGATTCGGACAGACTTAAGCATCGCTACAGGTGAGAAAGTCTCATCGTAGTCAACTCCTTGAACTTGTCGAAAACCTTTCGCAACAAGTCGAGCTTTGTAAACAGTAATATTACCGTCTGCGTCGGTCTTCCTCTTGAAGATCCATTTATTTTCGATGGCCTGCCGATCATCGGGCAAGTCAACCAAAGTCCATACTTTGTTCTCATACATGGATCCCATCTCAGATTTCATGGCTTCAAGCCATTTTGCGGAATCTGGGCTCATCATCGCTTCCTCATAGTTCGTAGGTTCATCATGGTCTAGTAACATGATTTCCAGAACTGGGTTGCCGTACCACTCTGGTGCGGAACGTACTCTGGTTGATCTACGACGTTCAGTAGAAACTTGATCCGAAGTTTCATGATCATTATCATCAACTTCCTCACTAATTGGTGTAGGAATCACTGGAACAATTTTCTGTGATGTACTACTTTCCAATATGGGAGAAGGTACAATTACCTCATCAAGTTCTACTTTCCTCCCACTCACTTCTTTCGAGAGAAACTCTTTTTCTAGAAAGGATCTGTTCTTAGCAACGAATATTTTGCCTTTGGATCTGTGATAGAAGGTGTACCCAACAGTTTCTTTTGGGTATCCTATGAAGACACATTTTTCCGACTTGGGATCGAGCTTATCAGGTTGAAGTGTTTTCACATAAGCATCGCAGCCCCAAATTTTAAGAAACGACAACTTTGGTTTCTTGCCAAACCACAGTTCATAAGGCGTCGTATCAACGGATTTAGATGGTGCCCTATTTAACGCGAATGCAGCTGTCTCTAAACCCCAAAACGATAGTGGTAAATCGGTAAGAGACATCATAGATCGCACCATATCTAATAAAGTACGGTTACGACATTCGGACACACCATTACGTTGTGGTGTTCCAGGTGGCGTGAGTTGTGAAACTATTCCACATTGTTTCAAATGAAGACCAAACTCGTAACTCAAATATTCTCCTCCACGATCAGATCGTAGGAACTTTATTTTCTTGTTACGATGATTCTCTACTTCACTCTGAAATTCTTTGAACTTTTCAAATGTTTCAGACTTGTGTTTCATTAAGTAGATATACCCATATCTGCTCAAATCATCAGTGAAGGTCAGAAAATAACGATACCCGCCGCGAGCATCAACGCTCATTGGTCCACATACATCAGTATGTATGATTTCCAACAAATCTGTTGCTCGCTCCATAGTTCCGGAGAACGGAGTTTTAGTCATTTTGCCCATGAGGCATGGTTCGCAAGCACCAAGTGATTCATAATCAAGTGATTCCAAAAGTCCATCTTTATGGAGTTTCTTCATGCGTTTTACACCAATATGACCCAAACGGCAGTGCCACAAATAAGTTGCACTATCATTATTAACCTTGCATCTTTTGGTTTCAATATTATGAATATGTGTATCACTACAATCAAGATCCAGTAAGAATAGACCACTCTTTAAGGGTGCATGACCATAAAAGATATTATTCATAAAAATGGAACAACCATTATTCTCTGATCTAAATGAATAACCGTCTCGCAATAAACAAGATCCAGATATAATGTTCATGCTCAACGCTGGCACCAAATAACAATTATTTAGGTCTAAAACTAATCCCGAAGGTAGATGTAGAGGTAGCGTGCCGACGGCGATCACATCGACTTTGGAACCGTTTCCCACGCGCATCGTCACCTCGTCCTTAGCTAATCTTCGTTTAATCCGTAGTCCCTGTTTCGAGTTACAAATATTAGCAACCGAACCGGTATCAAATACCCAGGTACTACTACGAGCATTAGTATGGTACACATCAATAACATGTATATCACATATACCTTTGTTCATCTTGCCATCCTTCTTATCCGCCAAATACTTGGGGCAGTTCCGCTTCCAGTGTCCAGTCCCCTCGCAGTAGAAGCACTTAGTTTCAGGCTTGGTTCCATAATTGAGGCTTTCTGTGAGAACAACAACAAAATTGCTATTCTCCTTGAAAATCCCTTCCTTGCCCTTTTTCTTGAAACTAGTGGTATTGTTAACCATCAACTTTTGATGCTCCTTTTTGATTTCTACCTCCGCAGCTGTGAGCATAGCGAAGAGCTCGGGAATTGTCTTTTGTATCCCTTGCATATTATAGTTCATCACGAAGCCATTACAGCTTGGTGGTAGCGATTGAAGAATTCTATCAATAACACTATTCTCATCAACTTGGCAACCAAGTTGAGTCATATGATTGTAGTGCCCATACATTGTGAGCAAGTGTTCACTGATAGAACTATTCTCCTCCATCTTGCAGCTGTAGAACTTATTGGAAATCTTATATTTCTCAATCCGGGCATTTGCTTGAAATATTAACTTCAACTCCTGGAACATCTCATATGCTCCATGACGTTCAAAACGTCGTTGAAGTCCCGGTTCTAAGCCGTAAATCATGGCACACTGAACTATCGTGTAGTCATCAGACCGCGACTGCCAGACGTTCAAAGCGTCTGCATTAGCGGAAGGGGGCTTGTCACCTAGCGGTGCTTCAAGGACATAATTCTTCTGTGCAGCAATGAGGATAATCCTCAGGTTACGGACCCAGTCCGTGTAATTGCTACCATCATCTTTCAACTTAGCTTTCTCTAGGAATGCATTAAAATTCAAAGGAACGGTAGCACGGGCCATTGATCTACAATGACATAGATATGCAAAACTATCAGGACTAAGTTCATGATAAATTAAAGTTCAATTTAATCATATTAATTTAAAGAACTCCCACTTAGATAGACATCCCTCTGGTCATCTAAATGATCACGTGATCCAAATCAACTAAACCATGTCCGATCATCACGTGAGATGGAGTAGTTTTCAATGGTGAACATCTTATGTTGATCATATCTACTATATGATTCACACTCGACCTTTCGGTCTCCAGTGTTCCGAGGCCATATCTGTATATGCTAGGCTCGTCAAGTTTAACCCGAGTATTCTGCGTGTGCAAAACTGGCTTACACCCGTTGTATTTGAACGTAGAGCTTATCACACCCGATCATCACGTGGTGTCTCGGCACGACGAACTTTCACAACGGTGCATACTCAGGGAGAACACTTATACCTTGAAATTTAGTAAGGGATCATCTTATAATGCTACCGTCGTTCTAAGCAAAATAAGAAGCATAATAAGATAAACATCACATGCAATCAAAATATGTGACATGATATGGCCATCATCATCTTGTGCTTTTGATCTCCATCTCCAAAGCACCGTCATGATCACCTTCGTCACCGGCTTGACACCTTGATCTCCATCGTAGCATCGTTATCGTCTCGCCAACTATTGCTTCTACGACTATCGCTACCGCTTAGTGATAAACTAAAGCAATTACATGGCGATTGCATTTCATACAATAAAGCGACAACCATATGGCTCCTGCCAGTTGCCGATAACTTTACAAAACATGATCATCTCATACAAAATCGTATAACTCATGTCTTGACCATATCACATCACAACATGCCCTGCAAAAACAAGTTAGACGTCCTCTACTTTGTTTGTTGCAAGTTTTACGTGGCTGCTACGGGCTTAGCAAGAACCGTTCTTACCTACGCATACAAAACCACAACGATGTTTCGTCAAGTATGTGCTGTTTTAACCTTCACAAGGACCGGGCGTAGCCACACTTGATTCAGCTAAAGTGAGAGAGACAAACACCCGCCAGTCACCTTTAAGCAACGAGTGCTCGTAACGGCGAAACCAGTCTCGCGTAAGCGTACGCGTAATGTCGGTCCGGGCCGCTTCATCTCACAATACCGCCGAAGCAAAGTATGACATGCTGGTAAGCAGTATGACTAGTATCGTCCACAATCTCATTGTGTTCTACTCGTGCATATCATCTACGCATAGACCTGGCTCATGATGCCACTGTTGGGGAACATAGTATTTTAAAATTTTCCTACGATCACGCAAGATCTACCTACCAGATGCATAGCAACGAGAGGGGAGAGTGTGTCTACGTACCCTCGTAGACCGGGAGCGGAAGCGTCAAGTGACGCGGTTGATGTTGTCGAACTTCTTCGCGATCCAACCGATCAAGCACCGAACGTACGGCACCTCCGCGTTCAGCACACGTTCAGCTTGATGACGTCCCACGAGCTCTTGATCCAGTAGAGCTTCACGGGAGAGTTTCGTCAGCACGACGGCGTGGTGACGGATATGATGTGTTCACCGGCGCAGGGCTTCGCCTAAGCTCCGCGACGGTACGACCGAGGTGTGATTCTGTGGAGGGGGGCACCGCACACGGCTAAAACAATTCAACTTGTGTCTTTGGGTGCCCCCCCTGCCCCCGTATATAAAGGAGCAAGGGAGGAGGGGCCGGCCACCTCCTATGGTGCGGCTAGGGAGGGGACTCCTACTAGGAATAGGATTGCAATCCTATTCCTAGTAGGATTCACCGGAAGGAGGAAGGGGGAAAGGATTAGGAGAGGTGGCGCCCCCCCAATCCTAGTCCAACTAGGATTCCTAGGTGGGGGCGCTGGCCAGCCCTATGGGCTGCCTCTCTCTCACCCTTTAGGCCCACTATGGACCATCCCCTCTCGTAGGGGGTTCCGGTAACCCCCTCCGGCATTCCCGATAAATCCGAAACTTTTTCGGTATACTTCCGGTGTCCGAATATAGCCGTCCAATATATCAATCTTTATGTCTCGGACATTCCGAGACTCCTCGTCATGTCCGTGATCTCATCCGGGACTCCGAACTACCTTCGGTACATCAATACTCAAAAACTCATAATACCGATCGTCATCAAACGTTAAGCGTGCGGACCCTACGGGTTCGAGAACTATGTAGACATGACCGAGACTCATCTCCGGTCAATAACCAATAGCGGAACCTGGATGTTCATATTGGCTCCTACATATTCTACGAAGATCCTTTATCGGTCAGAACCGCATAACAACATACGTTGTTCCTTTTGTCAAACGGTATGTTACTTGCCCGAGATTCGATCGTCGGTATCTTTATACCTAGTTCAATCTCGTTTATCGGCAAGTCTCTTTACTCGTTCCGTAACACATCATCTCGTGACTAACTCATTAGTCTTTTGCTTGCAAGGCTTATTGTGATGTGTGTTACCGAGAGGGCCCAGAGATACCTCTCCGACACTCGGAGTGACAAATCCTAATCTTGATCTATGCCAACACCACGAATACTTTCGGAGACACCTGTAGAGCATCTTTATGATCACCCAGTTACGTTGTGACGTTTGATAGCACACAAGGTGTTCCTACGGTATTCGGGAGTTGCATAATCTCATAGTCATAGGAACATGTATAAGTCATGAAGAAAGCAATAGCAGTTAAACTAAACGATCATAGTGCTATGCTAACGGATGGGTCTTGTCCACCACATCATTCTCCTAATGATGTGATCCCGTTGATCAAATGACAACTCATGTCTATGGCTAGGAAACATAACCATCTTTGATCAATGAGCTAGTCTAGTAGAGGCATACTAGGGACATACTGTTTTGTCTATGTATCCACACATGTACTAAGTTTCCGGTTAATACAATTCTAGCATGAATAAAAGACATTTATCATGATATAAGGAAATACAAATAACATCTTTATTATTGCCTCTAGGGCATATTTCCTTCACACATCCCCTAGACTCATGTTTCTGTCACTCAAGCTAGTCATCGAGGGGCATGAACCCACAATCGAGCATAACGTTCCCTCTTGGAGTCACTACCAATTACTCGGCCAAAGCAATAAATAACAACGGAGAACATGCAAGAATTACTTATGAACTAAAATATAAAAGAGGTGAATCAAATATATTACTCAAGATCAATCTGAACATAATCTCATAATCCATCGGATCCCAGCAAACTCAACATAGCAACAACATAAGGATTACATAGGTGCCTCGATCATGTAGGGCAGCTCACGAGGACTAATTAGTGAAGCACAAGAATGGGAGGAGAACATCACATAGCTACTGGTCATGGACTCATGGTCCAAGGGAGACTACTCACGAGTCATCCGGGAGGCGTCCATGGTGGTGGAGAAGCTCCCGATGGTGATCCTCCCCTCCGGCAGGGTGCCGGGAAGAGTTCTCCTGGTGCTCCCGATCTTGGAAGCGGTGGCGGCGGCGGAACAGAGATGGGATCGCGAAAAGAAGTCCTGTTTCAAGGGTTACGGGGAACCCTTTAAATATCTGCCAAAGTAGGGCACCGGGGGGCTCTCGGGGGGCCGAGGCGCCCCCCCGGCGCGGCCCCGGGGG
>LR738714.1:598796039-598915167 GCA_902687465.1 Secale cereale
GGGGGGGGGGGGGGGGGGCGCCCACAGGGCGCCTGGAGCCCCTGTGCCCCCCCAGGCTCCCCTTCGGAAGCAGTGTCATTCCCGGATCGCTGATTTTTTATATAATTTTTCTGTATTTTTCTGGGCAGTTCTCGAAACGTGAAAACCTGAAATACAAAAACAGCCGAAAACAGAAACTGGCACTGGGGTGCACTGGATTAGTAAGTTAGTCCAAATATGATCAAAAGTGTATGGAATTGTATGAATATCATAGCAATATCACCCAAAAGTGGCATGGAGCAAGCAGAAATTATAGATACATTTTGGACATATCAACATCCCCAAGCTTAATTCCTGCTCGTCCTCGAGTAGGTAAATGATAACAAGAAATAATTTCTGTGGTGACATGCTATTAACCATATAGGACTTTCTCATAGTCATATGACAAAAGCTTACTGAGACAATGATTCTAAAGTAATTAAGTTGTCTCAAGAGAAAATCACAAATGACTGAAAGTTTTACAACATGAAACTGAAACATCAAAAAGATTTGTAATGAACATGATGTGCAAATATGATCAAGTAATCTCTAGCTTGCCCCCTTTAGTGATGCAAAACATAAGTGCAGGGGCACCTTCAAGGTTCAAGTGATGACTAGATACAATCATTTCAAAATAAACGAAATCACAATCATGCAAAGGACAATGCTACTTTGGGACAATGCACATTACACTCAGAATGACAATCATGCTCTCAGTAGTTGATGCTTGAAGTGCTAGAGCTTTTTATTATGAAACATGGAAGCAATTGTGTCAACGGTAGTAGTACTTCATATGTGTCATGTATAAAACATCCTATAAGTTGCAAGCCTCATGCATCGAATACCAATAGTGCTCGCTCCTTGTCCTAATTAGCTCGGATCCCCATAGGTTATCATTGCATTTCATATGTTTTTACCAAGTGTCACAAAGGGGTACCTCTATGCCACCTGTACAAAGGTCCAAGGAGATAGATCGCATTTGATTTCTCGTTTTTGATAGATCTCAACTTGAGGACATCCATACCGGGACAACATAGAAAATAGATGATGGACTCCTCTTTAATGCATAAGCATATTCTCGTGAGAGATTGAGGATTAAGGTCCAAGCTAAAACTTCCACCATGATGCATGGCTTTGGTTGGCGGCCCAATGTTCTTCTCTAACAATATGCATATTAATTCAACCCACGGTAAATCACCCTTACTTCAGACAAGACGAACATGCATAGCAACTCACATGATATTCAACAAAAGTGTGACAGTTGATGGCGTCCCCAGAAACATGGTTACCGCTCAGCAAGCAACTCATAAGAAATAAGATACATAAGCAACATATTCTTTACCACAATAGTTTTTAGGCTACTTTCCCATGAGCTATGTATTGCATGGTTAATTTGCTTAGTGCAGGTGGTGGTTAGCAAAAGACTGGGAGCGACCAACTAAGAGAGCAATGACGGTCATAATCATGCAGAGCGACAAAGCAATATTGAATCAGGCATGGTAGTTATATCGCTACTTAGAAACAAAAGATCACCAAGGCTTGACAAATTTCTTTACAGTCTTGAATATGCGTGAGCATACGCCAAGTCAATCAAAATAAATTCTCGAAGGAAGATATTACTAAACCATACCACATCATAGGCAAACAAACCAAGTTGGTACTCCAATGACACATTGGGAACCCCCCAGCTATTCGAGATTAACCAAAAGAAAACCTGAACTACTAAGCACCATCATGAAAGTAGCATCTTTATCATAGACATATTAACCCATGTAACGGAAGCAAACTCTCTTAATAAGGTGAGCATGGTAATTAAAGAGAGTTCAAGCAACCAACTAAATAAAAGCTCTTTGAAAAGATAAGCATGAATACTAAGAGCAGAGCACGATAGTAGCTATTAAAAGATAAAGAACACACACAGCATAGATAAACATGAAAATTCTATGTAATGTTCTAGGTAGAGGTGGAGCGTGTTTCTCTCCCACATAAAGGAATGCTGGGTTCCGACTCGTTATGAAAAACTAAAAAGAAAACTAAAAGCAAGACGCTCCAAGCATAGCACATAACACATGAAGTGATAAAAATATAGCGGAACGAAAGACGAACTGATAATGTTGATGGAGAAGGGGATGCACGGGGGCATCCCCAAGCTTAGACGCTTGAGTCTCCTTGAATATTTCTTGGGGGTGCACGGGGGCATCCCCAAGCTTGAGCGCTTGACACTCCTGAATCTTTTTATCATCTTCCCTCGCACACTTGAAAACTCCCTTCATACATAACTCATCATAATCTGATTAGCGAGGTTAGTACCCTTAATAAAATAATTATACCTTGCTGGAAATAAGGATATTCTTGAAGTTCTACTGTTTCTCAAGATTGCCAAAAGGTTTTTTTGCAAAGAAAAAGCAAGTTCTCAATTAGCAAAGTGAAGGTAAGGCAAAACAGGACAGAATCTGTGAAAAACAGAACAGCAGGCAGTAATTGACCTGTTCGGGATACTTCTGCAACTCAAATAAAAAAACTCAGAACTGACGCACGAAAGACAATTATATAGAGAACGCTGTCGAAAAAATTCAGACCAAAAAAATGATCTGGTGATTTTATACGAATTTTTCTATCCAAGGACAGAATCTGTTTCCTGGACAGCACCTCACAACTTTTGAACTTTATAGCAATCAGAGGCTATACTTGGCACAAATATGAAAAGCAAAGATACAATGATGATGCTACAGCAGTAAAAAACATCAAGAAACAACAAAAGCAAAAATTTTATTCATGTGGGCTGCCTCCCAAAAGCGCTTTCTTTTATGCCTTTAAGCTAGGCATAATGCAAAGATCAAGTTGTATCAATTGAACCATCATCAAGATCATCAAAAAGCTCTTCAATAATACAACTAGTCTTAAGAGGACCCTCAAATAAAGGCCTCATAGAGATACTTCTAGGTAGAAGACTAAAAGGATAAAAGTCAAGGGAAGATTCATTTATAAATTCATCAACGATAGGTGTTTCTTCCAAAGTTTTTACAGTTTCAACCCCTTTGGCAATAGGTGGATTGCTTTTAGAACGGGGAGCCTTTGGAACGTGAACGAACTTAGGCTCCCTCTTTGCCGGAGTTTCTACCTTTTCGGTTTTGATCGAGGAGAAAGTAGTTCCTAAGGTATCAAATATTTCCTCAATCTTTTCCATCCTAGAAGAATCAGAATCATGGAATTTGACGGTCTCCAAAATTTTAAAAATTTTATGCATGGAGCTATCAAGTCTATTCAAATTCCCTTGAATCTTTCGATCCAATTCATTCATCTTATTAGTGCTTGGCATCTCTAGCTCTATTTTTTCAAGTTTTTTCATAATGTGAGCTAGGGTGATGTCCTCTCGAATGCTAACAACAGGGGGACTCCCAACAAGATTTTCAATAATACTAAGAGACTCCCAAACTGGGGCCTCTAGGAAATTCCCAATGATAGCAGTATCTAGAATAAACCTATTCCAAGAAGTAATTCCAACATAAAAATTTCTAAGCAAGATAGTAGTAGGTTGCTTCTTGGTGGCTCTTTTTTGTGAATCATTAATTCTATACCAAGCATCTTTTAAATTTTCCCCACCTCTTTGTTTAAAGGTGAGAACTTCTGCCTCGTCAAAGACAAAAGGACCCGACATAATGATAACTAAAGAACAAGATACCTATTTTTGTGAATTTCGATAAAAGGAACTAAAGCAAAAAACTGAAAGGTAAACTAACAAGACTAAAAAGCAAAGGTAAAAGATAGCATGCAACTCCCCTATCCTGAAGAGTGGAGTCCCCGGCAACGGCGCCAGAAAATACTCCTTGATGGGCCTCGAACCCCTCGTTGGATTACCCCAAGTGGAAGGTGTAAGATGCAGTAAGTAGAAGTGTTTTCCCTTAGCAAAGATGCCAAGGATCGAATCCCCAAAGACTCCTAGGTTCAACAGGTAGGTGTCAACTGCTAACGGCGCAATTAGCAATCAACGTGGACCTGCACACAGATACAAATAACTTTGCTCCCAACGAGTACAGAGAGGTTGTCAATCTCTCCGGCCTTGTAGTTCACAAAGGGTTAAAAGCAATATGATAGTAGTGATAGATAGTGTTTTGCAATAGTAAGTAAAATAGCGGAAAAGTAAATAGTGTATGTGATCAATGATGGTAATATGGACCGGAGTCACATGATGTTCACTAGCGATGTCTCTCTCCCAAAAGACGATAAAACAGCTATGTGAGGTAAACAAATTACAGCTGGGCAATTGACAGGACCACAAACGCAAACCAATGCTGACTACATTGCAAGAAAGGTTGAGGTTCAAAGCATGGGCGGTACGCCAAAGTAAGTAGACCGAAATCCATCAATATCTACTACTAATCATCCACCTTGAGATATCTATCCAGAACATCTCGCTGGTATTAAGTTGCGAGTCCCACCCATAGTGTAAACTCAATGCAACAGACAACTGCATTAAAAGAACTTTGCGTAGAGTAAACAATCCTTGCACCCGCGGGCACAAGCACCGTTGTTTTCCCCCTTGTGGCAACAACACATCCCCTAGACTCTGAAGGAAATATGCCCTAGAGGCCATAATAAAGATGTTATTTGTATTTCCTTATATCATGATAAATGTCTTTTATTCATGCTAGAATTGTATTAACCGGAAACTTAGTACATGTGTGAATACATAGACAAAACAGTATGTCCCTAGTATGCCTCTACTAGACTAGCTCATTGATCAAAGATGGTTATGTTTCCTGGCCATAGACATGAGTTGTCATTTGATCAACGGGATCACATCATTAGGAGAATGATGTGATGGACAAGACCCATCCGTTAGCATAGCACTATGATCGTTTAGTTTAATTGCTATTGCTTTCTTCATGACTTATACATGTTCCTATGACTATGAGATTATGCAACTCCCGAATACCGTAGGAACACCTTGTGTGCTATCAAACGTCACAACGTAACTGGGTGATCATAAAGATGCTCTACAGGTGTCTCCGAAAGTATTCGTGGTGTTGGCATAGATCAAGATTAGGATTTGTCACTCCGAGTGTCGGAGAGGTATCTCTGGGCCCTCTCGGTAACACACATCACAATAAGCCTTGCAAGCAAAAGACTAATGAGTTAGTCACGAGATGATGTGTTACGGAACGAGTAAAGAGACTTGCCGGTAAACGAGATTGAACTAGGTATAAAGATACCGACGATCGAATCTCGGGCAAGTAACATACCATTTGACAAAAGGAACAACGTATGTTGTTATGCGGTTCTGACCGATAAAAGATCTTCGTAGAATATGTAGGAGCCAATATGAACATCCAGGTTCCGCTATTGGTTATTGACCAGAGATGAGTCTCGGTCATGTCTACATAGTTCTCGAACCCGTAGGGTCCGCACGCTTAACGTTTGATGACGATCGGTATTATGAGTTTATGAGTATTGATGTACCGAAGGTAGTTCGGAGTCCCGGATGAGATCACGGACATGACGAGGAGTCTCGGAATGTCCGAGACATAAAGATTGATATATTGGACGGCTATATTCGGACACCGGAAGTATACCGGAAAAGTTTCGGATTTATCGGGATTGCCGAAGGGGGTTACCGGAACCTCCTACGAAGGGGGATGGTCCATAGTGGGCCTTGTGGAAAGGAGAGAGGCAGCCCATAGGGCTGGCCGGCGCCCCACCTAGTTCCTAGTTGTACTAGGAGTTGTGGGAGGCGCCACCTCTTCCTTTTCCTACTCCATCTCTTCCTTCTTTGGTGATTCCTACTAGGAATAGGATTGCAATCCTATTCCTAGTAGGATTCCTTCCCTAGCCGCACCATAGGAGGTTGGCCGGCCCTCCTCCCTTGCTCCTTTATATACGGGGGCACCCAAAGACACACAAGTTGAATTGTTTTAGCCGTGTGCGGTGCCCCCCTCCACAGAATCACACCTCGGTCATACCGTCGCGGAGCTTAGGCGAAGCCCTGCGCCGGTGAACACATCATATCCGTCACCACGCCGTCGTGCTGACGAAACTCTCCCGTGAAGCTCAACTGGATCAAGAGCTCGTGGGACGTCATCAAGCTGAACGTGTGCTGAACGCGGAGGTGCCGTACGTTCGGTGCTTGATCGGTTGGATCGCGAAGAAGTTCGACAACATCAACCGCGTCACTTGACGCTTCCGCTCCCGGTCTACGAGGGTACGTAGACACACTCTCCCCTCTCGTTGCTATGCATCTGGTAGATAGATCTTGTGTGATCGTAGGAAAATTTTAAAATACTACGTTCCCCAACAGTGGCATCATGAGCCAGGTCTATGCGTAGATGATATGCACGAGTAGAACACAATGAGTTGTGGGCGATACTAGTCATACTGCTTACCAGCATGTCATACTTTGCTTCGGCGGTATTGTGAGATGAAGCGGCCCGGACCGACATTACGCGTACGCTTACGCGGGACTGGTTTCACCGTTACGAGCACTCGTTGCTTAAAGGTGACTGGCGGGTGTCTGTCTCTCTCACTTTAGCTGAATCAAGTGTGGCTACGCCCGGTCCTTGTGAAGGTTAAAACAACACATACTTGACGAAACATCGTTGTGGTTTTGTATGCGTAGGTAAGAACGGTTCTTGCTAAGCCCGTAGCAGCCACGTAAAACTTGCAACAAACAAAGTAGAGGACGTCTAACTTGTTTTTGCAGGGCATGTTGTGATGTGATATGGTCAAGACATGATGAGTTATACGGTTTTGTATGAGATGATCATGTTTTGTAAAGTTATCGGCAACTGGCAGGAGCCATATGGTTGTCGCTTTATTGTATGAAATGCAATCGCCATGTAATTGCTTTACTTTATCACTAAGCGGTAGCGATAGTCGTGGAAGCAATAATTGGCGAGACGACAACGATGCTACGATCAAGATCAAGGTGTCAAGCCGGTGACGAAGGTGATCATGACGGTGCTTTGAAGATGGAGATCAAAAGCACAAGATGATGATGGCCATATCATGTCACATATTTTGATTGCATGTGATGTTTATCTTATTATGCTTCTTATTTTGCTTAGAACGACGGTAGCATTATAAGATGATCCCTTACTAAATTTCAAGGTATAAGTGTTCTCCCTGAGTATGCACCGTTGCGAAAGTTCGTCGTGCCGAGACACCACGTGATGATCGGGTGTGATAAGCTCTACGTTCAAATACAACGGGTGTAAGCCAGTTTTGCACACGCAGAATACTCGGGTTAAACTTGACGAGCCTAGCATATACAGATATGGCCTCGGAACACTGGAGACCGAAAGGTCGAGCGTGAATCATATAGTAGATATGATCAACATAAGATGTTCACCATTGAAAACTACTCCATCTCACGTGATGATCGGACATGGTTTAGTTGATTTGGATCACGTGATCATTTGGATGACCAGAGGGATGTCTATCTAAGTGGGAGTTCTTTAAATTAATATGATTAAATTGAACTTTAATTTATCATGAACTTAGTCCTGATAGTTTTGCATATCTATGTCGTTGTAGATCAATGGCCCGTGCTACCGTTCCTTTGAATTTTAATGCATTCCTAGAGAAAGCTAAGTTGAAAGATGATGGTAGCAATTACACGGACTGGGTCCGTAACCTGAGGATTATCCTCATTGCTGCACAGAAGAATTATGTCCTTGAAGCACCGCTAGGTGACAAGCCCCCTTCCGCTAATGCAGACGCTTTGAACGTCTGGCAGTCGCGGTCTGATGACTACACGATAGTTCAGTGTGCCATGCTTTACGGCTTAGAACCGGGACTTCAACGACGTTTTGAACGTCATGGAGCATATGAAATGTTCCAGGAGTTGAAGTTAATATTTCAAGCAATTGCCCGAATTGAGAAATATGAGATTTCCAATAAGTTCTACAGCTGCAAAATGGAGGAGAATAGTTCTATCAGTGAACACTTGCTCAGAATGTCTGGGTACTACAATCATATGACTCAACTTGGTTGCAATGTTGACGAAGATAGTGTTATTGATAGAGTTCTTCAATCACTGCCACCAAGCTATAAAGGCTTCGTGATGAACTATAACATGCAAGGGATGCAAAAGACAATTCCCGAGCTCTTCGCTATGCTCAAAGCTGCGGAGGTAGAAATCAAAAAGGAGCATCAAGTGTTGATGGTTAACAAGACCACTAGTTTCAAGAAAAAGGGCAAGGGAAAGAAAGGGAACTTCAAAAAGAATAGCAAATCAGTTGCTACTTCAACGAAGAAACCCAAATCTGGAGCCAAGCCTGAAACTGAGTGCTTCTACTGCATGGGAACTGGACACTGGAAGCGGAACTGCCCCAAGTATTTGGCGGATAAGAAGGATGGCAAGATGAACAAAGGTATATGTGATATACATGTTATTGATGTGTACCTTACTAATGCTCGTAGTAGTACCTGGGTGTTTGATACCGGTTCGGTTGCTAATATTTGTAACTCGAAACAGGGACTACGGATTAAACGAAGATTAGCTAAGGACGAGGTGACGATGCGCGTGGGAAACGGTTCCAAAGTCGATGTGATCGCCGTCGGCACGCTACCTCTACATCTACCTTCGGGATTAGTTTTAGACCTAAATACTTGTTATTTGGTGCCAGCGTTGAGCATGAACATTATATCTGGATCTTGTTTATTGCGAGACGGTTATTCATTTAGATCAGAGAATAATGGTTGTTCCATTTTTATGAATAATATCTTTTATGGTCATGCACCCTTAAAGAGTGGTCTATTCTTACTGGATCTTGACTGTAGTGATACACATATTCATAATATTGAAACCAAAAGATGCAAGGTTAATAATGATAGTGCAACTTATTTGTGGCACTGCCGTTTGGGTCATATTGGTGTAAAACGCATGAAGAAACTCCATAAAGATGGACTTTTGGAATCACTTGATTATGAATCACTTGGTGCTTGCGAACCATGCCTCATGGGCAAGATGACTAAAACTCCGTTCTCCGGAACTATGGAGCGAGCAACAGATTTGTTGGAAATCATACATACTGATGTATGTGGACCAATGAGCGTTGATGCTCGCAGCGGGTATCGTTATTTTCTGACCTTCACTGATGATTTGAGCAGATATGGGTATATCTACTTAATGAAACACAAGTCTGAAACATTTGAAAAGTTCAAAGAATTTCAGAGTGGAGTAGAGAATCATCGTAACAAGAAAATAAAGTTCCTACGATCTGATCGTGGAGGAGAATATTTGAGTTACGAGTTTGGTCTTCATTTGAAACAATGTGGAATAGTTTCACAACTCACGCCACCTGGAACACCACAACGTAATGGTGTGTCCGAACGTCGTAACCGTACTTTATTAGATATGGTGCGATCTATGATGTCTCTTACCGATTTACCACTATCGTTTTGGGTTATGCTTTAGAGACAGCTGCATTCACGTTAAATAGGGCACCATCTAAATCCGTTGATACGACACCTTATGAACTATGGTTTGGCAAGAAACCAAAGTTGTCGTTTCTTAAAATTTGGGGCTGCGATGCTTATGTGAAAACACTTCAACCTGATAAGCTCGATCCCAAGTCGGAAAAATGTGTCTTCATAGGATACCCAAAAGAGACTGTTGGGTACACCTTCTATCACAGATCCGAAGGCAAAATATTCGTTGCTAAGAACGGATCCTTTCTAGAAAAAGAGTTTCTCTCGAAAGAAGTGAGTGGGAGGAAAGTAGAACTTGATGAGGTAATTGTACCTTCTCCCATATTGGAAAGTAGTACATCACAGGAAATTGCTCCAGTGATTCCTACACCAATTAGTGAGGAAGTTGATGATAATGATCATGAAACTTCGGATCAAGTTTCTACTGAACGTCGTAGATCAACCAGAGTACGTTCCGCACCAGAGTGGTACGGCAACCCAGTTCTGCAAATCATGTTACTAGACCATGATGAACCTACGAACTATGAGGAAGCGATGATGAGCCCAGATTCCGCAAAATGGCTTGAAGCCATGAAATCTGAGATGGGATCCATGTATGAGAACAAAGTATGGACTTTGGTTGACTTGCCCGATGATCGGCAGGCCATCGAAAATAAATGGATCTTCAAGAGGAAGACCGACGCAGACGGTAATATTACTGTTTACAAAGCTCGACTTGTTGCGAAAGGTTTTCGACAAGTTCAAGGAGTTGACTACGATGAGAGTTTCTCACCTGTAGCGATGCTTAAGTCTGTCCGAATCATGTTAGCAATTGCCGCATTTTATGATTATGAAGTCTCGCAAATGGATGTCAAAACTGCATTCCTAAATGGATATCTCAAAGAAGAGTTGTATATGATGCAACCAGAAGGTTTTGTCGATCCAAAAGGTGCTAACAAAGTATGCAAACTCCAGCGATCCATCTATGGACTGGTGCAAGCATCTCGGAGTTGGAATATACGCTTTGATGAGGTGATCAAAGCATATGGTTTTATACAGACTTTTGGAGAAGCCTGTATTTACAAGAAAGTGAGTGGGAGCTCTGTAGCATTTCTAATATTATATGTAGATGACATATTGTTAATTGGAAATGATATAGAATTTCTGAATAGCATAAAAGGATACTTGAATAAAAGTTTTTCAATGAAAGACCTCGGTGAAGCTGCTTACATATTAGGCATCAAGATCTATAGAGATAGATCAAGACGCTTAATTGGACTTTCACAAAGCACATACCTTGATAAGATTTTGAAAAGGTTCAAAATGGATCAGTCAAAGAAAGGGTTCTTGCCTGTTTTACAAGGTATGAAGTTGAGTAAGACTCAATGCCCGACCACTGCAGAAGATAGAGAGAAAATGAAAGTCATTCCCTATGCCTCAGCCATAGGGTCTATCATGTATGCAATGCTGTGTACCAGACCTGATGTGTGCCTTGCTATAAGTCTAGCAGGGAGGTACCAAAGTAATCCAGGAGTGGATCACTGGACAACGGTCAAAAACATCCTAAAGTATCTGAAAAGAACAAAGGATATGTTTCTCGTATATGGAGGTGACAAAGAGCTCGTCGTAAACGGTTACGTCGATTCTAGCTTTGACACTGATCCGGATGACTCAAAGTCACAAACCGGATATGTATTTTTATTGAACGGTGGAGCTGTTAGCTGGTGCAGTTCCAAGCAGAGCGTCGTGGCGGGATCTACGTGTGAAGCGGAATACATAGCTGCTTCAGAAGCAGCAAATGAAGGAGTCTGGATGAAGGAGTTCATATCCGATCTAGGTGTAGTACCTAGTGCATCGGGTCCAATGAAAATCTTTTGTGACAACACTGGAGCCATAGCCTTGGCGAAGGAATCCAGGTTTTACAAGAGAACAAAGCACATCAAAAGACGCTTCAATTCCATCCGCGATCTAGTCAAGGAGGGAGACATAGAGATTTGCAAAATACATACGGATCTGAATGTTGCAGACCCGTTGACTAAGCCTCTTCCACGGGCAAAACATGATCAGCACCAAGACTCCATGGGTGTGAGGATCATCACTTTGTAATCTAGATTATTGACTCTAGTTCAAGTGGGAGACTGAAGGAAATATGCCCTAGAGGCAATAATAAAGATGTTATTTGTATTTCCTTATATCATGATAAATGTCTTTTATTCATGCTAGAATTGTATTAACCGGAAACTTAGTACATGTTTGAATACATAGACAAAACAGTATGTCCCTAGTATGCCTCTACTAGACTAGCTCATTGATCAAAGATGGTTATGTTTCCTGGCCATAGACATGAGTTGTCATTTGATCAACGGGATCACATCATTAGGAGAATGATGTGATGGACAAGACCCATCCGTTAGCATAGCACTATGATCGTTTAGTTTAACTGCTATTGCTTTCTTCATGACTTATACATGTTCCTATGACTATGAGATTATGCATCTCCCGAATACCGTAGGAACACCTTGTGTGCTATCAAACATCACAACGTAACTGGGTGATCATAAAGATGCTCTACAGGTGTCTCCGAAAGTATTCGTGGTGTTGGCATAGATCAAGATTAGGATTTGTCACTCCGAGTGTCGGAGAGGTATCTCTGGGCCCTCTCGGTAACACACATCACAATAAGCCTTGCAAGCAAAAGACTAATGAGTTAGTCACGAGATGATGTGTTACGGAACGAGTAAAGAGACTTGCCGGTAAACGAGATTGAACTAGGTATAAAGATACCGACGATCGAATCTCGGGCAAGTAACATACCG
Source organism: Secale cereale (assembly GCA_902687465.1). Lineage (NCBI taxonomy): Eukaryota > Viridiplantae > Streptophyta > Magnoliopsida > Poales > Poaceae > Secale > Secale cereale. Next base: position 598,808,282 of record LR738714.1, read on the forward strand.
TTTGACAAAAGGAACAACGTATGTTGTTATGCGGTTCTGACCGATAAAAGATCTTCGTGGAATATGTAGGAGCCAATATGAACATCCAGGTTCCGCTATTGGTTATTGATCGGAGATGAGTCTCGGTCATGTCTACATAGTTCTCGAACCCATAGGGTCCGCACGCTTAACGTTTGATGACGATCGGTATTATGAGTTTTTGAGTATTGATGTAACGAAGGTAGTTCGGAGTCCCGGATGAGATCACGGACATGACGAGGAGTCTCGGAATGTCCGAGACATAAAGATTGATATATTGGACGGCTATATTCGGACACCGGAAGTATACCGGAAAAGTTTTGGATTTATCGGGAATGCCGGAGGGGGTTACCGGAACCCCCTACGAGAGGGGATGGTCCATAGTGGGCCTAAAGGGTGAGAGAGAGGCAGCCCATAGGGCTGGCCGGCGCCCCCACCTAGGAATCCTAGTTGGACTAGGATTGGGGGGGCGCCACCTCTCCTAATCCTTTCCCCCTTCTTCCTTCCGGTGAATCCTACTAGGAATAGGATTGCAATCCTATTCCTAGTAGGAGTCCCCTCCCTAGCCGCACCATAGGAGGTGGCCGGCCCCTCCTCCCTTGCTCCTTTATATACGGGGGCAGGGGGGCACCCAAAGACACACAAGTTGAATTGTTTTAGCCGTGTGCGGTGCCCCCCTCCACAGAATCACACCTCGGTCGTACCGTCGCGGAGCTTAGGCGAAGCCCTGCGTCGGTGAACACATCATATCCGTCACCACGCCGTCGTGCTGACGAAACTCTCCCGTGAAGCTCTACTGGATCAAGAGCTCGTGGGACATCATCAAGCTGAACGTGTGCTGAACGCGGAGGTGCCGTACGTTCGGTGCTTGATCGGTTGGATCGCGAAGAAGTTCGACAACATCAACCGCGTCACTTGACGCTTCTGCTCCCGGTCTACGAGGGTACATAGACACACTCTCCCCTCTCGTTGATATGCATCTGGTAGATAGATCTTGCGTGATCGTAGGAAAATTTTAAAATACTACGTTCCCCAACAAACTCATGTTTCTGTCACTCAAGCTAGTCATCGAGGGGCATGAACCCACAATCGAGCATAACGTTCCCTCTTGGAGTCACTACCTATTACTCGGCCAAAGCAATAAATAACAACGGAGAACATGCAAGAATTACTTATGAACTAAAATATAAAAGAGGTGAATCAAATATATTACTCAAGATCAATCTGAACATAATCTCATAATCCATCGGATCCCAGCAAACTCAACATAGCAACAGCATAAGGATTACATAGGTGCCTCGATCATGTAGGGCAGCTCACGAGGACTAATTAGTGAAGCACAAGAACGGGAGGAGAACATCACATAGCTACTGGTCATGGACTCATGGTCCAAGGGAGACTACTCACGAGTCATCCGGGAGGCGTCCATGGTGGTGGAGAAGCTCCCGGTGGTGATCCTCCCCTCCGGCAGGGTGCCGGGAAGAGTTCTCCTGGTGCTCCCGATCTTGGAAGCGGCGGCGGCGGCGGAACAGAGATGGGATCGCGAAAAGAAGTCATGTTTCAAGGGTTACGAGGAACCCTTTAAATATCTGCCAAAGTAGGGCACCGGGGGGCTCTCGGGGGGCCGAGGCGCCCCCCCGGCGCGGCCCAGGGGGGGGGGGGGGCGCCCACAGGGCGCCTGGAGCCCTTGTGCCCCCCAGGCTCCCCTTCGGAAGCAGTGTCGTTCCCGGATCGCTGATTTTTTATATAATTTATCTGTATTTTTCTTGGCAGTTCTCGAAACGTGAAAACCTGAAATACAAAAACAGCCGAAAACAGAAACTGGCACTGGGGTGCACTGAATTAGTAAGTTAGCCCAAATATGATCAAAAGTGTATGGAAGTGTATGAATATCATAGCAATATCACCCAAAAGTGGCATGTAGCAAGCAGAAATTATAGATACGTTTTGGACGTATCATCGAGCAACCGGACCGAACACCTCGTGGATGAGACAGGGCGGCTAGCAATGCCGTACACCAGCCCGCACCTCCCCACCGGAAAGGAAAGGATACAACGACTCAGGGCCATAAGTATGATTTACATCAGGACCTGAATAAAAAAGCCGGTCAGGCCAGATCAATCTACGGATCAAGAGAACGTGCTCCCACACGGGATAGTGGCTACCGAGCCAAGCACGCCAGATACAATCAAGTTCGGGGTCAGCTCCAAACACAAATGCCGTCCGAACTATGCCATTATGTTGCACGATATAGGGGCGCCGCACTCCCTCTGTGCTTTACCGATGAGGTGATGGATCACCAATTTCCGGAAGGGTTTAAACCTGTCAACATCGAGGCATATGATGTAACGACGGATCCTACGGTATGGATTGAATACTTTATTCTTCACATCCACATGGCTCGTGGAGACGACCTCCATGCCATTAAATACTTACCTCTCAAGCTGAAAGGGCTAGCTCGGCACTGGTTGAATAGCCTCCCAGAGAACTCCATTGGAGGCTGGGAAGATCTAGAGGATGCTTTCCGGGCTAACTTTCAGGGGACTTATGTCCGGCCTTCGGATGCTGATGATCTAAGTCACATAATCGAGTCAGCCGCAAGCTCTGGAACCGGTTCTTAACTAAAAATAACCAAATTGTCAATTGTCCGGACGCCGAGGCCTTAGCGGCATTCAAACACAGTGTCCGAGACAAATGGCTTGCAAGACACCCCGGCCAAGAGAAGCCGAAGAAAATGGTAGCCCTTACTACACATATGATCCGCTTTTGCGCGGGTGAAGATAGCTGGCTAGCTCGTAGAAACAATAGTACCAGCGATCCTGGCACTTCCGAGGTCAGGGACGGCAATGGCAAGCCACGGTGCAACAAGAATAAGCGTTGGAACAATGCCGTATAAACAGATGATACGACAGTGAATGCCGGATTTAGCGGCTCCAGGCCCGGTCAATAGAAGAAGTCGTTCAAAGGCTACAAAGACAGCCCGTCTAGCCTAGACAAAATATTAGAGAGACCCTGCCAGATTCATGGCACCCCTGACAAACCTGCAAACCTCACCAACAAAAACTGTTGGGTCTTCAAGCAGGCCGGCAAGTTAAATGCCGAACACAAGGGGAAAGGACCTCAAAGCGAGGACGAAGACGAGCCTTGCCAACCGAACACGGGGGGGGGGGGGGAGAAGAAATTTCCCCCTGAGGTGAAAACGGTGAGTATGATCTATGCCACCCATATCCCCAAGAGGGAACGCAAGCGCACACTCAGGGATGTTGATGCTATAGAGCCCGTCGCCCCCAAGTTCAACCCATGGTCGGATTGCCCGATCACCTTCGATCGCAGGGATCACCCAACCAGTATCCGTCATGGATGTTCGACGACCCTAGTACTCGATCCTATAATTGAAGGATATCATCTTACTCGAGTCCTCATGGACGGCGGCAGCAGTCTAAGCCTGATATACCAAGACACTATCCGCAAGATGGGGATAGACCCATCAAGGATTAAGCCTAGCAGCACTACCTTTAAAGGAGTGATACCTGGCATAGAGGTCCGCTGCACGGGCTCATTAACACTGGAAGTAGTACTCGGCTCTCCAGACAATTTTCGAAGCGAGGTGTAAATCTTCGACATTGCTCCTTTCCGAAGTGGCTATCATGCACTACTCGGGAGAACGGCCTTCGCCCGCTTTAACGCAGTCCCGCACTATGCTTACTTGAAGCTCAAAATTCCTGGACCACGCGGCGTCATCACGGTCAATGGAAACATGGAGCGCTCCCTCCATACAGAGGAAGACATTGCAGCCCTAGCAGCCGAGGTTCAAAGCGGCTTATTCAAGCCGAACAGTTCATCGGTCGTCAAGACCACAAACACTGGCAAACGTGTCCGACGAGCACTACAATGCGGCAGCTCACAAGAAACCGAGCCCCATTAGCAGTTACGCTCCCGCCGACCTCCTTACAAAGTGGCAACATACATACCTCGCGTACACAATTATGCCCTTAAAATACCTTGGGCGGCGTTGGGGGCACACTGCATAAAAACAGTCCATAGGTCGGCTTGACCCTATTCGGACTCTAAAATATATTTTATTTAAAAGGTTCATTAAAAGAACCCACCTTATCTATGACTGTGCAGGACATTCTTTTTCAGAGTTTCCTTTTCCTTTTTTCGCAAGCAACCATCATAACTCCCCTCTTCAAGGATATATACAAAGGAGAAAACGGCGCAGACGTACTGCAGGGCCCCCCGTCGAAATTTCTTTTTTCGTTAAGATTCAGGCTCTAAGTAAACCTTTTCCCTTTTTAGTTTCTTTTCTTCTTTGGCATGTGAAATTCCCAGGATGTTATCGGCATTATCTGTAACCACACGGTTCGCCGTACTGAATGGGATATAAAAGAAGCAGTTTGGTTCCAATTCGCCCGGAGTTCGTTTTATTACCACATGTGTTATCTCCCTATGTCAGATTGCCACATGTGCGTTAAATCTGGACTTAATACCAAGGGCTGTATTCGGCCTGGCACACCTCCAAGTCCGAACCCCTATAGGGAACTGTTCGGTGTCCCAGATATTGCATTATATGCATCGGCTCCGAATCATGTCTTGGGACTATAGTTGGGTTGCCCGGCTCCTATGTTTGCCACCTTACGTTCCGCATTGTTCCGCTAAGGTAGTAAAGGGAGAACTAATGTGATTGTATTTCTGGTTCATCCGGTCAAGTACCTCAGTAGAGAAAGGGGAAAACTAACTATCATGATAAGCAAGAGCTGGTCAGCGATTCAGCGACCTAGTGTTATACTATGATCAATAGTAATCTACTCCGTGTTATACGAGGGGCTAGTCTTCGCCCAGCCGCGTAAAGTGGGCACCATAGTTCGGATAGCCGCACACGCACTAGGGGCTAGTACTTAGCCCCACAAGTCAAGCTCCTATGGCTAAGTGAAAGCACTAATGCCGCATAGTCTGATTGTCTGGTTCGCTCCCCGGACACCTCCTTTATGGACCAAGACATTGGATAAAGAGTGATCATGCGCAATACTAAACACCCCTGTAGTATCTACATGGGGGCTGAAGCCGACGACTGGAAACTTTCAGATATTATAAACGGCCGTACAGGAGGAAAATTCGCTTGAAACATAAAGCGCAAAATTATATAGACCTCGGTTCATAAGCTTAGTCTTTACAATCCGAATACAATTACTCAAAGACTATGTCCTTTGAGCACTGGCCCTCTACAATACGGGCTCCTTCTAGGACATCATTGAAGTACCTTTCCGGCCTCCGATGATCCTTGCCCTCCGGTGGGCCAGCAGCTGCCACTTTAGTTGCCTTCTTCTTCGCCCAGTGCATCTTGACACGGGTAAAGGCCATCTATGCACCTTCTATACATGCCGAATGCTTCACAGCGTCGACCCGTGGCCTCGCATCGACGTGCCGCTTCACCAATCCAAAGTAGCTACTCGGGATTGGATCAGCGGGCCAAAGCCAGACTATCAAGTCTTTCACGGCTGTACCTGCCATGTTGTGTAGCTCGACCAGCTGCTTCAACTGGTCGTTCAGAGGTACTGGATGTTCTGGCGCAAGGAATTGCGACCATAACAGCTTCTCCGTGCTATTCTCCTCCTGGTCTCGGAAGAATTGGGTGGCGTCGGCGATGCTTTTCGGGAGATCCGCAAACACGCCTGGAGAACTCCACAATCACGTCAGCAGAAGATACCTCTCACCTCCAAAGATACTCTGCAAAAGAAATGCCTTACCAGCCGCTAACTGCCGCGCCTGTTTGATCTCCTCGCGCACACTGCGCGACTCAATCCGCGCCTCCTTGGCAGCATTGACAACCTTGTTGAGTTTGGATGCTTGATCCGAAGTCTTCTGCTCCATCTCCTCGCACTTGCGAATAGTGTCTCACAGTTCTTGTTCGACTTTGAACACCCGAGACTCATGTCTCTGGCGGGAGGCCTATTCGGCCTCCAAATCGGCAGCCGCTTTGTCAGCGGCCGCCTTGTTTACCTTGGCCTCTGCAAGTGCGCCCTTGAGGATCTCGACCTCGGCAGCACCAACTGTGATACAATCGCACAACATAATGAGTTCATACTCTTACAATCAAAGCACATTAACTTTTGATATAATAATTATTTGAAAATCCGCATACTTTGCGTTTCATCAAACCGCTTGTTGACGTGGTCGAGCTCCTCATCAGCTAATTCAAGCTTCTGACTGAGCTCGGAAACCTCAGTGGCATGGGAGAATGCCGCCACCAGGGAAGCTTGTTCAAAAAATAAACACAGTATTAGCTAAATCTTTATGGATCCTCTGCCCGATTCTTTTCTGAATCAAACAAAGTATCAGGGGCTACTGTCCGCATACAGGTTTGTTTCCTTATACAAATAAAACATGAAGTTCTTTTAAGAATATTACATCGCAAACCTCGAAGCCTATCAATAGGCTGTTGAAGCCATCCTTCAGTCCATTCTTGGTGGACTAAATCTTTCCCATCATTGCACCGATCAGGGTACAGTGTTCCGCCACAATGGAAGCACCTTGCAGTGCTTCCTCCAGCGTGTTCAGCGCCTCCAGATTAGTGGAGGATGCCACCGGAGCTGATGCTCCTCCCCCTATCGTAGGGGGCTGACTTCCCAATTCCGGAGCCGCACTGGCCTCGGAATAGTGTTCGACGGGAGCCCGGATTGCTTGGGCTCCCCGCCATCGGTCGCCATAGGGACTGAGGTGTTGGCCTCGGGCGCTTTCTCGTCCACCCCACTCCCTGCTGCTCGTGCAGGGGATACCCATTGGGAGGACACTTCGGTATCCCATAGGACGGGTGATTGAGCCCACGGTGGCGTGTCACTCCGCACCATTTCGGCTGGCACAGAACTCCCTGACGATAGTGAAGCGCCAAGGAGCGTCTGGGGAGGGCTGCAAAATAAACAATAAATTTGCTTAGACAATGGTAGCTGATTAACCCGAACACAACAGCGAAAAGTCTGAATACTTATGATCCGGCCGGGGGCTTGATCCTGGGCTGTACTCAGAAACTATGCTTGGATGTTGAATCCGAGCTGTCCGGGAAGTTCAATTTCTTCCTAGGCGCCCCCTTGCCCGCATCTGCGGGGGCCGCCCTCTTCTTCCCCCTTGCTTTGATGGGGGAGTCGCTCTATTCCTCCTCCTCCTCCTCCTCCTCTTCTTCTTCGTTGTGGGAGGAGTGGGCATCGGTCTCTCCGAACATTGTGTACACAGGACCCTTAGGGCGGGGGTCGCTCTTGACCTCCTTGACCTTCTTCTTGGCCTTCTTCTCTGGTGCCTTGTACGGCGCCAGAACCAGCATCGCCGTCAGTTGAGGCGTGGCTTAGTTTTTGGGCAACAAAGTCGGACACTTGATCCGCTCCGCTTTCTTCGTCCAGGCCTGAATGGAACGTAAAAGTTCTAACTCCTGTTATAATTGAAATATGGACATGGTACATATTCGACAGAATTGTGTTTACCTCTGAGGCCGAGGCCACGCTGTTGCAGCCCTTGTCTTTGGTCTCCTTGGGCCACTCCTTCTGGGCCTTGAGGAGCTACTTCCAGATGTCTTCGTGCGTGGTGCCGAAGAAGCGCTTCAAGGTCCATGGTCCCTCCGGATTGAACTCCCATAGGTGGGAAGCCCGGAGTTGGCAGGGTAGAGTGCGGCGGAAGATCATCACCTGTATCACGTCAATGAGGTGGGTGCCCTTTGCCATCTTGTTGGAGATGCGGTTTTGGAGTGTCTTCACTTCCGTTTGAGACCCCCATTCAAGGTCCTTGGTGGTCCATGAGGTAAGCCTCTCTGGGGGTCTGGATCTGAATTTGGGCGCAGCCGCCCACTTGGCATCGCGAGGTTCGGTGATGAAGAACCATTCCTACTGCCATATCTTGTTGGTTTCCACAAAGGCCCCCTTGGGCCAGGTGGCGTTCGGGAGCTTGCTCACCATAGCTCCCCCACAGTCTGCGTGCTGCTCGACGACCACCTTCGGCTTCAAATTAAAGGTCTTGATCCATAAGCCGAAGTGTGGAGGGACACGGAGGAAAGCCTCACATACGACTATAAAAGCCGATACGTGGAGGATATAGTTCGGGCTAGATCATGGAAATCCAGCCCGTAGAAGAATAGGAGGCCCCGGACAAAGGGATGAAGTGGAAACCCCAGCCCCCAGATAAAGTGAGGGATCAATACCACCCTCTCACCCGGCTCAGGGACAGGGATTCCCTGATTCCTGTCGAGAATCCGGTGCGCTATATCGTCCGCAAGGTAGCCCGCGCTCCGGAGATTCTTCACGGTCTTCTCCGTGACCATGAAAGCCTCCCACTTGCCCTTGGAGCTAGATCCAGCCATTGTTGGAGAAGGAGGCGGTGGTCGAGGAGTTGAGAGCTACAGGTGCTGGGGCTAGAGAGATTGAGAAGCTAGGGCTTGAGAAGAGCATGAGGTGAAAGGGGAAGGATATGTGTCCTTTTATAGACGGTAAATACCAAACACCCCCCACTCCGGCCGTAAAACTCGTCGGTTCCCGACGTGATCGTGCATGAGGCACGGTTGGGTTACACATGTCATATTGATGAGCATCCCGTGATAAGCGGGCACGATCTCTGTTTCAACAAGACATGTCAATGGGGCTATGCCTCGAAACGCGAAACCAGAGCCAAGAAAACGGTTCAAAATATTAAAGGGTCAAACGTGACGCTTCATTGAAAAGTTGTCAGTAAACACACAGTGTCCATTTTTTGACACGTTGCCTTCGAGGCTAAGGGTTGTACTAATCATTCAGAGCCGGACATAGTTCCTTTGTGCAAGGAATAATGCTTCAAAATGTTCGGAAGGAGGAACCCGCCTTGCAATGCCGAAGACAGTACGCGTGCCAGACTCATCGTCATCAAAGACTGGTTCAGGGGCTACTGAGGGAGTCCTGGATTAAGGGGTCCTCGGGTGGCCGGATTACTCATTATGGGCCGGGCCTTGTGGGCTGTGAAGATTATCGCCGAAGATTATCCCATGTATCCGGATAGGACTCCTATATGGTTAGAATGGCAAGTTTAGAGTCCAGGTGTAATATTTCCTTTCTTTGCAAGATGATCATGTACAACCCTAAGTCCCTCTAGTGAATATATAAACCAGAGGGTTTAGTCCGTAGAGACAGAATAACAACATCATAGGCTAGACTTCTAGGGTTTAGCCATTACGATCTCGAGGTAGATCAACTCTTGTAACCCTATATTCATCAAGATCAATCAAGCAGAAAGTAAGGTATTACCTCGATAGAGAGGGCCCAAACCTGGGTAAACATCGTGTCCCCAGTCTCCTGTTACCATCGATCCTCATGCACACAGTTCGGAACCCCCTACCCGAGATCTGCCGGTTTTGACACTGACACCAATCGATCAAGCACCGAACGTACGTCACCTCCGAGTTCTGCACACGTTCAACTCGATGACGTCCCTCGAACTCTTGATCCAGCAAAGTGTCGAGGGAGAGTTCTGTCAACACGACGGCGTGGTGACGGTGATGGTGAGTTGATCCACGCAGAGCTTCGCCTAAGCACTACGTGTATATGACATAGATGTGTAAACTGTGGAGGGGGGAGCCGCACACGGCTTGGAGCAATTGATGTGTGTTCTAGGCGCCCCCGCCCCACGTATATAAAGGAGGGAGGTGGAGGAGGCTGGCCCTAGGCGCGCCCCAAGTAGGAGGAGCCCTACTTGGGATCCTAGTCGGATTCGACCCCCCTTTCCTTTTAACGGAGGGGAAAGGGGGAAGGAGAGAGAGAGAGAAGGAAAGGGGAGCGCCGCCCCCTCTCCTAGTCCAATTCGGACTCCTCCCTTGTGGGGGGCACGCCACCCCTATGTGGGCTAGTGTGCCTCCCTCCTATGGCCCATAAGGCCCATAACTTCCCCCGAGGGTTCCGGTAACCCCCCGGTACTCCGATATGTACCCGGTACCCCTCGGAACTCTTCTGGTGTACGAATACTATCATCCAATATATCAATCTTTACCCCTTGACCATTTAGAGACTCCTCGTCATGTCCGTGATCCATCCAAGACTCCGAACAACATGCGTTCATCAAATCACATAACTCATATAATACAAATCGCCATCGAACATCAAGCATGCGGACTCTACGGGTTCGAGAACTATGTAGACATGACCGAGACACCTCTCCGGTCAATAACCAATAGCGGAACCTGGATGCTCATATTGGTTCCCACATATTCTATGAAGATCTTTATTGGTCGTACTGTAATGACAACATACATTATTCCCTTTTGTCATCGGTATGTTACTTGCCTGAGATTCGATCGTTGGTATCTTCATACCTAGTTTAATCTCGTTACCGGCAAGTCTCTTTACTCGTTCCGTAATGCATCATCCCGCAACTTCATAGATACCTGTAGAGCATCTTTATAATCACCTAGTTACGTTGTGACATTTGATAGAACATAAGGCCTTCCTCAGATATCCGGGAGTTGCATAATCTCATAGTCGGAGGAATATGTATTTGGCATGAAGAATGCAATAGCGATAAAACTGAACGATCAATATGCTAAGCTAACGGATTGGTCATGTCCATCACATCATTCTCCTAATGATGTGATCTCGTTCATCAAATGACAACATATGTCTATGGTCAGGAAACTTAACCATCTTTGATTAACGAGCTAGTCTAGTAGAGGCTTACTAGGGACTTGGTATTTTGTCTATGTATCCACAGATGTATAAAGTTTCCGGTTAATACAATTTTAGCATGAATAATAAACATTTATAATGATACAAGGAAATATAAAATAACAACTTTATTATTGCCTCTGGGGCATTTCCTTCTGTCTCACACTTGCACTTGGGTCAATAATCTAGATTACATAGTAATGATTCTCACACCCATGGAGTCTTTGTGTTGATCATGTTTTTCTCGTGGAAGAGACTTAGTCAACGGGTCTGCCACATTCAGATCCGTATGTATCTTGCAAATCTCTATGTCCTCCTCCTTGACTTGATCGCGGATGGAGTTGAAGCGTCTCTTGATGTGTTTGGTTCTCTTATGAAACCTGGATTCCTTCGCCAATGCAATTGTACCAGTGTTGTCACAAAAGATTTTCATTGGACCCGATGCACTAGGTATTACACCTAGATCAGATATGAACTTCTTCATCCAGACTCCTTCATTTGCTGCTTCCGAAGCAGCTATGTACTCCGCTTCACATGTAGATCCCGCCACGACGCTTTGCTTGGAACTACACCAACTGACAGCTCCACCGTTCAACAAGAATATGTATCCGGTTTGTGACTTAGAGTCATCCAGGTCCGTGTCAAAGCTAGCATCGACGTAACCATTTACGACGAGCTCTTTGTCACCTCATAAACGAGAAACATATCCTTGGTCCTTTCAGGTACTTTAGGATGTTCTTGACCGCTGTCCTATGATCCACTCCTGGATTACTTTGGTACCTCCCTACTATACTTCTAGTAAGGCACACATCTGGTCTAGTACACAACATTGCATACATGATAGAACCTATGGTTGAGGCATACAGAATGACTTCCATTTTCTCTCTATCTTCTGCAGCGGTCGAGCATTGAGTCGGACTCAACTTCACACCTTGTAACACAGGCAAGAACTCTTTCTTTGACTGATCCATTTTGTACTTCTTCAAAACTTTATCAAGGTATGTGCTTTGTGAAAGTCCTATCAAGCGTCTTGACCTATCTCTACATATCTTGATGCCCAATATATAAGCAGCTTCACCGAGGTCTTTCATTGAAATTTTCTTATTCAAGTATCCTTTTATGCTATCTAGAATCTTTACATCATTTCCAATCAATAATATGTCTTCCACATATAATATCAGAAATGCTACAGAGCTCCCACTCACTTTCTTGTAAATACAGGCTTCTTTGAAAGTTTGTATAAAACCATATGCTTTGATCACCTCATCAAAGCGTATATTCCAACTACGAGATGCTTGCACCAGTCCATAGATGGATTGCTGGAACTTGCACACTTTGTTAGCACCTTTAGGATTGACAAAACCTTCTTGTTGCATCATATACAAATATTTTTTAAGAAATCCATTGAGGAATGCAGTTTTGACGTCCATTTGCCAGATTTCATAATCATAAAATGCGACAATTGCTAACATGATTCAGACAGACTTAAGCATCGCTATGGGTGAGAAAGTCTCATCGTACTCAACTCCTTGAACTTGTCGAAAACCTTTTGCGACAAGTCGAGCTTTGTAGATAGTAACATTACCATCAGCGTCAGTCTTCCTTTTGAAGATCCATTTATTCTCTATGGCCTACCGATCATCGGGCAAGTCAACCAAAGTCCATACTTTGTCTCATACATGGATCCCATCTCAAATTTCATGGTCTCAAGCCATTTTGCGGAATATGGGCTCATCATCGCTTCCTCATAGTTCACAGGTTCATCATGGTATAGTAACATGACTTCCAGAACAGGAATAGCGTACCATTCTGGCATGGAACATGCTCTGGTTGACCTATGAGGTTCGGTTGTAACTTGATCTGAAGTTTCACGATCAGCATTAGCTTCCTCACTAGTTGGTGTTAGGGCATAGTTTTCCCTAGTTGGTTTTGGTGATTGATGACAATACATTTGTGGACTAATCGTGTGCATTAAGCTTTTCAGGTTATCTAATATAAGGGCACTAAACGATTGTTGCCCCTCAAGGACTTCACTAAAGACGGATTATTTTCCTTCGTTTCTTTTTGGTGGAATTGAGTCATAGGGATAACCGTACTATCAAGAGGGGGTCCGTATCGGAAGAGTATGGGTGGAATCATCACGTACACATTATCCTTGCACCCTCGCCTTCTTCCTGCTTCTTTGGAGTATCCGTGTTGTGCAAAATGAGTGGTGTTGAGTGTTAGGCGGTAGTACCGCGACCCGGGCGGTAGTACCGCCTATAGGCGGTAGTACCGCTGGCTAGTACCGCTGGTACTGCCGCCATTGGTGTGGTCTCGTTCGTGTCGGGTTTCCGTAAAAGACCACAAAGGGGAGCGGTAGTAGGGATGATAGTAGGGCGCGGTAGTACCGCTTGTAGGCGGTAGTACCGCTTCTACTGCCGCTCCAACTGCTGCTCTGCCCTCTGCCCTCCTCTGTTTCCCAGTGGCTATACGGAGCAGCAGTACCACCTATAAGCAGTAGTACCGCCCTCAGGGAGGTAGTACCGCAGTAGTGCGTGTACTTCTCCTCCCTCTGTCCTAGTTTCCCTATGCCTGCTTACCACAGTGGTAGTACCGCCATGGCAGCGGTAGTACCGCTGTGGTAGCGGTAGTACCGCCTAGATGCGGGCTGCAGGCTGCATAACGGTTGGATATGTCTCGCCACTATATAAAGGGGTCTTCTTCTCCAAGGAGACTTACCTCTTCTCCCCCAAACTCCATTGTTGCTCCACATGCTTATTTTCGCCCGATCTCTCTCCCTAGCCAATCAAACTTGTTGACTTTCTAGGGATTGGTTGAGAAGGCCCAGATCTACACTTCCACCAAGAAAAATTTGATTCCCGCACTTATCCCTTGTGGATCTTGTTACTCTTGGGTGTTTGAGCACCCTAGACGGTTGAGGTCACCTCGGATCCATATTCCATTATGGTGAAGCTCCGTGGTTTCGTTGGGAGCCTCCAATTAAGTTGTGGAGATAGCCCCAACCTTGTTTGTAAAGGTCCGGTCACCGCCTTCAAGGGCACCAATAGTGGAATCATGGCATCTCGCATTGTGTGAGGGTGTGAGGAGAATACGGTGGCCCTAGTGGCTTCTTGGGGAGCATTCTGCCTCCACACCGCTCCAATGGAGACATACTTCCCCTCAAAGGGAAGGAACTTCGGTAACACATCCTTGTCTCCACCGGCTCCACTCTTGGTTATCTCTCACCTTTACTTGTGCAAGCTTTTTTGTGTTAGTCCCTTGTGCTTGCATGTGTACTTGTATTGTTGCATCATATAGGTTGCCAACGTAGTTGCACATCTACACAACCTATTTTGCTGCTAAGTTTAATTTGGTCATGAAAAACTAAAAATTGTTAGTTGCCTATTCACCCCCCTCTAGTCAACCATATCGATCCTTTCAATTGGTATCAGAGCCTCATCTCTTTATTAAGGACTTTACCATCCAAAGAGTATGGGTGACAACATAGTCGAGGCGGAGGGACACTCCGGTGGAAATCCGTCATTGTCTACGTCCGATGGGGGACCCTCGGTCTCTCGTGAGGAGTTCAATGTGGCTTGGGACACATTGAAAGACTCATTGACGACCGAGGTCAAAGGCATGTTCAAAGAATTTCTTGAGGGTCTTATATTATCCACCGCACCGTTGGAAGTGGTTCATCCCACTAACAACGTGTCGGATGCTATTCCCGCTAAGGGGGAAGATAGTAGTGAGCAAGTCCGGTGACTAAGAATGGGAGTGGCATCTTTGCTCATTCCGCACCTCCCATCAATTATGGAGGACCCGTTCCCACCCCGCATCTAAATTGGGTTGGTCCTCCTCCTAAGTTTGTGAAAAATGCTGATTTTGCTACTTGGACGTTTCCTTTTAAATGTCATTTAAACCATTGTTCTACTAATCTTTGGAGAATCATTGAGCAAGGTTTCTACCCGCATGATCCTTACAACTTAATTCCAAGAGAAGCTGCGGATCATCAATTCAACGAGTCCGTTCTTTGCAATCTTCAAGAAGCCATCCCTCCCGAAGATATTGCACATCTTTGACCCTTCTCCGTGGCCAAGGAAGCATGGGAGCATGTTGGTTCCTTGTACAAGGGAAGCACAAGCATTCAACGCTCAAACTATGAAGTTGTGCAAGATGAAGCCGATGAGTTTGCCATGATTGAAGATGAAGATCCTTGTGAACTTTATCAGAGATTAACCACTCTTGCGGTCTCACTTCGAGATCAAGGGAGCAAGGATACGGATGGCAACTGGATCAAGTGCAAGTTTCTCAAGGCCATGATGCCTTACCACAAGGCCATGTCCTCGGTCATCCGCCAAAGACCGGACTTCCACACCATGTCCTCAAGCAAAGTGTTGGATGAGTTCATTGCCATGAGGATCTTGGACAGGACCGCTGATACGTCCAAAACGTATCTATAATTTCTGCTTGCTCCATGCTTCTTTTGTGTGATATTGCTATGATATTGATGCACTTCCATGCACTTTTGATCATATTTGGACTAACCTATTAACTCAGTGCACCATAGTGCCAGTTCCTGTTTTCTGCTGTTTTTCTATTTCAGGTTTCCCCCATATTAAAAGTGCTCCAAAAATTACAGGAAAAATATAGGAAAAATCAGCGTACAGGAAGCTTCGCGAAGAACCAAAGATGGGCCAGAGGGGAGCCAGGGGAGGCCCAGGCGGCCACCTGGCGCGGCCCCACCCCTGGCCGCGCCAGGGGCACGCCTGGGGCCCCTGCTCCGCCTCTAGCTGCCCCCCTTCGCCTATATATCCCTCTCGTCCCGAAACCCTTGAGGACAGAACCCTTTTTTGCGATCTCGCCTTTGTTCCGCTGCCGCAGCGCTTCCAAGATCGGGAGCATCAGGAGAACTCTTCCCGGCACCCTGCCGGAGGGGAGAACCACCACCGGGAGCTTCTCCACCACTATGGACGCTTCCCGGATGAGTCGTGAGTAGTCCACCTTGGACCATGGGTCCATGATCAGTAGCTATGTGATGTTCTCCTCCCCTCTTTGCTCTTCATGGTTTAGACCTCGTGAGCTGCCCTACATGATCGAGGCACATATGTAACTTTTCTGCTGTTGCTTTGCTGAGTTTGCTGGGATCTGATGGATTATGAGACTATGTTCAGATTAGGTTTGAGTAATATATTTGATTCACCTCTTTTATATCTTTGTTCTTGAGTAATTCTTGCATGTTCTCCGTTGCTGTTTATTGCTTTGGCCAAGTAGTAGGTAGTAACTCCAAGAGGGAGCGTTATGCTTGATTGTGGGTTCATGCCCCCTGATGACTAGCTTGAGTGACAGAAACATGAGTCTAGGGGATGTGCTGTTGCCACAAGGGAGAAAACAACTGTGCTTGTACTTGCGGGTGCAAGGATTGTTTACTTTACGCAAAGTTCTTTTAATGCAGTTGTCTGTTGCTTTGAGTTTACACTTTGGGTGGGATTCGCAACTTAATACCAGCGAGATGTTCTGGATAGATATCTCAAGGTGGATGATTAGTAGTAGATGCAGATGGATTTCGGTCTACTTGCCTTGGCGTACCGCCCATGCTTTTGAGCCTCTACCTTTCTTTGCAGCATAGTTAGCATTGGTTTGCGCACATAATCTTGTCAATTGCCCAGCTGTAATTTGTTTACCTCGCTTTGCTGTTTTATCGTCTTTTGGGAGAGAGACATCACTAGTGAACATCATGGGACCCCGGTCCATATTACCACCGCTGATCACACCTTCTATTTACTTCCTGTTTTTATTTCCTAGTTGCAGTCATAGCTATCATTATTATCTCTTGTGTTTGATCCTTTGTAGACAACAAGGCCGGAGGGATTGACAACCTCTCTGTACTCGTTGGGAGCAAAGTTATCTGTATCTGTGTGCAGGTCCCGTCAACCGCTAAGTTTCTGGCGCCGTTGACACCTACTTGTCGACCCTCGGAGTCTCACGGGATTCGATCCTTGGTATCTTTGCCAAGGGAAATTGCCGCTACGCTACATCTCAACCTTCCACTTGGGGTGACCAACGAGGGGCGAGAAGCCATCAAGCAAGTTTCTGGCGCCGTTGCCAGGGACTCCACTCTTCAAGATAGGGGAGTTGCACGCTATCTTTTATCTTTGCTTTTTAGTCTTGTTAGTTTACCTTTCAGTTTTTGCTTTAGTGTCCCTTACCAAAAATCACAAAAATAGTTATCTTGCTTGCTGCTGCTATGGGTTCCACCGAGAACACCAAGTTGTGTGACTTCACTAGTCATAACAACAATGACTTTATCTGCACGCCTATTGCTACACCTGCCACTTCAGCACCTTCTTATGAGATTAAACCTGCTCTGCTGAACCTAGTTATGAAAGATCAATTCTCCGGTGCTGGAGATGATGCTGCTTTGCACTTAAATAATTTTGTTGAGCTCTGTGATATGCAAAAGTACAAAGAAGTAGATGGTGATATTGTTAAGCTTAAGCTTTTTCCTTTCTCCTTGAGAGGAGGAGCTAAAATCTGGTTTCAATCCTTGCCTAGGAATAGTATAGATTCTTGGGACAAGTGCAAGGATGCCTTTATTGGGAAGTACTATCCCCCTGCTAAAATTATCCAATTAAGGAGTAACATAATGAATTTTAAACAATTGGATAATGAACACGTTGCCCAAGCTTGGGAACGCATGAAATCCCTTGTCAAGAACTGCCCTACTCATGGTTTGACTACTTGGATGGTTATCCAAACTTTTTATGCAGGCTTGAACTTTACCTCGCGGAACTTGTTAGATTCGGCCGCGGGAGGAACCTTTATGTCAACTACACTTGGTGCTGCCACGAAACTTCTCGATGAGATGATGACCAATTATTCCCAATGGCACACCGAACGCGCTCCAACAGGTAGGAAGGTAAACTCTGTCGAGGAGATTTCCTCCCTAAATGAAAAAGTTGACTTGATTATGTCTCTACTTTCCAAGCAATCTTCTATTGATCCTCATGATGTTCCTTTAAATTCTTTGATTGCTCAAGATCAAGTAGATGTGAACTTTATCTCTAGGAACAATTTCAATAACAATGCTTATAGGAGTAATTTTGGTAGCAACCCTAGACCGTTCCCCTCTAATTCCTATGGGAACAACAATGCTTATCCTAGCACCAAGAACTCCACTTCTGAACTAGAGATTATGCTTAAAGACTTCATCACTAACCAAAAGGCCTTCAATAAGAGTGTAGAAGAAAAACTAGACAAACTAGATAATCTCTCTTCGAAGGTAGACAATTTAGCCCATGAGGTAAAGTTGCTTAAAATTAGAACTTCTCCTCTTGAGGAGAGGAATACCACTCCTATGAATGCTATTCAAGTGCAAATTAATGAAAACATTAGGATGATGGCTAAACTTAAAGAGAGATGGGCTAGAGAAAAGGAGGAAGAAGATAGAATTAAGAGCCTTCCTACCCACCACACTGTTGCTACTATTCAAGTTGTTGAGGATATCCAAACTCTTAGCACCCAATGCACTCCTTGTCCCATTGGACCTATTAATGGTGATGCTATGACCTCAACCGTAGAAGAAGAAACTCCTATAACCATAGAAGCTACCAAACAAGTGAGCCTAAAGGACACCACTACCACTTTACTTGATAGTAGTGACCTTGATTTTGATAATTGCACCCTTTCTGAAGTTATTGGTTTTCTTCACAAGATGTCTAGAGATCCCCACACTAGCACACTTAATCTTGCCTTCACGGAGCATATCACTAATGCTCTCATCAAAGCTAGGGAGGAGAAGCTTGGGGTAGAAGCCTCCATACCTAGAAAGCTAGAAGATAGTTGGGATCCGATGATTAAAGTTAAGTTGAATAACTTCTCTTGCTATGCTTTATGTGATGTTGGAGCTAGTACCTTTGTTATGCCCAAAAGAATGTATGATATGTTTGAATTGAAACCTTTTGATCCTTGTTCTTTTGGTGTTCGTCTTGTTGATTCTTCCGTAAAGAAACCTTTGGGGAAGATCGACGATGTTCTTATCATTGTCAATGACAATTATGTTCCCGTTGATTTCACTATTATGGATATTGAGTGTGAACCTTCATGTCCAATTATTTTGGGACGTCCTTTTCTTCGCACTGTTGGTGCTATCATTGACATGAAAGAGGGGAATATAAAATTCCAATTCCCTCTCAAGAAAGGGATGGAACACTTCCCTAGAAAGAAGATTAAGTTGCCTTTTGAGTCCGTTACACGGGCTAGCTATTCTCTTACTCTTGATAAAACTTGATCTTCTCTTTTTGCATCATGCCTAGCTTAAAGGCATAAAAGAAAGCGCTTTTGGGAGGCAGCCCACAACGAATTAAGTTTTATTTTGCTTTTGTTGTGTCTTGATGTTTGTTACTATAGTAGCATCATCATTGTATCTTTTCTTTTCAGCTTTGTGCCAAGTTTAGCCTCCGATTGCAAGAAAGTTCAAAAGTTGTGATGTGCTGTCCAGAAAACAGATTCTGTCCTTGGACAGAAAAATTCGAATAAAATCACCAGATCATCTTTTTGATCTGAATTGTTTTGACAGCGTGCTCTATACAATTGGCTTTCGAGCGTCTGTTCTGAGTTTTTTGATTTGAGTTGCAGAAGTGCCCCGAAAAAATTATTTACTACCTGCTTGTCTGTTTTTCACAGATTCTGTCCTGTTTTGCCTTTTCTTTGTTTTGCAAACCATGAGCTTGCTTTTTCTTTGCAAAAACCTTTTGGCAATCTTGAGAAACAGTAGCTCTTCAAGATTATCTTTATTTCCAGTAGGGAAAAATTATTTTATTGTGGGTACTAACCTCGCTAATCAGATTATGATGAGTTATGTATGAAGGGAGTTTTCAAGTGTGCGAGGGAAGATGATAAAAGAAGATTCAGGAGGGTCAAACGCTCAAGCTTGGGGATGCCCCCGTGCACCCCCAAGAAATACTCAAGAAGACTCAAGCGTCTAACCTTGGGGATGCCCCCATGCATCCCCTTCTCCATCAACAATTATCAGTTCGTCTTTCGTTCCACTATAATTTATCACTTCATGCGTTATGTGCTATGCTTGGAGCGTCTTGCTCTTAGTTTCTTTTTTTTAGTTTTCTTTAGCTTTGCTTGCTGTCCATAACAAGTTAGAACCCAGCTTTCTTTGTGTGGGAGAGAAACACGCTCCACTTCAACCTAGAACACAACATAGGATTTTCATGCTTATCTTTGCTGTGTGTGTTCTTTGTCTTTCCATAGCTGCTATCATGTTTAGCTCTTAGTTTTCATGCTTTTCTTTTTAAAGAGATTTTGTTTAGTTGGTTGCTAAACTATCTTGAGTTCTCATGTTTATCTTGTTAAGAGAGTTTGCCTGTTGCACCGAGTTGTGTGTCTTAACTTAAAGTAGGTAAATGAGGTTGCTATTTAATTTTAGTACTAACTTGCAATAGTTTTGAGGTATTGCCATGAGTAATGTCTGAACTTTTGGTGTCAAGAGCTTTAGCCTATTAGTGATAGATGTCGTATTTTGGGCAATCCGTGTTTATTTTCGAAAACCTACAAAATAGTTGAGAACTTTAGCTACTAGATGGATCACTAATCTTTGGAGGGATCGAATATTAGAGTACACTCACGTACCATGAGTCGAGGATGCGCAAGGATAACCAAACCCCCATACACTCCTCCTCGGGGTACTTGTCTCTTTGTGAACCTCCTAATTAGATTGAGAGTTACCGATAATAAGTGCATGAGTTCTTCGGACTAATGTGAGTATTCGAAAGTTGATACTTCCACCTAGCCATATTTTTTCTAGCCTCTTCGGTACCATGCATTGCCCTTTCTCACCTCGAGAGTTGGCGCATACTTCGCCGGTGCATCCAAATCCTTGGCACGATACGCTCTGTCATCATAAGCCTCATTATATCCTTCCTCAAAACAGCCACCATACCTACCTATCAAGGCATTTCCATAGCCTTTCCGAGATACATTGCCATGCAACATCCATCTTCTCATGACTTGATCTTCATGTCATACATGCTTTTTGCTTGATCGATGAGCCGCATGCTAGTTGGGCCTTGCCCTAATCATTGCTACATGACGCGCTAGTATCATTGCATATCCTGCTACACCGGCAGAGGCATACATTTGCATACATCATGATAGTTTCATTTTCTTTATGTTGAGTACTTTTGTAAAGTGTGAAAGATCTTCTATACTTCTTGTAATATATAGAGTGTTGCCCCTAAAGTGAGGAAAAGATCCCAAAGAGGACAAAATCAAAAGATCCCAAAGAGGACAAATGAGAGTTAAATAGAAAGAGCCATCGAGGCCACAAAAAAAAATATAGAAAAAAGAGAGAAGGGGGCACACTACTATTCCTATTGAGAGATCCACACTCGTACTTTATCTTATACCTTGTACTCCATAGAGATTATCATTCATGCATATAGCTATGTGGGGACCTTCACACTATAGAACTTGGCTTGTATATTCCAGTGATGAGCCTCCTCAAAAGATCTCTAGGTCTTCTTGAGCGAGCAAGTTGGATGCACCCCCACTAGTTCCATTGGAGAGCTTACCTTAGCTCATATGTGCATCCGTTGCATGGCAATCCCTACTCCTCACATCATATCTATCATTTGGCTTTCT
Organism: Secale cereale; assembly: GCA_902687465.1. Lineage (NCBI taxonomy): Eukaryota > Viridiplantae > Streptophyta > Magnoliopsida > Poales > Poaceae > Secale > Secale cereale. Next base: position 598,829,599 of record LR738714.1, read on the forward strand.
CTCGCCTATGATTGTCCTCATTGATGTGAGCCTTTCACACCTTTTTTGTCTTCCCCCTTCATCATTTTTCTCTCTTTGCCATCCTAAGTGTCAATTTTCTTGCTTACGCTCATCCATTGCATGAGTGCTCAAAATATCGAAAGGGAGTGGATCATTTTGACTTGTACCTGGCTAGTGGTCTGGGGATGAGTCAAGATAAGATTCCAAAGAAGACCAAGTGTGAAACTTTAGTAGATTAAGTTCTCAACAATACAAAAACTATGTTTTAGTCTCTCGTATATCCCTATCCCCTTTCTTGCACGCAAACACCATTTGGAGACATTCGAGTCACGGACAGCGAGGGCTCTTGCACCTTTATGTTCTTATGTTGCTTGTTGCAATGCTAATATAGACTCTTGCTTGTTATGACTTGAATTGAATTACATGCCTTGATTGCTTTACTTAAAAAGTTCTTATATGGTTGATAGCATGTCACCACAGAAATTATGCTTGTTATCATTTACCTACTCGAGGACGAGCAGGAATTAAGCTTGGGGATGTTGATACGTCCAAAACGTATCTATAATTTCTGCTTACTCCATGCTTCTTTTGTGTGATATTGCTATGATATTGATGCACTTCCATGCACTTTTGATCATATTTGGACTAACCTATTAACTCAGTGCACCACAGTGCCAGTTCCTGTTTTCTGCTATTTTTCTATTTCAGGTTTCCCCCATATTAAAAGTGCTCCAAAAATTCCAGGAAAAATATAGGAAAAATCAGCGTACAGGAAGCTTCGCGAAGAACCAAAGATGGGCCAGAGGGGAGCCAGGGGAGGCCCAGGCGGCCACCTGGCGCGGCCCCACCCCTGGCCGCGCCAGGGGGCGCCTGGGGCCCCTGCTCCGCCTCTAGCTGCCCCCCTTCGCCTATATATCCCTCTCATCCCGAAACCCTCGAGGACAGAACCCTTTTTCGCGATCTCGCCTCTGTTCCGCCGCCGCTGCGCTTCCAAGATCGGGAGCATCAGGAGAACTCTTCCCGGCACCCTGCCGGAGGGGAGAACCACCACCGGGAGCTTCTCCACCACTATGGACGCTTCCCGGATGAGTTGTGAGTAGTCCACCTTGGACCATGGGACCATGATCAGTAGCTATGTGATGTTCTCCTCCCCTCTTTGATCTTCATGGTTTAGACCTCGTGAGCTGCCCTACATGATCGAGGCACATATGTAATCTTTCTGCTGTTGCTTTGCTGAGTTTGCTGGGATCTGATGGATTATGAGACTATGTTCAGATTGTGTTTGAGTAATATATTTGATTCACCTCTTTTATATCTTTGTTCTTGAGTAATTCTTGCATGTTCTCCGTTGTTGTTTATTGCTTTGGCCAAGTAGTAGGTAGTAACTCCAAGAGGGAGCGTTATGCTTGATTGTGGGTTCATGCCCCCTGATGACTAGCTTGAGTGACAGAAACATGAGTCTAGGGGATGTGCTGTTGCCACAAGGGAGAAAACAACGGTGCTTATACTTGCGGGTGCAAGGATTGTTTACTTTACGCAAAGTTCTTTTAATGCAGTTGTCTGTTGCTTTGAGTTTACACTTTGGGTGGGATTCGCAACTTAATACCAGTGAGCTGTTCTGGATAGATATCTCAAGGTGGATGATAAGTAGTAGATGCAGATGGATTTCGGTCTACTTGCCTTGGCATACCGCCCATGCTTTTGAGCCTCTACCTTTCTTTGCAACATAGTTAGCATTGGTTTGCGCACATAATCCTGTCAATTGCCCAGCTGTAATTTGTTTACCTCGCTTTGCTGTTTTATCATCTTTTGGGAGAGAGACATCACTAATGAACATCATGGGACCCCGGTCCATATTACCACCGCTGATCACACCTTCTATTTACTTCCTGTTTTTATTTCCTAGTTGCAGTCATAGCTATCATTATTATCTCTTGTGTTTGATCCTTTGTAAACAACAAGCCCGGAGGGATTGACAACCTCTCTGTACTCGTTGGGAGCAAAGTTATCTGTATCTGTGTGCAGGTCCCGTCAACCGCTAAGTTTCTGGCGCCGTTGACACCTACTTGTCGACCCTCAGAGTCTCACGTGATTCGATCCTTGGTATCTTTGCCAAGGGAAATTTGCTGCTACGCTACATCTCAACCTTCCACTTGGGGTAACCAACGAGGGGCGAGAAGCCATCAACCGCCGACAATGCGGTGTTGCGTGCTCAACGATCAAAGAATCCCAACCTTGCATTGAAGGCCAAAGCTTGTGTGGAAGAAGAGGATGAAGAGGATGAAGATGAGTGTTGCCCAGAAGATACCAAATATGCCTATCATGAGCACATGGCTCTCGTATCACGGCAATTTTGGGGCAACAAGAAGAATTCAAGGCCCAACTTCAATAAGAACAATTCAAGTGGCTTCAAGGGCAAGCAACAAGTGAGGACGTGCTACAATTGTGGCAATGTGAGTCACTTTGTTGTAGATTGCCCATATGAGAAAAGAGAAGACAATGGAGGCAAGCTTATCCGAAAGGACAAGGCCAAGTCTTATCCCAACAAGAACAAGTTCACCAAGAAAACTCCTCCCAAAGGATTGGTGGCCCAAGAAGAATATGATGAGGATGCCGATGATGAAGAAGATGATGAAATGGTTACCATGGCCACTGTTGCTATAGTGACAACTCCACGGTTATCCCTCTTTGACTCACCAAATGAGAACATCACCGCCAAGTGCCTCATGGCTAAAGCCACTAACAAGGTAACCCCCAACATCAATTCTACCATCACTTCTAATCCTTCATTGACGGATTGCATTGATTAGACTATGGGAGCGGAGGAGGAGGAAAATGAATTTGAGTTGTTTATGAGTAAGCTCAAAGGTAAACCCAAGAAGCACTTTGTTGCTCTCTTGGAACAACTTGGTGAAGCAAATTACATGATCAAGGCTCATGAGGAGACCATCTCTAAAATGGAGGGTCATAGTCGAGACTATGCCAGTGAGATATCGGATCTCTCTAATGCTCTTGAGGAAGAGCGTGGTCTTCGTTTGGCTCTTGAGGAGTCACACAATGATGATCATGCTAAATTAAAGAAAGATCTTGATCATGCTTTAGTTGTCTCTCGTGTGCTCAATTCCGAGAAGGCAAAACTTGTGGTCGACCATGCTAGACTCAAGGAGGATTTTGATACACTTGACAAGGCTCACAAGGTCTTGAAGAGTGTACATGCTAGCCTCGAAGAGTCTGATGATCAACTTCAAGTTTCGCTAACCAAGGAGAAAGCCACTTTTCCTCGCATGGTTTTAATTGATAATGCAAATGCTACTAACCCATGTTGCGAGCATGTGCATCTTGTTGAAGAGAATGCCAAGTTAAAGAAGAAACTTGAGAAAGGCCTCGTGTCTTGCATACAAGGTGAGAATAACCTCAACGACATTTTGAGCAATCAAAAGGAAGTTGTTGCCAAGGAGGGAATTGGGTTTGCACCCAAGCCCAAGAAGAAGAAGAATGACAAGACCAAGCAACCTCCTCCTCTCAAGCAAACCTTTGTGAAGGAGGGAGAGGGTACTACTAAGAATAAAAAGAACAATGTGAAGGGTAGTGGAGTCAAGAAAGACATTGTCCCTCCTTCCAACAAAGCCGACGACTTTAACCCGTCTTATGTGTTATGTCATGCTAGTGATGGACATGTTTATGCTAAATTTGTTGGTTCTTCTTATGAGTACATTGAATGGTATATTTGGGTTCCTAAGACCCTTGTTACTAACCTCAAAGGACCCATTACAAAATGGGTACCTAAATCCAAGCATTGATCTCTTGTAGGAGTTTGCTTCCGGTGGGGGATCATGGTTGCTCGACAGTGGAGCCACAAATCATATGACCGGAAGCAAAGACTTGGTGGTGGACGTACACAAAGGTTCTTCTATGGCCAACAATGTTTAATGGGGTGATGCATCATCTTCTAAGGTATTGGGTCTTGGCAAGGTAGTCGTTTCTCATGATCTCACGATCGAGAAAGTCATGCTTGTTGAGTCCCTTCCATACAATTTACTTTCCGTTTGTCAACTTGCACTCATGGGCTTTGCTACATTCTTTGATATTGATACCGTGGCCCTCTTGTGGAGCAAGACTCTTAAAGTAGCCTTCATTGGGCATGTCGAGAACGGTCTCTATGTGGTTAACTTCTCGGAGCAACCCACTAAGACCACGACATGCCTAATGGCTAAAGTTGACGTGGGATGGCTTTGGCATCGCCGTTTAGCCCACGTCAATATGAGATCTTTGCAAAGTCTTCTCAAGGGGGACCATGTCCGTGGACTAACAAAATGTTAGTTTTGCAAAAGATTGTGCTTGCAGTGCCTGTATCGAAGGAAAGCTACATGAGAAGGCTCGCCCTCCCACGACTATCATCTACTCGACGAGACCTTTAGAGATCCTTCACATGGATCTCTTTGGGCCTCCATCCTTTGATAGTCTTGGGGGTAGAAAGTATTGCTTGGTTATTGTAGATGATTATTCAAGATACACTTGGGTATACTTCTTCAAGAGGAAGATTGAGACCCATCAAACCATCATCAACTTTGCAAATGAAGCTCAACGTCAACATGATGCAAAGATCTTGATGATTCAAAGTGACAACAGCACCGAGTTCAAGAATTACACCTTGGATGAGTTCCTGAGTGATGAGGGGATCAATCATCAATATGCCGCACCTTATACCCCTCAACAAAATGGTGTGGCGGAGAGAAAGAACCGGACCTTGATGGAAACAACAAGGACCATGATGGCGGAGTTCAAGTCTCCGTACAACTTTTGGGCCGAAGCCATCAACACCGCTTGTCATACATCCAATCGGCTCTATCTCCGCAAGGGCTTGAACAAGACTCCATATGAGATACTTACCGATAACAAGCCCAACCTCAAGTACTACAGGGTGTTCGATTGTAAGTGTTTCATACTTAAGAAAGGTGTTCGTTTGTCTAAATTTGAAGCTAGAGCTCATGAGGGCATATTTTTTGGTTATGCTACAAACTCTCATGCTTACCGTGTCCTCAACAAGTCCAATGGACTCATTGAGGAGACGTGTAACATGGAGTTTGATGAGAATAACGGCTCCCAAGTGGAGCAAAGTGGTACTTGTGATGTAGGTGATGAAATTCCTCCTCAAGCCATAAGAATAATGGGTGTTGGTCATATCCTCCCCATTGAGGAACCCCTTGTGGCCGAAGGAGAAGGACAATGTTCCACCCAAGTGGAACCATCACCAACCCAAGACCCACACACTTCCAAAGAACAAAGTGAAGGCCCTCAACCCGATGAACAAGGCCAAGTGCAAGATCAACCGCAAGATGGTGTTGATCCACCAAGTGATGCACAAGGCCAAGCTCCCTCCCCCGAGCATGTTCAATATTAAGAGCACGCTCAAGATCAAGGACAAGCTCATGACGACGCTCAAGATGATAAACTTATAGCTCCTCAACAAACACTTGAAGAACAATTGGAGCGTCGTGGTGCCAAAGTTGCTTCCAGGCTCGCTTCTAGAGAGCATCACATGGAGAATATCCTTGGAAGCATTACAAAGGGGGTAAGCACTCGTAGACAATTGGCAAACTATTGTTCTTATCATGCGTTTGTCTCTTGTGTTGAACCCCAAAAGGTCTATGAGGCGCTCGAAGACCCCGATTGGCTCAACGCCATGCATGAAGAACTCCATAACTTCGAGCGCAACAATGTGTGGCGTTTGGTGCCAAGGCCGAAGGAGAACCATAATGTCATTGGAACCAAATGGATCTTTAAGAACAAGCAAGATGCTCACGGGATTGTCATTCACAACAAGGCTCATTTGGTGGCTCAAGGCTACTCCCAAGTCGAGGGTATCGACTATGGTGAAACCTTTGCCCCCGTTGCTCACCTTGAATCTATTCGTTTGTTGCTTGCCTATGCTTCTCATCATAACTTTAAATTGCAACAAATGGATGTGAAAAGTGCCTTTCTTAATGGTCCTCTCAATGAGTTGGTGTATGTCAAACAACCCCCGGGGTTTGAGGATCCTAATTTCCCCAATCATGTGTATCAACTCGATAAGGCACTCTATGGCCTTAAACAAGCCCCACGTGCATGGTATGAGCATCTTACCGAGTTGTTGCAAGATCATGGGTTTGAAATTGGGAAAATTGACCCTACTCTTTTTACTAAGAAGGTCAAAGGGGAGTTGTTTGTATGCCAACTATATGTTGATGATATTATCTTTGGTTCACCTAACAAAGCTTTCAATGATGAATTTGTCACACTCATGACCGCGGAGTTTGAGATGTCCATGATGGGAGAGTTGAAGTACTTCCTCGGGTTCAAAATCAAAAAAAGAAGAGAAGGAATCTTCATCAAACAAGAAAAATACACTCAAGACATGCTCAAGAGGTTCAATCTAAGTTATGTCAAGCCGGCCACTACTCCGATGCCTACCAAGTGTCAACTTGACATTGATCCCAATGGTAAAGCGGTGGATCAAAAGGTATATCGTTCTATGATTGGATCCTTGCTTTACCTTTGTGCATCTAGACCGAATATCATGTTGAGTGTGGGAATTTGTGCACAGTTTCAAGCCTCACCTAAGGAAAGTCACTTTGTGGCTGTCAAGCGAATCTTTTGATATTTGGCTCATACCCCAAACTTTGGCTTATGGTACCCAAGAGGAGCAAACTTCAACCTTGTAGGCTTCTCGGATTCGGATTGGTCGGGAGACAAAGTGGACAAGAAGTCAACTTCCGGAGGATGCCAATTTCTTGGTTGCTCTTTGGTGAGTTGGTCTTCCAAGAAGCAAAGTTGTGTATCTCCCTACTCCACCGAAGCCGAGTATGTGGCGGCCGTGGATGAGGCAAACTTTAAAGGATTACGGTATCATTTGTGACAAAAGCGCCTCTTTGGTGTGATAATGAAAGTGCCATCAAGATTTCTCTCAACCCTGTGCAACACTTCAAGACGAAGCTGAAGGAAATATGCCCTAGAGGCAATAATAAAGATGTTATTTGTATTTCCTTATATCATGATAAATGTCTTTTATTCATGCTAGAATTGTATTAACCGGAAACTTGATACATGTGTGGATACATAGACAAAACAGTATGTCCCTAGTATGCCTCTACTAGACTAGCTCATTGATCAAAGATGGTTATGTTTCCTAGCCATAGACATGAGTTGTCATTTGATCAACGGGATCACATCATTAGGAGAATGATGTGATGGACTAGACCCATCCGTTAGCATAGCACTATGATCGTTTAGTTTTTCTGCTATTGCTTTCTTCATGACTTATACATGTTCCTATGACTATGAGATTATGCAACTCCCGAATACCGTAGGAACACCTTGTGTGCTATCAAACGTCACAACGTAACTGGGTGATCATAAAGATGCTCTACAGGTGTCTCCGAAAGTATTCGTGGTGTTGGCATGGATCAAGATTAGGATTTGTCACTCCGAGTGTCGGAGAGGTATCTCTGGGCCCTCTCGGTAACACACATCACAATAAGCCTTGCAAGCAAAAGACTAATGAGTTAGTCACGAGATGATGTGTTACGGAACGAGTAAAGAGACTTGCCGGTAACGAGATTGAACTAGGTATAGAGATACCGACGATCGAATCTCGGGCAAGTAACATACCGATGACAAAAGGAACAACGTATGTTGTTATGCGGTTTTGACTGATAAAAGATCTTCGTAGAATATGTAGGAGCCAATATGAACATCCAGGTTCCGCTATTGGTTATTGACCAGAGATGAGTCTCGGTCATGTCTACATAGTTCTCGAACCCGTAGGGTCCGCGCGCTTAACGTTTGATGACGATTGGTATTATGAGTTTATGAGTTTTGATGTACCGAAGGTAGTTTGGAGTCCCGGATGAGATCACGGACATGACGAGGAGTCTCGGAATGTCCGAGACATAAAGATTGATATATTGGACGACTATATTCGGACACCGGAAGTGTTCCGAAAAAGTTTCGGATTTAACGGGATTGCCGGAGGGGGTTACCGGAACCCCCTACAAGGGGGGATGGTCCATAGTGGGCCTTAAGGAAAGGAGAGAGGCAGCCCATAGAGGCTGGCCGGCGCCCCACCTAGGGATCCTAGTTGGACTAGGATTGGGGGGGGGGGCGCCACCTCTCCCTCTTTTCCTTTCCCTCTCTTCCTTCTTTGGTAGTTCCTACTAGGAATAGGATTGCAATCCTATTCCTAGTAGGATTGCACCCTAGCCGCACCATAGGAGGGCCGGCCGGCCTCCCCCCTTGCTCCTTTATATACGGGGGCAGGGGGGCACCCAAAGACACACAAGTTGAATTGTTCCAGCCATGTGCGGTGCCCCCTCCACAGAAACACACCTCGGTCATACCGTCACGGTGCTTAGGCGAAGCCCTGCGCCGGTGAATACATCATATCCGTCACCACGCCGTCGTGCTGACGAAACTCACCCGTGAAGCTCAACTGGATCAAGAGCTCGTGGGACGTCATCAAGCTGAACGTGTGCTGAACGCGGAGGTGCCGTACGTTCGGTGCTTGATCGGTTGAATCGCAAAGAAGTTCGACTACATCAACCGCGTCACTTGACGCTTCCGCTTCCGGTCTACGAGGGTACGTAGACACACTCTTCCCTCTCGTTGCTATGCATCTGGTAGATAGATCTTGCGTGATCGTAGGAAAATTTTAAAATACTACGTTCCCCAACAGTGGCATCATGAGCCAGGTCTATGCGTAGATGATATGCACGAGTAGAACACAATGAGTTGTGGGCGATACTAGTCATACTGCTTACCAGCATGTCATACTTTGCTTCGGCGGTATTGTGAGATGAAGCGGCCCGGACCGACATTACGCGTACGCTTACGCGAGACTGGTTTCACCGTTACGAGCACTCGTTGCTTAAAGGTGACTGGCGGGTGTCTGTTTCTCTCACTTTAGCTGAATCAAGTGTGGCTACGCCCGGTCCTTGTGAAGGTTAAAACAGCACATACTTGACGAAACATCGTTGTGGTTTTGTATGCGTAGGTAAGAACGGTTCTTGCTAAGCCCGTAGCAGCCACGTAAAACTTGCAACAACAAAGTAGAGGACGTCTAACTTGTTTTTGCAGGGCATGTTGTGATGTGATATGGTCAAGACATGATGAGTTATACGGTTTTGTATGAGATGATCATGTTTTGTAATGTATCGGCAACTGGCAGGAGCCATATGGTTGTCGCTTTATTGTATGAAATGCAATCGCCATGTAATTGCTTTACTTTATCACTAAGCGGTAGCGATAGTCGTAGAAGCAATAGTTGGCGAGACGACAACGATGCTACGATGGAGATCAAGGTGTCGCGCCGGTGACGAAGGTGATCATGACGGTGCTTTGGAGATGGAGATCAAAAGCACAAGATGATGATGGCCATATCATGTCACATATTTTGATTGCATGTGATGTTTATCTTATTATGCTTCTTATTTTTGCTTAGAACGACGGTAGCATTATAAGATGATCCCTCACTAAATTTCAAGGTGTAAGTGTTCTCCCTGAGTATGCACCGTTGCGAAAGTTCGTCGTGCCGAGACACCACGTGATGATCGGGTGTGATAAGCTCTACGTTCAAATACAACGGGTGTAAGCCAGTTTTGCACACGCGGAATACTCGGGTTAAACTTGACGAGCCTAGCATATGCAGATATGGCCTCGGAACACTGGAGACCGAAAGGTCGAGCGTGAATCATATAGTAGATATGATCAACATAAGATGTTCACCATTGAAACTACTCCATCTCACGTGATGATCGGACATGGTTTAGTTGATTTGGATCACGTGATCATTTAGATGACTAGAGGGATGTCTATCTAAGTGGGAGTTCTTAAGTAATATGATTAAATTGATCTTTAATTTATCATGAACTTAGTCCTCGTAGTATTATCATATCTATGTTGTAGATCAATAGCTCACGATGTTGCTCCCCGTTTATTTTTTATATGTTCCTAGAGAAAACTAAGTTGGAAGATGTTAGTAGCAATGATGCGGAATTGTTCCGTGATCTGAGGATTATCCTCATTGCTGCACAGAGAAATATGTCCTTGATGCACCGCTGGGTGACAGACCTATTGCAGGAGCAGATGTAGACGTTATGAACGTTTGACAAAAGCTCGGTATGATGACTACTTGATAGTTTAGTGCACCATGCTTTACGGCTTATAACCGGGACTTCAAAAACGTTTTGAACGCCACGGAGCATATGAGATGTTCCAAGAGTTGAAATTAGTATTTCATACTCATGCCCGTGTCGAGAGGTATAAGACTTCTGACAGTACTTTGCCTACAAGATGGAGGGGAATAGCTCAACTAGTGAGCATGTGCTCAGATTGTCTGGGTACTACAATTACTTGAATCAAGTGCGAGTTAATCTTCCAGATAAGATAGTAATTGACAAAGTTCTCTAGTCACTATCACCAAGTTAGTAGAACTTCGTGATGAACTATAATATGCAAGGGATGACGAAGGTAATTCCCGAGCTCTTCGCAATGCTGAAATCGGCGAAGGTAGAAATCAAGAAAGAACATCAAGTGTTGATGGTTAATAAGACCACTTGTTTCAAGTAAAGGGCAAAGGGATAGAAGGGGAACTTCAAGAAGAATGACAAGCAAGTTGTCACTCCCATGAAGAAACCCAAAGCTAAACTCAAGCCTGAAACTAAGTGCTTCTACTTCAAAGGAAATGGTCACCGGAAGTGGAACTGCCCTAGATACTTGGCGGATAAGAAGGATGGCAAAGTGAACAAAGGTATATTTGATATACAGATTATTGATGTGTATTTTACTAGTGTTCATAGCAACCCCTCGGTATTTGATACTGGTTCAGTTGCTAAAGAGTAGTAACTCGAAATGGGAGTTGCATAATGAACAAAAACTAGTTAAAGGATGAAGTGACGATGTGTATTGGAAGCAGTTCCAAGATTGATATGATCATCATCGCACACTCCCTATACTTTCGGGATTAGTGTTGAACCTAAATAAGTGTTATTTGGTGTTTGTGTTGAGCATGAATATGATTTGATCATGTTTATTGCAATACGGTTATTCATGTAAGTTGGAGAATAATTGTTGTTCTGTTTACATGAATAAAACCTTCTATGGTCATACACCCAATGAAAATAGTTTGTTGGATCTCGATCGTGTGATACACATATTCATAATATTGAAGCCAAAAGATGCAAGGTTAATAATGATAGTGGAACTTATTTGTGGCACTGCCGTTTAGGTCATATTGGTGTAAAGCGCATGAAGAAACTCCATTGTGATGGACTTTTTGGAATCACTTGATTATGAATCACTTGGTGCTTGCGAACCATGCCTCATGGGCAAGATGACTAAATCTCCTTCTCCAGAACTGTGGAGCGAGCAACAGAGTTGTTGGAAATTATACATACTGATGTATGCAGACCAATGAGTGTTGAAGCTCACGGCGGGAATCGTTATTTTCTAACCTTCACTGATGATTTGAGCAGATATGGGTATATCTACTTAATGAAGCACAAGTCTGAAACATTTGAAAAGTTCAAAGAATTTCAGAGTGAAGTGGAGAATCATCGTAACAAGAAAATAAGAGTTTCTACAATATGATCGTAGAGGTAAAATATTTGAGTTAGCTAGTTTGGCCTTCAGTAAAAACAATGTGAAATAGTTTCACTACTCACCCCACCTGGAACACCACAGTGTAATGGTGTGTCCGAACGTCATAACCGTACTTTATTAGATATGGTGCAATCGATGATGTCTCTTACCGATCTACCACTATTGCTTTTGGGGTTATGCATTAGAGACAGCTACATTCACGTTAAATAGGGCACCATCTAAATCCGTGGAGATGACACCGTATGAACTGTGGTTTGACGAGAAACCTAAGCTGTCATTTTTTTAAGTTTGGGACTGCGATGCTTATGTGAAAAAGTTTCAACATGGTAAGCTCGAACCCAAATCGGAGAAGTAAATCTTCATAGGATACCCAAAAAGAAACTGTTGGGTACACCTTCTATCACAGATCCGAAGGCAAGGTCTTTGTTGCTAAGAGTGGATCCTTTCTAGAGAAGGAGTTTCTCTCGAAAGAAGTGAGCGGGAGGAAAGTAGAACTTGATGAGGTAATTGTACCTTCTCCCGAATTGGAAAGTGGAACATCACAGAAACTAGTTCCAGTGATTCCTACACCAATTAGTGAGGAAGCTAATGATGATGATCATGAAACTTCAGATCAAGTTTCTGCTGAACGTTGTAGATCAACCAGAGTACGTTCCGCACCAGAGTGGTATGGCAACCCAGTTCTGGAAGTCATGTTACTAGACCATGATGAACCTGCGAACTATGAGGAAGCGATGATGAGCCCAGATTCCGCAAAATGGCTTGAGGCCATGAAATCTGAGATGGGATCCATGTATGAGAACAAAGTGTGGACTTTGGTTGACTTGCCCGATGATCGGCAAGCCATCGAAAATAAATGGATCTTCAAGAGGAAGACCGACACTGACGGTAATGTTACTGTTTACAAAGCTCGACTTGTTGCGAAAGGTTTTCGACAAGTTCAAGGAGTTGACTACGATGAGACTTTCTCACCCGTAGCGATGCTTAAGTCTGTCCGAATCATGTTAGCAATTGCCGCATTTTATGAAATCTGGCAAATGGATAACAAAACTGCATTCTTTAATGGATTTATTAAAGAAAAATTGTATATGATGCAACACAAAGGTTTTGTCAATCCTAAAGGTGCTAACAAAATGTGCAAGCTCCAGTGATCCATCTATGGACTGGTGCAAGCATCTCGGTGTTGGAATATACGCTTTGATAAGTTGATCAAAGCATATAGATTTATACAGACTTACGGTGAAGCCTGTATTTACAAGAAGTGAGTGGGAGCACTACAACCTTTCTGATAAGTATATGTGAATGACATATTGTCGATCGGAAATGATGTAGAATTTTCTGGAAAGCATAAAGGAGTGTTTGAAAGGAGTTTTTCAAAGAAAGACCTTGGTGAAGCTGCTTACATATTGGGCATCAAGATCTATAGAGATAGATCAAGACGCTTGATAAGACTTTCGATAAGTACATACCTTGATAAGATTTTGAAGTAGTTCAAAATGGATCAGTCAAAGAAGGAGTTCTTTCCTGACTTGTAAGGTGTGAAGTTGAGTAAAACTCAAAGCCAGACCACGGCAGAAAAATATAGAGAGAATGAAAGTCATTCCCTATGCCTCAGCCATAGGTTCTATAAAGTATGCCATGCTGTGTACCAAACATGTTGTGTACCTTGCCATGAGTTTGTCAAGGGGGTACAATAGTGATCCAGGAGTAGATCACTGTACAGCGGTCAAAATTATCCTTAGTAACTGGATGACTAAGGAGATGTTTCTCGATTATGGAGGTGATAAAGAGTTCGTCGTAAAGGGTTACGCCGATGCAAGCTTTGACACTAAATCCAGATGACTCTAAGTATCAATCTGGATGCGTATTGAAAGTGGGAGCAATTAGCTAGAGTAGCTCTATGCAGAGCATTGTAGACATAGAAATTTGCAAAATACATACGGATCTGAATGTGACAGACCCGTTGACTAAACTTCTCTCACAAGCAAAACATGATCACACCTTATTACTCTTGGGTATTAATCACATAGCGATGTGAACTAGATTATTGACTCTAGTAAACCCTTTGGGTGTTGGTCACATGGCGATGTGAACTATGGGTGTTATTCACATAACGATGTGAACTATCGGTTTTAAATCACATGGCGATGTGAGCTAGATTATTGACTCTAGTGCAAGTGGGAGACTGAAGGAAATATGCCCTAGAGGCAATAATAAAGATGTTATTTGTATTTCCTTATATCATGATAAATGTCTTTTATTCATGCTAGAATTGTATTAACCGGAAACTTGATACATGTGTGGATACATAGACAAAACAGTATGTCCCTAGTATGCCTCTACTAGACTAGCTCATTGATCAAAGATGGTTATGTTTCCTAGCCATAGACATGAGTTGTCATTTGATCAACGGGATCACATCATTAGGAGAATGATGTGATGGACTAGACCCATCCGTTAGCATAGCACTATGATCGTTTAGTTTTACTGCTATTGCTTTCTTCATGACTTATACATGTTCCTATGACTATGAGATTATGCAACTCCCGAATACCGTAGGAACACCTTGTGTGCTATCAAACGTCACAACGTAACTGGGTGATCATAAAGATGCTCTACAGGTGTCTCCGAAAAAATTCGTGGTGTTGGCATGGATCAAGATTAGGATTTGTCACTCCGAGTGTCGGAGAGGTATCTGTGGGCCCTCTCGGTAACACACATCACAATAAGCCTTGCAAGCAAAAGACTAATGAGTTAGTCACGAGATGATGTGTTACGGAACGAGTAAAGAGACTTGCCGGTAACGAGATTGAACTAGGTATAGAGATACCGACGATCGAATCTCGGGCAAGTAACATACCGATGACAAAAGGAACAACGTATGTTGTTATGCGGTTTTGACCGATAAAAGATCTTCGTAGAATATGTAGGAGCCAATATGAACATCCAGGTTCCGCTATTGGTTATTGACCAGAGATGAGTCTCGGTCTTGTCTACATAGTTCTCGAACACGTAGGGTCCGCACGCTTAACGTTTGATGACGATTGGTATTATGAGTTTATGAGTTTTGATGTACCGAAGGTAGTTCGGAGTCCCGGATGAGATCACGGACATGACGAGGAGTCTTGGAATGTCCGAGACATAAAGATTGATATATTGGACGACTATATTCGGACACCGGAAGTGTTCCGGAAAAGTTACGGATTTAACGGGATTGCCGGAGGGGGTTACCGGAACCCCCTACGAGGGGGTATGGTCCATAGTGGGCCTTAAGGAAAGGAGAGAGGCAGCCCATAGAGGCTGGCCGGCGCCCCACCTAGGGATCCTAGTTGGACTAGGATTGGGGGGGGGGCGCCACCTCTCCCTCTTTTCCTTTCCCTCTCTTCCTTCTTTGGTAGTTCCTACTAGGAATAGGATTGCAATCCTTTTCCTAGTAGGATTGCATCCTAGCCGCACCATAGGAGGGCCGGCTGGCCTCCCCCCTTGCTCCTTTATATACGGGGGCAGGGGGGCACCCAAAGACACACAAGTTGAATTGTTCCAGCCGTGTGCGGTGCCCCCCTCCACAGAAACACACCTCGGTCATACCGTCGCGGTGCTTAGGCGAAGCCCTGCGCCGGTGAATACATCATATCCGTCACCACGCCGTCGTGCTGACGAAACTCTCCCGTGAAGCTCAACTGGATCAAGAACTCGTGGGACGTCATCAAGCTGAACGTGTGCTGAACGCGGAGGTGCCGTACGTTCGGTGCTTGATCGGTTGAATCGCGAAGAAGTTCGACTACATCAACCGCGTCACTTGACGCTTCCGCTTCCGGTCTACGAGGGTACGTAGACACACTCTTCCCTCTCGTTGCTATGCATCTGGTAGATAGATCTTGCGTGATCGTAGGAAAATTTTAAAATACTACGTTCCCCAACAGAAGCATATTGAGATTCGATATCACTTCATCCGGGAGCATATTCGGTGATGGGAAATTGATCATCACTATGTCAACACTCATGATAACCTTGCAGATATCTTCGTGAAGCCTTTGGATGAAGCAAGATTTCGCGAGTTAAAGCATGAGCTAAATATCATAGATTTGAGAAATGTGGATTGAAACTAGGCACACCTCCCCATACTCATCATGTTATCTTGTGTAGGTGTAAGAATAGATTAAGGGGAGAGTTGTTCTCTCAATGAACTCTTCCTCCCCCCATTATGCATAAATTGATCAAGTCTTTCACATTAGCCATTTTTTATGGTACTTGTGCTTCAAAGATGAGTGTTGGTCATGGGGCCAAGGTTAAAATCTTCGCGGTGCCATACCATATAGCTAAAACATAGGTGGTCTCGACCACTGCCCTCTCTTCTAGAGAGTTCATCTTTGTGTTGTTTCCGTTTGTTTGCGCTTCTCTCTTTTGTGGTGTTGTGCTCTGGTGTTGCCGTGTTCTTGGTTGTTTCGGGTTTGTCTCGCATCTCTTAAGTTCTTCTTGGTTTTTGTCAGTCGTGCGTAAGCCACACTCTACCCCCTTGATCTTGCTTTAGGGCGCATGAGTGGTACTACCGCGGCAGTAGAGCGGTACTACCGCTTATAAGCGGTACTACCGTGCCTGCCGACACGGTACTAACGTGGAGCGGTACTACGGGGCACTGTTTCGCTCCAGATCTATACCCAAGCGGTACTACCGCGTGTTGAGCGGTATTACCGCTTAGGGCTGGGCGCGTGGGGTATGTATCGGGCAGGGGGAGTTACCACTCCCCCATACCCGTTCAGTTTACCCCATCCCCTCGTCCTCTCCTCTCTCAGGCGCCTCCCCAAGCATCGGAGGTCCGCCGCCAGGCCGCCGGATCCAGGCCGTCTCCTTCGTTTCCAACCGGTGGAATCGATCCCCACCTTCTCCTCTTGCCATGGATGCCGGTATTGCCCCCGTTATTCTCTCCCTTGATTCTCCTTCTTGAATCTAGGTTTTGGGTCATATTCGTTGCATTCATCGATTTATGAGTTGAATCGAGGCTTAGGAAGGACATGGGAGACTGCTAGACTCGGTAGATTGATGATTAGGTGTAGAAATATGGACTTTTGCATCTCTGGTAGTACCAGATCTTGCCGCGGTAGGTGTCAGCCCGCTCACAACTTCTCATGTGGTACTACCGCTCCACCCTGGCGGTACTACCGCTTATAAGTGGTACTACTGCTCTAGGGTGCGGTACTACCGCTTTGAGATGCCAATGCCCATGTTTCCCTGCCTAATTTTATGTCGTTGGAGTTTTTATTTCCTTGGCTTATGCACTCTTGTTCTTGTGGTTCTTGTGTGGGTGTGTTTCAGGTGGTAGTAGCTCCGGGCATCAGGCTTGCCATAAGAATCCAGACCATGTAACAGGTTCCAAGCGCTATCGCTCTTCAGATGTACCAGAAACTGCTGCTGCTACTGCTCCTGAGGGTGGTTCGTCTAAGCCGCCAAAGCGCAAGGCCAAGGTTCCAAAATTAAAGATCTCTGCTGGACGGAAGGGCGCTCATCAGATGTCTGGGATGGAGTTCTGTACCAAGAGGGAGCACAATCCCTACCATGTGGCTCAAGAGCCAGCTCTTCAGCAGAGTCCTTTCTGGAAAAGGTTCCAGCAGTCCATCTACCACGACATTTTGAAGCAGAAGAAGAACTTATTTGTGAAGTTCAAGTCCATCGATATCTCGCACATGGAGAAGGACTTGTGCTACTTTGCTAGGGCTCTGCAGAGGTGTGAGGAGTTGGATATCAAGAAGATCATTTCTTTCAACAAGGATTTTGATGCCGAGCTCATGGCCCAGTTCTTTTCCAAAGTTCACTTTGGGCATGATGAGGCCCGCACTCTTATTTGGATGACCAATGGCCATCATCTATCCTCACCGTGGAAGGACTTCATGGACAACTTATCATACAATGATGAGGGTGCCCAGACCCCACTTGGGTTTCGTCCTCATAAGGAGGTTGCTGCTTTGCATAAGGAGTTGCTTTGGCCACATTCTACTAGGAAGGTGTCTGAGAATGGGAATGTATCTTATGAGCTCTGCCCCTTTCTAGACATCATGCATCGGATCTTTTGGAACTCCTTGTTTCCTCGGGTCGGCAACTTGGATAAGGTGCACTCTTAACTTGTTGATATGTTACTATTCTGCCAGGAAGAGCAGGGCACTCAGTAGGTGCTTGATGTATCACATGTGATGTGGTCTGAACTCCATTCTGCTATCATGGAACACAAGTGCATCATTTATGGACCCTACCTTATGCAGCTTATCGAGGACACTTGGGCAACTAGGTTCCCAGACGAGGAGCTTGTCTTAGACAACATGGTTTCTCATGACACTATCGAGCTGTGTTATGAGGAGAAGTGGAGTACGTCTACTCCTGCACCTACAGAGCAGGAGACTGTCATATCTGATGATGATGATGACGGCGACGATGGAGGAGTATGTGCCCCCATCTGAGGAGCCATCTTGGGCTAAGAAGCTCAAGGAGAAGATGCAACGTCTGTTCTGCTTTTAGGCCAAGGGCCAGTACACGGCTCATAAGGAGGCCCAGATGGCTCGTCGTCGTGACAAGGCCATTATGAGGCAGGATGGCCTTGTCGCCTTGATGTTAACAGTGGCTCCGAGGAGAGGATTACTGATGAGGAGACTTGGACTAGACTGCACTGCCCATGGTCTGACACTGAGGAGGACACTAGAGCTCGTGCCTCTCCCCGTGCGGCAGAGGATTCTGAGGAGGAGGAGGAGCATGACTGGTGATGCCATGGAGATCTATTACCACTATCGTGTCTAGGTGTCGTTCCTTCCCCTTTGGTGTTTTGATGCCAAAGGGGGAGAGTTAGGGATTTGCATTTGGGATTTGTGTTTGCGTGTTTGTTCTCTCGTGTCGTCGTGTTTCGTGTTTCACACTTTTGTGTTTGGACTTTGTTCGGTCGTGAGTGAGACCATATAGTGTAAGACATATAAGAACTACCCTATCTTATCTACTTAAATCTCAGTACTTTGTTAACTTGTAAGATGCATCATAATTTGCCCTTATTTTATTGCTCTCATGCTAATCCTCGCTAAGCTATACTTGTTGTTATTCATATATGCAAGGATGTTGCGTGTCTATAAAATATAGGGGGACTGTTGATCCTAAATATGTGCACATAGCCTTTCATGCTATATTCTCCTTGGTGCACACATGTAGGGGGGGGGCGATATTTTTGTAGGGAGTTGGTTTCCTTAATTTCGAGTTACTATTTTTTGTGCAAATCATGTGTTGTCCTCAATCCACCAAAAAGGGGGAGATTGTTAGGGCATAGTTTTCGCTGGTTGGTTTTGGTGATTGATGACAATACATTTGCGGAATAATCGTCTGCATTAAGCTTTTTAGATTATCTAATATAAGGGCACTAAACGATTGTTGCCCCTCGAGGACTTCACTAAATACAGATTATTTTCCTTCGTTTCTTTTCGGTGGAATTGAGTCGTAGGGATAACCGTACTATCAAGAGGGGGTCCGTATGCGAAGAGTATGGGTGGAATCATCACGTACACATTATCCTTGCACCCTCACCTTCTTCTTGTTTCTTTGGAGTATCCGTGTTGTGCAAAATGAGTGGTGTTGTGTGTTAAGCGGTAGTACCGCAGCCCGGGCGGTAGTACCGCTGCAAGTACCGATGGTATTGCCGCCCCTGCTATGGTCTCGATATTTCGTGTCGGGTTTCCATAAAAGACCACGAAGGGGAGCGGTAGTAGGGACATCAGTTGGGCGCGTTATTACCGCTTGTAGGCGGTAGTACCGCTTCTACTGCTGCTCCAATTGCTGCTCTGCACTCTGCCCTCCTTTGTTTCCCAGCGGCTGTAGGGAGCAACAGTACCGCCTATAAGCAGTAGTACCGCCCTCAGGGCGGTAGTACCGCAGTAGTGCGTGTACTTCTCCTCCCTCTGTCCTGGTTGCCATATGCCTGCTTGCCACAACAGCAGTACCGCCGTGGAAACGGTAGTACCGCCCAGATGCGGGCTGCAGGCTAAATAATTGTTGGATATGTCTCCCCACTATATAAAGGGGTCTTCTTCTCCAAGAAGACTTACCTCTTCTCCCCCAAACTCCATTGTTGCTCCACAAGCTTATTTTCGCCCGATCTCTCTCCCTAGCCAATCAAACTTGTTGATTTTCTAGGGATTGGTTGAGAAGGCCCAGATCTACACTTCCACCAAGAGAAATTTGATTCCCCCACTTATCCCTTATGATCTTGTTACTCTTGGGTGTTTGAGCACCCTAGACGGTTGAGGTCACCGCGTATCACAGACGAGTCATAGTCATCTTACCCATGAGGCTTGGTTCACAAGTATCAAATGATTCATAATCAAGTGATTCCAAAAGCCCATCTGCATGGAGTTTCTTCATGCGCTTTACACAGATATGACCTAAACGGCAGTGCCACAAATATGTTGCACTATCATTATCAACTTTGCATCTTTTGGCATCAATATTATGAATATGTGTATCACCACAATCGAGATTCAACAAAAAATAGACCACTCTTCAAGGGTGCATGGCCATAAAAGATATTACTCAAAAAAAATAGAACAACTATTATTCTCTGATTTAAATGAATAACCGTCTCGCATCAAATAATCCAGATATAATGTTCATGCTCAACGCTGGCACCAAATAACAATTATTCAGGTCTGAAACTAATCCTGAAGGTAGATGTAGAGGTAGCGTGCTAATGACGATCACATCGACTTTGGAACCATTTCCCACGCGCATCGTCACCTTGTCCTTAGCCAATCTTAGTTTAATACGTAGCCCCTATTTTGAGTTACAAATATGAGCACCCGAACCAGTATCAAATACCCAGGCACTACTACGAGCATTAGTAAGGTACACATCAATAACATGTATATCAAATATACCTTTGTTCACTTTGCCATCCTTCTTATCCGCCAAATACTTGGGGCAGTTCCGTTTCGAGTGACCAGTCCCTTTGCAGTAGAAGCACTCAGTTTCAGGCTTAGCTCCAGACTTGGATTTCTTCCTCGGAGTAGCAACTTGCTTGCTATTCTTCTTGAAGTTCCCTTTCTTTCCCTTGCCCTTTTTCTTGAAACTACTGGTCTTGTTAACCATCAACACTTGATGCTCCTTTTTAATTTCTACCTCCGCAACTTTGAGCATTGCGAAGAGCTCGGGAATTGTCTTCTCCATCCTTGTATAAGTTGACTAAGGTTGCATTATTTTTGCACCACTGTGGATAGTCTTACCACCAAAGCCACATGACATGATTATGATTTAAATCCCAATGACTCCCACACACACACACACACAATACGGCATGCTTGTCACACGAATGCAGGAATGTATAAAAGGTTATTTTCCTCTCGTTGAACATAACGGGAGGGTTGTGCAGCTGGTTAGCCCGTTCGCTCATCAAACTTGAGGTCTCGAGTTCGATAACTACACTTGAGCATAATTCGTGCCAGGAGGATTCTTTGACTGGTCAAAATGGATGGATACGGAGCTATACGATCTCGTAGTGACCGTATAATCACCCCATCAATTATAAGCTGCAACCTCGGAGCTTGTTTTCTAGGGTTTGCACTCTTCACACTCTCTCCAGTATATATATACACGCTGGAGTCTCATCGCTTGTAGTTGTTCTCTTCACACTCTCTCACCCTCTCCAGATCTAAATAAGACTTTGTTGGCCTCTCTCTCTCCCCTCACTGCTGGTCTGCTTGTAGTTGCTCTCTTCACACTCTCTCACCCTCTCCAGATCTAAACAAGACTTTGTTGGCCTCTCTCTCTTCCCTCACTGCTGGTCAAAGAGCTGACAGGATCCGTCCGTCGGGAAGGGAAGGAGGCTTAACGCTGTCGCCGTCGGTGAGGAAGGGAATCCACTACCGGCACAGCTGTTCACTTTCACCCAGCGGCGGCGCGGGAGGGCCTCCGACCCCTTGTTCTTCACCGCCGTACATAGTGTGGGTCGAACGGCCTTCGGTCGCCCACCGAACCACACCCCAAGAACCATAAGGTATAATTTACTTACTCCACATGCATTGCTCTAGCTGCATGTGGGCTTTTTCCGCTTCTGCACTCGAATCTAGGTGTTGGATCAAACAGGAAAGTAGTGGCGAATGTTGTATACCATGAATCTAGGACGTGGTTCAAAAAGGAAAGGAATGAGGGAAAGTAGTGGGAAAAGTTGTATATCATGAATCTAGGACGTGGTTCAAAAAGGAAAGGAAGGGGAAAGTAGTGGCGAAAGTTGTATCGCATGAATCTAAGACGTGGTTCAAAGAGGACAGGAATGGGGGAAAGTAGTGGGGAAAGTTGTATAGCATAAATCTAGGGCGTGGAGAGGAAAGGAAGTGGGGAAAGTACTAGTACAGACTGGCTATTCAACACCTACGTTGGTTGAAAAGGGAAAACAATGACAAACACAGTACGCACATATGTAACGAACAGATCTTTTGTTTTGGGGGACAAGGCTGTAGAGCTTGAGCAGGACTAGATTTGCTGCGCTCACATAGGGAAAGGTGTCTAAAGATAACAAAACTGGGACCAACACAAATATGCTCCTTGGTTGTTTGTTCTTTGTTGCAACAGACTGTGCATCACCCCAGTACATCGGTAGATGGACATTGTGCTGGTGCGTCCACTGTCCCGTGCAACTCTTTAGCTGTTGTTAATCTAAGGCCCTGTTTGGTTAAAAACTCCCTAGTCCCTACTTGTTTGGTTCCAGGGACTAAACATGGACTAGAGGTTATTAAATGACATGCTAAAAGACCATGTTACCCCTAGTAATGAACTAATAGAGACAAGGTGCCATGCGTGGCAGGGGCAAGTATTGGAAAAAGTCCCAAAAGGACTCTCCCTCGGGGTCTTCTTTCTTTAGTCCCAAATGCCCACTTTTAGTCCCTAAAAGTCCCTCCTGTTTGGTTTAGATGGGACTGACACGGAGTTTTTTTAGTCCCTCCGCCAAAATGTCCCTGTAAACAAGCACCCTCTAATAATGCCGCTGGAAAATTGATGCAATGCCACAATTAAAAGCAAATTACAGGTTTAACGAATTTTATTGTTAATATAATCTCTCTGTTGATATTAATCAATGCCACCGTTTGAGAAATGCTACTGTCTTGCTTTATTTCCCATTTAGATAAGGTAGATGCTTCTTTTTGTTGGCTTCTGTGTCATCCACCGTTATTGATCACTAGCTGTTTCCTTTGCACCTCTGTGTAAACAGGGTTATCTACTTTACCTCGTTGCCATTGTGACCTTTTGTTGCACTGCACAAAACACTTTTGTTTTAAGAGTGTTTTGTGCAGTTCAACCAAAATGTCACACTGACAACGTTGCTTGCTTGCTTGATCTTAGTGGAACTGCACAAGCGGAGATCTTACTTCCTATCCTTGTTGGCAAATTTGGTTAAGATCTTCTTCTTGTGAGTTGTTTGAATTCCGCATCATGAGAGGTCAGTACTAGCCTTCTTTCACATTGAAGGCGAAGCTTGTCTATTACTGAACCAAGTGATGAAGGGGAAGAACAAGTGGAAGAAAAACAAAAATCAACTCCTCATGCTGTAAAGAAGCACTAGAACTGTGATGACACAAGTAATGATATAGTTTTGCATCTTAATTTATTGCTATGGCTGGAACGAGCAATTTTTTTGCCACTAATTTGATGCCACTCTTAATGTAATACGTAATTATCTCCACTTGTGCAATCAGGGATCTTCTTTGAAGATACCATATATTTTAGTGGAACTGCACAAGAAGATGTTGGAAACATTAATCTAATCGAGGAGTATATAGTAAGCATGGCCACCACAGTAGATAGCAAGAGATGGTTCCGGAGAAGTGCTTCATCTGTATGCTCTACACAATAAGCCTCCTGACACAGGTTGGTACTCGCCCACTGATTTCATCCATATGACTGCGCTTTGTCATCTCTATTGGTGTTGTGCTACTATTTAGATACTGTCATCAAAAAGTGGTATTATCCTTGAGAAGTGCTTTATCTGTGCTGTTTTAAATATTTCCTTTCCTTTTTTTTCGAGTAAACAGGGATGCTAGCATTTAATTATCCTCTTGTCTTTGCACAACAGGATCATCCTCCTCTGAAGAAGAATATGGAGTATGTGAAGTGACTAGTTCTGGTTATGCCAGGATGAAGAAGCCCTGTCTATCTTCTCATCAAAAGGAGCAGTTGAAGGATGGTTACATTACCCCCCACAAGACCAAACTAACTTCAGCTCAGAAGGACTGACAAATCTCCATTTTCTTGTTGTGATGCGCGAGTACAATGTTGTTCTAGGATTCGTTCCGGTGAGCTCCATTTTTCTAAACGTGTGCTCTACATGGACCATGTAGGTGCATGTTTAAACTGTCAATTCATAGTACAGTTTGCTTTATACTAATCACTTTTTTTCTATTTGTGCAACCAGGGGTGCTCAGCTTGATTTCAATGGGAACTGCAAAAAATGTTCATGAATACATCGAATCATTCATTTCCACCACAAGAAAGGAGGTGCCGATAAGTTCAAGGCGTTGCAACATATAAGGGCGAAATCATCCAAGCTATGCGCGAATTTGGTTGATTTTGGTGGAACTGCAAAAAAGAACAGCTGGTTTATTTAGCACGAGGTGCCATGTCAATGTCCGAACTGATGGCAAACCCTGCCCATTCCACAATCGTAGGCATTTGATATTCTGGAATAGGAAAACCTTGTCAAATTTTGCTCATTTATTTTAGCAAGAAGACATGCGTTTGATATTTTCGAATGGGATGCCCTTTACTGTCAGCAGCATCGATCCATTTTTTCTTGTTCTTTAGTTGTGAAGTAAATATTGGCTCTGACATGTGAATCGCTGAGATGCATAATCATCGATTGTTTTGAATGTTCTCTATGAATTGCCAGGCATGTGTGTTCGATTGCAATGTACAGTAACGCTAAAAAGCTGCTCAAACTCTTTGTACTCCTTCTGTTCCTTTTTACTTTGCACATTGTGAAAGTGCATACTTTTTCCTATAAGATTGGTCAAAGTAGAGATACTTTGACTGCAGACATAACTTGTATGCAGACTAGAAAGGACCGGAGGGAGTACATGTGAAACTGCTGCAAACGAGGTGATCACCCTGGGAATAATGCTAGTATGTATTGTTTTGCATGTTCATCCAATGCCAGTGATACAAGAATTCGAACTAATCAAAATAAATTCATTCATACGCGGTCGGATTTCATATAAACATGCCGGATTTCATTACATTTCATACATTCTTCAACAAAAAAGGGGTGCGCTGGAGGTACAATTAATTAACCGAAGCTACCCACCTGTGTCCGGCTGAGCCGAATAGAAGCTTCAGTGACATAACTGCTGGTGCAGTTGCGTAACTGACATGTGGCCCAGATGCCTGTTGGGCCCACGTGTCAGTCAGCCAACTGCACCACCAGTTAACTAGAAGCAGCGTCCTTCTCCAACATAGTTCTCCGACTCCATGTCGTCGCCAAGAAGCTAATCGGCCGGAGGATAGCAGCGGTGGCCTTACTTGGACCCGTGCGGCGGCGACCTACCGTGTTCTACTCTTCCTTGTTTTCTGTGTGGCGCGGCCTCGTTGGCAGCGGGGCGGGGCCTCGGCGGAGCCGGCAATGTCCTCTGTCTCGTTGCCGATGTAGCAGCGGAAATCCTCCCCCTCGTTGCCGGTAGGGTGGGGCCTCGGTGGAGCCGGTGGTGTCCTCTGCCTCATTGTTGGCGCCGCGGGGCCTCGGCGGAGCCAGCGGTGTCCTCTGCCTCGTTGTTG
Source organism: Secale cereale (assembly GCA_902687465.1). NCBI lineage: Eukaryota > Viridiplantae > Streptophyta > Magnoliopsida > Poales > Poaceae > Secale > Secale cereale. The sequence goes on from LR738714.1 coordinate 598,855,012, forward strand.
GCGCCGCGGGGCCTCGGCGGAGCAGGGCCTCGTCGACGCCAGCGGAGTGGGGACTCGTCGGAGCCGGCATTGTCCTCTGCCTTGTCCTCGATCTCGCCAAACAGCGCCTCGCCCGCTTCATCGCCCTCTTTGTAGGCGGCCGCAGACTCCGCCACCCGCATGCGATACCGCCAGCGCTCGAGGCGGCCCTCGCGGGTGGATCGGTACGAGTTGAGCAGCACCTCCTGCTCCGCCCGCTCCGCGGCGATCTGCTCCTCCACCTGCAGGTGCTCCTGGAGGAGATGGTGGTTGTAGGCGGCGTCGGCCTGCGCCTCCCGAAACTGCTCCTCACGCTTCTGCCTCACTGTGTCCATATATTGGGCACGGGCATCGCCGATGGTCATGGTGCAATGCACCGGTGAGGATGGCGCGGAGGAGGGGGTTGTCGCCGGATCGTCGATTACCATGTTCTCCATTGGGACGTCGTCATCCTCTGGCTGCCTACCGACCAGCCAGTCGGTAGCAATGGCTGCCATCTCCTTGTGGTCCATCATCCGCCCGTCTCAGAGAGCGCTAGAGCGCGAGGAACCCATGGTGGGCAGTAGTGGTGTGGACAGGAGAATAGGAACAAATGCGGATGACTGCGGCTATGGCCGGCACAACAGTTTATATAGCAATGGTGGGCGGCGGAGGGACGGACGTGTGGCGCCGGAGTAGCCGCCTTGGCAATCGCGTATCATTAATGTGGGCGGCAGAAGGACGGACAGACGACACTTGTGTCGTTTGAAGGCGGAGAAACCGTATGCACCGGGAAGCGGGGCGGGCGGCGCTGACCGTTTCAGGCGGAAAGCACGCGCGGGCGAGGGAGGCGGTCTGGGTGGGCCAGGGCAGTCAGACTCTTGCTTGGCAGCGGGTTGGTCCAGCAGCCGGACATGCTGGCTTGCCAGCTACCTTGCCGAGCTGAGCGACGACAATCAGACGATGTACGTAGCTTCCGACCAGGAGCCGGCGCCACTGTCCAAGTCGGTTCATGTCGTGTTCACCATAGAGCAGGTGCGGCCGCACTTTGACGCCCTAATGGCGGAAGAGCTACCAGCGCAGGAGGATCTGTGCTGCAATCTCCGTCTCCTCAACGAGCACCGGTGAACAAGCGAACGACAATGCCGTCGTGGCCATGTGGCCCTATGATCCTGGCTTCCCGAATGAGCAGCGGGCGCTGTATCAGACCATCCGTAGGGCCCGCGAGGCACTCTCCGTCGTCCTTCGAGTTGTTGCGCTCGCCGTGGCGCCGCTGTCTCGCGTTGTCAACATGGGTTATGGACATGAGGACGAGGAGATGACTTTACTTGGAGAGGATGACAGTGGGGACCCACCAGGGCCATAGCCGCACATACGCAAGTGCCTCCTTATTAGTATATAAAACTATTTTTTTCTTGCTCCTGGTTTCCTGACATCACGGTCCCACACCATTGTCAACCTATGTAGTCAATAAACGAGAGAATTGCACAAGAAGCGGCCGACAGTTGGGACCAAGCAGCTCGAGCAGTATTTGTGTTTTTGAGGTGTGAGCACTGTAGAGTTTTTCTTGAGCGATGTTTAGCCCAGATATTAATTTTTCTCCTCTGAACAACAACGAAAACATCGATGCAGCTATTAACTGGCGAGCTGTGGCACGTCTAGCCCAAGCCAGATATCTAGCCCAGATATTATTATTTTTCAAGCTGAAAATGGCTAGCACAGCTATACTTTTTTTTAGGAATACCCACGCAAGGTCAAGTTGTTCTTCTCCGCCCCGCTGGGCTGCAAATCTTTCCTAGGAGGGATGCATTAGGCTTAACAAGAAAATGGGCTTTAAGAAATAATAAATGGGATGTAATTATAAAAATTGGACCGTAACTATAAAAAATGCACCAAACACGTAATTACTTTATAAAATATTATTTTTGGATATTGAAAATTTTAATTTCATTAATTGTTGCGAGCGCAATGTTTCGTTTGATTTTTACGTAATATAATTTTATATTGAATTTGTATTTAATCTGACTAGAAATATCGGGATAAAAATATTTCGGATCCCATCAAAATGTGGGAAATTTATTGAATTCTATTTTGAACGGTTGGTTGAAATGGTTTGTACTTTTAACAAACTGTAAATGGGCTGTAGTAAATTCCATTAGAATTCAAAAATTGGCCGCACATTCTTACAAATCTCAAATGGGCTATAAGTTCTCTGCCACACACTTGTGGCCTTACTAAGTTGACGCGTCCCCTCAAAAAAAAAGTTGACGCGTATGCAAGGCTTTGTCAACTTATAGTCAACACACGGTTCTAGCAGCAGTTGCCGTTGGATGTCCATCCAATGGATGTCGTGCTTCTTCTTCAATCTCAGATATTCTAGCTTCACCCGCCCAAAAAATGTTTCCTCCCCCTGACATCTGGGGCGCACCATTTCAGAAGCTGTCCCGTGGGCCTACTAAGTTGACGCGTACCAAGGGCTTTGTCAACTTAGTCAATATAAACGATTCTAGCTGCAGTGACCGTACGATGTCCATCCAACGGCAGTCGTGCTTCTTCAACCTCTGGTCTTCTTGCTCCAGCCGCCCAAAGCAGCGCCGGTCGTGCCGCTTGCTCCTGCCTCCCGTGGCTAGCTGTGCTGCCGCATAGGCCTCACTACGCCCTAGTACTCCCACCGCTGGCCAAGCCATCCCTCTACTCATCCACACCCCCTGTTATTCCTCGGCGATGGCAGCCTCACACCGCAGCCGAACCAGTGAACCCTCGTACTCCTCTCCGCGCGGGCTTCCACTGCCGTGTCTTCCCCGGCTCTGCGTCGTCCCCTTCCTAGGCCTCGCCGTCGTCCACCGCCCTGGTGCTCTCGGTGTGGCGTGGTCAACGTGGTCAAGGAACGACTTCCATCGCACGTGGACTGTACGTGGAGAGGCTGACAGCTGGGTCCACGACGACAGCAAGGAAGTGCCTCCTTATTATGCGGAAAATAATGATTCCTCCACCTGATAGCAGGGACCCACCGGACGGGCCACCGTATTTCGCAAAAAACGTTTCCCCCCTGACTGATGGGCCACCGTATTGCGTGAAAAAAATGTTCCCCCCGCTGTCAGCTCGGACCCACCGGAAGTGCCTCCTTATTACGCACAAAATAATGAATACTCCCCCTGCTGGTTGGGACCCACCTTGGTGGGAGGCTGACTTGTGGGCCTACTAAGTTGACGGGGACGGTGTGCTTTGTCAACTTAGTCAATATGAACGATTCTAGCTCCAGTGACCGTACGATGTCCATCCAATGGCCGTAGTGCTTCTTCAACCTCCGGTCTTCTTGCTCTAGCCGCCCAAAGCAGCGCCGGTCGTGCCGCATGCTCCTGCCTCTCGTGTCCGGCTGTGCTGCCGCGGAGCTCTCACCGCCCCTACTATTCCCAACGCTGGCTAGGCCCTGCGGCAACGGCAGCCTCACACCGCAGCCGAACCAGTGAACCCTCATACTCCTCTCCGCGTGGGCTTCCACTGCCGCGTCTTCTCCTGCTCCATGTCGTCCCCTTCCTAGGCCTCTCCGTCATCCACTGCCCTGGTGCTCTCGGCACGGCGTGGTCAACGTGGTCAAGGAACGACTTCCATCAGAAGAGTACTGTACGTGGAGAGGCTGACAGCTGGGTCCACGGCCGCAGCAAGGAAGTGCCTCCTTATTACGCGCAAAATAATTATTCCTCCGCCTGACAGCGGGGACCCACCGGACGGGCCACCATATTTCATGAACAAAATGTTTCCCCCTGATTGCTGGGACCCACCAGCTACATCTTCGCACGCAAGGAAGTGTTTCCGGGCAAAAAACAAATGATTCGCCCCCCTGACTGCTGGGACCCACCAGCTACATCTTCGCAGGCAAGGAAGTGCCTGACAGTCGAGACCCACCTGGTCGAAGCGTACATAGCATTGTCATTCTGGTCGCGAACGTTTACGTACATACTGGTCGATGTAGAGGCGCGCACGTGTCAAAGTAGAGGCGCACACGTAGCACGTACAAGTACGTACAGCGGCAAGTGTGCAAGAAAGAAATACGGTCATGTACGTACATACGGGCAGGGTCTCGAACGCCTACTTGCGCATACGTACGGCCAGGGCTAGGGTACATGGCTGGGTTGGAACGAAGAAACAACATCGTCATCGTGTTCATGGGGAGCCAACCGGCTGGGTCGGGACAGAATGCATTGTCGTGTTCATCGGGAGGGCTTGGATGGAACAGCCGATGGAAACGAGGTCTGGCATACCACAGAACGGAGGAAACGGCCTTGTGTTCGACCGGCCACGTTCAAAACGGGATCCTGTTCATTGGGAGGGGTCCGACGTACCGCAGAACGGATGAAACGGACCTCCTACGGTCGAAACGGGGGTCATGTTGATCGGGAGAGGTGTGGCGTACCGCAAAACGGAGGAAACCGACTTATGTTGGAGCGCTAAGGTCGAAACGGGGGTCTTGTTCATCGGGAGGGGTGTGGCGTACCGCAAAACGGAGGAAACGGACTTGTGTTGGAGCACTACGGTCGAAATAGGGGTCCTGTTCATCGGGAGGTGTGTGGTGTACCGCAAAACGGAGGAAACGAACTTGTGTTGGAGCGCTACGGTCGAAACGGGGGTCCTATTCATCGGGAGGGGTGTGGCGTACCGCAAAACGGGACTCCACGGGATACTGTTCATCACCACCGTCGACCCCCTCCAGCCTCCACGGGCTACTGTTCATCGACCGTCGACCTCCTCCAGCCTCCACCTGCGACTGTACAGCCTCCACCACGCACTACTCCACCGGATACTGTTTAACCAGCCCTTTCCACGGGCTCCTGTTGAACCACCCCTCCATGGGCTACTGTTCATCCAGCCCTCCACCGTCTACTGTTCATCCAGCCCTCCATGGGGGGTCCTGTTCATGCAGCCCTCCACGGGGTCCTGTTCATGCAGCCCCAACCGGCTCAATCGAGCGAGGTCGTATTCATGCAGAGGCAACACCACGGGGTCCTATTCAGCCACCCCCACCGGGAACTGTTCATCCAACCCCCCCAGCAACGCTCACTGTTCATGCAGAGGCAGCATCGATCGGCTTCAGCTAGCAGCAGTAGCGAAGGAATCGCTCGATCGGGTTCAGTTAACAGCCATCGACCGATCGCTTGGGTTCAGTAATGCATAGCCTGCAGTGCAATTGCTCGGGTTCAGTTAGAGCCCAACGCCTCGCACTGATGTCTACTACACAACCTTCTTCTTGTATACGTTGTTGGGCCTCCAAGTGCAGAGGTTCGTAGGACAGTAGCAAATTTCCCTCAAGTGGATGACCTAAGGTTTATCAATCCGTGGGAGGCATAGGATGAGGATGGTCTCTCTCAAACAACCCTGCAACCAAATAACAAATAGTCTCTTGTGTCCCCAACACACCCAATACAATGGTAAATTGTATAGGTGCACTAGTTCGGCGAAGAGATGGTGATACAAGTGCAATATGGATGGTAGATATAGGTTTTTGTAAACTGAAAATATAAAAACAGCAAGGTAGCAAGTGGTAAAAGTGAGCATAAATGGTGTTGCAAGGATAGGAAACAAGGCATAGGGTTCATACTTTCAGTAGTGCAAGTTCTCTCAACAAGGATAACATAATTGGATCATATTACTAGCCCTCAACATGCAACAAAGAGTCACTCCAAAGTCACCAATAGCGGAGAACAAACGAAGAGATTATGGTAGGGGTACGAAACCACCTCAAAGTTATTCTTTCTGATCGATCTATTCAAGAGTCCGTAGTAATGATCAATCTATCATAGAGTTCGTACTAGAATAACACCTGAAGATACAAATCAACCGAAACCCTAATGTCACCTAGATACTCCATTGTCACCTCAAGTATCCGTGGGCATGATTATATGATATGCATCACACAATCTCAGATTCATCTATTCAGCCAACACAAAGTACTTCGAAGAGTGCCCCAAAGTTTCTACCGGAGAGTCAAGATGAAAACGTGTGCCAACCCCTATGCATAGATTCCCAAGGTCACGGAACCCGCAAGTTGATCACCAAAACATACATCAAGTGAATCACGTGATATCCCATTGTCACCACAGATAAACACATGCAAGACATACATCAAGTGTTCTCAAATCCTTAAGGACTTAATCCGATAAGATAACTTCAAAGGGAAAACTCAATCCATTACAAGAGGGTAGAGGGTAACAAGCATCATAAGATCCAACTAAAATAGAAAAGCTCGCGATACATCAAGATTGTGCCATCTCAAGAACACGAGAGAGAGAGAGAGAGAGATCAAACACATAGCTACTGATACATACCCTCAGCCCCGAGGGTGGACTACTCCCTCCTCGTCATGGAGAGCGCCGGGATGATGAAGATAGCCACCGGCGAGGGATTCCCCCCTCCTGCAGGGTGCCAGAACTGGTCTAGATTGGTTTTCGGTGGCTACAGAGGCTTTCAGCGGCGGAACTCCCGATCTAGGTTAATTTCCGGAGGTTTCTGTATTTATAAGAATTTTTGGCGTAGGTCTCACGTCAGGGGGGTCTCGAGGCTGTCCACGAGACAGGGGCACACCACCACTTGGGGTCGGCGCGCTCCCCACCCTCGTGGGCAGCCCGTGGCTCTCCTCGCCCAACTCTTTTACTTCAGGGGCTTCTTTTGGTCCAGAAAAAATCATCAAAAACTGGCACGTCAATTGGAGTCCGTTTGGTATTCCTTTTCTGTAAAACTCAAAAACAAGGAAAAAAACAAAAACTGGCACTGGGCTCTAGGTTAATAGGTTAGTCCCAAAACTCATATAAAAGTGTATGTTAAAGCCCATAAAACATCCTAGAAGGATAATATAATAGCATGGAACAATAAAAAAATATAGATATGTTGGAGATGTATCAGCATCCCCAAGCTTAATTCCTGCTCGTCCTCGAGTAGGTAAATGATAAAAACAGAATTTTTGAAGTAGAATGCTAACCAACATAGTTTTCAATGTAGTTCTCTTAATTGTGGCATGAATGTTCAGATCTGAAAGATTCAAGACAAAAGTCTATATTGACATAAGAAATAATAATACTTCAAGCATACTAACAAAGCAATCATGTCTTCTCAAAATACTATGGCTGAAGAAAGTTATCCCTACAAAATCATATAGTCTGGCTATGCTCCCTCTTCATCACACAAAATATTCATATCATGCACAACCCCGGTTTCAGCCAAGCACTTGTTTTCATACTCAATTCTTTCAAACCTTTCAACTTTCACGCAATACATGAGCGTGAGCCATGGATATAGCACTATGTGGAATAGAGTGGTGGTTGTGGAGAAGACAAAAAGGAGGGAGATAGTCTCACATCGACTAGGCGTATCAACGGGCTATGGAGATGCCCATCAATAGATATCAATGTGAGTGAGTAGGGATTGCCATGCAACGGATGCACTAGAGCTATAAATGTATGAAAGCTCAACAAAAGAAACTAAGTGGGTGTGCATCCAACTTGCTTGCTCACGAAGACCTAGGGCACTTGAGGAAGCCCATCGTTGGAATATACAAGCCAAGTTCTATAATGAAAATTCCCACTAGTATATAAAAGTGACTAAACATGAGACGCTCTATCATGAAGAACATGGTGCTACTTTGAAGCACAAGTGTGGAAAAAGATAGTAGCAATTGTCCCTTCTCTCTTTTCTCTCATTCTTTTGGAGGGGCTTTCTCTCTTTTTTTATTTAGACCCTCTCTATTTTTTTGGACCATCTCCTTTTTTTATTGGCTTTTCCTCACATGGGACAATGCTCTAATAATGATGATCATCACACTTATATTGATTTACAACTCGATATTACAACTCGATACTAGAACAAAGTATGACCTATATGAATGCCTCCGGCGGTGTACCGGGATGTGCAATGAATCAAGAGTGACATGTATGAAAAATTATGCATGGTGGCTTTTCCACAAATACGATGTCAACTACATGATCATGCATGGCAATATGACAATGTGAAGCGTGTCATATGAACGGAACGGTGGAAAGTTGCATGGCAATATATCTCGGAATGGCTATGGAAATGCCATGATAGGTAGGTATGGTGGCTGTTTTGAGGAAGATATATGGTGGGTGTATGGTACCAGTGAAAGTTGCACGGTATAAGAGAGGCTAGCAATGGTGGAAGGGTGAGAGTGCATATAATCCATGGACTCAACATTAGTCATAAGAACTCATATACTTATTGCAAAAATTTACAAGTCATCAAAACAAAGAAATCAACGCATGCTCCTAGGGGGGAGGTTGGTAGGAGTTAACCATCGCGCGCCCCCAACCTCCACACAAAGGTTGACACTCTACAAATACCTCGTGCTCTAACTTCGTCACATAGCGGTTCACCATACGTGCATGCTACGGGAATCACTAACTTTAACACAAGAATTTCTCAATTTCATAATAACTCCACTAGCATGACTCTAATATCACTATCCTCATATCTCAAAACAATTATGAAGCATCCAACTTCTCATCATATTCAATGCACTTAGTATGAAAGTTTTTACTACATTGATATTGGATGTCTATCATGTGAAGGCTAGTTATATAGCCAAAGCACATTACCATGCTGTTCTAATAGACTCGCAAAAGGATATAAGTGAAGCATGAGAGTTCATCTATTTCTTCAAAATAAAACCACCGCCATGCTCTAAAAGATATAAGTGAAGCACTAGAGCAAACAACAAACTACTCCGAAAGATATAAGTGAAGATCAATGAGTAGTTGAATAATTATGTAACTATGTGAAGACTCTCTAACATTTAAGAACTTCAGATCTTGGGATATTATTCAAATAGAAAGCAAAACAAACTAAAATAAATTGACGCTCTAAGAAAAACACATATCATTTGGTGAATAAAAATATAGCTTCGAGTATAGTTACCGATAGATGAAGACGAAAGAGGGGATGCCTTCCCGGGGCATCCCCAAGCTTAGGCTTTTGGTTGTCCTTGAATTTTACCTTGGGGTGAATTGGGCATCCCAAAGCTTAGGCTCTTGCCACTCTTTGTTCCATAGTCCATCAAAGCAATACTCAAAACTTGAAAACTTCACAACACAAAACTTAGACAAAAATCTCGTGAGCTCCGTTAGTATAAGAAAATAAATCACTACTCAAAGGTACTGCATTGAATTCATTTTTTGTTTATATTGGTGTTAAACCTACCGTATTCCAACTTATCTATGATTCATACTTCCCAATACTACTCATAGATGCATTGAAATAAGCAAACAACACACGAAAAACAAAATATGTCAAAAAACAGAACATTCTGTAGTAATCTGTAGCTTTCCCATACTTCTGTAACTCCAAAAAATTTGAAATAAATTGGTAAACGTGAGGAATTTGTCTATTAATCATCTGCAAAAATAATCAACTAAATAGCACGCTCCAATAAAATCTGGTGACCATTCTAGCGAGCGCTAATGATTCTGTTTTTCACAACACGATCATATAAACTTCACACAAGTCTTCCCAAAGGTTCTACTTGGCACAATCACTAATTAAAACACAAAACCACATCTAAACAGAAGCTATATGCAATATTTATTCCTAGACAGAAGCAAAAACAAAGAAACTAAAATAAAGTTGGGTTGCCTCCCAACAAGCGCTATCGTTTAACGCCCCTAGCTAGGCACAATGATTTCAATGATGCTCCCATAAAAGATAAGAATTGAAACATAAAGAGAGCATCATGAAGAATATGACTAGAACATTTAAGCCTAACCCACTTCCTATGCATAGGGATTTTGTAAGCAAACAACTTATGGGAACGATAATTAACTAGCATAGGAAGGCAAAGCAAGCATAGCTTCAAAATTTTAAGCACATAGAGAGGAAACTTGATATTATCGCAATATGTAGAAGCATGTGTTCCTCCCTTAAAATAATTTTCAGTAGCATCATAAATGAATTCAACAATATAACCAGCACATAAAGCATTCTTTTCATGATCTACTTGCATAGAAATTTTACTACTCTCCACATAAGCAAAATTCTTCTCATTCATAGTAGTGGGAGCAAACTCAACAAAATAACTATCATGTGAATCATAATCCAATTGAAAACTAAAATCATGATGACAAGTTTCATGGTTATGTTTTTTTATAGCATACATGTCATCACAATAATCATCATAAATAGTGAAGGAAATATGCCCTAGAGGCAATAATAAAGTTGTTATTTATATTTCCTTATATCATGATAAATGTTTATTATTCATGCTAGAATTGTATTAACCGGAAACTTAGTACATGTGTGAATACATAGACAAAACAGAGTGTCCCTAGTATGCCTCTACTAGACTAGCTCATTAATCAAAGATGGTTATGTTTCCTAGCCATAGACATGAGTTGTCATTTGATCAACGGGATCATATCATTAGGAGAATGATGTGATGGACAAGACCCATCCGTTAGCTTAGCACTATGACCGTTTAGTTTTACTGCTATTGCTTTCTTCATGACTTATACATGTTCCGATGACTATGAGATTATGCAACTCCCGAATACCGCAGGAACACCATGTGTGCTATAAAACGTCACAACGTAACTGGGTGATTATAAAGATGCTCTACAGGTGTCTCCGAAGGTGTTCGTGGTGTTGGCATAGATCAAGAATAGGATTTGTCACTCCGAGTGTCGGAGAGGTATCTCTGGGCCCTCCCGGTAATACACATCATAATAAGCCTTGTAAGCAAACGACTAATGAGTTAGTCACGGGATGATGTATTACAGAACGAGTTAAGAGACTTGCCGGTAACGAGATTGAACTAGGTATTGAGATACCGACGATCGAATCTCGAGCAAGTAACATACTGATGAAAAAGGGAACAACATATGTTGTTATGCGGTTTGACCGATAAAGATCTTAGTAGAATATGTAGGAGCCAATATATCCAGGTTCCGCTATTGGTTATTGACCGGAGATGAGTCTCGTCATGTCTACATAGTTCTCGAACCCGTAGGGTCCGCACGCTTAACGTTTGATGACGATCGGTATTATGAGTTTATGAGTTTTGATGTACCGAAGGTAGTTCGGAGTCCCGGATGAGATCACGAACATGACGAGGAGTCTCGGAATGTCCGAGACGTAAAGACTGATATATTGGATGAATATATTCGGACATCGGAAGTGTTCTGGAAAAGTTTCGGATTTAACGGAGTGCCGGAGGGGGTTACCAGAACCCCCCCGAGGCAGTATGGGCCATAGTAGGCCATTGATGGAAAGAGAGAGGCAGCCCATTGGGCTGGCCGCACCCTCCCCCTAGGGATCCTAGTTAAACTAGGAAAGGGGGGAGGCGCCCCTCTTCTTCCTTCTTCTCTCCCCCTTCCTTTCCTACTCCTAGTAGGAATAGGAAAGGGGATTCCTATTCCTACTAGGAGTGGGAATCCTACTCCCTGGCACGCCCCAAGGGCCTAGCCGCACCTCCCCCTTGCTCCTTTATATACGGGGGCAGGGGGCACCCAAAGACACAGAAGAAACATTGTTCTAGCCGTGTGCGGTGCCCCCCTCCACAGAAACGCACCTCGGTCATACCGTTGCAGTGCTTAGGCGAAGCCCTGCGCCGGTAACTTCATCATATCCGTCACCATGCCATCGTGCTGACAAAACTCTCCCGTGAAGCTCAACTGGATCAAGAGCTCGTGGGACGTCATCAAGTTGAACGTGTGCTGAACGCGGAGGTGCCGTATGTTCGGTGCTTGATCGGTTGAAACGCGAAGAAGTTCGACCACATCAACCGCGTCACTAGACGCTTCCGCTTTCGGTCTACGAGGGTACGTAGACAAACTCTCCCCTCTCGTTGCTATGAATCTGGTAGATAGATCTTGCGTGATCGTAGGAAATTTTTAAAATACTATGTTCCCCAACAGTGGCATCATGAGCCAGGTCTATGGGTAGATGATATGCATGAGTAGAAAACAAGTGAGTTGTGGACGATAATAGGCATACTGCTTACTAGCATGTCATACTTTGGTTCAGCGGTATTGTGAGATGAAGCGGCCCGGACTGACATTACGCGTACGCTTACGCGAGACTGGTTTCACCATTATGAGCACTCGTTTCTTAAAGGTGACTGGCGGGTGTCTGTCTCTCTCACTTTAGCTGAATCAAGTGTGGCTACGCCCGGTCCTTGTGAAGGTTAAAACAGCACATACTTGACAAAAAAACATTGTGGTTTTGTATGCGTAGGTAAGAACGGTTCTTGCTAAGCCCGTAGCAGCCACGTAAAACTTGCAACAACAAAGTAGAGGATGTCTAACTTGTTTTTGCAGGGCATGTTGAGATGTGATATGGTCAAGACATGATGAGTTATACGTTATTGTATGAGATGATCATGTTTTGTAAAGTTATCGGCAACTGGCAGGAGCCATATGGTTGTCGCTTTATTGTATGAAATACAGTCGCCATGTAATTGCTTTACTTTATCACTAAGCGGCAGCGATAGTCATGGAAGCAATAGTTGGCAAGATGACAACGATGCTATGATGGAGATCAAGGTGTCATGCCGGTGATGAAGGTGATCATGACAGTGCTTTGGAGATGGAGATCAAAAGCACAAGATGACGATGGCCATATCATGTCACATATTTTGATAGCATATGATGTTTATCTTATTATGCTTCTTATTTTGCTTAGTACGGCGGTAGCATTATAAGATGATCCCTTTCAAAATTTCAAGGTATAAGTGTTCTCCCTGAGTATGCACCGTTGCGAAAGTTCGTCATGCCGAGACACACGTGATGATCGGGTGTGATAAGCTCTACGTTCACATACAACGGGTGTAAGCCAGTTTTGCACACGCAGAATACTCAGGTTAAACTTGACGAGCCTAGCATATGCAGATATGGCCTCGGAACACTGGAGACCGAAAGGTCGAGCGTGAATCATATAGTAGATATGATCAACATAAGATGTTCACCATTGAAAACTACTCCATCGCACGTGATGATCGGACATGGTTTAGTTGATTTGGATCACGTGATCATTTAGATGACCAGAGGGATGTATTTCTAAGTGGGAGTTCTTTAAGTATTATGATTAATTGAACTTTAATTTATCATGAACTTAGTCCTGATAGTTTTTGCATATCTATGTTGTTGTAGATCAATGGCCCATGCTACCGTTCCTTCGAATTTTAATGCATTCCTAGAGAAAGCTAAGTTGAAAGATGATGGTAGCAATTACACAGACTGGGTGCGTAAGTTGAGGATTATCCTCATTGCTGCACAGACGAATTATGTCCTTGAAGCACCGCTAGGTGACAAGCCCCCTCCCGCTACTGTAGATGCTTTGAACGTCTGGCAGACGCGGTCTGATGACTACACGATAGTTCAGTGTGCCATGCTTTACGGCTTAGAACCGGGACTTCAATGACGTTTTGAACGTCATGGAGCATATGAGATGTTCGAGGAGTTGAAGTTAATATTTCAAGAAAATGTCCGGATTGAGAAATATGAGATTTCCAATAAGTTCTATAGCTGCAAGATGGAGGAGAATAGTTCTATCAGTGAACACTTGCTCAGAATGTCTGGGTACTACAATCATATGACTCAACTTGGTTGCAAAGTTGACGAGGATAGTGTTATTGATAGAGTTCTTCAATCACTGCCACCAAGCTATAAAGGCTTCATGATGAACTATAATATGCAAGGGATGCAAAATACAATTCCCGAGCTCTTTGCTGTGCTCAAGGCTACGGAAGTAAAATCAAAAAGGAGCATCAAGTGTTGATGGTTAACAAGACCACTAGTTTCAAGAAAAAGGGCAAGGGAAAGAAGGGGAACTTCAAGAAGAATAGCAAGACAGTTGCTACTCCCGCGAAGAAACCCAAGTCTGGAGCCAAGCCTGAAATTGAGTGCTTCTACTGCAAAGGGACTGGACAGTGGAAGCGGAACTGCCCCAAGTATTTAGCGGATAAGAAGGATAGCAAGGTGAACAAAGGTATATGTGATATACATGTTATTGATGTGTACCTTACTAATGCTCATAGTAGTACCTGGGTATTTGATACCGGTTCGGTTGCTAATATTTGTAACTCGAAACAGGGAATACAGATTAAACAAAGACTGGCTAAGGACGAGGTGACGATGCGCGTGGGAAATGGTTCCAAAGTCGATGTGATCGCTGTCGACACGCTACCTCTACATCTACCTTCGGGATTAGTTTTAGACCTGGATAATTGTTATTTGGTGCCAGCGTTAAGCATGAACATTATATCTAGATCTTCTTTGATGCGAGACGGTTATTCCTTTATCTCTGAGAATAATGGTTGTTCTATTTTTATGAATAATATCTTTTATGGTCATGCACCCTTGAAGAGTGGTCTATTCTTATTGGATCTCGATTGTAGTGATACACATATTCGTAATATTGAAGCCAAAAGATGCAAAGTTAATAATGATAATGCAACTTATTTGTGGCACTGCCGTTTAGGTCATATTGGTGTAAAGCGCATGAAGAAACTCCATAGTGATGGACTTTTGGAATCACTTGATTATGAATCACTTGGTACTTGCGAACCATGCCTCATGGGCAAGATGACTAAAACTCCGTTCTCCGGAACAATGGAGCGAGCAACAGATTTGTTGGAAATCATACATACTGATGTATGTGGACCGACGAGTGTTGAAGCTCGCGGCGGGTATCGTTATTTTCTGACCTTCACTGATGATTTGAGCAGATATGGGTATATCTACTTGATGAAGCACAAGTCTGAAACATTTGAAAAGTTCAAAGAATTTTAGAGTGAAATAGAAATCATCGTAACAAGAAAATAAAGTTTCTACGATCGGATCGTGGAGGTGAATATTTGAGTTACGAGTTAGGTCTTCATTTGAAACAATGTGGAATAGTTTCACAACTCACGCCACCCGGAACACCACAGCGTAATGGTGTGTCCGAACGTCGTAACCGTACTTTATTAGATATGGTGCGGTCTATGATGTCTCTTACCGATTTACCACTATCATTTTGGAGTTATGCTTTAGAAACATCTGCATTCACGTTAAACAGGGCAACATCTAAATCCATTGAGATGACACCTTATGAACTGTGGTTTGGAAAGCAACCAAAGTTGTCGTTTCTTATAGTTTGGGGCTGCGATGCTTATGTGAAAAAGCTTCAACCTGATAAGCTTGAACCCAAGTCGGAGAAACGTGTCTTCATATGATACCCAAAAGAGACTGTTGGGTACACCTTCTATCATAGATCCGAAGGCAAGATATTCGTTGCTAAGAATGGATCCTTTCTAGAGAAGGAGTTTCTCTCGAAAGAAGTGAGTGGGAGGAAAGTGGAACTTGATGAGGTAATTGTACCTTCTCCCGAATTGAAAAGTAGTACATCACAGAAACTAGTTCTAGTGATTTGTACACCAATTAGGGAGGAAACTAATGATGATGATCATGAAACTTCAGATATAGTTTCTTCTGAACTTCGTAGATCAACCAGAGTACGTTCCGCACCAGAGTGGTACAGCAACCCAGTTCTGGAAGTCATGTTACTAGACCATGATGAACCTACAAACTATGAGGAAGCGATGATGAGCCCAGATTCCGCAAAATGGCTTGAGGCCAGGAAATCTGAGATGGGATCCATGTATGAGAACAAAGTGTGGACTTTGGTTGACTTGCCCGATGATCGGCAAGCCATTAAAAATAAATGGATCTTCAAGAGGAAGACCGACGCCGACGGTAATGTTACTGTCTACAAAGCTCGACTTGTTGTGAAAGGTTTTCGACAAGTTCAAGGAGTTGACTACGATGAGACTTTCTCACCCGTAGCGATGCTTAAGTCTGTCCGAATCATGTTAGCAATTGCCGCATTTTATGAAATCTGGCAAATGGATAACAAAATTGCATTCTTTAATGGATTTATATTAAAGAGGAGTTGTATATGATTCAACCAGAAGGTTTTTTTCGATCCTAAAGGTGCTAACAAAGTGTGCAAGCTCCAACGATCCATCTATGGACTGGTGCAAGCATCGCGGAGTTGGAATATACGCTTTGATGAGGTGATCAAAGCATATGGTTTTATACAGACTTACAGTGAAGCCTGTATTTACAAGAAAGTGAGTGGAAGCACTATAACATTTCTGATAAGTATATGTGAATGACATACTGTTGATCAGAAATAATGTAGCATATTCTGGAAAGCATAAAGGAGTGTTCGAAAGGAGTTTTTCAAAGAAAGACCTCGGTGAAGCTGCTTACATATTGGGCATCAAGATCTATAGAGATAGATCAAGACGCTTGATAAGACTTTCGATGAGTACATACCTTGATAAGATTTTGAAGTAGTTCAAAATGGATCAGTCAAAGAAGGAGTTCTTGCCTGATTTGTAAGGTGTGAATTTGAGTAAAGACTCAAAGCCTGACCACGGCAGAAAAATATAGTGAGAATGAAAGTCATTCCCTATGCCTCAGTCATAGGTTCTATAAAGTATGCCATGCTGTGTACCAAACCTGTTGTGTACCTTGCCATGAGTTTGACAAGGAGGTACAATAGTGATCCAGGAGTATTTCATTGTACAGCGGTAAAAAATTATCCTTAGTAATTGGATGACTAAGGAAATGTTTCTCAATTATGGAGGTGATAAAGAGTTCGTCATAAAGAGTTACACTGATGCCAGCTTTACACTAATCCAGATGCATATTGGAAGTGGGAGCAATTAGCTAGAGTATCTCCATGCAGAGCATTGTAGACATAGAAATTTGCGAAATACATACGGATCAGAATGTAATAGACCCGCTGACTAAACTTCTCTCACGAAGCAAAGCATGATCACACCTTAGTACCCTTTGGGTGTTAATAACATGTCGATGTGAACTAGATTATTGACCCTAGTAAACCCTTTGGGTAGTGGTCACATGGCTATGTGAACTATGTGTGTTAATTCACATAACGATGTGAACTATCGGTATTAAATCACATGGCGATGTGATCTAGATTGCTGCTCTAGTGCAAGTGGGAGACTGAAGGAAATATGCCCTAGAGGCAATAATAAAGTTGTTATTTATATTTCCTTATATCATGATAAATGTTTATTATTCATGCTAAAATTGTATTAACCGGAAACTTAGTACATGTGTGAATACATAGACAAAACAAAGTGTCCCTAGTATGCCTCTACTAGACTAGCTCATTGATCAAAGATGGTTATGTTTCGTAGCCATAGAAATGAGTTGTCATTTGGTCAATGGGATCACATCATTAGGAGAATGATGTGATGGACAAGACCCATCCGTTAGCTTGCACTATGATCGTTTAGTTTTACTGCTATTGCTTTCTTCATGACTTATACATGTTCCTATGACTATGAGATTATGCAACTCCCGAATACCGGAGGAACACCTTGTGTGCTATGAAATGTCACAACGTAACTGGGTGATTATAAAGATGCTCTACAGGTGTCTCCGAAGGTGTTTGTGGTGTTGGCATAGATCAAGAATAGGATTTGTCACTCCGAGTGTCAGAGAGGTATCTCTGGGCCCTCTCGGTAATAGACATCATAATAAGCCTTGCAAGAAAATGACTAATGAGTTAGTCATGGGATGATGTAGTACGGAACGAGTAAAGAGACTTGCTGGTAACGAGATTGAACTAGGTATTGAGATACCGACGATCGAATCTCGGGCAAGTAACATACCGATGTGAAAGGGAACAACATATGTTGTTATGCGGTTTGACTGATAAAGATCTTCGTAGAATATGTAGGAGCCAATATGAGCATCCAGGTTCCCCTATTGGTTATTGACCGGAGATGAGTCTCGGTCATGTCTACATTGTTCTCGAATCCGTAGGGTCCGCACGCTTAATGTATGATGACGATCGGTATTATGAGTTTATGAGTTTTGATGTGCCGAAGGTAGTTTGGAGTCCCGGATGAGATCACAGACATGACGAGGAGTCTCGGAATGTCCAAGACGTAAAGATTGATATATTTGACGACTATATTCGGACACAGGAAGTGTTCCGGAAAAGTTTCGGATTTAACCGGAGTGTCGGAGGGGGTTACCGGAACCCCCCCGAGGGAGTATGGGCCATAGTGGGCCACTGAGGGAAAGAGAGAGGCAGCCCATAGGGCTGGCCGCACCCTCCCCTAGGGATCCTAGTTGAACTAGGAAAGGGGGGAGGCGCCCCTCTTCTTCCTTCTTCTCTCCCCTTCCTTTCCTACTCCTAGTAGGAATAGGAAAGGGGATTCCTATTCCTACTAGGAGTAGGAACCCTACTCCCTTGCGCGCCCCAAGGGACTAGCCACACCTCCTCCTTGCTCCTTTATATACAGGGGCAGGGGCACCCAAAGACATAGAAGAAACATTGTTCTCACCGTGTGCGGTGCCCCCCTCCACAGAAACACACCTCGGTCATACCGTTGCAGTGCATAGGCGAAGCCCTGCGCCGGTAACTTCATCATATCCATCACCACGTCGTCGTGCTGATGAAACTCTCCCGTGAAACTCAACTGGATCAAGAGCTCGTGGGACGTCATCAAGCTGAACGTGTGCTGAACGCGGAGGTGCCGTACGTTCAGTGCTTGATCGGTTGAAACGCGAAGAAGTTCGACCACATCAACCGCGTCACTAGAAGCTTCCGCTTTCGGTCTATGAGGGTACGTAGACACACTCTCCCCTCTCGTTTCTATGCATCTGGTAGATAGATCTTGCGTGATCGTAGGAAAATTTTAAGATACTACGTTCTCCAACAAATAGGAGGCATGCTTTCATCATAATAAATCCGCTCATCAAAACTTGGGGAAAAAAATATATCATCTTCATCAAACATAGCTTCCCCAAGCTTGTGGCTTTGCATATCATTAGCATCATGGGTATTCAAAGAATTGATACTAACAACATTGCAATCATGCTCATCATTCACATAATTTATGCCAAGCATTCTATGTAATTCTTCTTCTAGTACTTGAGCACAATTTTCCTTCCCATCATTTTCACGAAAGATATTAAAAAAATGAAGCATATGAGGTAACCTTAATTCCATTTTTTTGTAGTTTTCTTTTATAAACTAAACTAGTGATAAAACAAGAAACTAAAAGATTCGATTGCAAGATCTAAAGATACACCTTCAAGCACTAACCTCCCCGGCAACGGCGCCAGAAAAGAGCTTGATGTCTACTACACAACCTTCTTCTTGTAGACGTTGTTGGGCCTCCAAGTGCAGAGGTTTGTATGACAGTAGCAAATTTCCCTCAAGTGGATGACCTAAGGTTTATCAATCCGTAGGAGGTGTAGGATGAAGATGGTCTCCCTCAAAAACCCTGCAACCAAATAACAAAGAGTCTGTTGTGTCCCCAACACACCCAATACAATGGTAAATTGTATAGGTGCACTAGTTCGGCGAAGAGATGGTGATACAAGTGCAATATGGATGGTAGATATAGGTTTTTGTAATAAGAAAATATAAAAACAGCAAGGTAGCAAGTGGTAAACGTGAGCACAAACAGTATTGCAATGATAGGAAACAAGGCCTAGGGTTCATACTTTCACTAGTGAAAGTTCTCTCAACAAGGATAACATAATTGGATCATATTACTAGCCCTCAACATGCAACAAAGAGTCACTCCAAAGTCACTAATAACGGAGAACAAACGAAGAGATTATGGTAGGGTACGAAACCACCTCAAAGTTATTCTTTTTGATCGATCTATTCAAGAGTCCGTAGTAACGTTCAATCTATCATAGAGTTCGTACTAGAATAACACATTAAGCTACAAATCAACCAAAACCCTAATGTCACCTAGATACTCCATTGTCACCTCAAGTATCCGTGGGCATGATTATACGATATGGATCACACAATCTCAGATTCATCTACTCAACCAACACAAAGTACTTCAAAGAGTGCCCCAAAGTTTCTACCGGAGAGTCAAGACGAAAACGTGTGCCAGCCCCTATGCATATATTCCCAAGGTCATGGAATCCGCAAGTTGATCACCAAAACATACATCAAGTGAATCACGTGATATCCCATTGTCACCACAGATAAACACATGCAAGACATACATCAAGTGTTCTCAAATCCTTAAAGACTCAATCCGATAAGATAACTTCAAAGGGAAAACTCAATCCATTACAAGAGAGTAGAGGGGGAGAAGCATCATAAGATCCAACTAAAATAGCAAAGCTCGCGATACATCAAGATCTCACGTGAGGGGGGTCTCCGGGCTGTCCACGAGACAGGGGCACACCGCCATATGGGGTGGGCGCGCCCCCCACCCTCGTGGGAAGCCTGTGGCTGTCCTAGCCCAACTCTTTTACTTCGGGGGCTTCTTTTGGTCCATAAAAAAGCTTCAAAAATTGGCACGTCAATTGGACTCCGTTTGGTATTCCTTTTCTGTAAAACTCAAAAAACAAGGAAAAAACAGAAACTGGCACTGGGCTCTAGGTTAATAGGTTAGTCCCAAAAATCATATAAAAGTGTATATTAAAGCCCATAAAACATCCTAGAAGGATAATATAATAGCATGGAACAAATACAAAATTATAGATAAGTTGGAGACGTATCACGCACCCACGCGCGTGCGTGTACGAGAGAAACACGCATCGCTCGGCCCCGACCACCCACCGTAACCGGGAACACCCCGATATTTTCCTTGCCCTCGCTTCTACCACGGTTTTTTCCGTCATGGACGGCCCAAAGAATGTCATGCTGCTGCGTCTCCGGCCCGCCCAGGACGAAAAGCCCATTTTCTGTCATGATTTTTTGTCATAGAAGTAGGACGCCACCACATCTATGCTGATACCGGGTTTTGTCACAATTATCGTCATAGAAGTGTGATAAGTATGACAAAAAAAGTTTCGTTCGGCCCAAATTGTCATGGATGTGTCTTTTTTTGTAGTGGAGGTTTCCTGCGACGAGGACGCACAACGATGAAGACGGCCTCCGACGACACCGCCACAGCTCCCGCGCTTCCTATGCACGCCGACTACACCATGGACTAGGTGAGGGAGTCCAGGATATGGGGGTCCACAAGTGTCCGGTCTACCGAAGGTGGGCCGGATAGATGGCCCGTGAATATGAAGATAAACTGACACCCCCCATGTCCGGTTGGGACTCCTGTCTATGTAGAAAGGCAGGATAGATGTTCGGATGTAATGATTCATTTCTTCCCAAGTAATCCTTGTAACCCTAGGTCTCCTCTAGTGGATATATAAACCGGAGAGTCTAGTCTGTAGAGGGTAGAAGAACCTCAATTGCATAGGCTAGACTCCTAGGGTTTTAGCCACTACGATCTCGAGGTAGATCAACTCTTGTAACCCTATATTCATCAAGATCAATCAAGGAGGAAGTAGGGTATT
Organism: Secale cereale; assembly: GCA_902687465.1. NCBI lineage: Eukaryota > Viridiplantae > Streptophyta > Magnoliopsida > Poales > Poaceae > Secale > Secale cereale. The sequence goes on from LR738714.1 coordinate 598,876,362, forward strand.
ACCTCGATCGAGAGGTCCTGAACCTGGGTAAACATCGTGTCCCCAGTCTCCTGTTACTATCGATCCTTAGACGCGCAACTTGGGCACCCCTACCCGAGATCTGCCGGTTTTGACACCGACAATGGTGCTTTCAATGAGAGCTCTGTTGTGTGCTCGTAAGAAGCTATCGATGGCTCGTCTCATCATCAATGACGATATCACCCTCGGAAACAACCTGGCTTTGTGCCAAATCCTCCAGCTCGGTGGGTTCGCTATATGCGCCCGCGTGGCCGCCAGGCCAACCACGCTCCCCGCGGTCATCGAGCACCACTCCTACATCGGCTCCGAACACTCTGAAGACGCGACTTCGGCGGATTCCTCGTCCTTAAACAAGCTGCTGGATCGTATTGTCACCATGGGGCTATCATCGCCTAATGATCGGATCGGGCTTAAATCCGGTCAGGAGGAAGTCAATTCTGCCCCGATCACTCACCTGGTGGCGGCCATCGAGGACCGGGCCGAAGATATTTCCCCTCTCGAAATGAAGACTGGCGCTATTCGGATCTCCGAACCCTTCGAGCCGAACACACCTCCTTTAGGTGGTACTCCGTGTCTTTCGAGCTCTGGGACAGGAGTTGGGCCCGTGGGACACTCAGATCCCACAGGACCTGGATTGTCCACTCCGGAGGTTGTATGAATCCCGGACACTACATTGGGTCGGGACTCAAATTTATCCACACACACCCACCACAATACATGCTCTCCAAGTAACTCCGGACTTCCGGACATAGGTGATCTCACATACATACAGCAGCAACCCCAAGATACGGACCATCACTTCTGGGCCAGATTCCTGCTTGTCAAAAACATGATTAAGGACTGCTGTGACAACGACGCAGTTCCCATATTTCACCACAGTTGTACGGATGAGGGAGTCTTGAATGCCCTCAACCACCATCGAATACGGAGTTTCCCAGAATTATCGCATTTAGTACAAAAGTACTGCGCTATGGAAAATACTTGGAAAGCCCAGAGTACACCTCTGGAAAAGTCCATCTTCGGGCAATACGCTGCTAAAGCGAAACAGACATACCCTAGCAGGTCATCCGATAATGAGAACCCACAAGTATAGGGGATCGTTTGTAGCCTTCTTTGATAAATAAGAGTGTCAAACCCAACAAGGAGCTAAAGGCAGAACAAATATTCCCTCAAGTTCTATCGACCATCGATACAACTCTACACACACTTGACGCTTGCTTTACCGAAAACAAGTATGAAACTATTTTGTAGGTGTGATGCTAGAACTACTTTGCAAGAATAAAACTAGAAGTACTTTGCAAGATAATAAAAGTGGATAGCTTTTGTTAACAAGAAGGTTATTTGTCCCTAGGCAATCGATATCAAGTATCGGTAATCATTCTTGTAATTTTATATGAGGGAGAGGCATGAGCTAACATACTTTCTCTACTTGGATCATATGCACTTGTGATTGGACCCCTAGCAAGCATCCGCAACTACTAAAGATCATTAAGGTCGTGAAACCCAACCATAGCATTAGGTATCAAGTCCTCTTTACTCCCATACGTCATACCCCACTTACTCGGGTTTAAGCTTCTGTCACTCTCGCAACCCACCATAAGCGAACCATGAACACATTGCAACTCCCTACATCGGGGCCCCTCATGTTTGCACGAGAACAGAGGGCACCATAGGACAGCACCATAAATAAAATATACAATCATACCAACAAAGATCACGATTAGCCCACAGGACAAAACGGATCTACTCAAACATCATAGGATAACCATAGATCATTGGGAAATAATATATGAAGTTGAGCACCATGTTTAAGTAGAGATTATAGCGGGGTGAAGAGGTGTTACACCGCTGCATAGAGGGGGTTAGAGTTGGTGTTGTCGGTAGCAAGATTGTTGATGTAGATCGTCGTCCCGATCGTTGCCCCGGCGGCACTCCGGCGCCACCGGAAGTGAGGTGGAGAGAGCCCCCTCCTCCTTCTTCTTCCTTGGCCTCCGCCCTAGGTGGGAGGAGGGTTTCCCCTCTGGTCCTTGGCTTCCATGGCATGGGACGGGCGAGAGCCCCTCCGAGATTGGATATGTCTATCTGTCTCTCTCTGTTTCGTGTTCCCTAGATCTGGCCCTTCACCATTTCTTAAATTCCCGGAGATCCGTAACTCCGTTTGCGCTGATTTTTTGACACTATTTTTATCCATAAATTAGCTTTCTTGCGCCAGAAGAAGGGCTCCAACCGACGTACGAGGTGAGCATAAGACACCAGGGCGCGCCCTGGTGGGTTGTGGGCACTATGGACCCCCGTTTGCGTTGCTTCCACCTCCTAAAAATCACATATATTCCAAAATAAATCTCCTCCAATTTTTATCGCGTTTGGACTTTGTTTGATATGGATTTTCTGTGATACAAAAAACATGCAAAAAAACAGGAACTGGCACTAGGCACTGGATCAGTAGGTTAGTCCAATAAATCTTATAAATAGTTGCCAAAAATATGTGAAAGTTGTATAATATAGGCATGAAACAATCAAAAATTATAGATACGACGGAGACGTATCAGCATCCCTAAGCTTAATTCCTGCTCGTCCTCGAGTAGGTAAATGATAAAAAAGATAATTTTTTATGTGAAATGCTACCTAGCATAAACTTGATAATATATCTAGTCATGGCATGAATATTAAGACATGAGTGATTCAAAGCAATAGTCTATAATTTGACATAAAGACATCAATACTCGGGCATCCCAACAAACAATCATGTCTTTCAGAATATCAAATGCTAAAGAATGTTATCCCTACAAAATTATATAGTCTTGTAATGCCCTGTCTTCCCAGCTCAAAGTATAAATCATGTACTACACCGATGTCAGCCAAGCAATCTGTTCATACCTTTTAACGCGCTTCAGCATTTTCAACTCTCACGCAACACATGAGCGCAAGCCATGGATATAGCAATATAGGTGGAATAGAATGCGGTGGTAGTAGACAAAAAAGGGAAGAAAGTCTCACATCAATTAGGCAAACTAATGGACTATGGAGATGTCCATCAATCAGTATCAATGTGAGGAGTAGGGATTGCCATGCAACAGATGCACTAAGAGCTATAAGTGTATGAATGCTCAATATAAAACTAAGTGGGACTGCATGAAACTCTACTATGAAAGATTCCCACTAGTATATGAAAGTGACAACATAGGAGACTCTCTAAATGAAAAACATGGTGCTACTTTGAAGCACAAGTGTGGAACTGGCATGCCCCTTCTCTCTTTATTTTTTTCTTTTTTCTTTTTATATATTTTTTCTCTCATTGTCCGGAGTCTCATCCCGACTTGTGGGAGAATCATAGTCTCCATCATCCTTTCCTCACTGGGACATGTTCTAATAATGGATAATGATGATCATCACACTTTTTTTACTTATAACTCAAAAGAAATAAAAATTACAACTCGATACCTATGACATAGTATGACTCTAAATGAATGCCTCTGGCAGTGTACCAGGATGTGCAATGATTTAGCATAGAAAAGATATCAAAAAATAGACAAGCCTGAAAATATCGTGCTAGTTGTCTTACGATCATGCAAAGCAATATGAAAATGAATGCTCAAGTCAACTATATGATGGAAGTGCATGGCAATATATCTCGGAATGGCTATGGAAATGCCATAATAGGTAGGTATGGTGGCTGTTTTGAGGAAGGTTTAATAAACTTTATGCACCGGCGAAAATTGCGCGGTACGAGAGAGCCTAGCAATTATGAAAGGCTGATAGTGCGTATAATCCATGGACACACATTAGTCATAAATAACTCATATAATTATTGCAAAAGTTTATTAGCCCTCGAAGCAAAGTAATACTACGCATGCTCCCAGGGGGGAGGTTGGTAGGAGTTAACTATCGCGCGCCCCCGACCTTCACACAAAGATAGGACAATCAAGGATAAATTATGCTCCAACTTCCCGGCATAACGAGAGACTCTCTAAATAGCAAACCTTAACACCAATATCTTACTAAACACAATCAAGTGCTAGTACCTCCCACATATTATCATCTCTACATCGCAAAACTATTGCAAGGAATCAAACATATCATATTCAGTGATCCATAAGTCTTATGTAGGATTTTATGACTAACCATGCAATTGACCAATTCCGTTTGACACTCTAAATAGATATAAGTGAAGCATGAGAGTTTAATTCTTTCTACATAAGATCATGCTCAAACAAATATAAGTGAAGCACGAGAGCATTCTACGAACATCGGTTTTCTATGTGAAGAGAAACCGGCAATCCAAACTTCAAAAGATATAAGTGAAGCACATGAAGCATTCTATAAAGCCATACTCAAAAGATATAAGTGAAGTGCAATGCGAATTCTATAAATCAACCATGGACTATCTCATACCAGCATGGTGCATTATTAAAAGAAAAATAAAAAGCACACAACACTCCAAGAATTTACGCTTATCATGTGAACGAAACGAATCCAAATACATATCGATACTTGTTGAAGAAAGATGGGATGCCTTCCGGGGCATCCCCAAGCTTAGACGCTTGAGTCTCCTTGAATATTTACTTGGGGTGCCTCGGGCATCCCCAAGATTGAGCTCTTGACTCTCCTCCTTCTCCTCACATCGGGACCTCCTCGATCTTCGAACACTTCATCCACACAAAACTTAACCGAACTTTTAGCGGGGTTAGTGCATATGATCAATGAAATCTCATCATGTACTGCTCTAACATTATTGTATAATTATAAACAAACATTACCCACTGTATGCTATCACAATTCTATGGCCCCAAGTCAAGGAGGCTTCAACAAGAATTCAAACATATGCAAATAATGAAGCTATAACAGCAATCTGTGAAAATACGACAGTCTGTAAAGATTTGAACATCCACCATACTTCTATAACTCTAAAAATTCTGAACAAAATTATGAAAAATAAACATTTTGTATAGCAAGATTGTGCAAAAAGTCTCGGAACCTTTTGACGTTCCAGTAAAAATGTAAAAGCGCGAACTACAGCCAAAGTTTCTGTTTTTGCACCGCACAAACCAACAAGCAATCTAATCATCCTAAAGGAAACTCTTGGCACATTATTTTTATAATAAAATGGAATTGTACAAGGGGATAATTATTTTTCTTGAAAAGTTTCTGTAATTAAGATTCACAAAGTTCCCATGGGCATGAACAGAGTTCAAGGCCAGTTCCCATATTTCACCGCAATTGTGCGGACGAGGGAGTCTTGAACGCCCTTAACCGCCGTCCAATACGGAGTTTCACAGAATTATCGCATTTAGTATGAAAGTATTGCGCTATGTAAAATACTTGGAAAGCCCAAAGTACACCTTTGGAACAGTCCATCCTCGGGCAATACGCTAGTAAAGCGAAACAGACACACCCTAGTAGGGCATCCGATAACATGCCCATCGGCAAGAAAAACAGACCTTTCACCGGACACAGATCCGTTCTGGACGAACTATTAGATAAGCCTCGTCAACTACATGCCGTCCTGGACATTATCCCAACCCACTGCCTTAGAGCATGTTGAGTACTCCGGCACATAGCGAAAAGCGGTGAAGCAATCATTGCCATCGCAACTCCAGGGGAGAATTTTTTTGATATCTTTACCGTATTTGAGACATTCTCCTCAAACAACCGGCGCAAGAGATCAAATCGAGAACTTGCCGAGGTTCATCAAATCAGCACGCAAGCCCATGGAGTGACACGACAATCACCTTTTTCGCCAAAGACGAACCACGAGTCCGGCCGGTCCGAGCCACATCCGCTCTTGTACTAAACCCAATAATAGATGGCTTTCGCCTCACTAAAAGTACTCATGGACGGTGGCAGCGGACTCAACCTCATATATGAGGATATGCTTGCAACAATGTAGGTTAATAAATCCCGCATTGAACAAGGTAATACAACCTTCAGAGGAATTATTCCCAGCCGGGAAGCCCGGTGTTCGGGAAGCATTAAGTTTGATTTAGTATTTGGTTGACCCGATAACTATAGGTCGGAGAAACTGCTCTTCCACATTGTCCCCTTCAACAACGGATACCATGCCCTTCTAGGGCGGGACACTTTCTCACGCTTTCAAGCCATACCCCATTACGGGTACATGAAGCTCAAAATGCCAGGGCCCAATGGAATAATCACAATAGCAAGTGATCCGGACAGAGCACTCCGTGCCGAGAAGAAAACTACATCCTTAGCCCTATAGGCACTATCCAAAGCCCTCGCAGCAGAACAATTAACCACTTTGCGATCTACGGTGGACAAGGATGACGTAGTCCTTGACAAGAGATCGAAATCTACCTCCTTCAAGCCAGCAGATGAAATTATCAAATTTCAAGTACACCCAACGGACCCCAACAAGACGACATCCATTGGGGAACAGCTGGACCCGATAGTAGACAGCGCCTTACGCACCTTCCTTCGCGAAAACTGGGATATATTTGCCTCGCATCCTTCAGACATGCCAGGAATCCCACGCAGGATGGCCGAACACAGCCTTAACATCATCAAAGGGTTCAAGCCAGTCAAATAGTCATTACGACGATTTTCCGAACCCAAAAGACAAGCGATGGGGCAAGAACTGGCAAAGTTACTGGAAGCCGGATTCATAAGGGAAATTAAACATCCGGACAGGCTAGCCAACTTAGTCATGGTACCAAAGAAGGACAAATCCTGGTGTCTTTTTGTCGACTTTACGGACTTAAACAAGGCTTGCCCTAAGATCCTTTTCCACTGCCCCGTATTGATCAAATTATCGATGCACCCGCAGGACATGACTCGTTGTGTTTCCTCGATGCTTACTCCAGATACCATCAGATAAAAATGAAGGAATCCAACCAGGCCGCTACGGTGTTTATCACTCCATACGGCCCCTTTTGTTTGAACACTATGCCATTTGGGCTCAAAAATGCTGGTGCCACGTATCAACGCATGATTCAAACATGCTTAGCAAAACAAATTGGCAAGATAGTGGAGGCATACGTCGACGATGTAGTCATGAAAACCAAACACGTCGAAATGTTAGTGGATGACCTCTGCCTCATGTTCGATAACCTCCGAATATATGACATACAACTCAATCCGGAAAACTACGTGTTCGGCGTTTCGGCCGGAAATCTGTTAGGGTTCATCGTATCCCATAGAAGAATTGAAGTGAACCTAGCTAAAATTCGGGCCCTGTCACAGCTAACTACGCCAACAAATCTAAAACAAGTGCAAAAGCTAGCAGGTTGCGTAGCGGCCTTGAGCCGCTTTATCTCCAGATTGGGAGAAAAAGCATTACTGCTTTATAGACTGCTGAGGCGCATAGACAACTTCGAATTGATGGATGCATCCACGGCCGGATTGGAAGAGATAAAAACCCTACTAGCGGGCAATCCAATCCTAGCCACTCCAGGTGTTGGCGAGCCAATGCTGCTTTATATCTCAGCAACTCACCAGGTAGTGAGTGTGGTACTCATCGTCGAACAAGAGGAAGAGGGACATAAATTTCCCATTCGAAAACCAGTCTACTATGTATCAGAGGTTCTCACACCATGTCAATCACGATACCCCCATTATCATAAAATTGCCTATTCGGTGTTCATGGCATCTCGGAAGCTCCGACACTATTTTCAAGAGCGTTCGATCATAGTGACATCTGAAGTACCACTCAACGATATCATAAACAATAAAGACGCCACAAGACGCATAGCCAAATGGGCCATCGAGCTCTTGCTGTTCGAAATAACATACAAACCACACTGTACTATTAAGTCTCACGTGTTGGCTAACTTTGTCGCAGAATGGACTGAAGCCGAACTCCCTAAAGAGTATGGAGCATACTCCCACTAGGCCATGTATTTTGACGGCTCCAAAATGCTAGCCGGATTGGGGGCCGGTGTCATCTTGAGATCTCCAATAGGGGATACCGAGGGAATCCTGGATTTGGAGGTCCATGAGGATCCAATCTATCGGAGCTGGGCCGGATACATGGGCCATGATGATGAAGACGTCCCCATGTCCGGTCGGGACTCATGCATACGTAGAAAGGAAGAATGGATGTTTGGATGTAATAATTCCTTCTTTCCCAAGCAATCTTTGTAAACCCTAGGTCTCCTCCGGTGGATATATAAACCGGAGGGTCTAGTCCGTAGAGGGGAACAAAATCATAATATCATAGGCTAGACTTTCAGGGTTTAGCCATTACGATCTCGAGGTAGATCAACTCTTGTAACCCCATATTCATCAAGATCAATCAAGCAGGAAGTAGGGTATTACCACGATCGGGAGGGCCTGAACCTGGGTAAACATCATGTCCCCAGTCTCCTGTTACCATCGATCCTCAGATGCGCAGCTTGGGTACCCCTACCCGAGATCTACCGGTTTTGACACCAACAATGATGCTTTCATTGAGAGCTCTGATGTGCACTCGCGAGAAGCGATCGATGGCTCGTCTCGTCATCAACGACGAGATCACCCTCGTAAACAACCTGGCCATGGGCGAGATCCTCCAGCTCGGTGGGTTTGTTGTATGCGCCCGCGTGGCCGCCAGGCCAGCCGCGCTTCCCGTGGTCATCGAGCACCACTCATATATTGGCTCCGACCACTCCAACGATGCGATCTCGGCGGATTCCTCGTCTTTAAATGAGCTACTGGATCGCATTGCCGCCTTGGGGCTCTCATCGCCCAATGATCAGATCAGGCTTAAATCTGGTCAAGAGGAAGTCAATTCCATTCCGATCACCCATCTAGTGGCGGCAATCGAGGATCGAGCCGAGAATACTTCTCCTCTCAAAACGGAGACCGGTGCTATTCGGATCTCCGAACCCATTGAGCCGAACACACCTGTGTCAGGTGGCACTCGGTGCCTTTCGAGCTCTGGGACAGACACCGGGCCCGTGGAACATTCAGATCCTGCTGGGCCCAGATCGTCCACACCAGAGGTTGCACAAACCCCAGACACTACGTTGGGTCGGGACTCAAATTTATCCACACCCACCCACCACAGTACACACTCTCCAAGTAATCTGGACTGCCGGACATATGTGACTCACGTATATATAACAACAGCCCCAAGAGACGGTCCATCACTTTTGGGCCAGATTCCTACTTGTTAAAAACAAGATCAAGGACTGCTACGACAACTACACAGTGCCCATATTTCACCGCAATTGCATGGACGAGGGAGGCTTGAACGCCCTCAGCCACCGTCGAATACGGAGCTTTACAGAACTATCGCATTTGGTACGAAAGTACTATGCTATGGAAAACACTTGGAAAGCCCAGAATACACCTCTGGAATAGTCCATCTTCGGACGATACACCACTAAAGCGAAACGGACATACCTACCAGGGCATCCGTTAACATACATAATGCGATGAAAAACAGACCTTTTACAGGACACATGTCCGTTATGGACGAACTGTTGGATAAACCTTGCCAAATACATGCCGCCCCGGACAATGTCCCAAACCACTGCCGTAGAGCATGTTGGGTACTCCAGGAGGTCGCAAAGAGCGGTGAAGCAATCCTCGCCACCGCAACGCCAAGGGAGAAAGACCTCGATGTCTTCACTGTCTTTGAGACATTCTCCTCAAACAACTGGCGCAAGAGAGCAAATCGCGAACTTGCCGAGGTCCATCAAATCAGCACTGCAAGCCCATGGAACGACACGGCAATCACCTCTTCTGCCAAAGATGAACCAGGAGTCCGGCCGGTCCGAGCCACAGCCGCTCTTGTACTAAACCCAATAGTATATGGCTTTCGCCACACTAAAGTACTCATGGACGGCGGCAGCAGACTCAACCTCATATATGAGGACACACTCACAAAAATGCAGGTCGATAAATCCCGCATTGAACAAAGTAATACAACCTTTCGAGAAATTATTCCCAGCCGGGAAGCCCGGTGTTCGGGAAGCATTAAGTTCGACGTAGTATTCGGTACACCCGAGAACTATAGGTCGGAGGAACTGCTCTTCCACATTGTCCCCTTCAACAATGGATACCACACCCTTCTAGGGCGGGACGCTTTCTCACGCTTTCAAGCTATACCCCATTACAGGTACATGAAGCTCAAAATGCCAGGGCCCAATGGAATAATCACAGTTGCAAGTGATCTGGACAGAGCACTCCGTGCTGAGAACAAAATCGCATCCTGAGCCATAGTGGCACTATTTGAAGCCCTCGCGGCAGAATTAACCACCTTACGATCAATGGTGGACAGGGACGACGTAGTCCTTGACAAAAGATCGAAATCTACCTCTTTTAAGCCAGCAGATGAAATTGTAAAATTCCAAGTGCACCCAACGGACCGCAATAAGACGACATCCATTGGGGCACATGTGGACCCGGCGATAAACAGCGCTTTGCGCGCCTTCCTTCGCGAAAACTGGGACATATTCGCTTGGCATCCTTCAAATATGCCGGGAATCCCATGTAGGCTGGCCGAACACAGCCTCAACATCATCAAAGGGTTCAAGCCAGTCAAGCAGTCACTACGATGATTTTCCGAACCCAAAAGACAAGCTATGGGGGGAAGAGCTGGCCAAGTTACTGGAAGCCGGATTCATAAGAGAAATCAAACATCCGGGCTGGCTAGCCAACTTAGTCACGGTACCAAAGAAGGACAAATCCTGGCACCTTTGTGTCGATTTCACAGACTTAAACAAGGCTTGCCCGAAGGATCCCTTTCCACTGCCCCGCATCGATCAGATTATCGATGTAACCGCAGGACATGACTCGTTGTGTTTCCTCGATGCTTACTCCGGATACCATCAAATAAAGATGAAGGAATCCAATCAGGCCGCGACGGCATTTATCACTCTATACGGCCCCTTTTGCTTCAACACTATGCCATTTGGACTCAAAAACGCTGGTGCCACGTATCAACGCATGATTCAAGCATGCTAAGAGAAACAAATTGGCAAGACAGTGGAGGCATATGTTGACGACGTAGTCATCAAGACTAAACACGTCAAAACATTGGTGGATGATCTCCTCCTTATGTTCGATAACCTACAAACATATGACATACAACTCAATCCAGAAAAATGCATTTTCTGCGTTCCGGCCGGAAAGCTATTAGGGTTCATCGTATCCCATAGAGAAATTGAAGCGAACCTAGCTAAAATGCGGGCCCTGTCACAGCTAACTACGCCAACCGATCAAAAACAAGTGCAAAAGCTAGTGGGTTACGTAGCGGCCTCGAGCCGCTTTATCTCCAGATTAGGAGAGAAAGCACTACCGCTTTATAGACTGATGAGGCGCACAGAAAACTTCGAATGGACGGATGCGGCCACGGCCGGATTGGAGAAAATAAAAACCCTATTAGCGGGTAACCCAATCCTAGCCGCTCGAGGTGTTGGTGAGCCAATGTCGCTTTATATCTCAGCCACTCACCAGTTAGTGAGTGCGGTGATCCTCGTCGAACGAGACAAAGAGGGACATAAATTCCCCGTTCAAAAACCCGTATATTATGTATCCGAGGTTCTCACACCGTGTAAATCACGACACGCCCATTATGAGAAAATTGCTTATGCGGTATTCATGGCATCTCGGAAGCTCCGACACTACTTTCAAGAGTGTTCAATTACAGTGGCATCTGAAGTACCACTCAACGATATCATAAACAATAAAGATGCCACTGGACGCGTAGCCAAATGGGCCATCGAGCTCTTATCGTTCGAAATAACATACAAACCACGACGGACTATTAAGTCCCAGGTGTTGGCCGACTTTGTTGCGGAATGGACTAAAGTCGAACTCCCTAAAGAGTACGGAGCATACTCCCACTGGACCATGTATTTTGATGGCTCAAAAATGTTAGCCGGATTAGGGACCATCGTCATCTTGATATCCCCAACACGGGACATAGTCTGCTACGTACTGCAGATCATGTACACGGACTCAAATAACACGGCCGAATATGAGGCACTACAGCACGGTCTCCGCATGGTCGTATCCATGGGTATACAACGCCTCGAGGTGCGCCGAGACTCAAACCTCACCATATCTTAGGTAAACAGAGAATTTGATGTGAAGGATTCAAAGATGGCAGCTTATCGAAATGCCATATTAAAAATGTCGGCTCGATTTGTGGGGCTGGAAATTCACCATGTAGCTCGGTACATTAACCAGGCAGCGGATATACTTGCTCGTATGGGTGCTAAACGCGACCCAGTCTCACCTAACACCTTCGTGGAAAGGTTGTTCAAGCCATCAGTAACATGGCAAGACGAGAGCACATACGCTAATCCGGACCCGAACACCCCGCCAGCCGAACTCAATACAGATGTCATCAGGGACTCAGACATGGAAATATCATCTTCGGCCGACGAGATCATGGCTGTTATAGCCCCCTATACCGAGCCTTATCTAGCTTACCTTAACAGGCAAGAGCTCCCTAAGGACCAAAATGAGGCTCGCCGCATAATTCGGCGCTCTAAAGCCTATAAGGTTCATGAAGGTGAACTATACAAGAAAAGCACTACTGGTATTCTCCAATGGTGCATCTCCGAAGAGGAGGGAAGGCAACTCCTAGCCGAAATACACGCTGGCATGGGCGGCCATCATGCCGCAGCCCAAGCTCTTCTAAGCAAGGCTTTTCGAATTGGTTTCTTCTGGCCAACTGCGCGCAGACGCACGGACCCTAGTCCAACATTGTCTTGGATGCCGGCTTTTCGCAAATCAAAGTGATATGCGTCCCACCACTCTGAGAATGATCCCCATTACCTGGCCCTTTGCGGTCTGGGGGCTAGATATGGTCGAACCACTTTAAGGGGGAAGCCATAAAAAATATATTTACTGGTCATGGCGGAAAAATTCACTAAATGGATAGAAGCCAAGCCAGTCCGAATAGCTGAGGTAGGGCCAGTGATAGATTTTATATCCGGTGTAGTACACCGTTATGGTGTCCCGCACAGTATTATCACACATAACGGCTCCAACTTCACAGCTGACGAGGTGAAAAATTGGTGCACTAAGTTAGGCATTAAACTTGCTTACGCCTCTGTGTACCATCCTCAAGCAAATGGTCAAGTCGAAAGAGCCAATGGCTTGATAATGAGCGGCATTAAACCCCGACTAGTGCGCTCCCTACAGGAGTCAGATAAACACTGGGTGGAGGAGCTCGACTCCGTACTCTGGGGGCTGCGGACCACACCTAATCGGACAACCAGATACACGGCTTTTTTCATGGTGTATGGCGTGGAGGCTGTTTTGCCCTGCGATATTATTCATGACTCACCTCGAGTGCACATGTATGAAGAGCGAGAGGCCGAGCTCGATCGGCAGGACGACCTAGATGGCCTTGAAGAGGAACGCGATATCGCACAGCCCCATTTCGCATTTTATCAACAATAGGTCAGGCGATACCAAAGCAGAGAAGTGCGGGCCAAGACATACAATGTTGGCGAACTTGTCTTACGCCTCCCGGAGAAGAAAAAGGACAAGCTCAAACCAAGATGGGAGGGCCCCATCATTATTGACGAAGTACTCACCGGTGGATCCTATTGCCTTCGAAACACATCAGACAATCGCCTTGAGCCGAACCCATGGAACGCAGCCAGGCTCCGACGATTCTATGGATAGTTTTGTAGCACCTTTGTTATTTTCAGTCTAGGTATTATCCCTTGTTTTTATTTTAAATTCTCCTCTTCTTTCTCTTATTTTTTCTATTTGATAAGTATTCGGCTCAACCGAACTATCACAGGGTAGCACATCCTCAAATGTATATACCTAAAAAATACTTGGGGGCTTCTATAACTAAGTCCATTATTACAAAGCATATTGCATACAATACTTATGTCATCTGTTTCATACAGTCTCCTTGCCATTATATGCACCTTTATGACTTCAGTGTTTGCCAAGCTGGGTTGCCTGGCTCCTGTGTTCATACCCTACATTCCCGATTGTTCGACTAGGGTGTAAAGGGAGCACCTCTATGATTGTTACAACTGGGTAATCCGGACCTGTACCTCAGACGGGCTAAGCCAAAAGCTGGCGTTCTTAAGGGAATCATTGGTTGGCGGATAAACGACATACCGCTTTTAAGCGCATAAACTTTAAAATCCCATAGGATAAGACTTCCTGTAATCCTATTTTTTAAGGGTCAAAGCCTAGGCACTCGTACATATTCATGCTAACCCAGGGAAAGGAACCCTTAACGGAACTATTCTCTCTGGAAGATGTTTCTTACGTTAAATAGTAATATAGCATAACTCCCCAAACATAGTTTCTCCATTCAAGAAAATATGATCGGATTGCATGGTAACCGAACATACCACGTGTTTACCACAGGTATAGTATTCGGAAACACTCCAGCCTTTGGGTTTTCGGAGGTTAAAGCGGAAGGTCTGCAATGAAAATCTTTCAATTAAATTCGGGAGGAGATAAGTTTGATGATAAAGTACATTGTTACATAGAATCAAACGCTTATTATTCATCTATACCATCTATAAGATTATCTAATTTACGGTCTTGTTGAGAATACTTGGCGGTTGTCTTAACTTCGTAGTATACCAAGCTTACAGGGATTTCTACTCCGTCAGGCCCTCGAGGTCCAACCCGAGCAATATGGTTTGGGTCAAGTTCTGTGTAGCGTGTCTTCACCATAGCCCAGGCTTCTCGAGCACCTTCTCGACATGATGATGCTTTCCATAATTCAAAACGGAGTTGAGCCCCTTTGAATAAACTCGCCAGTTCCTCCATAATTTCTAGAGGAGAACCGGCTGGCCATAAAGCCTTGGCCATATTCTTCATGGCTTTACAAGCTCACTCGTGTACCCTGGAGAGTTCTTGCAGTAGGTCGCCTTGAAATTCGGACACCTCTCCTTCGGGCCGCCCAGTTAACAAGCCTGCAGGAACCGTTTTGTAAAAAAACTCTGAATCAAGGGATTATAATGAAATCTAGGTTCTAGGTCATACTGAATATGCCACATTTAAGCTTCTTGTTCTCTTTCAAGGCATCCGAGAGTTGGGTTCATACGTCCTTTAGCTCCTCGGCTTGCTTGATATTTGTATCCTGCAGCTTGTTTTTCTCATTTATGGTCCGTGTTAGTACACGTTGACCAGTATCTGTTTGCCCCTCGGCTTGTTCATTCGCCGCTAGAGCAGCCCTTAAATTTTCCTCCAGTTGCTCCGTTGACCCTGTTACTGCAGTTAAAACAATAAGTATTTAAAGATCAATGATTGGCACACGACCATGCTTTCCATAAACTATTGTTCTTACCATCAGAGCCCTTCTTGGTCTTATTTGATTCTTTCAATTCGGTGGTAACAATAGTAAGCTTTGTCTGGCATTCTTCCAGCTCCTTGGATAATATGTTATTCTTTTCCTTGAGTACCTAAGGACATAGTGATACTTAAATCAGTTGGGCAAACTGCTTTAAGTCTCGGGGGCTACTGGCATATGAACATTGAATTAACACTCACCCGCATATCCTTGGAAAGCTGGTGAGTGGCTCTGGCAAGTCCATCTCGAGCGGCTCGGATATACGCATCCGTAGAACTGAAGGCGTTAAACTCCTCCTTACTAAAAGCTAGGTCACACATGGCCGCTTTTCGCCGCCGATGATTCATTGCGCTTTCCACTTTGGTATTGGTAACAGATACCTTATCCGAATCCTCGTGAAGTAGACAATCCGGCATTACACTCGTATTAACCCTAGTCCTTGTGGATGGGGTCGGTGCCGGATTGGTTGGCGCATGACCAGCAGGATCCCCGGACACAGTCTGGCGTAAACTCTTCCTAAAAAGGAAAAATAAAGCGGAAAATTATGATCCGGCTCCACCACCAGGCATATGTTAATCAGTCATACCTCTTCGATAAAGGACGAGGTTCGGTGGTGTCTCTGGTCCCTTTTCGCTTCAGAGACCTGCCTTGCGCAGGCGTCGCCTTCTTGGTAGACGCTCTTGATGCAGTACGGCGGGATGAGCATCGCCCCTTTTGAGCATGAAATGGTGCGGTGGGTGAGGTGCGCTGGGAATATTCTCTTAGAAGAGGTATCTCCTGTGTACTTACGTGGCAGGAAGGAAGAAGGCTAGGATAGTCGTCTATAATAGCCACTTCGGTACCATCATGGTTGGCTTGATAAAAAACTCCATCTTTAAGGTCTATGCGTACGTCCGGATCTTCTTCAAACCTGGGATCCACGTCTCGAATATGGTCCTCAGGCTGTGGGATGGGACTATGAATCCCTCCGACCACCTTCCTCCACTCCTATTGGAAATAACCAAATTCAGTTCGGTTAGTATATCTCAAAATAAAATCGAGCGAAGCTAGTGATCAGAGAAGGGCTTACCCAGTCGATGGGGTTATACATAGAGAAACCTTCCCGGCACTTTAAGTGAAGAAAGTCCTCCTTCTCCCCTTTGTAGAGATTGGCTAGGATGGCGGCCGGGGCGGCAGGGTTGTCCGGACCCTGTCATAGACAGCGTGAGGCATCATCCTAGCCATTATAGTGCCACATGTGAAACCCTCTGGCCTAAAGCGGCTGCAGACATCACGTTATTGAGATCGCCATCACTTCAATTATTGTCAGCTCGAGGTGGGCAAGTAATCTGATCTTGCTTACTAATCTTTTGATCTCCGCATTGTCTTCCTCCTTGAGGCTGCGGGGACACCAGTTGAAACGCTTCTTTAAAGGAGCACTGGAGTATTCGGGAAGGCCTTGCCGGATTGGGTCTGGCAGGACAACGTCTTCAATATAAAACCACTCCGAGGGCCACTCTTCGGATGCTTTCTTCGGACTACCGGATAGATAACCTATCCCTGCTATACGCCACACTTCGGCGCCGCCTACCTCGAATATAGATCCATTATGGGAACGAGGGACCAGGCAGAAGAATTTTCGCCATAGCTCGAAATGAGCCTCACAGCCCAGAAACAACTCACAAAGAGGGACGAAGCCCGCAATGTGCAAGATAGACCCCGGCATAAGGTCATGCAGTTGGAAGCCATAGAACTCCAGAAACCCCCTGAGGAAAGGGTGGATAGGAAATCCTACTCCTCTTAGGAGGAAGGAGACAAAGCACACCCGCTCTTCTTTGGAAGGATTGGGGACATTTTCCGCCAGGGCTTGGCCGTCAATAGAACTTAATCCAGCCCGGACGGGGACTAGATCCGCGGGAGGGAGAAACCTGATAGGTACAAAACGTATCTATAATTTCTGCTTGCTCCATGCCTCTTTTGTGTGATATTGCTATGATATTTATGCACTTCCATACACTTTTGATCATATTTGGACTAACCTACTAACTCAGTGCACCACAGTGCCAGTTCCTGTTTTCTGCTGTTTTTCTATTTCAGATTTCCCCCATATTAAAAGTGCCCTAAAAATTCCGGGAAAAATACAGGAAAAATCAGCGTATCGGGAGCTTCCAGAAAAACCTAGGCAGGACCAGAGGGGAGCCTGGGGTGGCCCAGGCGGCCACCCGGCGTGGCGCCACCCCTGGCCGCACCAGGGGGCGCCTGGGGCCCCACCTCCGCCTCTGGTGACCCCCTTTTGGATATATATTGCTCGCTTCCCGAAACCCTCGAGGACGGAACCCTTTTTCGCGATCTCATATCTGTTCCGCCACCGCCGCGCTTCCAAGATCGGGAGCACCAGGAGAACTCTTCCTGGCACCCTGCCGGAGGGGAGAACCACCACCGGGAGCTTCTCCACCACCATGGACGCTTCCCAGATGAGTTGTGAGTAGTCTCCCTTGGACCATGGGTCCATGACCAGTAGCTATGTGATGTTCTCCTCCCCTCTTTGTTCTTCACCGATTAGACCTCGTGAGCCGCCCTACATGATCGAGGCACATATGTAATCTTTATGTTGTTGCTCTGCTAAGTTTGCTGGGATCCGATGGATTATGAGATTATGTTCAGATTGTGTGCGAGTAATATATTTGATTCACCTCTTTTATATTTATGTTCTTGAGTAATTCTTGCATGTTCTCCGTTGCTATTTATTGCTTTGGCCGAGTAGTAGGTAGTAACTCCAAGAGGGAACGTTATGCTTGATTGTGGGTTCATGCCCCTCGATGACTAGTTTGAGTGACATAAACATGAGTCTAGGGGATGTGCTGTTGCCACAAGGGGGAAAACAACGGTGCTTGTACTTGCGGGTGCAAGGATTGTTTACTTTACGCAAAGTTCTTTTAATGCAGTTGTCTGTTGCTTTGAGTTTACACTTTGGGTGGGACTCGCAACTTAATACCAGCGAGATGTTCTGGATAGATATCTCAAGGTGGATGATTAGTAGTAGATGCAGATGGATTTCGGTCTACTTGCCTTGGCGTACCGCCCATGCTTTTGAGCCTCTACCTTTCTTTACAGCATAGTTAGCATTGGTTTGCGCACATAATCCTGTCAATTGCCCAGCTGTAATTTGTTTACCTCGCTTAGCTGTTTTATCGTCTTTTGGGAGAGAGACATCACTAGTGAACATCATGGGACCCCGGTCCATATTACGATCACTGATCACACCAGCTATTTACTTCTTGTTCTTATTTCCTAGTTGTAGTCATACCTATCACTATTATCTCTTCCGTTTGATCCTTTGTAAATGACAAGGCCGGAGGGATTGACAACCTCTCTATACTCGCTGGGAGCAAAGTTATTTGTATCTGTGTGCAGGTCCTGTCAAGCAAAAGTTTCTGCCGCTATTGACACCTTCTTGTCGACCCTCGGAGTCTCACGGGATTCGATCCTTGGTATCTTTGCCAAGGGAAATTTGCCGCCATGCTGCATCTCAAACCTTCCACTTGGGGTAACCAACGAGGGGCGAGAAGCCATCAAGCAAGTTTCTGGCGCCGTTGTCGGGGACTCCACTCTTCAAGATAGGGGAGTTGCACGCTATCTTTTATCTTTGCTTTTTAGTCTTGTTAGTTCACCCTTCAGTTTTTGCTTTAGTTTCCTTTACCAAAAATCTCAAAAATAGTTATCTTGCTTGCTACTGCTATGGGTTCCACCGAGAACACCAAGTTGTGTGACTTCACTAGTCATAACAACGATGACTTTATCTGCACGCCTATTACTACACCTGCCACTTCTGCACCCTCTTATGAGATTAAACCTGCTTTACTGAACCTAGTTATGAAAGATCAATTCTCCGGTGCTGGAGATGATGCTGCTTTGCATTTAAATAATTTTGTTGAGCTCTGTGATATGCAAAAGTACCAAGAAATAGATGGTGATATTGTTAAGCTTAAGCTTTTTCCTTTCTCCTTGAGAGGAGGAGCTAAAATCTGGTTTCAATCCTTGCCTAGGAATAGCATAGATTCTTGGGACAAGTGCAAGGATGCCTTTATTGGGAAGTACTATCCCCCTGCTAAAATTATCCAACTAAGGAGTAACATAATGAATTTTAAACAATTGGATAATGAACACATTGCCCAAGCTTGGGAACGCATGAAATTTCTTGTCAAGAACTGCCCTACTCATGGTTTGACTACTTGGATGGTTATCCAAACTTTTTATGCAGGCTTGAACTTTACCTCGCGGAATTTGTTAGATTCGGCCGCGGGAGGAACCTTTATGTCAATTACACTTGGTGCTGCCACGAAACTTCTCGATGAGATGATGACCAACTATTCCCAATGGCACACCGAACGCGCTCCAACAGGTAGGAAGGTAAACTCTGTCGAGGAGATTTCCTCCCTAAATGAAAAAGTTGACTTGATCATGTCTCTACTTTCCAAGCAATCTTCTATTGATCCTCGTGATGTTCCTTTAAATTCTTTGATTGCTCAAGATCAAGTAGATGTCAACTTTATCTCTAGAAAAAATTTCAATAACAATACTTATAGGAGTAATTTTGGTAGCAACCCTAGACCATTCCCCTCTAATTCCTATGGGAACAACAATGCTTATCCTAGCACCAAGAACTCCACTTCTGAACTAGAGATTATGCTTAAAGACTTTATCACTACCCAAAAAGCCTTCAATAAGAGTGTAGAAGAAAAACTAAACAAACTAGATAATCTCTCTTCGAAGGTAGACAATTTAGCCCGTGAGGTAGAATTTCTTAAAATTAGAACTTCCCTTCTTGAGGAGAGGAAGACCACTCCTATGAATGCTATTCAAGTGCAAATTAATGAAAACATTAGGATGATGGCTAAACTTAAAGAGAGATGGGCTAGAGAAAAGGAGGAAGAAGATAGAATTAAGAGCCTTCCTACCCACCACACTGTTGCTACTATCCAAGTTGTTGAGGATATCCAAACTCTTAGCACCCAATGCACTCCTAGTCCCATTGGACCTATTAATGGTGATGCTATGACCTCAACCGTAGAAACTCCTATGACCATCGAAGCTACCAAACAAGTGAGCCTAAAGGACACCACTACCACTTTACTTGATAGTAGTGACCTTGATTTTGATAATTGCACCCTTTCTAAAGTTATTGATTTTCTTCACAAGATGTTTAGAGATCCCCACACTAGCACACTTAATCTTGCCTTCACAGAGCATATCACTAATGCTCTTATCAAAGCTAGGGAGGAGAAGCTTAGGGTAGAAGCCTCCATACCTAGAAAGCTATAAGATGGTTGGGATCCTATGATTAAAATTAAGTTGAATAACTTCTCTTGCTATGCTTTATGTGATGTTGGAGCTAGTACCTCCGTTATGCCCAAAAGAATATATGATATGCTTAAATTGAAACCTTTTGATCCTTGTTCTTTTGGTGTTCGCCTTGTTGATTCTTCCGTAAAGAAACCTTTGGGGAAGATCGATGATGTTCTTATCGTTGTCAATGACAATTATGTTCCCGTTGATTTTACTATTATGGAAATTGAATGTGAACCTTCTTGTCCAATTATTTTGGGACGTCCTTTTCTTCGCACTGTTGGTGCTATCATTGACATGAAAGAGGGGAATATAAAATTCCAATTCCCTCTCAAGAAAGGAATGGAACACTTCCCTAGAAAGAATATTAAGTTGCCTTTTGAGTCCGTTATACGGGCTAGCTATTCTTTTACTCTTGATAAAACTTGATCCTCTCTCTTTGCATTATGCCTAGCTTAAAGGCATAAAAGAAAGCACTTTTGGGAGGCAGCCCACAACGAATAAAGTTTTATTTTGCTTTTGTTGTGTCTTGATGTTTGTTACTACAGTAGCATCATAATTGTATCTTTTCTTTTCAGCTTTGTGCCAAGTTTAGCCTCTGATTGCAAGAAAGTTCAAAAGTTGTGACGTGCAGTCCAGAAAACAGATTCTGTCCTTGGACAGAAAAATTCGTATAAAATCACCAGATCATCTTTTTGGTCTGAATTTTATTGACAGCGTGCTCTATATAATTGGCTTTCGGGCGTCTGTTCTGAGTTTTTTGATTTGAGTTGCAGAAGTGCCCCGAAAAAATTATTTACTACATGTTGGTCTGTTTTAAACAGATTCTGTCCTGTTTTGCCTTTTCTTCGTTTTGCAAACCTTGAGCTTGCTTTTTCTTTGCAAAAACCTTTTGGCAATCTTCAGAAACAGTAGCTCTTCAATATTATATTCATTTCCAGCAGGGAAAAATTATTTTATTATGGGTACTAACCTCGCTAATCAGATTATGATGAGTTATGTATGAAGGGAGTTTTCAAGTGTGCGAGGGAAGATGATAAAAAGATTCAGGAGGGTCAAACGCTCAAGCTTGGGGATGCCCCCGTGCACCCCCAAGAAATATTCAAGAAGACTCATGCGTCTAAGCTTGGGGATGCCCCCGTGCATCCCCTTCTCCATCAACAATTATCAGTTCGTCTTTCGTTCCACTATATTTTAATCACTTCATGCGTTATGTGCTATGCTTGGAGCGTCTTGCTTTTAGTTTCCTTTTTAGTTTTCTTTAGCTTTGCTTGCTGTTCATAACGAGTTAGAACCCAGCTTTCTTTGTGTGGGAGAGAAACACGCTCCACTTCAACCTAGAACACAACATAGGATATTTCATGCTTATCTTTGCTGTGTATGTTCTTTGTCTTTCAATAGCTACTGTCATATTTAGCTCTTAGTTTTCATGCTTTTCTTTTTAAAGAGCTTTTGTTTAGTTGGTTGTTGAACTCTCTTGAGTTTTCATGTTTATCTTGTTAAGAGAGTTTGTCTGTTGCACTGAGTTGTGTGTCTTAACTTAAAGTAGGTAATTGAGGTTGCTATTTAATTTTAGTAGTAACTTGCAATAGTTTTGAGGTATTGCCATGAGTAATGTTTGAACTTTTGGTGTCAAGAGCTTTATCCTATTAGTGATAGATGTCGTATTTTGGGCAATCCGTGTTTATTTTCGAAAACCTACAAAATAGTTGAGAACTTTAGCTACTAAATGGATCACTAATCTTTGGAGGGATCGAATATTAGAGTACACTCACGTACCATGGGTCGAGGATGCGCAAGGGTAACGAAACCCCCATACACACCTCCTCGGGGTACTTGTCTCTTTGTGAACCTCCTAATTAGATTGAGAGTTACCGATAATAAGTGCATGAGTTCTTCGGACTAATGTGAGTATTCGAAAGTTGACACTTCCACCTATCCATATTTTTCTAGCCTCTTCGGTACCGTGCATTGCCCTTTCTCACCTCGAGAGTTGGCGCATACTTCGCCGGTGCATCCAAATCCTTGGCACGATACGCTCTGTCATCATAAGCCTCATTATATCCTTCCTCAAAACAGCCACCATACCTACCTATCAAGGCATTTCCATAGCCTTTCTGAGATACATTGCCATGCAACATCCATCTTCTCATGACTTGATATTCATGTCATACATGCTTTTTGCTTGATGGATGAGCCGCATGCTAGTTGGGCCTTGCCCTAATCATTGCTACATGACGCGCTAGTATCATTGCATATCCTGCTACACTGGCAGAGGCATACATTTGCATACATCATGATAGTTTCATTTTCTTTATGTTGAGTACTTTTGTAAAGTGTGAAAGATCTTCTATACTTCTAGTAATACATAGAGTGTTGCCCCTAAAGTGAGGAAAAGATCCCAAAGAGGACAAATCAAAAGATCCCAAAGAGGACAAAATCAAAAGATCCCAAAGAGGACAAATGAGAGATAAATAGAAAGAGCCATTGAGGCCACAAAAAAATAAAAATATATAGAAAAAAAAAGAAAAATAAATAAAAAGAGAGAAGGGGGCACACTACTATTTCTTTTGAGAGATCCACACTCGTACTCCATCTTATACCTTGTACTCCATAGAGATTATCATTTATGCATATAGCTATGTGGGGACCTTCACACTATAGAACTTGGCTTGTATATTCCAATGATGAGACTCCTCAAAAGAGCTCTAGGTCTTCTTGAGCAAGCAAGTTGGATGCACCCCCACTAGTTCCATTGGAGAGCTTACCTTAGCTCATATGTGCATCCGTTGCATGGCAATCCCTACTCCTCACATCATATCTATCATTTGGCTTTCTCTCGCCGATGATTGTCCTCATTGATGTGAGCCTTTCACACCTTTTTTGTCTTCCCCCTCTATCATTTTTCTCTCTTTGCCATCCTAAGTGTCGACTTTCTTGCTTACGCTCATCCATTGCATGAGTGCTCAAAATATCGAAAGGGAGTGGATCATTTTGACTTGTACCTGGCTGACGGTCTGGGGATGAGTCAAGATAAGATTCCAAAGAAGACCAAGTGTGAAACTTTAGTAGATTAAGTTCTCAACAATACAAAAACTATGTTTTACTCTCTCATATATCCCTATCCCCTTTCTTGCACGCAAACACCATTTGGAGACATTCGAGTCACGGATAGCGAGAGCTCTTGCACCTTTATGTTCTTATGTTACTTGTTACAATGCTAATATAGACTCTTGCTTGTTATGACTTGAATTGGATTACATGCCTTGATTACTTTACTTAAAAGTTCTTATATGGTTGATAGCATGTCACTACAGAAATTATGCTTGTTATCATTTACCTACTCGAGGACGAGCAGGAATTAAGCTTGGGGATGTTCATACGTCCAAAACGTATCTATAATTTCTGCTTGCTCCATGCCTCTTTTGTGTGATATTGCTATGATATTTATGCACTTCCATATACTTTTGATCATATTTGGACTAACCTACTAACTCAGTGCGCCACAGTGCCAGTTCCTGTTTTCTGCTGTTTTTCTATTTCAGGTTTCCCCTATATTAAAAGTGCCTTAAAAATTCCGGGAAAATACAGAAAAAATCAGCGTATCGGGAGCTTCCAGAAAAACCTAGGCAGGGCCAGAGGGGAGCCTGGGGTGGCCCAGGCGGCCACCCGGCGCGGCCCCACCCCTGGCCGCGCCAGGGGGCGCCTGGGGCCCCACCTCCGCCTCTGGTGACCCCCTTTTGGATATATATTGCTCACTTCCCGAAACCCTCGAGGACGGAACCCTTTTTCGCGATCTCATCTCTGTTCCGCCGCCGCCGCGCTTCCAAGATCGGGAGCACCAGGAGAACTCTTCCCGGCACCCTGCCGGAGGGGAGAACCACCACCGGGAGCTTCTCCACCACCATGGATGCTTCCCGGATGATTTGTGAGTAGTCTCCCTTAAACCATGGGTCCATGACTAGTAGCTATGTGATGTTCTCCTCCCCTCTTTGTTCTTCACCGATTAGACCTCGTGAGCTGCCCTACATGATCGAGGCACATATGTAATCTTTATGCTGTTGCTCTGCTGAGTTTGCTGGGATCCGATGGATTATGAGATTATGTTCAGATTGTGTGTGAGTAATATATTTGATTCACCTCTTTTATATTTATGTTCTTGAGTAATTCTTGCATGTTCTCCGTTGCTATTTATTGCTTTGGCCGAGTAGTAGGTAGTAACTCCAAGAGGGAACGTTATGCTTGATTGTGGGTTCATGCCCCTCGATGACTAGTTTGAGTGACAGAAACATGAGTCTAGGGGATGTGCTGTTGCCACAAGGGGGAAAACAACGGTGCTTGTACTTGCGGGTGCAAGGATTGTTTACTTTACGCCAAGTTCTTTTAATGCAGTTGTCTGTTGCTTTGAGTTTACACTTTGGGTGGGACTCGCAACTTAATACCAGCGAGATGTTCTGGATAGATATCTCAAGGTGGATGATTAGTAGTAGATGCAGATGGATTTCGGTCTACTTGCCTTGGCGTACCGCCCATGCTTTTGAGCCTCTACCTTTCTTTACAGCATAGTTAGCATTGGTTTGCGCACATAATCCTGTCAATTGCCCAGCTGTAATTTGTTTACCTCGCTTAGCTGTTTTATCGTCTTTTGGGAGAGAGACATCACTAGTGAACATCATGGGACCCCGGTCCATATTACCATCACTGATCACACCAGCTATTTACTTCATGTTCTTATTTCCTAGTTGCAGTCATACCTATCACTATTATCTCTTGCGTTTGATCCTTTGTAAACGACAAGGCCGGAGGGATTGACAACCTCTCTGTACTCGTTGGGAGCAAAGTTATTTGTATCTGTGTGCAGGTCCTGTCAAGCAAAAGTTTCTGGCGCTATTGACACCTTCTTGTCGACCCTCGGAGTCTCACGGGATTCGATCCTTGGTATCTTTGCCAAGGGAAATTTGCCGCTACGCTACATCTCAAACCTTCCACTTAGGGTAACCAACGAGGGGCGAGAAGCCATCAATACCCCTGCGCCTGAAGTTTACTTAGGTGTACATGGGATACTGAGCAACTTTCCCAATCGCCTGCTTGAGGGCTATGAGGGCGTAAGGAGGAACTGGGAGCGACGGCCATGTTTGAAGATTTTCCGTGGCAGGCTCTAAAGATTTTCCACGTGGAATGGAATAGCATCTGAGATCTAATCTCTTTAAATACGCACCTTCCTTACGCAGTCGAGGTGTTAATTGTAAAAATACCCCGACTGTCGTGGAATTGTCACGGTAGATGTCCTAGGGTGAGGACTTAGTCGTGAGGCCAACGCATCTATGTAGTAGCTTGAGAGGGGTTGAGCGGAATCGAGAGACGCAACGCAAGACAGGGAGTTAGACAGCTTCGGGCCCCGGGAAACATCATCCGGTAATAGCCCTACATGTTGTTTGAGGCTAGGTCTCATTATGATCACGAGAGAGTCGCCGGTAAACCGGCTCTTTGTGTTTAGCCCTAGAGATTGTTTCTTCTTACTTGTGAGAACTTGTCCCTCTTTGGGGAGCCCTGCCCCTCCTTATATATGTTGAAGGGGCGGGTTACATGAGTAATCCTAGTAGGATTAGGGTTACTCTATTACAAGGAGTCCTAGTCTTGCTTCCTTTATAGGAGAATATTCCTTATGCTTTCTTCATAAACGGTCCACCATTACATGAACCGGCCTTTCATGAACCGCCCGTTGGGCCACTGGGTCTTATTGCTCCTCTGACCCGCCTGCCGGATTACCAATGAATCGTAAACCGCCAGGTCAAAGCGGGTCGCCTGTGAATCACCAAACTCCAGCCGGGTCATACATCCGGCAGTTTATACCGCGGGGTATATCCCCGACATTAGCCCCCAGTTTAATTTGGATTTATCCATGTTAAACTGATCCTGCAACATAGTGATAGCACCTGACCATCTGTAAGTCCTTGTCCTTTCCTTCTTCTAGAAAATCTGGGTCAACAGACCAGCTTCATAATCAGTTTTCTTGTAGAAGATATTTTATAAATAAAGAATCCATTTGACTCAGCCTTCAATGCTCTGACTTGACAAAAATATTAGTCTTTGAAATATTCAACTGATATCCAACCGGCTTGAAGATGTCGGTTTATGATTACCACCATTGCCGGGTTATGAAAACTGATAATTCCGGGTCATGACTGTTTATGGACGTCAGGTTATGATTGTTGCCAACACCGGGTCACACAATTAATCTTCTTGATTTGCCCGAAACTGAGAATTTGAAGGTGTTCCTCCTTTATATGCATATTATCTGTAGCCCCCAAGTCTTAAGAGGAGAACATAGTGATATCTTAAGACTTGTTTGAATATAAATGTTGCAACCTTGAAGAAATCCAGATTGTTCATCCCAGTCACTAGTAAAATCAAAATACTCCATATTATGTAGCCCCCAAGTGTCGGGTTGTCATGCTTGCAGCAACCTGGGACTTGTAATTGCCTGATGCTCAAAAAACTTCAACCAGTGTAGCCCCCAAGGGCCGGGTCATTATGCAATAATGAGCAGAGACTTTATAAATATGATCATTGAGAATAACATTATGTAATGTAACTCCCATCATGAGGCTTGAACTCGCGTCCACAGGGTTAAGAGCTTTGTGCTTTACCAACTGAGCAGTGGACCCTTCAATATAATGGATTAACAATTGTGTACCTTGAATTGTTGACGGGAGCAATTGGTAGCCCTCAAGGGCCGGCTCATTATGATGTGATGAGTTGGGTCTTCAATAAAGGTGAGCAAAAATGACTTTGCATTACCCCCCAAGTGTCATGGTGCATGCTTGCAGTGACATGAGACTTGTATATTTGATGTAATCTCAACTTGAATAATGTAGCCCCCAAGTGCCGGGTCGTAAGCTTGCAGCGACTCGGGACTATTCCTTTAATTGTAGAATAAATCATACCCATTGATAAAATAATATCCATTGCATTGAAGCGACTTTGAAAACCTCAATCATAATATTGGTTATTGATAACCATAATAAAAATCCAGCCTTGTTGGCTATTTAAAGGTTTGAATAATATA
Organism: Secale cereale; assembly: GCA_902687465.1. Lineage (NCBI taxonomy): Eukaryota > Viridiplantae > Streptophyta > Magnoliopsida > Poales > Poaceae > Secale > Secale cereale. The sequence goes on from LR738714.1 coordinate 598,904,000, forward strand.
GCCCAGTTTGAACACTGGTTCCAGTGATATTTGATCACAACCAGGCCGGGTTAATAAATATCGGTTATTATTTTATCTCATATTGGCGACTTATAGTCGAAAGCCAGGCCGGTTTAATAAACACCGGTCATTATCTTATCTCATACTGGCGACTTATAGTCAAAAGCCAGGCTGGTTTAATAAACACCGATCATTATCTTATCTCATACTGGCGACTTATAGTCAAACCAGACCAGGTTCTGTAAACACTGGTTTATTGTAGTGGAAACTTATAGTTATCCACTCCTGAATCAATGGACTTGGATAAACACCAATAACCTTGAAGATAAAAACTTAGCAAAAAAAAGATGTTTGTCAAATAAGACCGTGTAGTCGAGGCTTTTTACGAGCTGCCAGGCTCCAAATTCGAGGCTTTTTATGAGCTGCCAGGCTACTGACATTAACCATTTCACAAAGCCTGTTAAGATGGTCCTCAATCCTTAACCAAATCATCAATTTAACGTTACCAAGTTCAGGGTCTGTAAAAATTGACTTGTGTATACGTTTGACGATCGTCAATTTAACGTTACCAAGTTCAGGGTCTGTAAAGATTGACTTGTGTATACGTTCGACGGGTCGTACCAGGCTTACCTGGGCGGAGTGACTTACTTAATACAGGCAGGCTAATCCGGGGTTTTAGGTGTATACACCAGGCTTTCAAGCAATGGCTTGATAGCCTACTACAAGGGTTGTCAACTCGTTGATGCTATGCATCAGGAGCCCCCAGGTAGCATTTGAGCTATGCTCGTCGGGTGCCTATGTTTGAGTTGTGCTATGCATCAAACTCTCTTTTGCCCCTCATCATCATGTGATATTTGATAGCCGGATTACCGAAGCAACCAGAGCTATGCTCTTATGATGGTCTTGGTTTAATAGCCGGTCTAAGAGTGTAGTCAGAACTCCGCTTTATAAACGGAAGCCCCCAAGTGACATATTTCTGAGCTGTGCCCGCCGGATGCCTATGTTTGAGTTGTGCTATGCAACAAACCCTCTTTGGTCCCTTTAATTTTTCCTGAGAACTCAAACTTGCGAGAGATTATTCTTCTTGAACCGGATGTTAAACCAGATACTGACAGCTTCAAAGCCTTGTGGGAGACATCTTTCCCTTGAACCAGATTTCAAACCGGAATCTTCATTTTTAGCCGGAATTTTTCTGACGGCCTTTAAACTCGAACTTGCGAGAGAGTAATTATTTTTTAAACCGGAGATTCTTAAACCGGATTTGAGAGCTTCAGAGCTTTGCAGGAAACAAAATTCCCTTGAACCGGATTGTAAACCGGATATTTGAGAGCTTCAGTAAGACGGATGTCCATTGAACCGGGTTTTAAACCGGATTCCCTTCTGATGACCTGGAAACTTCTTCTGAGTCATGTCATTGTAGCCCCCGAGTCATAAGACGACTCGAGGAGTTGTCTTGAGACTCTCCATATTTAACCATAGCATAAGGTGTCCATCATTGTTGTTGACAGTGGCTGCGGCGGGTTATGATTGATCCCGTATGAACCGTGTCAACAACTCGGCCAATGGTTCCTTCCAACTAGCGATTTGAAGTTTAACCAAACTGTAGTGGCGGCGATTTGTGCGCCTGCCCATTGAGCCACATAGTGCAGACGGCGGTTGATAGTATATGATAATTTGTCTCCATTTTGTGGAAAGAAAACCGGGCTACCCAAGCTGTGACTTGCTCATACTCAATAAATAGCTCATGTAGACAGGTGCGGCCCGGTATGTTGATGTAGATCAGGCCGCAAGAGACCACGACATTATAAGCCGGCGCGGACGGGCGAGTTAATCATAGGCGCGGTCCCGACAAGTTTGATGTAAACCGGGCCGTAAGGGCGGCGTCTTGCACGCGTCCATTCACCGTGTAATGTGGCACAGACGAACGTCGGGCAGGACGTTGCCAGCGCGTGCTTCGTACCCATGGTATAAATCATGTTTATAATAAATAACTGTCCTGCATATCAAAATATACGGATCAAAGTAACTGTTTTCTTGAGAAAAACAATATATACCAAGAAAATAGATTTAGATGGATAACACCTGATGTATTTGGACCTTATGATCCTCATCGGTGTCTGTTAGCCAACCCGGCATGTTGAGTAGGTCGGACCGCAAGGCGAGCAATAAAACGACCGCAACATCAAAGACGATATAGATAAATGAGTCGGCCACGGCGTCGTAAGCCGGTACAGTCTGGTGAACCGGCGCAGACGGGTGAGTCGGCCTTTAACTTTGCACCGATATGGCAGTTTGGGGTCCTGCATTAGATAACTTTGCATACCGGAGTAATTGCTCTTTTAAAGAAAGCGATATATAAAAAATATAATGGATGGATTTCACCTGATTTGCTCGGACAACAGATGAGTCGGCACTCAGACTACCAGCATCAATTCATTCATCTGCTGCGTGGTCTCCTTTTTCCTCCATACTTTTGTATTTTGAAACGTAGCTCTGTCCTTCTTTGAATCTCACTGTTCCTGTCTTCTTTTTGCATGAATAGCTAGCCTCCTCGCCACATCATCCAGTATTTGATTCAGTCTGTCGCATGTGTCTCTTTGATAGTATAATGGACTTGTGATGTTGACCTTGATGTTGGAGGGTGTTGACGTGAAGTCCAGACTAGGCAGAAAATGCTAGATAGACTTCAATTTGCAAACTTTACTATCTCGTCCTCAATCTGAACCTGTCTTGACAATACCAATGACATCACGCTGCTGGAATAATTGGCGGTTTGTGAACGACCGCGTGAGGCGGAGACCAGGCACGACGAGGGCGGCTTGTTGCGGAAACCAGACCCGACGGCAACTCACAGAGGCTTTGGGCGCAAAACAAGTCGGGGCGGCGACCGAACCTGTAGCAGCTCGTAGATGGTGGAGCGAGACCGTGCCGACGACTCTGGTAGGGGCAGAGCGGGTTGGAAACAGAAGCGGAGCGAGGCCCAATCCGGATTGGAAACAGAGGGAGGCCACAAGGCTCTTGGCGCGGCGACGACTCGAAGCAGAGGCGGATTGGCATGGTACGAGTGGCCATGGAGACGGTTTGAAGGAGGAAGCAGAGGCCTCGGTCGCGAAGGAAAACGCCAGCGAGAGGTCCCAGCAGGCGGCTTAGCACGCCCGAAGCCGCGACTGGGCGGCTGATCACGCGGAGGAGGGGCCGCAAGACGAGGCGGGTCGCGGGCGCGGGTTACAACAGTTGGGCCAACTGCTTCAAGTCTCGGGGGCTACTGGCATATGATTATTGAATCTACACTATCTTACCCGCATATCCTTTGAAAGCTGGTGAGTGGCTCTGGCAAGTCCTTCTCCAGCAACTCAGACATATGCATCCGCATAACTGAGGGCGTTGAACGCCTCTTCAGTAAAAGTTGGATCGCGCATGGCCGCTTTTCGCCTCTAATGATTCATCGTGCTTTCCACTTCGGAATTGGTAACAGATACCTCATCCGAATCCTCTTGGAGAGGACAGTCCGGCATTACGCCCGTGTCAACCCTAGTCCTTGTGGATGGGTTCGGTGCCGGATTGGTTGAAGCAGGGCCAGCAGGATCCCCAGACACACTCCGATGTATGCTCCTCCTAAAATGAGACAAAGCGGAGAATATTACAATCCGGCCTTGCCACCAAGCATATGTAAAAAATTATACCTCTTTGATAAAGGAGGAGGTTCGGTGGTGTCTCCGGTCTCCTTTCGTTTCAAAGACTCGCGCTGCGTGGGCATCGCCTTTCAGGAAGACACCCTTGATGTAGTACGGAGGGATGAGCGCCACTCCTTTTGAGCATGAGATAGTGTGGTGGGTGAGCCGCGTTGGGAAGGTTATCTTTGAGGATGTGTCTCCCGAGTATTAACATGGGAGAAAGGAAGAAGGCCAGGGTAATCGGCTACAATGGCCACTTCAGTGCCATCATGGCTCGCCTGGTAGAAAACCCCATCCTTAAGCTCTATGCATATGTCCGGATCTTCTTCAAATCCGGGATCCATGTCTTGAACATGGTCCTCTGGCTGCGGAATAAGGTTATGCATTCCTTCAACCACTTTCCTCCACTCCTATTGGAGATAATCGGATTCAGTTCGGTTAGTATGTCTCGGAAAAGAAATTGAGCAAAAACTAACAATCAAAGAAAGACTCACCCAGTCAATGGGGTTGTACATTGAGAAACCTTCCCAACATTTCAAGCGAAGAAAGTCTGCCTTCTCCCTATTGTAAAGGTCAACTAGGATGGCGGCTAGGGCGGCATGATTTTCTAGACCTTTTCGGAGACAACGCGAGGCATCGTCCTGCCCATTATAATGCCACATAGGAAACCCTCTAGATTGAAGTGGTTGAACGCATCGCGTTATTGAGATCGCCATTACTTCAATTATTGTCATCTCGGAATGGGCGAGTACTCTGATCTTGCTTACTAGCCTCTTAACCTCCGTATTGTCTTCTTCCTTGAGGCTTCGAGGACACCAGTTGAAACGCTTCTTTAAAGAAGCATTGGAGAATCCAGGAAGGTCGTGCCGGATTGGGTCCGGAAGAACAACGTCTTCAATATAAAACCCTTCCGAGGGCCACTCTTCGGATGCCTTCTTCGGAGTGTCGTACAGGTAACCTGTCCCTGCTAAGCGCCATACTTCGGCGGCGCCCACCTCGAATGTAGATCCCTTCTGGGAGCGGGGGACGAGGCAGAAGAATTTTCGCCATAGCTCAAAATGAGCCTCATAGCCCAAGAACAGCTCACAAAGAGCGACGAAGCCCGCGATGTGCAAGATAGAACCTGGCGTAATATCGTGCAGCTGGAGACCATAGAACTCCAGAAACCCCCTGAGGAAAGGATGTATAGGAAAACCTATGCCTCTCAAAAGGAAGGAGACGAAGCACACCCGCTCCTCTTTGGTAGGGTTGGGGAATTTTTCTGCCGAGACTTCGCCGTCAATAGAAGTTAATCCAGCCCGGACAGGGACTAGATCCACAGGAGGGAGATACCCCTGCGTTTGAAGTTTACTCAGATGCGCGTGGGATACTGAGTAACTTTCCCAATCGCCTCCTTGAGGGCCATGAGGGCGTGAGGAAGAACTGGGAACGCCGGCCATGTTTGGAAATTTTCCGTAGCAAGCTCTAAGGATTTTTCGCGTGGAGTGGAATGGCATCTGAGATTTATTCTCCTTAAATAGGCGCCTTCCTTGCATAGTCAAGGGGTTATTTTTAAAAATACCCAGACGATTCGCATTCATTTGACACGTGGAAGCCGAGACGACGGCGACAAGGAATCGACATGATATAATATTAAATATGGAGTCAGACTATCATCTGTTCCGAGAAAGAACCTGCCTTGCAAGACCGAAGACATGAAGCTGGATACAACCTCGTCATTGAAGGAAAGTTCGGGGGCTACTGAGGGAGTCCTGGATTTGGGGGTCCACGAGTGTCTGGTCTACCGAAGCTGAGCCGGATAGATGGGCGTGAAGATGAAGATAAACTAACATTCCCCGTGTCCGGTTAGGACTCCTGTGTATGTAGAAAGTCGGGATAGATGTTCGGATGTAATGATTCCTTTCTTCCCAAGTAATCCTTGTAACCCTAGGTCTCCTCCGGTGGATATATAAATCGGAGGGTCTAGTCTGTAGAGGGTAGCAGAATCACAATTGTATAGGCTAGACTCCTAGGGTTTTAGCCACTACGATCTCGAGTTAGATCAACTCTTGTAACCCTATATTCATCAAGATCAATCAAGCAGGAAGTAGGGTATTACCTCGATCGAGAGGGCCCGAACCTGGGTAAACATCGTGTCCCCAGTCTCCTGTTGCCATCGATCCTTAGACGCACACCTTGGGCACCCCTACTCGAGATCTACCGGTTTTGACACCGACAGTAGGCTCATGCGCACTACGATGCCGCCATGGCGCAGATATAGCATGCGCCGATGCCTCTGTCGGTGTTGCAGCAGGCGCAGGAGGAACAACGGTACAACATGTTCCTCCTGGAGCAGCACCGGCCGGCGGAGGGCCAGATCCACGGCAAGCGCGCGAGTGAGAAGCCTGTTGCGGCCATCGCCGCAGCGAACCCCCACTTCGTCGCGAAGCAGCGTGCCATCTACGATGCCGTTTGTGCTGAAGCCGCCACACGCCAGGAAGCGACAATCGCGAAGGCGCAGCTGCACGCGATCGCGGAGGAGAACAACGCCAGTTGCGCCTCCTACACCTCGCCGACGATCCATCAGGCGGCCCAGTTGGACGACGGCGGTGTCGCTGCCACCATTTCCATTGTGGACCTCACGTCCACCGACGACGAACAGGTCGCGAACTCCTCCGAGGATGAGTAGTCCACGGGAGGCGGCGGTGCCTTATGTCCCATGTGAGCCGGTCCGTCTCCCGTGTTCTACTCCTCCCCGCCAGAGACCACACCTTCACTTCATGGGTCTTTATCGCCGGTGCCCATGGAGACGCCGGATGGAGGAAGACACGGGCTTGGACGCCGGGTGCCGCCGTCATAGGATAGGTTTAGGGTCGGGTAGTTTTTTTTTGTTCTGAATGTTTGAAATGTATTAAAATCCGTTGTGTTTGTATGTAATCCGTGATGTTTATATGACATCCGACCGTGTTTACAAGAATTTCATCGGATTTGAATAAAAAATAAATTAAATTGTATGCGGCTACGGTCAGATGACGTCCTGCCACGTCCATGTTCGCGGACTGATACCCCTGTCCATGGACGAATTCAGGAGAAAATTTATGGGTAAAGATACCCTAATACTCCCTCTGTTCCAAAATATAAGTCTTTATAGGGATTTCACTATGAACCACATACGGATGTATATAGATGCATTTTAGAATATAGATTCACTCATTTTGCTCCGTATGTGGTCCATAGTGAAATTCCTCCAAAAACTTATACTCCCTCCAATCCACAATGTAGTGCTTCCTCTATCCTCGTGCTTTAACTTTGATCGTAAATTTAACCAACGAGACCGTCTGCGGCGGGAGCAAAAGTTATACCAATGAATTCATATTCAAAAGAATTTTCAATCATGTAATTTTTTCTTACGCCGCAGTCGGTCTTATGGGTTAAATTTATGGTCAAAGTTGGACCTCGGAAAGCGCGGGCGCACTATATTTCGGAATGGAGGGAGTAGTATTTAGGCTGGCCATAGTGGGAGTAACATAGCTAGTAACATCACACATCCCAACACAGTTTTGCTTATGTGGCATGTAATTAATGAGGAGAGAAGTGCTTGTGGTAACTAGCTATGTTACTGTAACATCACACATACCAATGCAAATTGAGTCTATAGACTAATAAATGAACTCTTGCATGACACTACATCTATGTTTCTACCCACTATGGAGGTAGTAACATAGTCTAGTAATACGTGTATGTTACTAGTGTAAGTTACTCCCCACTATGACTAGTCTTAGGAATGGAGGGAGTACTCCACAACCACTTGCTGGTGGTGCAGTAGTTTGACTTGGAGCGCACAGTGCGACGATGGCGCGAGAGCTGCGGCCTGCGGGCACCAATCGAGTTTGGCGCGCCGGCCAGTTCGGCGCAGCCACCACTGGGGCTAAATTAACCATCTCCGAGCGTAATCTAATCATTGCGTGTGTCGTGTTTACCTGTCTGCACGTTGAGAGTCCGTAAACAATCCACCAATGGATCCCTTGATCACGTCGTGTCGTCGTGTCTTCCCATGAATGCAGCTAACGACGTCCCGTACGAGTTACCAGCCACCAATGCAGCTATAGTAGCAACTAACCTTACCTTCGACGGAGTAGTAGTAACTGATACCGTATACTACCTCCTTTCCGGTTTATAGGGCTTGCGCGTATATCTAGGTTGACAAATAAACCAACGTAATACAAGTTATCTGCCACATAAAATATATCATTAGAAACTTCAAATCTTCTACTTTCTAATGGTGTAATTTTTATACTATACAATTCATTTTATATTTGTCAAATTATAGACCTAGGGATACGCGCAAGCCTTATAAACCGGAAAGGAGGTAGTATTATCTCAAAAAAAAACTGATACCGTATATTTCTTGCGATCCACGAAAATCCTCGTCACGTTGCCATTTGAATTTGAACACAGGTTCTGCTTGGATCCAGGCATGTTTATGGCAGCCGCCAGCTGCATTCGAGTACTGCACTGCAAGAGAGACGAGTAGGGCGTTCCTACGCTACGTGAGGAAGAGGTAAAGCTGCAGCTTGAGCTCACGCGTTGGAGACAGGCTCTGAATGCCTGCAAATGCTGGCACTCCTAGCACATAGGTCTCGATCTGAATTTACCAGAAGGAGGTCGATACCAGTAGTACTATGCGGCAGCGTCTGTTGCAACAAGAAGCTGAGAGGAAGCATGCGAGGAGCACGGGCAGGAGCCAACGACGCGTCGCCTCGTTTGCCGGCGTGTTTCCTTTCCCCCCGGAACTGCCACGCACGCACGGCCCGCTGGAACCATAACTACTCGGGGAGCTCAGCGGGGTTGACCACGCGTCCTCGCGCGGCATGATCATGAATGCTGCCGGCCCCACGCCGCCAGCCTCTGCGCCCCATCACCTTACTTTAAGCAACCAGCGCGAATGCCATCCCCGCCTCCTCCACCGACTTGACTTCCTCCTCCTCCTCCTCCTCTCGCAATTCGTCAATCTCATCTCACTGACTCGCCTCTCCATGGAGAAGGCAGCCCCAGCGGTAGAGAAGACGGCGCCGTCGCCGGGGAAGCCGACGACGCTGCTGGACGTGCACGAGGTGGAGTGGATCACGCGGGAGCTGGAGAGGCTGCTCCTCAGGGAGACCGTCGGCGCCGGCGCGGACGCGGACGCGCGCCGCCGCCGGAAGAGGGCCGCGGCGAAGGCGGTGGCGGCTAGCCCCGCCCGCGGCCGCGAGGCGCACGGGAGGACGGGAGGCTTCCTGGCCGAGCTCCTCGGGAAGCACGCGGCGACGATATGCGGCGATGCTGCGGGCGGCGTGGTCAGCGGTCGCCGCCGGAGTGGCTTCCGGGAGGTCGATAAGGTCTAGATTGGAACGTCGGTACGGTGTACGCGTGACACGATATTGTCCATATCGTCGGCGTAAGTCTGGTTCTTCAATTTGTCTGTCAATTTCTCTGCGTAGTTACTGCAACGTATAGGCTGGAATTGCAGCAAACGTGGTAGGATTGCAACTCCTCCTGTAAGAAAGGTTCGCTCCTTGTGCAATTGTTTTCATCCTGCACTTTTCCAGTTATCCAACATGTAAATACGAACGTGGAGTTTGTGTCTTTGCTCGCCTTCAATGTCCTTTTTTCTTCCGATTTTGCTGATCATCTGGCTAGTTTTATTATTGTAACTTGGAAGTTAGAACTTAAACTGAAATTGGATAATTTTTAAGACAAATTAATAGCAGTCTCTTTTGTTTATGTTTCTGTTTCTGCACGAGTTGCCTGCCCGATAGCAACGTGGTGCGCTGTCGTTGACATCTTCAAGGAATGCAGTTTGTGTCACGCTGTTTTTGTAGGATATTATATCGTATCACGCTGTTGTTGGCATGTTGATGGAATGTAATTTGCAACTGGTGAATTCTGTAGCGTGTTAGCTTTGGTAAATTTCAGAAAAAACTGGTAAATTTTCAGACATGAAAAATATAGATTGTTGGTAGAGTCTTGAGTGTGAAATACTGGAAGAGATTGTGGTGGATCCGCCGCTGTTGTTGCAGTGATGGCTCGCATTCTGGAGCTCGGAACTGTTGGTGTCAATAACGCTGGTGGTAATGGAGAGTATCATACACTAATATCTACTCCCTCCGTCCGGAAATACTTGTCCGAGGAATGGATGTATTTAGATGTATTTTAGTTTTAGATGCATCCATTTGAATTCATTTTTACGACAAGTATTTTCGGATGGAGCGAGTACACCCGTAATGCATGATATCATATGTTGGTATCATATTATGCTATATTTATTGGCATGTATGACACAAAGTAGCACATTATTTAATATGATACGATATCATGATATGATACTCAAACCTCTCTTTCTTCATTTAATTCTATGGCACCTCATCATCATTGCTTAGTTGGTATGCATGATACTATTTATGATACTCCCATTACGACCAGCCTAAACCTCTTCCACGGACATCCATGAACTTGCAAAACAACGCTAGACTACTGGACTTCCCAAGGAGCATTGATAGGGCGCTCCAGCTAGAGCAACTCCAACCCGCCGATTTAAACTGTCCGGGCATGATCGTTGGATCAAAACGGACCAAAACACCGAGCCAACGCGCGAACCTCTGATTTGTGCCCGGTTACATTCACACGCACACGAAACGGACGCCTTGATTTATGCCCGGTTTACATTTAGACGCAGACGAAACGGACGCATCGGGCTCCGCTCACTTTCTGCCGCGGCCCCACCTGTCGGCCACCCAACCACCACTGACGGTCGTATTAAACACGGCCACCTACCTCGGGCCCGCCTGGCAGTGGGTGGAAGCTGCGAGTTGTCGTCCTTTTAAATGCAGTGTGCCGGCGGGGGGAGGGGGGGTCATCCACTTCCCTCCTCCCTGTCCACATCTAGCAAAGCTTGCCCCCTCACCGGGAACAACCAAACCCTAGCCATGGGGTTCTTCAGCAAGGGCGAGGAAAGGTCACCACCGGCGCCAATTCGTCGCGCACGCCAACGCCACCACATCATCGACGCGCCGAGACGCCACAAGAAAGGGAACGACTATACATCCTAATGCACCAGGCGTGGTGGCATTGACAGCACCCGCAACCGCTGCCCTATCCAGATGTCAACCTGCCCCATGATTGCCATCTGGCCCCACACCACATCCCTGTGTCGGTGGTGCCTCGATGGGCGCAGGCGCACGTCGAGGAGGTGCATAGGGGCCGCGGGCTTCTGACGCCGGGGCGTCGGTGGCTCCCTACGTATGCGACGGACTCTCCCAACTAGGAGATCTGGTTCGCATTGGAGCATGAGGAGGACCGCCGACGCGGCGTGCAGCTCAACCCCGTCGTCCCTGGATGGCAATTCGGAAGAGAAGGCAACCTAGCAAGCCGCGTTGGAGGTGGCGATGCAGGCTCTGAAGGAGAGCAGGCGCGACAAGAACGCGCAGTAGGAGGGCCTGGAGGAGGCCCTCGCGCTGTCCACGGCCGACGACTGGT
>LR738714.1:598917777-598955576 GCA_902687465.1 Secale cereale
CCGCAAGGCCCACTATGGCACATACTTCCCCTGAGGGGGGGGGGGGTTCCGGTAACTCCTCCGGCAGTCCGGTTTTATTCGATAACACCCGGAACACTTCCGGTGTCCGAATATAGTCGTCCAATATATTAATCTTTATGTCTCGGACATTCCGAGAATCCTCGTCATGTCTTTGATCTCATCCGGGACTCCGAACTACCTTTGGTACATCAAAACTCATAAACTCATAATACCGATCGTCATCGAACATTAAGCGTGCGGACCCTACGGATTCGAGAACTATGTAGACATGACTGAGGCTCATCTCCGGTCAATAACCAATAACAGAACCTGGATGCTCATATTGGCTCCTACATATTCTACAAAGATCTTTATCGGTCAAACCGCATAACAACATACGTTCTTCCCTTTATCATCGGTATGTTACCTGCCCGAGATTCGATCGCCGGTATCATCATTCCTAGTTCAATCTCGTTACTGGCAAGTCTCTTTACTCGTTTCGTAATACATCATCTCGTGACTAACTCATTAGTCATTTGCTTGCAAGGCTTATTATGATGTGCATTACCGAGAGGGCCCAGAGATACCTCTCCGACACTCGGAGTGACAAATCCTATTCTTGATCTATGCCAACACCACAAACACCTTTGGAGAAACCCTATAGAGCATCTTTATAATCACCCAGTTACGTTGTGACGTTTGATAGCACACAAGGTGTTCCTCCGGTATTCGGGAGTTGCATAATCTCATAGTGAGAGGAACATGTATAATTCATGAAGAAAGCAATAGCAATAAAACTAAACGATCATTATGCTAGGCTAACGGATGGGTCTTGTCCATCACATCATTCTCCTAATGATGTGATACCGTTGATCAAATGACAACTCATGTCTATGGCTAGGAAACATAACCATCTTTGATCAATGAGCTAGTCTAGTAGAGGCATACTAGGGACACTTATGTTTTGTCTATGTATTCACACATGTACTAAGTTTCCGGTTAATACAATTCTAGCATGAATAATAAACATTTACCATGAAATAAGGAAATAAATAATAACTTTATTATTGCCTCTAGGGCATATTTCCTTCAGTCTCCCACTTGCACTAGAGTCAATAATCTAGATCACATCACCATGTGATTAACATCAATAGTTCACATCCTCATGTGATTTAACACTTTGTAGTTCACATCGCCATGTGACCAATACCCAAAAGGTTTACTAGAGTCAACAATCTAGTTCACATCGTCATGTGACTAACACCCAAAGAGTACTAAGGTGTGATCATGTTTTGCTTGTGAGAGAGGTTTAGTCAATGGGTCTACCACATTCAGATCTGTATGTATTATGCAAATTTCTATGTCTACAATGCTCTGCACAAAGCTACTCTAGCTAAATGCTCCCACTTTCAATATGTATCCAGATGGAGACTCATAGTCATCCAGAACGGTGTCAAAGCTTGCATCGACGTAACTCTTTACGACAAACTCTTTATCACCTCCATAACCGAGAAATATTTCCTTAGCCCTCTAAGGATAATTTTGACCGTTGTCCAGTGATCTACTCCTAGATCAAAATTGTACTCCCTTGCCAAACTCAGTGAAGGGCATACAATAGATCTGGTATACATCATGGCATACTTTGTAGAACCTATGGCTGAGGCATAGGGAATGACTTTCATTCTCTCTCTATCTTTTGCTGTGGTCGGGCTTTGAGTCTTACTCAACTTCACACCTTGCAACACAGGCAAGAACTCTTTCTTTGACTGTTCCATCTTGAACTACTTCAAAAACTTGACAAAGTATGTACTCATTGAAAAAACTTATCAAGCGTCTTAATCTATCTCTATAGATCTTGATGCTCGATATGTAAGCAGCTTTACCAAGGTATTTCTTTGAAAAACTCCTTTCAAACACTCCTTTATGCTTTCCAGAAAATTCTACATCATTTCCGATCGACAATATGTCATTCACGTATACTTATCAGAAAGGTTGTAGTGCTCCCACTCACTTTCTTGTAAATACAGGCTTCACCGCAAGTCTGTATAAAACTATATGCTTTGATCAACTTATCAAAGCGTATATTCCAACTCCGAGATGCTTGCACCAGTCCGTACATGGATCGCTGGAGCTTGCACACTTTGTTAGCACCTTTAGGATTGACAAAACCTTCTGATTGCATCATATACAACTCTTCTTTAATAAATCTATTAAGCAATGCAGTTTTGTTATCCATTTTCCAGATTTCATAAAATATGGCAATTGCTAACATGATTCGGATAGACCTAAGCATCGCTACGAGTGAGAAAAACTCATCGTAGTCAACACCTTGAACTTGTTGAAAAACCCTTTTGCGACAAGTCGAGCTTTGTAGATAGTAACACTACCATCAGCGCCCGTCTTCCTCTTGAAGATCCATTTATTTTCAATGTCTTGCCGATCATCGAGCAAGTCAACCAAAGTCCATACTTTGTTCTCATACATGGATTCCATCTCAGATTTCATGGCCTCAAGCTATTTTGCGGAATCTGGGCTCATCATCGCTTCCTCATAGTTCGTAGGTTCATCATGGTCTAGTAAAAGGACTTCCAGAACCGGGTTACCGTACCACACTGGCGCGGAACGCACTCTGGTTGACCTACGAGGTTCAGTAGTAACTTGATCTAAAGTTTCATGATCATCATCATTAGCTTCCTCGCTGATTGGTGTAGGAATCGCTGGAACTAGTTTCTGTGATGTACTACTTTCCGATTCGGGAGAAGGTACAATTACCTCATCAAGTTCCACTTTCCTCCCACTCACTTCTTTCGAGAGAAACTCCTTCTCTAGAAAGGATCCATTCTTAGCAACGAATATCTTGCCTTCAGATCTGTGATAGAAGGTGTACCCAATAGTTTCCTTTGGGTATCCTATGAAGACACATTTCTCCGACTTGGGTTCGAGCTTATCAGGTTGAAGCTTTTTCACATAAGCATCGCAGCCCAAAACTTTAAGATACAACAACTTTGGTTTCTTGCCAAACCATAGTTCATAAGGCGTCGTCTCAACGGATTTAGATGGTGCCCTTATTTAACGTGAATGCAGCTGTCTCTAATGCATAACCCAAAACGATAGTGGTAAATCGGTAAGAGACATCATAGATTGCACCATATCTAATAAAGTACGGTTACGACGTTCGGACACAACATTACGCTGTGGTGTTCCGGGTGGCGTGAGTTGTGAAACTATTCCACATTGTTTCAAATGAAGACCAAACTCGTAACTCAAATATTTGTCTCCGCGATCAGATCATAGAAACTTTATTTTCTTGTTACGATGATTCTCTACTTCACTCTGGAATTTCTTTGAACTTTTCAAATGTTTCAGACTTGTGCTTCATCAAGTAGATATACCCATATCTACTCAAATCATCTGTGAAAGTCAGAAAATAACGATACCCGCCGCGAGCCTCAATACTCATTGGTCCGCATACATCAGTATGTATGATTTCTAACAAGTCAGTTGCTTGCTCCATTATTCTGGAGAATGGAGTTTTAGTCATCTTGCCCATGAGGCATGGTTCGCAAGCACCAAGTGATTCATAATCAAGTGATTCCAAAATCCCATCAGCATGGAGTTTCTTCATGTGCTTTACACCAATATGACCTAAATGGCAATGCTACAAATAAGTTGCACTATCATTATCAACTTTGCATCTTTTGGCTTCAATATTATGAATATGTGTATTACTACGATCGAGATCCAACAAACTATTTTCATTGGGTGTATGACCATCGAAGGTTTTATTCATGTAAACAGAATAACAATTATTCTATGACTTTAAATGAATAACCGTATTGCAACAAACATCATATTCATGCTCAACGCAAATGCCAAATAACATTTATTTAGGTTCTACACTAATCCCGAAAGTATAGGGAGTGTGCGATGATGATCATATCAATCTTGGAACCACTTCCAACACACGTCGTCACTTCACCTTTAACTAGTCTATGTTCATTCTGCAACTCTCGTTTCGAGTTACTAATATTAGCAACTGAACCGGTATCAAATACCTAGGGGTTGCTATGAACACTAGTAAAGTACACATCAATAATCTGTATATCAAATATACCTTTGTTCACTTTGCCATCCTTCTTATCCGCCAAGTATCTAGGGCAGTTCTACTTCCAGTGACCATTTCCTTTGCAGTATAAACACTTAGTTTCTGGCTTGAGTTTAGCTTTGGCTTTCTTCACGGAGTGGAAACTTGCTTGTCATTCTTCTTGAAGTTCCCTTCTATCCATTTCCCTTTACTTGAAAAAAGTGGTCTTGTTAACCATCAACACTTGATGCTCTTTCTTGATTTCTACCTTCGCTGATTTTAGCATCGCGAAGAGCTCGGGAATTACTTTCGTCATCCCTTGCATATTATAGTTCATCATGAAGTTCTACTAACTCGGTAATAGTGACTAGATAACTTTGTCAATTACTATCTTATCTGGAAGATTAACTCCCACTTGATTCAAGCAATTGTAGTACTCAGACAATTTGAGCACATGCTTACTGGTTGAGCTATTCTCCTCCATCTTGTAGGCAAAGTACTTGTCAGAGGTCTCATACCTCTCGACACGAGCATGAGTATGAAATACTATTTTCAACTCTTGGAACTTCTTATATGCTCCATGGCGTTCAAAACGGTTTTTGAACTCCCGGTTCTAAGCCGTAAATCATGGTGCACTAAACTATCAAGTAGTCATCATACCGAGCTTGTCAAACGTTCATAACGTCTGCATCTGCTCTTGCAATAGGTCTGTCACCTAGCGGTGAATCAAGGACATAATTCTTCTGTGCAGCAATGAGGAAAATCCTTAGATCACGGAACAAGTCCGCATCATTGTTACTATCATCTTTCAACTTATATTTCTCTAAGAACATATAAAAATAAACGGGGAGCTACATCGCGAGCTATTGATCTACAACATACATATGCTAATACTACCAGGACTAAGTTCATGATAAATTAAAGTTCAATTAATCATATTACTAAAGAACTCCCACTTCGATATACATCCCTCTAGTCATCTAAATGATCATGTGATCCAAATCAAATAATCCATGTCCGATCATCACGTGAGATGGAGTAGTTTTCGATGGTGAACATCTTATGTTTATCATATCTACTATATGATTCACGCTCGACCTTTCGGTCTCCAGTGTTCCGAGGCCATGTCTGTACATGCTAGGCTCGTCAAGTTTATAAAGGAAATATGCCCTAGAGGCAATAATAAAGTTATTATTTATTTCCTTATATCATGATAAATGTTTATTGTTCATGCTAGAATTGTATTAACCGAAAACTTAGTACATGTGTGAATACATAGACAAAACAGAGTGTCCCTAGTATGCCTCTACTAGACTAGCTCATTGATCAAAGATGGTTATGTTTCCTAGCCATAGACATGAGTTGTCATTTGATCAACGGGATCACATCATTAGGAGAATGATGTGATGGACAAGACCCATCCATTAGCTTAGCACTATGATTGTTTAGTTTTACTGTTATTGCTTTCTTCATGACTTATACATGTTCCTATGACTATGAGATTATGCAACTCCCGAATACCGGAGGAACACCTTGTGTGCTATCAAACGTCACAACGTAACTGGGTGATTATAAAGATGCTCTACAGGTGTCTCCGAAGGTGTTCGTGGTGTTGGCATAGATCAAGAATAGGATTTGTCACTCCGAGTGTCGGAGAGGTATCTCTGGGCCCTCTCGGTAATACACATCATAATAAGCCTTGCAAGCAAATGACTAATGAGTTAGTCAAGAGATGATGTATTACAGAACGAGTAAAGAGACTTGCCGGTAACGAGATTGAACTAGGTATTGAGATACCAACGATCGAATCTCGGGCAAGTAACATACCGATGACAAAGGGAACAACATATGTTGTTATGCGGTTTGACCGATAAAGATCTTTGTAGAATATGTAGGAGCCAATATGAGCATCCAGGTTCCGCTATTGGTTATTGACCGGAGATGAGTCTCGGTCTTGTCTACATAGTGGTCGAACCCATAGGGTCCGCACGCTTAACGTTTGATGACGATCGGTATTATGAGTTTATGAGTTTTGATGTACCGAAGGTAGTTCGGAGTCCCGGATAAGATCACGGACATGACAAGGAGTCTCGGAATGTCCGAGACGTAAAGATTGATATATTGGACGACTATATTCGGACACCGGAAGCGTTCCGTAAAGTTTCGGAATTAACCGGAGTGCCAGGGGGTTACCGGAACCCCCCTGGGAAGCTATCGGCCTTAATGGGACATAGGAGAAAGAGAGAAGGAAGGCCAGGGCTGGGCCGCGCGCCCCCACCCCATGGTCCGAATTGGACAAGGAAGGAGGGGGGGTCGGCGCCCCTTTCCTTCTCCTTCTCCCTCTCCTTCCTCCCCCCCTTCTCCCTCTTGGTGATTCCTACTAGGAATAGGATTGCAATCCTATTCCTAGTAGGATTGCTCCTCCTAGGCGCACCATAGAGGGCCGGCCGGCCTCCCCACTTGCTCCTTTATATACGGGGGCAGGGGACACCTCTAGACACACAAGTTGATCTCTCCAGCCGTGTGCGGTGCCCCCCTCCAGAGAAACACACCTCGGTCATACCGTTGCAGTGCTTAGGCGAAGCCCTGCGCCGGTAACTTCATCATATGTATCACCACGCCGTCGTGCTGACGAAACTCTCCCGTGAAGCTCAACTGGGTCAAGAGCTCGTGGGAAGTCATCAAGCTGAACGTGTGCTGAACGCGGAGGTGACGTACGTTCGGTGCTTGATCGGTTGAATCACGAAGAAGTTCGACTACATCAACCGCGTCACTTGACGCTTCCGCTTTCGGTCTACAAGGGTATGTAGACACACTCTTCCCTCTCGTTGCTATGCATCTGGTAGATAGATCTTGCGTGATCGTAGGAAATTTTTAAAATACTACGTTCCCCAACAGTGGCATCATGAGCCAGGTCTATGCGTAGATGATATGCACGAGTATAACACAAGTGAGTTGTGGACGATACTAGTCAAACTGCTTACCATCATGTCATACTTTGCTTTGGCGGTATTGTGAGATGAAGCGGCCCGGACCGACATTACGCGTATGCTTACGCGAGACTGGTTCCACTGTTATGAGCACTCGTTGCTTAAAGGTGACTGGCGGGTGTCTGTCTCTCTCACTTTATCTGAATTGAGTGTGACTACGCCCGGTCCTTGTGAAGGTTAAAACAGCACATACTTGACGAAACATCGTTGTGGTTTTGTATGCGTAGGTAAGAACGGTTCTTGCTAAGCCCGTAGCAGCCACATAAAACTTGCAACAACAAAGTAGAGGACGTCTAACTTGTTTTTGCAGGGCATGTTGTGATGTGATATGGTCAAGACATGATGAGTTATACGGTTTTGTATGAGATGATCATGTTTTGTAAAGTTATCGGCAACTAGCGGGAGCCATATGGTTGTCGCTTTATTGTATGAAATGCAATCGCCATGTAATTGCTTTACTTTATCACTAAGCGGTAGCGATAGTCATAGAAGCAATAGTTGGCGAGACGACAACGATGCTACGATGGAGATCAAGGTGTCGCGCCGGTGATGAAGGTGATCATGACGGTGCTTTCAAGATGGAGATCAAAAGCACAAGATGATGATGGCCCTATCATGTCACATATTATGATTGCATGTGATGTTTATCTTATTATGCTTCTTATTTTGCTTAGTACGACGGTAGCATTATAAGATGATCCCTTACAAAATTTCAAGGTATAAGTGTTCTCCCTAAGTATGCACCGTTGCGAAAGTTCGTCGTGCTGTGACACTACGTGATGATCAGGTGTGATAATCTCTACGTTCAAATACAACGGGTTTAAGCCAGTTTTGCACACGCAGAATACTCGGGTTAAAATTGACGAGCCTAGCATATGCAGATATGGCCTCGGAACGCTGGAGACCGAAAGGTCGAGCGTGAATCATATAGTAGATATGATCAACACAAGATGTTCACCATTAAAAGTACTCCATCTCACGTGATGATCGGACATGGTTTAGTTAATTTGGATCGCTTGATCATTTAGATGACCGGTGGGATGTCTATCTAAGTGGGAGTTCTTTAGTAATATGATTAATTGAACTTTAATTTATCATGAACTTAGTCCTGGTAGTATTTTATCTATGTTGTAGATCAATAGCTCGCGTTATAGCTCCCCTATGTTTTTGATATGTTCCTAGAGAAAACTAAATTGAAAGATGTTAGTAGCAATTACACAGACTGGGTCCGTAACTTGAGGATTATCCTCATTGCTGCACAAAAGAATTATGTCCATGAAGCACCGCTAGGTGACAAGCCCCCTCCCGCTAATGTAGACGCTTTGAACGTCTGGCAGACGCGGTCTGATGACTACACGATAGTTTAGTGTGCCATGCTCTACGGCTTAGAACCGGGACTTCAACGACGTTTTGAACGTCATGGACCATATGAGATGTTCCAGGAGTTGAAGTTTATATTTCAAGCAAATGCCCGGATTGAGAAATATGAGATTTCCAACAAGTTCTATAGCTGCTAGATGGAGGAGAATAGTTCTATCAGTGAACACTTGCTCAGAATGTCTGGGTACTACAATCATATGACTCAACTTGGTTGCAAAGTTGACGAGGATAGTGTTATTGATAGAGTTCTGTTGGAAATATGCCCTAGAGGCAATAATAAAAGGATTATTATTATATTTCCTTGTTCGTGATAATTGTCTGATATTCATGCTTGAATTGTATTGTACGGAAACAGCGATACATGTGTGAATACATAGACCACAACGTGTCCCTCGAAAGCCTCTAGTTACTAGCTCGTTGATCAACAGATGGTCACGGTTTCCTGACCATGGACATTGGATGTCATTGATAACGGGATCACATCATTAGGAGAATGATGTGATGGACAAGACCCAATCCTAAGCCTAGCACAAGATCGTGTAGTTCGTAATGCTTAAGCTTTTCCAGTGTCAAGTATCAGTTCCTTAGACCATGAGGTTGCGCAACTCCCGGATACCGTATGAATACTTTGGGTGTGCAAAACGTCACAACGTAACTGGGTGGCTATAAAGGTACGCAACGGGTATCTACGAAAGTGTCTGTTGAGTTGGCACGAACCGAGACTGGGATTTGTCACTCCGTATGACGGAGAGGTATCTCTGGGCCCACTCGGTAAGACAACATCATAATGAGCTCAATGTGACTAAGGAGTTAGTCACGGGATGATGGATTACGGAACGAGTAAAGAGACTTGCCATGACGAGATTGAACAAGGTAACGGTATACCAACGATCGAATCTCAGGCAAGTATAGCACCGATAGACAAAGGGAATTACATACGGGACTAAGTGAATCCTTGACATCGTGGTTCATCTGATGAGATCATCGAGGAACACGTGGGAACCAACATGGGTATCCAGATCCCGCTGTTGGTTATTGACCGGAGAGTCATCTCGATCATGTCTATGTGTCTCCCGAACCCGTAGGGTCTACACACTTAAGGTTCGGTGACGCTAGGGTTGTAGAGATATATGCACACGGAAACCCGAATGTTGTCCGGAGTCCCGGATGAGATCTCGGACGTCACGAGGAGTTCCGGAATGGTCCGGAGGTAAATAATAATATATAGGAAGTCCAGTTTCGGCCATCGGGAGAGTTCCGGGGGTCACCGGTAGTGTACCGGGACCACCGGAAGGGTCCCGGGGGTCCACCGGGTGGGGCCACCCATCCCGGAGGGCCCCGTGGGCCATAGGGGGAGGGGACCAGCCCCTAGTGGGCTGGCGCACCCCCCATGGGCCTCCCCCATGCGCCTAGGGTTGAAACCCTAGGGGTGGGGGCGCCCCCCTTAGGCTTGGGGGGCAAGCCACCCCCTTGGCCGCCGCCCCCCTAGGAGATTGGATCTCCTAGGGCCGGCGCCCCCTGCCCCCCTATATATAGTATGGGGGAGAGAGGGCAGCCGCACCTCAGCCCCTGGCGCCTCTCCCCCCCGTTACATCTCCTACTCCTCTCGTAGGGTCTCGGCGAAGCCCTGCTGCTTTTCCCGTTGCATCCACCACCACGCCGTCGTGCTGCTGGATCTCCATCAACCTCTCCTCCCCCCTTGCTGGATCAAGTAGGAGGAGACGTCGATGTCCCGTACGTGTGTTGAACGCGGAGGTGCCGTTCGTTCGGCGCTGGGATCATCGGTGACGAGGATCACGACGAGTACGACTCCATCATCCACGTTCCTTCGAACGCTTCCGCTCGCGATCTACAAAGGGTAGGTAGATGCACTCCTTTATGCTCGTTGCTAGATGAACTCCTTAGATTGATCTTGGTGAAGCGTAGAATTTTTTTGAATTCTGCTACGTTCCCCAACAATGGCATCTGAGCTAGGTCTTTGCGTAGCATCTTGCACGAGTAGAACACAAACAAGTTGTGGGCGTTGATTTTGTTCAATTCTCTTGCCGCTACTAGTCCAATCTTGATTCGGCGGCATTGTGGGATGAAGCGGCCCGGACCGACCTTACACGTACGCTTACGTGAGACTGGTTCCACCGACAGACATGCACTAGTTGCATAAGGTGGCTGGAGGGTGTTTGTCTCTCCCACTTTAGTCGGATCGGATTCGATGAAAAGGGTCCTTATGAAGGGTAAATAGAAATTGACATATCACGTTGTGGTTTTGGCGTAGGTAAGAAACGTTCTTGCTAGAAACCTATAGAAGCCACGTAAAAACTTGCAACAACAATTAGAGGATGTCAAACTTGTTCTTGCAGCATGTGCTATGTGATGTGATATGGCCAAGAAGATGTGATGAATGATATATGTGATGTATGAGATTGATCATGTTCTTGCAATAGTGAATCACGACTTGCATGTCGATGAAAATGACAACCGGCAGGAGCCATAGGAGTTGTCTTATTTATTGTATGACCTGCGTGTCACTGAATAACGCCATGTAATTACTTTACTTTATTGCTAAACGTTAGCCGTAGTAGTAGAAGTAATTTTTGGCGAGACGACTTCATGAAGACACGATGATGGAGATCTTGATGATGGAGATCATGGTGTCATGCCGGTGACAAAGATGATCATGGTGCCCCGAAGATGGAGATCAAAGGAGCAAAATGATATTGGCCATATCATGTCACTCTATTTGATTGCATGTGATGTTTATCATGTTTATGCATCTTGTTTACTTAGAACGACGGTAGTAAATAAGATGATCTCTCACTAAAATTTCAAGAATTGTGTTCCCCCTAACTGTGCACCGTTGCTAAGGATCGTTGTTCCGAAGCACCACGTGATGATCGGGTGTGATAGGCTCTAACGTTCGCATACGACGAGTGTAAGACAAATTTACACACGCAAAACACTTAGGGTTCACTTGACGAGCCTAGCATGTACAGACATGGCCTCGAAACACGGAAGACCAAAAGGTCGAACATGAGTCGTATAGAAGATACGATCAACATGAAGATGTTCACCGTTGATGACTAGTCCGTCTCACGTGATGATCGGACACGGGCTAGTCGATTCGGATCATGTATTACTTAGATGACTAGAGAGATGTCAATCTGAGTGGGAGTTCATTAAATTTGATTAGATGAACTTAATTGTCATGAACTTAGTCTAAATTCTTTACAATATGTCTTGTAGATCAAATGGCCCATGCTCATGTTACCCTCAACTTCAACGCGTTCCTAGAGAAAACCAAGCTGAAAGACGATGGTAGCAACTATGCCGATTGGGTCCGTAACATGAGGATCATCCTCATAGCTGCCAAGAAAACTTATGTCCTAGAAGCACCGCTAGGTGACGCTCCCGCCCCGGAAAACCAAGATGTTATGAACGCTTGGCAGTCGCGTTGTGATGATTACTCCCTGGTTCAGTGCGGCATGCTCTATAGCTTAGAATCGGGGCTCCAAAAGCGTTTTGAGCACCACGAAGCATATGAGATGTTCCAAGAGCTGAAAATGGTTTTCCAGGCTCATGCCCGAGTTGAGAGATATGATGTCTCCAACGCATTCTACAGCTGTAAGATGGAGGAAAATAGTTCTGTCAGCGAGCACATACTCAAGTTGTCTGGGTTGCACAACCGCTTGTCTCAGTTGGGAATGAATCTCCCAGACGAAGCGGTCGTTGACAGAATCCTTCAGTCGCTCCCACCTAGCTACAAGAGCTTCGTGTTGAACTTCAATATGCAAGGGATGGAGAAGTCCATTCCCAAGGTATATTCAATGCTGAAATCAGCGGAGGTGGAAATCAAGAAAGAGCATCAAGTGTTGATGGTGAATAAAATCACTAAGTTCAAGAAGGGCAAGGGTAAGAAGAACTTCAAGAAGGACGGCAAAGGAGTTGCCGCGCCCGGTAAGCCAGTTACCGGGAAGAAGCCAAAGTATGGACCCAAGCCTGAGACTGAGTGCTTTTATTGCAAGGGAACGGGTCACTGGAAGCGGAACTGCCCCAAATATTTAGCAGACAAGAAGGCCGGCAACGTCAAAGGTATATATGATATACATGTTATTGATGTGTACCTTACCAGCGCTCGTAGTAGCTCCTGGGTATTTGATACCGGTGCAGTTGCTCACATTTGTAACTCAAAGCAGGAGCTGCGGAATAAACGGAGACTGGCGAAGGACGAGGTGACGATGCGCGTCGGGAATGGTTCCAAGGTCGATGTGATCGCCGTCGGCACGCTACCTGTGACGCCCGAAGACCGACGTCCCAGAAGATTCCAGAGATTCCAGATGTTCCGGGTTCTCCCGTGTGTTTCATTTGTGCTTGTGTTATTTATTTTGCTTTGCATCATGTCATCATGCCATCATGTCTTTAATCTTTTGCATCTCAACTTAAATAAATCGTGTGGACCTTCGGTCCATTTAAATCGAGGGAAGAGTGACTTCTCTTTATAACATATCCTCCTAATATTATGGAGCTATTATAAATAAATATTCCATTTGTTGGGAATTAACCCAAACACACTTGCACATATTCCCCATGCCTTTTCTACTTCAAGTTTCACCATCAAAACCTTGTCTATATTTCTTATCTGTTTTATCGAGGTTCCTCCAAAAACCTCAACATTTTTAGACACTTCTGAAATCAAGCCTTAGTTCAAACCCATTTGAATTAAATTCAAATATGTTTGAATTATATCTCGATCTTGTCACTTCTATTTTTCTCAGACTACGCTTATTTTTATGAGCCCGAGAAAAATAACCTCATGTGCAACTTTTTCCCTAACCCCCCTCTTTCTTTCTTCCTTCTCTTTTATTGTTTTCTGCTAAAAAGGAAAAAAGGAGAGAAGCCAGCCCAGTGGCCAATCCTCCTAGCTGGCCCAGGCCCAGCCGCGGCCTGACCTAACGGGCCGAAGCCCACCTAGCCCGACCGACCCCATCCTCTCTCCTCTTCCCCCGCACCACGCCGCCAGCATCTCCCTTCTCTCGCCCGAACCCCTCCTCCCTCTGATCCCCACTCCCTCCTCTCGCTCTCTCCCTCGAGCGCTCCCTCTGATCCTCCCCCCGCTCATCTCCGATGCCAGGAGCCCGAGCCCCAGCGCCCGATCCTCTCTCGCATGCTCCCTCTCCTCCCGATCTCCCCAGCGCTCGCCTCCTCCTTCGGATGCGTCGCGCGCGCCTCCATCTTCCTCGCCAAGGCCGCAGCCCCGGCGCATCACCAGGGCAGGCCCTAAACCGCGCCGTCCGCCGCCAAGGCCCAGCGCCTCGCCTCCCCGAGCGCCTCCCTCCGGCCTCCCCGCAATCCAGCCACGCGCCTCGCCTCCAGCCGCGGGCTGGCCTCTGCTCTGACGCCCCTGCCGCGGCCTGCTGCCTCCGCCGTCTTGCCGCGCCACCACGGGCCACCCGACAGCACCGGCGCCTCCCCGAGCAACCTCTAGCGCACCGGCCCCGCCTCCTCGCGCGCGCCTCCTCGCCATGGCCTCTACGTCACCCCGTGCTGCCGCCCTTTGTTTGCCCTTGTTGCTGCGTTTGGAACCTCAAGACCGGCAAGTTCAACTACGACTCGAGACCGAGACCGGCAAGACCGCTACGAACGAACGACTACACGATGCGTCAAGTTCCTCTACGGTGCCCCGAGGACCGAGTACGACTACACATGGAGATACGCCAAGTTCCACTACCGTCGCCGAAGAACCGAGTCCGGCAAGTCCGAGACCCCAAGTACCACTATGCCCGAAGCACTCAAAACCCTCAAGTACCTCTACGGAACGTGTACGACGACCGTCGCCGAAGAACCGTGTACCACTACCGTCGCCCCGAAGATGTCCGATGCCATAACGTGTACCTCTACGGAATGACTACTTCCCTCTACGGCCGACTCGCGAGAACGTCTACTTCCACTACTTCCTCTACGACCTCGAGCCGCCCCCGGAACGAACGTTCCGAAGGTATAACCCCGAGACGATGACCCGTGGACGAATGCTTGTTGTGTTGTATGAGATGCTCCACTTGTGTGCTCCGTACCCGAATCGTCTCTTGTCATGCTCCTCGGTTGCCTTGTCGCCGACCCGTGGGGAACCCGGTGACGGGATCACCCCATCTTTCATCTTGTTCGACTCGCTCACGCCACCTTTCTTTTGCACCGGTCTCTCGACGAGTGACCGGAACCGAGATGTTGTCGTTGCATCATTTTCGGATCGTTACCGTGGCACCTTTTCTTTCCACCACGGTGACAAGTGCTTCATATCTCTTCATGTTAACGCTTAACTAAAATTTGCATAAATTGATCATGTCATCCGCATCATGATAACAACCTTTGTATGTTTAATTGTTGTTTACTTAAAATTGCTAAACATGCATATGGGGATTTTCCCGGAATTGTTGTTGTTATTTCCGGCCTCTTTTAAAATGCCTTAATAGTGTAGTTTTCTTATGCATCCTACCTTGCCATGTAATGCTTCCTGTATAGATTTGCCATGCATCATACCTTGCCATGTTGTGATTCCTGTTTAGACTTGTCATGCATCATACCTTGCCATGTATTGCATCATATAGACTTGTGTTATTTTACTGTGCTTCCTACCTTGCCATGTTGTGCTTCCTGTATAGACTTGTTGTGCTTCCTATGTAAACTTGTGTTGCATCATACTTGTCTGAGCTCATTGTCATGTCTCGTGTGGTGTGTTTACCGTGTTGCTTGTTTCTTTCCGGTTTGCTTCCCTCGTTAGCTTCGGGTTCGTTCCGGAGTTGTGAGGTTCTTTTCGACTACTTCATGGACCCGTTCTTCTCCCTCGCGGAATCCCAGGCAAGATGATCATACCCTTGGATACCTTTACTATCATTGCCATGCTTAGTAGTCTCGATGCTATCGTTACATGTCGCGCTACCCATCTTTTATTGTCAGCCCTCTCCTTGTTGCCATGAAACCTCTAACCTTTGACACCTTCCTAGCAAAACCACTGTTTGGCTATGTCACCCGCTTGCTCAGCCCCTCTTATAGCGTTGTTAGTTGCAGGTGAAGATGAAGATCGTTCCAGGAGGGAACTTGTTGTTGGAATATCACAATATCTATTATTATTATTAACACACCTATATATTGGGCATGGGTGGAAGGCTTGGCCTTTTGCTCGGTGTTTTGTTCCACTCATGCCACCTTAGGCGCCGATAAACCGGCATTATGTTCCTTGATTTTGCGTTCCTTACACGATGGGTATATGGGGACCCCTTGACACTTCGACTTTGAATAAAACTCCTCCAGCAAGGCCCAACATTGGTTTTAATTTGCCTCATAATAACAACTTAATTAATTAATTAAATTTGCATAGGGGGTCGCGCCCTCGGGATTCTTTTCTACATAGCAGGCGGGGCCAGTGCTGATGGTGTTGGTCCCAAATAGAGTCGTGTGCGGCGCCCCCCCTTGGAAACTTGGGGTTTGGCTGCTGTACGTTGTGCTCTCCGGTCGTGGCCTGAGACGAGATACGCGCGGCTACTATCAGGGTGTCGGCACGCCAGGAGGTCTTGCTGGACTTGTTTTACCATTGTCGAAATGTCTTGTGCACCGGGATGCCGAGCCTGATCGGATTTCCCTAAGATAAGGGGTGATGATATTATATTTATCACTTCAGCTAATCGTGAGAGCTTGTGATGGGCTAAGTTGGGACACCCTTGCAGGGTTATGATCTTTCGAAAGCCGTGCCCGCGGTTATGTGGCGGATTGGAATTTGTTAATGTCTGGTTGTAGAAAACTTGACAGAGGATCCGAAGTGAAACACACAACTGTGTGAGTAACCGTGACTATCTCTTTTCACTTTGAGAAGAGAACACGGTGGGGTTATGTTTGACTCGTAGGTAGTTCAGGATCTTTAGCGATCACTACTAGTTTGCGACCGTTTGCGTAGATGCTCATCTTATTCTTGTACTCGTAAGCTAGCCACCATATTATGCTTAGCCGCTGCTGCAACCTCACCACTTTACCTCTTCCTACCCTTTAAGCTTTGCTAGTCTTGGTACCCATGGTTATGGAATTGCTGAGTCCTCGTGACTCACAGATACTACAACACCAGATGCAGGTTCAGCCGAGTTCGATGCAGGAGCTGGTTCAAGTACTTCACTGGTAGTTCGAAGAAGAGAGTGGTCGTATGCTTGTGACGTTTTCGACGATCAGTAGTGGTTTCTACTAGGGGCGATCGGACCTGTGGCTTTATGTTGCTTTGTTATATTTTATTTTGGATCTTCACCCGTAGTCTGGTTGTGATGTGTTGAATGATGTTTTGCTTATGTAATGTATTGTGTGAAGTGGCGAGTGTAAGCCAACTATCCTTTTGCATTTTCATCCCTGTTTTTACATGAGTCGTGCAAAGATACCAAACTTGAGATCATTCCAAAATGGGCTTATACCTTTAAGTCGTGCCTCGACACGTAGGAGGTATAGTCCCATCCTGGGCATTACAAGTTGGTATTCAGAGCCTTCTCCGACCTAGAAGCCCCCACTGATTGATCGAATCGTTGACGGTTGAGTCTAGGCACACACTTGAAAATGTTTTGAGTCCTATATATATATCGGAGAGTAGGATTTCTTTTGCTCCTCATCTCTTTTCACTCTGGTGAGGACTCCTGACGATTACTCTTGCCTCTTCTACTCTCAAAATTTCACCAAATTTTTTTAGGATCACGCGAGTATTGTTTGGATTGTTCTGATGTCTTTGTGACAAGAACATTGTTCTCGATGCCTCCTGTCATTTAGGGGTTGTGGCAGTGTCCCGGGGAGTTGAGCTCCGAGGTGTTGTCGTCACAAATATATCGCAGCAGTTCTAGAATACTTAAGACGGCCGACATCGAAAACTCTCCTATGCGGTTAGTGGCAAGATAACCCCGACATCACCCAGTACTAGGGAGCTAGTTCGGGAGTATTGCCATAGCTTGTATAGTAGATGCGTTTCGAAGGTCCGAGGTAAACGGTTTCCGGAAATAACTGGTTATGTGTTGAAGGATGGATACAGCTGGATGTAGGATTAGAGTTGAGTGCGCGGTGCTTCCCCTGTATCCCCAACACCTGATTGCATAACTGGAAACTTTCGGAAATTAATAGGTTGGTTCATCTAGTAGTTCGTAGGCATTCTTCCAACGAATGCATGATATGAAGTTCGGGGTTCTACATTGAGTGAAGTAGTTTTATGTGCGTTTGTTCCGATCGGGAGTTGCGTCTTAAAGGGTCCTTGGCTATGCTGATCCGGGGATTGCAAAACCCTTTTGTAAAACGTTCCATGAGCTTTCAGCACGAATATGTGGGACGAAGCTTCTATCTTGTATTTGTTCTATCTGCTCCTTGTTGTTTTTATTTATATTTTGTTCTCCCAAGTGGCTTCTCGACAAGTTGATGTACCTACGGAATTCATTCGTTCAATTCTCCGTTCGAATGATATTGTGAAGATTATGTTGCAACATATCTATCCTTTGTTTCGTTTTGATTCTGGTATTCGAGTTGCTTCGATGTCAAATGTTGATTCCATACCTTTCCTAATCGGTGTTCTCATATTTCTATGGGAGTGCTAATCCTTCTTGATCATCGAGATTTTCATGTTAATCCTTTTCAAACGGTGTGCCTTCTCATCAAATTATTCCATACAGACGCCGTTGAGAAATACGAGGATTTGTATGTTTCATTCATCCCAAGTTGTCCTTGTTTTCCCCACCCTCCATCCCTTCTTATTCGAGGAGTCAGAAATTCTAGAATGAATTATCCATTTTATTATTGTGATGTTTCTTCATTCTTTTCCTTCAATGTTCTTATCCGGTGCTTTATTGTGAAGATGCTCAGGAGCTTCAAGTTTTTCATTCTCCGTTCCCGTTTCTTCTTCGGTGAATCTAATTCAAGATTTCGGTGTTGATCTTATCCTTTTCCTCATTTCACAATGTTTTCTTATTCCGATGCACCAATTAATCATTCTCCTCTTGCTATTCATATTCGGAGTGCTGAAGATATCTCAGAGGATTCATAATTCCATTCTTAATCCGTTCAAATTATTTTGAGCATTGTCTTCTTATTCAAGCCGTTAATTCAACCGGTGCAATATCTCTTAAGCAATCTTTTTCAATGGTGATTTCTTTTGAGTGGGCCCTAACCCACAGGTCTTTTCCCAGGATCTTACCTGACTCTTCTATTTTTCTAGAGTTATACTCAAATTCTTTCAAATTGTGACGTAAGTATGGATTCCATCAGTCATATGACTTCTCCAAGATCGCTTTCAAATTCTTTCATCGTTGTTTCAACCTTTTTAATTCTTCATTCCGGAGTGCTCAACAATTCTTATGGCATTTCTCGTCTTCATTCTCAGCATTTGGAGACCGGAGAAGTGTTTCTCTTAAATCTTGGCCCGTTCTCTTGAAGATTCGTGGTTCTAGTTTCATGACATCCTCATTATTGTTTCGATTGTGAGGAATTATTTTCATAACCATCCGAAGCATTTCATGAATTCTTTCCATTGTGTTCCTCCGAAGGTCATCATTTCAGAATATTTCTTCGTTCTCAGTTTTCAACTTGTCCTCCAAATATTCTTCATTGATGCCTCTTCGTTCGTCTCCATATTCTACCGGTGCTTTGTTCAAGTACTCTTAATCGGGTCGCGATCTCTTCGTTCCCTTGTAAATTTTCCTCAAGTGCTTATTCTTCCCGGTGATTATTCTCTTTCATCACCCGTTTTCAATTCTTACGATGGTTCTTTCAAGATTACTCTTCCGTTGTTATCGTATTAATTCATTTGTTCTTTTCATAATCCTACCGGTGAGTCGTTCAAAATTATTCTCAAGTTTGGCTATATCTCTCTCCAATCCTTTTCAACAAGAATAAGTAGTATGCCAAATCCGTTGCTTGTCATCAATTTAATTTGGTGAAGGATAAGCATACAGTAAATCTTATTCTTATTTCCTCAAAGTGTTTAATCTCTTTTTTTCAGAGCTTGTTCATCATATGATATTCTCGGTTCTAAGCTGTTCATCTTGTTTTCCGGAGCTTCAAGTTATTTCAATCATATCATTTCAAAACTTCATCTAATTCATCACAGGCCTTGAATCTTATTCTTTTCGTCTTTCACTTCTCATGCTTTCATTACCGGAGTTCTCATGGTGGTTCATCAAGATTTAATTCATCCTCGAAGTCTTCATCAAGATTCTTGTTGGAGCTCAAGCATTCTTCATCATGCATTCCAATTGCAATCCTTTCTACCTTATCTTTCAGAGGGCGTTATGTCATTCTTGACAATTCCTTCATGGATTATGATTTACGAGTTATCAAGAATGAGATATTTAAAACCATCATTTTCTTTGTTCAGGAGATCTTTCCAACCATTCAATTTATTCGCTGGAGTTATCTTGGGTTATAATTCACCTAAAAGCTTCCCCTAAGGATTGTTGCTATTATGGTGCTTATAAATGACCCAAGTTCTTCATTTATCATTCCGGTGAAATAAGTTTTTCGTCTCCTTGTTGATCTCAGTCCAATCAAATGTTTTCGTCAGTGGTTGGTTGTCACCTCTTAATTTTGAGATGTTTTCCATAAGCCCACATCAAGCTTATTCTTTCGTTGTTGAATTTCCAACAACTCTATTCAATCCATCTTGGCCAGGATGCTCTTTCAATTCAATTTTGAGAGAAGTTGTCTTTTTCTTCTCCGTTCTTTTCTTTCCAACGACCTAGCATATATTCTTCCATTCCGGAGGCATTGTGATGTTGCTCTCTCCAAACCATCATATCATTTTATCGAGATCATGTTCTTTCCTTTGCTTGTCCATTTAACAGGAGTGTTGTGTCCTCCATTCTAATTCTCTCACCTTTTCATGTTTTGCCTCTCTTTTCAACCGGAGTGCTATCTGAATTCTTTCTTACCCCTTGTGCCATTCTTTCGATTGTTTCAGAGGCAATATGCAGTCGATTTCATCAAGATCATCCATCTTCTCAAGTTATTGTTCAATTCCTTCCATTTTCAGACGGAGTGCTGCCCGAATTCTGTCATTCTTTTTCCTTGGCTATACCGTTGCAGTTTCATATTCTTTTGGTTCGTAAGCTCTTGTTTCATGTCTTTCAACCTGCAAGGTTCTCGTGGTGTTCCTTGTTCCTCATTTTACCAGAGTGCTCTTAAGTTCATTCATCTCCGTTCTATTCTTTCTTTCAAGATTGTTCAACCTCTCAGGCTCGTGGTTTCACTCGTTTCTCGAAGAAGCAACTTTGTTTTACCTCTTCCTCTTCCGTTTTTATCCGGTGCCATCTCCAGGATCTCGGGTCGAGATCCTCTGTTAGTGTGGGAGAGTTGTGACGCCCGAAGACCGACGTCCCAGAAGATTCCACATGTTCCGGGTTCTCCCGTGTGTTTCATTTGTGCTTGTGTTATTTATTTTGCTTTGCATCATGTCATCATGCCATCATGTCTTTAATCTTTTGCATCTCAACTTAAATAAATCGTGTGGACCTTCGGTCCATTTAAATCGAGGGAAGAGTGACTTCTCTTTATAACATATCCTCCTAATATTATGGAACTATTATAAATAAATATTCCATTTGTTGGGAATTAACCCAAACACACTTGCATATATTCCCCATGCCTTTTCTACTTCAAGTTTCACCATCAAAACCTTGTCTATATTTCTTATCCGTTTTATCGAGGTTCCTCCAAAAACCTCAACATTTTTGGACACTTCTGAAATCAAGCCTTAGTTCAAACCCATTTGAATTAAATTCAAATATGTTTGAATTATATCTCGATCTTGTCACTTCTATTTTTCTCAGACTACGCTTATTTTTATGAGCCCGAGAAAAATAACCTCATGTGCAACTTTTTCCCTAACCCCCCTCTTTCTTTCTTCCTTCTCTTTTATTGTTTTCTGCTAAAAAGGAAAAAAGGAGAGAAACCGGCCCAGTGGCCAATCCTCCTAGCTGGCCCAGGCCCAGCCGCGGCCTGACCTAACGGGCCGAGGCCCACCTAGCCCGACCGACCCCATCCTCTCTCCTCTTCCCCCGCACCCCGCCGCCAGCATCTCCCTTCTCTTGCCCGAACCCCTCCTCCCTCCGATCCCCACTCCCTCCTCTCGCTCTCTCCCTCGAGCGCTCCCTCTGATCCTCCCCCCGCGCATCTCCGACGCCAGGAGCCCGAGCCCCAGCGCCCGATCCTCTCTCGCCTGCTCCCTCTCCTCCCGATCTCCCCAGCGCTCGCCTCCTCCTTCGGATGCGTCGCGCACGCCTCCATCTTCCTCGCCAAGGCCGCAGCCCCGGCGCATCACCAGGGCCGGCCAGCAGCCGCGCCGTCCGCCGCCAAGGCCCAGCGCCTCGCCTCCCCGAGCGCCTCCCTCCGGCCTCCCCGCAATCCAGCTGCGCGCCTCGCCTCCAGCCGCGGGCTGGCCTCTGCTCCGACGCCCCTGCCGCGGCCTGCTCCCTCTGCCATCTTGCCGCGCCACCACGAGCCACCCGACAGCACCGGCGCCTCCCCGAGCAACCTCCAGCGCACCGGCCCCGCCTCCTAGCGCGCGCCTCCTCGCCATGGCCTCTACGTCACCCCGTGCTGCCGCCCTTTGTTTGCCCTTGCTGCTGCGTTTGGAACCTCAAGACCGGCAAGTTCAACTATGACTCGAGACCGAGACCGGCAAGACCGCTACGAACGAACGACTACACGATGCGTCAAGTTCCTCTCCACTGCCCCGAGGACCGAGTACGACTACACATGGAGATACGCCAAGTTCCACTACCATCGCCGAAGAACCGAGTCCGGCAAGTCCGAGACCCCAAGTACCACTACGCCCGGAGCACTCGGAACCCTCAAGTACCTCTACGGAACGTGTACGACGACCGTCGCCGAAGAACCATGTACCACTACCGTCGCCCCGAAGACGTCCGATGCCATAACGTGTACCTCTACGGAACAACTACTTCCCTCTACGACCGACTCGCGAGAACGTATACTTCCACTACTTCCTCTACGACCTCGAACCGCCCCCGGAACGAACATTCCGAAGGTATAACCCCGAGACGATGAGCCGTGGACGAATGCTTGTTGTGTTGTATGAGATGCTCCACTTGTGTACTCCGTGCCCGAATCGTCTCTTGTCATGCTCCTCGGTTGCCTTGTCGCCGACCCGTGGGGAACCCGGTGACGGGATCACCCCATCTTTCTTCTTGTTCGACTCGCTCATGCCACCTTTCTTTTGCACCGGTCTCTCGACGAGTGACCGGAACCGAGATGTTGCCGTTGCATCATTTTCGGATCATTGCCGTGGCACCTTTTCTTTCCACCACGGTGACAAGTGCTTCATATCTCTTCATGTTAACGCTTAACTAAAATTTGCATAAAACTTGATCATGTCATCCGCATCATGATAACAACCTTTGTATGTTTAATTGTTGTTTGCTTAAAATTGCTAAACATGCATATGGGGATTTTCCCGGAATTGTTGTTGTTATTTCCGGCCTCTTTTAAAATGCCTTAATAGTGTAGTTTTCTTATGCATCCTACCTTGCCATGTAATGCTTCCTGTATAGATTTGCCATGCATCATACCTTGCCATGTTGTGCTTCCTGTTTAGACTTGTCATGCATCATACCTTGCCATGTATTGCATCATATAGACTTGTGTTATTTTACTGTGCTTCCTACCTTGCCATGTTGTGCTTCCTGTATAGACTTGTTGTGCTTCCTATGTAGACTTGTGTTGCATCATACTTGTCTGAGCTCATTGTCATGTCTCGTGTGGTGTGTTTACCGTGTTGCTTGTTTCTTTCCGGTTTGCTTCCCTCGTTAGCTTCGGGTTCGTTCCGGAGTTGTGAGGTTCTTTTCGACTACTTCATGGACCTATTCTTCTCCCTCGCGGAATCCTAGGCAAGATGATCATACCCTTGGATACCTTTACTATCATTGCCATGCTTAGTAGTCTCGATGCTATCGTTACATGTCGCGCTACCCATCTGTTATTGTCATCCCTCTCCTTGTTGCCATGAAACCTCTAACCTTTGACACCTTCCTAGCAAAACCACTGTTTGGCTATGTCACCCGCTTGCTCAGCCCTCTTATAGCATTGTTAGTTGCAGATGAAGATGAAGATCGTTCCAGGAGGGAACTTGTTGTTGGAATATCACAATATCTATTATTATTATTAACACACCTATATATTGGGCATGGGTGGAAGGCTTGGCCTTTTGCTCGGTGTTTTGTTCCACTCATGCCACCTTAGGCGCCGATAAACCGGCATTATGTTCCTTGATTTTGCGTTCCTTACACGATGGGTATATGGGGACCCCTTGACACTTCGACTTTGAATAAAACTCCTCCAGCAAGGCCCAACATTGGTTTTAATTTGCCTCATAATAACAACTTAATTAATTAATTAAATTTGCATAGGGGGTCGCGCCCTCGGGATTCTTTTCTACATAGCAGGGGGGGCAGTGCTGATGGTGTTGGTCCCAAATAGAGTCATGTGCGGCGCCCCCCTTGGAAACTTGGGGTTTGGCTGTTGTACGCTGTGCTCATCCGGTCGTGGCCTGAGACGAGATACGCGCGGCTACTATCAGGGTGTCGGCACGCCGGGAGGTCTTGCTGGACTTGTTTTACCATTGTCGAAATGTCTTGTGCACCGGGATGCCGAGCCTGATCGGATTTCCCTAAGATAAGGGGTGATGATATTATATTTATCACTTCAGCTAATCGTGAGAGTTTGTGATGGGCTAAGTTGGGACACCCCTGCAGGGTTATGATCTTTCGAAAGCCGTGCCCGCGGTTATGTGGCAGATTGGAATTTGTTAATGTCCGGTTGTAGAAAACTTGACAGAGGATCCGAAGTGAAACACACAACTGTGTGAGTAACCGTGACTGTCTCTTTTCACTTTGAGAAGAGAACACGGTGGGGTTATGTTTGACTCGTAGGTAGTTCAGGATCTTTAGCGATCACTACTAGTTTGCGACCGTTTGCGTAGATGCTCGTCCTATTCTTGTACTCGTAAGCTAGCCGCCATATTATGCTTAGCTGCTGCTGCAACCTCACCACTTTACCTCTTCCTACCCTTTAAGCTTTGCTAGTCTTGGTACCCATGGTTATGGGATTGCTGAGTCCTCGTGACTCACAGATACTACAACACCAGATGCAGGTTCAGCCGAGTTCGATGCAGCAGCTGGTTCAAGTACTTCACTGGGAGTTCGAAGAAGAGAGTGGCCGTATGCTTGTGACGTTTTCGACGATCAGTAGTGGTTTCTACTAGGGGCGATCGGACATGTGGCTTTATGTTGCTTTGGTATCTTTTCTTTTGGATCTTCGCCCGTAGTCGGGTTGTGATGTGTTGAATGATGTTTTGCTTATGTAATGTATTGTGTGAAGTGGCGAGTGTAAGCCAACTATCCTTTTGCATTTTCATCCCTGTTTTTACATGAGTCGTGCAAAGATACCAAACTTGAGATCATTCCAGAATGGGCTTATACCTTTAAGTCGTGGCTCGACACGTAGGAGGTATAGTCCCATCCTGGGCATTACACTACCTCTACATCTACCCTCGAGATTAGTTTTAAACCTTAATAATTGTTATTTAGTACCAGCTTTGAGCATGAACATTGTATCTGGATCTCGTTTGATGCGAGATGGCTACTCATTTAAATCCGAGAATAATGGTTATTCTATTTATTTGAGAGATATGTTTTATGGTCATGCCCCGCTGGTCAACGGTTTATTTTTGATGAATCTCGAACGTGATGATACACATATTCATAGTGTGAATGCCAAAAGATGTAAAGGTTACAATGATAGTCCCACATACTTGTGGCATTGCCACCTTGGTCATATTGGTGTCAAACGTATGAAGAAGCTCCATGCAGCTGGACTTCTAGAGTCTCTTGATTATGAATCATTTGACACGTGCGAACCATGCCTCTTAGGCAAGATGATCAAGACTCCGTTCTCCAGAACAATGGAGCGAGCGACCAACTTATTGGAAATCATACATACCGATGTGTGCGGTCCAATGAGTGTTGAAGCTCGCGGAGGCTATCGTTATGTTCTCACCCTCACAGATGACTTGAGTAGATATGGGTATGTCTACTTGATGAAACACAAGTCTGAGACCATTGAAAAGTTCAAGGAATTTCAGAATGAGGTTGAGAATCAACGTGACAGAAAAATAAAGTTCTTATGGTCGGATCATGGGGGTGAATATTTAAGTCATGAATTTGGCACGCACCTAAGGAACTTTGGAATTGTTTCACAATTGACACCGCCCGGAACACCTCAGCGTAATGGTGTATCCGAACGTCGAAATCGTACTCTGTTGGACATGGTGTGATCTATGATGTCTCTCACCGACTTACCACTATCTTTTTGGGGTTATGCTTTAGAGACTGTCGCATTCTCTTTAAATAGGGCTCCGTCGAAATCCGTTGAGACGACACCGTATGAACTTTGGTTTTGCAAGAAACCTAAGCTGTCGTTTCTAAAAGTTTGGGGTTGCGATGCTTATGTCAAGAAACTTCAACCTGAAAAGCTCGAACCCAAATCGGAAAAATGCGTCTTCATAGGATACCCAAAGGAAACCATTGGGTACACATTCTACCTCAGATCCGAAGGCAAGGTCTTTGATGCCAAGAATGGATCCTTTCTGGAGAAAGAGTTTCTCTCGAAAGAAGTGAGTGGGAGGAAAGTAGAACTTGATTAGGTGACAGTTACCCCTCCCGAACCGGAAAGTAGCGCAGCGCAGGAAATTGTTCCCGAGGTGCCTGCACCGACAAGGGAGGAAGTTAATGATAATGATCATGAAGAAACAAATCAAGTTACTACTGAACTTCGAAGGTCCACAAGGACACGTTCTGCACCAGAGTGGTACGGTAACCCTGTCATGGAAATCATGTTGTTAGACAACGGTGAACCTTCGAACTATGAAGAAGAGATGGCGGGCCCGGATTCCAATAAATGGCTTGAAGCCATGAAATCCGAGATAGGATCCATGTATGAAAACAAAGTATGGACTTTGGTGGACTTGCCCGATGAGAGGCACGCCATAGAAAATAAATGGATATTTAAGAAGAAGACAGACGCGGATGGTAATGTGACCATCTATAAGGCTCGGCTTGTCGCTAAGGGTTATCGACAAGTTCAAGGGATTGACTACGACGAGACTTTCTCTCCCATAGAGATGCTAAAGTCTGTCCGAATCATGTTAGCAATTGCCGCATTCTATGATTATGAGATATGGCAAATGGACGTCAAAACGGCATTCCTTAATGGCTTCCTCAAGGAAGAGCTGTATATGATGCAGCCGGAAGGTTTTGTCGATCCACAGAATGCTAACAAGGTATGCAAGCTCCAGCGCTCGATCTACGGGCTGGTTCAAGCATCTCGGAGTTGGAATATTCGCTTTAATGATGTGATCAAAGCGTTTGGCTTTATACAGACTTGGGGAGAGGCCTGTATCTACAAGAAAGTGAGTGGGAGCTCTGTAGCATTTCTCATATTATATGTGGATGACATACTGCTGATGGGAAATGATATAGAATTCTTGGAGAGCATAAAGGCCTACTTGAACAAGAGTTTTTTAATGAAGGACCTTGGAGATAGATCAAGACGCCTCATTGGTCTTTCACAAAGCACATACCTTGACAAGATATTGGAGAAGTTCAATATGGATCAGTCCAAGAAGGGGTTCTTGCCTGTTTTGCAAGGTATGAGATTGAGCACGGCTCAGTCCCCGACCACGACAGAAGATAGAGAAAAGACGAGTGTCATCCCCTATGCCTCAACCATAGGTTCAATTATGTATGCCATGCTGTGTACCAGACCTGATGTGAACCTTGCCATAAGTTTGGTAGGGAGGTACCAAAGTGATCCCGGTATGGAACACTGGACAGCGGTCAAGAACATCCTGAAGTACCTGAAGAGGACTAAGGATATGTTTCTCGTTTATGGAGGTGACAAAGAGCTCGTCGTAAAGGGTTACGTCGATGCTAGCTTCGACACAGATCTGGATGACTCCAAGTCACAAACCGGATACGTGTATATTTTGAATGGTGGAGCAGTCAGCTGGTGCAGTTGCAAGCAAGGCGTCGTGGCGCATTCTACATGTGAAGCGGAGTACATAGCTGCTTGCAAAGCAGCGCAAGAAGGAGTCTGGATGAAGGAGTTCATCACCGACCTAGGAGTCATTCCAAGCGCGTCAAGCCCGATGACTCTCTTCTGTGACAACACTGGAGCTATTGCCATTGCCAAGGAGCCCAGGTTTCAATAGAAGACCAAGCACATCAAGCGCCGTTTCAACTCCATCCGGAATTATGTTCAAGATGGAGACATAGATATTTGTAAAGTGCATACGGATCTGAATGTCGCAGATCCGTAGACTAAACCTCTTCCACGGGCAAAACATGATCAACACCAGAACTCTATGGGTGTTCGATTCATCACAATGTAACTAGATTATTGACTCTAGTGCAAGTGGGAGACTGTTGGAAATATGCCCTAGAGGCAATAATAAAAGGATTATTATTATATTTCCTTGTTCGTGAAAATTGTCTGATATTCATGCTTGAATTGTATTGTACGGAAACAGCGATACATGTGTGAATACATAGACCACAATGTGTCCCTGGTAAGCCTCTAGTTACTAGCTCGTTGATCAACAGATGGTCACGGTTTACTGACCATGGACATTGGATGTCATTGATAACGGGATCACATCATTAGGAGAATGATGTGATGGACAAGACCCAATCCTAAGCCTAGCACAAGATCATGTAGTTCGTAATGCTTAAGCTTTTCCAGTGTCAAGTATCATTTCCTTAGACCATGAGGTTGTGCAACTCCCGGATACCGTAGGAATACTTTGGGTGTGCCAAACGTCACAACGTAACTGGGTGGCTATAAAGGTACGCAACGGGTATCTCCGAGACTGGGATTTGTCACTCCGTATGACGGAGAGGTATCTCTGGGCACACTTGGTAAGACATCATCATAATGAGCTCAATGTGACTAAGGAGTTAGTCACGGGATGATGGATTATGGAACGAGTAAAGAGACTTGCCATGACGAGATTGAACAAGGTAACAGTATACCGACGATCGAATCTCGGGCAAGTATCGTACTAATAGACAAAGGGAATTACATACGGGATTAAGTGAATCCTTGACATCATGGTTCATCCGATGAGATCATCGAGGAACACGTGGGAACCAACATGGGTATCTAGATCCCGCTGTTGGTTATTGACCGGAGATTCGTCTCGGTCATGTCTACGTGTCTCCCGAACCCGTAGGGTCTACACACTTAAGGTTCGGTGACGCTAGGGTTGTAGAGATATATGCACACGGAAACCCGAATGTTGTTCAGAGTCCCGGATGAGATCCTGGACGTCACGAGAAGTTCCGGAATGGTCCGGAGGTAAAGAATAATATATAGGAAGTCCAGTTTCGGCCATCGGGAGAGTTCCGGGGATCACCGGTAGTGTACCGGGACCACCGGAAGGGTCCCGGGGGTCCACTGGATGGGGCCACCCATCCCGGAGGGCCCCGTGGGCCGTAGGGGGAGGGGGACCAGCCCTTAGTGGCCTGGCGCACCCCCATGTGAAGGAAATATGCCCTAGAGGCAATAATAAAGTTGTTATTTATATTTCCTTATATCATGATAAATGTTTATTATTCATGCTAGAATTGTATTAACCGGAAACTTAGTACATGTGTGAATACATAGACAAAATAGAGTGTCCCTAGTATGCCTCTACTAGACTAGCTCATTGATCAAAGATGGTTATGTTTCTTAGCCATAGACATGAGTTGTCATTTGATCAACAAGATCACATCATTAGGAGAATGATGTGATGGACAAGACCCATCCGTTAGCTTAGCACTATGATCGTTTAGTTTTACTGTTATTGCTTTCTTCATGACTTATACATGTTCCTATGACTATGAGATTATGCAACTCCCGAATACCGGAGGAACACCTTGTGTGCTGTCAAACGTCACAACGTAACTGGGTGATTATAAAGATGCTCTACAGGTGTCTCCGAAGGTGTTCGTGGTGTTGGCATAGATCAAGAATAGGATTTGTCACTCCGAGTGTCGGAGAGGTATCTCTGGGCCCTCTCGGTAATGCACATCATAATAAGCCTTGCAAGCAAATGACTAATGAGTTAGTCACGAGATGATGCATTACGGAACGAGTAAAGAGACTTGCCGGTAACGAGATTGAACTAGGTATTGAGATACCGACGATCGAATCTCGGGCAAGTAACATACCGATGACAAAGGAAACAACGTATGTTGTTATGCGGTTCGACCGATAAAGATCTTCGTAGAATATGTAGGAGCCAATATGGGCATCCAGGTTCCGCTATTGGTTATTGACCGAAGAAATGTCTCGGTCATGTCTACATAGTTCTCGAACTCGTAGGGTCCGCACGCTTAAACGTTCGTTGACGATATAGTATTTGATGAGTTATGTATGTTGGTGACCGAATGTTATTCGGAGTCCCGGATGTGATCACGGACATGACGAGGAACTCCGAAATGGTCCGGAGATAAAGATTAATATATGGGATAATAGTGTTTGACCTCCGGAAGGGTTCCGGAATTCACCGAAAGGGGTTCCGGATGTTTCCCGAAGTGTTTGGGTACGAGAACACTTTATTTGGGCCAAAAGGGAAAGCACACAAGGTTTTTGGAAGGCGCAAATGGAAGTTTTGCGGAGTCCAGGGGCCAGACGCCAGGGTCCCTGGCGTCTGGGTCTAGACGCCGGGAACCCTGGCGTCTGGCCCTGGAGTCCGAGAAGGACTCTTGCCTTTCGGGTGAAACCGACT
The DNA here is from genome assembly GCA_902687465.1 of Secale cereale. Lineage (NCBI taxonomy): Eukaryota > Viridiplantae > Streptophyta > Magnoliopsida > Poales > Poaceae > Secale > Secale cereale. The sequence continues at coordinate 598,948,070 of LR738714.1, forward strand.
TTGTGAAGGCTTTTACTCCAAGTTTCGACCCCAAGGCTCAACATATAAATAGAGGGGTAGGGATAGCACCCAAGACACATCAAGATACACCAAGCCGTGTGCCGGCAACCCCGACCCTCTAGTTTATCCTCCGTCTAGTTTCTGTAGTGCTTGGCGAAGCCCTGCAGAGATTGTTCTTCATCAACAACCGTCACCACGCCGTCGTGCTGTCGGAACTCATCTACTACTTCGCCCGTCTTGCTGGATCAAGAAGGCGAGGACGTCATCGAGCTGAATGTGTGCTGAACGCGGAGGTGCCGTACGTTCGGTACTAGATCGGGACGGATCGTGAAGGTGCACGACTACATCAACCGCGTTGATAAACGCTTCCGCTTTCGGTCTACGAGGATACGTAGACACACTCTCCCCTCTCGTTGCTATGCATCTAGTAGATAGATCTTGCGTGATCGTAGGAAAATTTTGAAAATACTACGTTCCCCAACAGTGGCATCATGATCCAGGTCTATGTGTAGATGATATGCACGAGTAGAACACAATGAGTTGTGGGCGATACTAGTCATACTGCTTACCAGCATGTCATACTTTGCTTCGGCAGTATTGTGAGATGAAGCGGCCCGGACCGACATTAGGCGTACGCTTACGCGAGACTGGTTTCACCGTTATGAGCACTCGTTGCTTAAAGGTGACTGCCGGGTCTCTCTCACTTTAGCTGAATCAAGTATGGCTACGCCCGGTCCTTGTGAAGGTTAAAACAGCACATACTTGACGAAACATCGTTGTGGTTTTTGTATTCGTAGGTAAGAACGGTTCTTGCTAAGCCCGTAGCAGCCACGTAAAACTTGCGACAACAAAGTAGAGGACGTCTAACTTGTTTTTGCAGGGCATGTTGTGATGTGATATGGTCAAGACATGATGAGTTATACAGTTTTGTATGAGATGATCATGTTTTGTAAAGTTATCGGCAACTGACAGGAGCCATATGGTTGTCGCTTTATTGTATGAAATGCAATCGTCATGTAATTGCTTTACTTTATCACTAAGCGGTAGCGATAGTCATAGAAGCAATAGTTGGCAAGATGACAACGATGCTACGATGGAGATCAAGGTGTCGCGCCGGTGACGAAGGTGATCATGACGGTGCTTTGGAGATGGAGATCAAAAGCACAAGATGATGATGGCCATATCATGTCACATATTTTGATTTGCATGAGATGTTTATCTTATTATGCTTCTTATTTTGCTTAGAACGACGGTAGCATTATAAGATGATCCTTACAAAATTTCAAGGTATAAGTGTTCTCCCTGAGTATGCACCGTTGCGAAAGTTCGTCGTGCCGAGACACCACGTGATGATCGGGTGTGATAAGCTCTACGTTCAAATACAACGGGTGTAAGCCAGTTTTGCACACGCAGAATACTCGGGTTAAACTTGACGAGCCTAGCATATGCAGATATGGCCTCGGAACACTGGAGACCGAAAGGTCAAGTGTGAATCATATAGTAGATATGATCAACATAAGATGTTCACCAATGAAACTACTCCATCTCACGTGATGATCGGACATGGTTTAGTTGATTTGGATCACGTGATCATTTAGATGACCGTAGGGATGTCTATCTAAGTGGGAGTTCTTATGTAATATGATTAAATTGAACTTTAATTTATCATGAACTTAGTCCTGGTAGTATTAGCATATCTATGTTGTAGATCAATAGCTCGCGATGTTGCTCCACGTTTATTTTGATATGTTCCTAGAGAAAACTAAGTTAAAAGATGTTAGTAGCAATGATGCGGAATTGTTCCGTGATCTGAGGGTTATCCTCATTGCTGCACAGAAGAATTATGTCCTTGATGCACCGCTAGGTGACAGACCTACTACAGGAGCAGATGCAGACGTTATGAACGTTTTGACAAAAGCTCGGTATGATGACTACTTGATAGTTTAAGTGCACCATGCTTTACGGCTTAGAACCGGGACTTCAAAAACGTTTTGAACGCCACAGAGCATATAAGATGTTCCAAGAATTGAAATTAGTATTTCATAGTCATGCCCGTGTCGAGAGGTATAAGACCTCTGACAGTACTTTGCCTACAAGATGGAGGAGAATAGCTCAACCAGTGAGCATGTGCTCAGATTGTCTGGGTACTACAATTACTTGAATCAAGTGGGAGTTATTCTTCCAGATAAGATAGTAATTGACAAAGTTCCCTAGTCACTATCACCAAGTTAGTAGAACTTCGTGATGAACTATAATATGCAAGGGATGACGAAGGTAATTCCTGAGCTCTTCGCGATCCTGAAATCGGCGAAGGTAGAAATCAAGAAAGAGCATCAAGTGTTGATGGTTAATAAGACCACTTGTTTCAAGTAAAGGGCAAAGGGATAGAAGGGGAACTTCAAGAAGAATGACAAGCAAGTTGTCACTCCCATGAAGAAACCCAAAGCTAAACTCAAGCCTGAAACTAAGTGCTTCTACTGCCAAGGAAATGGTCACAGGAAGTGGAACTGCCCTAGATACTTGGCGGATAAGAAGGATGGCAAAGTGAACAAAGGTATATTTTGATATACAGATTATTGATTTGTACTTTACTAGTGTTCATAGCAACCCTTGGGTATTTGATACCGGTTCAGTTGCTAAATTAGTAACTCGAAACGAGAATTGCAGAATGAACAGAGACTAGTTAAAGGTGAAGTGACGATGTGTGTTGGAAGTGGTTCCAAGATTGATATGATCATCATCGCACACTCCCTATACTTTCGGGATTAGTGTAAAACCTAAATAAATGTTATTTGGCATTTGTGCTGAGCATGAATATGATTTGATCAGATTTGTTGCAATACGGTTATTCATTTAAAGTCATAGAATAATTGTTATTCTGTTTACATGAATAAAACCTTCGATGGTCATACACCCAATGAAAATAGTTTGTTGGATCTCGATCGTGTGATACACATATTCATAATATTGAAGCCAAAAGATGCAAGGTTAATAATGATAGTGCAACTTATTTGTGACACTTCCGTTTAGGTCATATTGGTGTAAAGCGCATGAAGAAACTCCATAGTGATGGACTTTTGGAATCACTTGATTATGAATCACTTGGTGCTTGCGAACCATGCCTCATGGGCAAGATGACTAAAACTCCATTCTCCGGAACTATGGAGCGAGCAATAGAGTTGTTGGAAATCATACATACTGATGTATGCGGACCAATGAGTGCTGAAGCTCGCAGCGTGTTATTTTCTGACCTTCACTGATGATTTGAGCAGATATGGGTATATCTACTTAATGAAGCACAAGTCTGAAACATTTGAAAAGTTCAAAGAATTTCATAGCGAAGTGGAGAATCATCGTAACAGAAAATAAGAGTTTCTACGATATGATCGTAGAGGTAAAATATTTGAGTTACGAGTTTGGTCTTCATTTGAAACAATGTGGAATAGTTTCACACTCACGCCACCTGGAACACCACAGTGTAATGGTGTGTCCGAACGTCATAACCGTACTTTATTAGATATGGTGCGATCGATGATGTCTCTTACCGATCTACCACTATCACTTTTGGGGTTATGCATTAGAGACAGCTACATTCACGTTAAATAGGGCACCATCTAAATCCGTGGAGATGACACCGTATGAACTGTGGTTTGACGAGAAACCTAAGCTGTCATTTCTTTAAGTTTGGGACTGCGATGCTTATGAGAAAAAGTTTCAACATGATAAGCTCGAACCCAAATCGGAGAAGTAAATCTTCATAGGATACCAAAAGAAATTGTTGGGTACACCTTCTATCACAGATCCGAAGGCAAGGTCTTTGTTGCTAAGAGTGGATCCTTTCTAGAGAAGGAGTTTCTCTCGAAAGAAGTGAGTGGGAGGAAAGTAGAACTTGATGAGGTAATTGTACCTTCTCCCGAATTGGAAAGCGGAACATCACATAAACTAGTTCCAGTGATTCCTACACCAATTAGTGAGGAAGCTAATGATGGTGATCATGAAACTTCAGATCAAGTTTCTACTGAACGTCGTAGATCAACCAGAGTACGTTCCGCACCAGAGTGGTACGGCAACCCAGTTCTCGAAGTCATGTTACTAGACCATGATGAACCTGCAAACTATGAGGAAGCGATGATGAGCCCAGATTCCGCAAAATGGCTTGAGGCCATGAAATCTGAGATGGGATCCATGTATGAGAACAAAGTGTGGACTTTGGTTGACTTGCCCGATAATCGACAAGCCATCGAAAATATATGTATCTTCAAGAGGAAGACCGACGCTGACGGTAATGTTACTGTTTACAAAGTTCGACTTGTTGCGAAAGGTTTTCGACAAGTTCAAGGAGTTGACTACAATGAGACTTTCTCACCTGTAGCGATGCTTAAGTCTGTCCGAATCATGTTAGCAATTGTCGCATTTTATGAAATCTGGCAAATGGATAACAAAACTGCATTCTTTAATGGATTTATTAAAGAAGAATTGTATATGATGCAACCAGAAGGTTTTGTCAATCCTAAAGGTGCTAACAAAATGTGCAAGCTCCAGCGATCCATCTATGGGCTGGTGCAAGCATCTCGGAGTTGGAATATACGCTTTGATAAGTTGATCAAAGCATATAGATTTATACAGACTTGCGGTGAAGCCTGTATTTACAAGAAAGTGAGTGGGAGCACTACAACCTTTCTGATAAGTATATGTGAATGACATATTGTCGATCGGAAATGATGTAGAATTTTTCTGGAAAGCATAAAGGAGTGTTTGAAAGGATTTTTTCAAAGAAAGACCTTGGTGAAGCTGCTTACATATTGGGCATCAAGATCTATAGAGATAGACCAAGACGCTTGATAAGACTTTCGATGAGTACATACCTTGATAAGATTTTGAAGTAGTTCAAAATGGATCAGTCAAAGAAGGAGTTCTTGCCTGACTTGTAAGGTGTGCAGTTGAGTAAGACTCAAAGCCAGACCACGGCAGAAAAATATAGAGAGAATGAAAGTCATTCCCTATGCCTCAGCCATAGGTTCTATAAAGTATGCCATGTTGTATACCAAAAATGTTGTGTACCTTGCCATGAGTTTGACAGGGAGGTACAATAGTGATCCAGGAGTAGATCACTGTACAGCGGTCAAAATTATCCTTAGTAACTGGATGAGTAAGGAAATGTTTCTCGATTATGGAGGTGATAAAGAGTTCGTCGTAAAGGGTTACGCCGATGCAAGCTTTGACACTAAATCCAGATGACTCTAAGTATCAATCTGGATTCGTATTGAAAGTGGGAGCAATTAGCTAGAGTAGCTCCATGCAGAGCATTGTAGACATAGAAATTTGCGATATACATACGGATCTGAATGTGATAGACCCGTTGACTAACCTTCTCTCACAAGCAAAAACATGATCACACCTTATTACTCTTGGGTATTAATCACATAGCGATGTGAACTAGATTATTGACTCTAGTAAACCCTTTGGGTGTTGGTCACATGGCGATGTGAACTATGGGTGTTATTCACATAACGATGTGAACTATCGGTATTAAATCACATGGCAATGTGAGCTAGATTATTGACTCTAGTGCAAGTGGGAGACTGAAGGAAATATGCCCTAGAGGCAATAATAAAGTTGTTATTTATATTTCCTTATATCATGATAAACGTTTATTATTCATGCTGGAATTGTATTAACCGGAAACTTAGTACATGTGTGAATACATAGACAAAACAGAGTGTCCCTAGTATGCCTCTACTAGACTAGCTCATTGATCAAAGATGGTTATGTTTCTTAGCCATAGACATGAGTTGTCATTTTATCAACAAGATCACATCATTAGGAGAATGATGTGATGGACAAGACCCATCCGTTAGCTTAGCACTATGATCGTTTAGTTTTACTGCTATTGCTTTCTTCATGACTTATACATGTTCCTATGACTATGAGATTATGCAACTCCCGAATACCGGAGGAACACCTTGTGTGCTGTCAAACGTCACAACGTAACTGGGTGATTATAAAGATGCTCTACAGGTGTCTCCGAAGGTGTTCGTGGTGTTGGCATAGATCAAGAATAGGATTTCTCACTCCGAGTGTCGGAGAGGTATCTCTGGGCCCTCTCGGTAATGCACATCATAATAAGCCTTGCAAGCAAATGACTAATGAGTTAGTCACGAGATGATGTATTATGGAACGAGTAAAGAGACTTGCCGGTAACGAGATTGAACTAGGTATTGAGATACCGACGATCGAATCTCGGGCAAGTAACATACCGATGACAAAGGAAACAACGTATGTTGTTATGCGGTTCGACCGATAAAGATCTTCGTAGAATATGTAGGAGCCAATATGGGCATCCAGGTTCCGCTATTGGTTATTGACCGGAGAAATGTCTCGGTCACGTCTACATAGTTCTCGAACCCGTAGGGTCCGCACGCTTAAACGTTCGTTGACGACATAGGATTTAATGAGTTATGTATGTTGGTGACCAAATGTTATTTGGAGTCCCGGATGTGATCACGGACATGACGAGGAACTCCGGAATGGTCCGGAGATAAAGATTAATATATGGGATAATAGTGTTTGACCTCCGGAAGGGTTTCGGAATTCACCGGAAGGGGTTCCGGATGTTTCCCGAAGTGTTTGGGTACGAGAACACTTTATTTGGGCCAAAAGGGAAAGCACACAAGGTTTTTGGAAGGCGCAAAAGGAAGTTTTGCGGAGTCCAGGGGCCAGACGCCAGGGTCCCTGGCGTCTGGGTCTAGACGCCGGGAACCCTGGCATCTGGCCCTGGAGTCCGAGAAGGACTCTTGCCTTTCGGGTGAAACCGACTTTGTGAAGGCTTTTACTCCAAGTTTCGACCCCAAGGCTCAACATATAAATAGAAGGGCGGGGCTAGCACCTGGAACACATCAAGATACACCAAGCCATGTGCCGGCAACCCCGACCCTCTAGTTTATCCTCTGTCTAGTTTCTGTAGTGCTTGGCGAAGCCCTGCAGAGATTGTTCTTCATCAACAACCGTCACCACGCCGTCGTGCTGTCGGAACTCATCTACTACTTTGCCCGTCTTGCTGGATCAAGAAGGCGAGGACGTCATTGAGCTGAACGTGTGCTGAACGAGGAGGTGCCATACGTTCGGTACTAGATCGGGACGGATCGTGAAGGTGCACGACTACATCAACCGCGTTGATAAACGCTTCCGCTTTCGGTCTACGAGGATACGTAGACACACTCTCCCCTCTCGTTGCTATGCATCTAGTAGATAGATCTTGCGTGATCATAGAAATTTTTTGAAAATACTACGTTCCCCAACACCATGGGCCTCCCCCCATGCGCCCAGGGTTGAAACCCTAGAGGTGGGGGCGCCCCCCTTAGGCTTGGGGGGCAAGCCACCCCCTTGGCCGCCGCCCCCCCTAGGAGATTGGATCTCCTAGGGCCAGCGCCCCCCTGGCTCCCTATATATAGTGGGGGGGAGAGAGGGCAGCCGCACCTCAGCCCCTGGCGCCTCTCCCCCCCCCCCC
>LR738714.1:598965561-599027776 GCA_902687465.1 Secale cereale
CAAACATCCACTCCGAGTGAAGAGCAACCCTCTCACTCGGGGGCTTAGCTGCGACCCTGTGACTCGCCTAAGTTTCAAACGCTCACTCCGAGTGAAGAGCAACCCTCTCACTCGGGGGCTTAGCTGCGGTCCCTTGAGCTGCGTCATAAGTTTAATGTGGCTCTGTCTTCCGAGCTCCGCCACAAATACAATGTAGCTTGGAATCGTCTAAGTTTCAAACATCCACTCCGAGTGAAGAGCAACCCTCTCACTCGGGGGCTTAGCTATGGTCCTCCGAGCTGCGTCATAAGTATAAAGTGGCTCTGTCTTCCGAGCTCCGCCAGAAATACAACATAGCTTGGAATCGTCTAAGTTTCAAACATCCACTCCAAGTGAAGAGCAACCCTCTCACTCGGGGGCTTAGCTGCGACCCCGTGACTCGCCTAAGTTTCAAACGCTCACTCCGAGTGAAGAGCAACCCTCTCACTCGGGGGCTTAGCTGCGGTCCTCCGAGCTGCGTCATAAGTATAATGTGGCTTTGTCTTCCGAGCTCCGCTACAAATACAACGTAGCTTGGAATCGCCTAAACTACAACATCCACTCCGAGTGAAGAGCAACCCTCTCACTCGGGGGCTTAGCTGCGACCCCGTGACTCGCCTAAGTTTCAAACGCTCACTCCGAGTGAACAGCAACCCTCTCACTCGGGGGCTTAGCTGCGGACGTCGACTCGAAGATTCAAGCGATCAAAAAAGAGCCGCAAGCCAAAAGGTCGAATCTAGATAAAAGTCCCGCAAGATTTGGGCAAGAGTACCTGGGCCACAGGCCCACCAGAGTTTAACGGTTACAAGACCACTCAGCATTTCGAGGCAAATTGAATTAAAGTGTCAAAGTTAGCTCATTCCTCAGGTGGAGGCGGACTCGCGGGCGCCACGAATTGGTCTAGGTCGATCCCATCAGCAATACGAGTGGCGGCTTCCAAGAAAGTCTCCATGAACGACTGGAACTGAAGCTCCTTCGTATTGGCAACCTTGAGTGCCGCGAGCCTCCTCTCCTTCACTTCCTTGCAGTGCACGCGGACCAGAGACAGCGCCACATCGGCTCCACCCCGGACGGACGACTTCTTCCACTCCTGCACTCGGTTGGGGATCTCGTTGAGTCGAGTCATCAGAGACTCGAGGTCGTTCTCCTGCACGACTCCCCTCCAGAGCGCGGTGTCGATCCGGGCCATCACCGCTTTCAGCCGTCCCAGATAGTCCGTGGCCGCAATAAGGCGGGACTCCAGCCTCAAGATGTTCATGGCAACCTCGTCCTTCACGATGGAATTGGCTGGGTCCAGGCCGGGCTCGACCCGCCCAGTCTCTTCTTCGAAGTTGCGACAGAATTCTGCACCAGAAAACAGCGAGTCGAGTCAGCAAGCAAAACATGGGTCGACCGATCCAGCTTAACCCGATCCAAAAGAGACATACCTTCGAGCACAAGGTACCACTTCTTGGTAAGGTTGCCCATATAGGCCTCAAGATCAATCCTCTTCTGGAAAAGGGCCCCGTACTTGTCGTTCAAGACAGACTTGGAATTCTTCAGTTGAGTCACCTCTTGATTGGCTGCGTCGAGTGAGCCTCTCAGCCTGATAATCTCCGCCTCGAGCGCGCCTATAGAGGCCAGCTTCTGCGCCGCCAGTTCTGCCTTCTCTTGAGCCGCCTGCTGCGCCGCCGCCAGGTCGAGATCTTTCTGCTCCAAGGCCGCTTTCAGTTGACCTACCAAAGACGTCACTGGACAGATGAACATGAGGAAACACAAGGCACATTTATCAAAAGTCAGTCGACAAATGGTTAGCGTCAGTTACCGGCCGCGTCATCCTGCGTCTTCTTCAGATGGTCCCGAGCCAGCTGCAGGTCGAGATCGAGCTGGATTTGCTTCTTCTCAAGGTCTGCAAATTTGGCCCCAAACTCGCAAGATTTCTGCATCAACACAACAAAACAAGATTCTAAGACTATAGTCGAGTCAAACACTCAACCGCAGTCTCGGGGACTACACCCAGTGGGTGCACTGAGCGTGCCCCCACTGGTTTTCACTCGGCCAAGATCAGTCTGGCTCGAGCTCAAAAAAAAACGACAAGGAAGAATAGTTCTATCGTCAGACCATGGCCGACTGCCAGCAGTCGACCACGGTCTCGGGGACTACACCCTGTGGGTGCACTGAGCGTGCCCCCACCGGTTCTCACTCGACCAAGATCAGTCTCACTCGAGTTCAAGGGAAGTTGAAAGCAAACACATCAAGACCCTCACCCAGTGGGTGTGACATCATCTTACGAACAAAGCAGCAGATTCTCTCAAAGCCAAAGACTATTCCAGCGCAGCAAACCAACCAGTGGAGAAAACAAACATGTACGTTGGCCCGAAGAGCAGAACTAGCGTCGTAAGCAGCCATGTTGGCCTCGTACGCCGCCTTCGTCTTCTCCATCATCAACCCCGCCTGGTGAACGGCTTCTTGAGCCGCTCCCACAGGATCCTCCGGGAGGCGGTAGGAGGAGAAGAGAACGGACGACGGAGCAGGCACTGGGTCAACGGCTGGAGCGGGCGCTGGGTCGACGGCTGGAGCGGGCGCTGGGTCGACGACTGGAGCAGGCGTTGGGTCGACAGCTGGGACAAGCACCGGGTCGACGGCCCCTCCAGCTGACGAAGCGGGACATACGGTCGACACGGGGTCGGCAAAGGAGACTGTGGCTCGGGCCGCGTCTTCCTGTTGCTGGGCCTCCGAGCCAGAGGGCGCCTTCCGGCCCTTCTTCCCTGTGCGTCGTCGATCTCCTCCCAAGCGCTCCTCATCAACATCATCATCGTCATCTGGGAGCTCTATGACGTGACGCGGCACTTCAAGACAAACTATAGCGAAGTTCAGTCGACCGTCACCCCTAACCGACGAAAAAACAAGACACGATCTATAACCCACACCTGCGCGGGATGCCGCGGCATCTGCGGTCTCATGATACGTCCAAAACGTATCTATAATTTATGCTTGCTCCATGCTTCTTTTGTGTGATATTGCTATGATATTGATGCACTTCCATACACTTTTGTTCATATTTGGACTAACCTATTAACTCAGTGCACCACAGTGCCAGTTCCAGTTTTCTGCTGTTTTTCTATTTCAGGTTTCCCCCATATTAAAAGTGCTCCAAAAATTCCAGGAAAAATATAGGAAAAATCAGCGTACAGGAAGCTTCGCGAAGAACCAAAGATGGGCCAGAGGGGAGCCAGGGGAGGCCCAGGTGGCCACCTGGCGCGGCCCCACCCTTGGCCGCGCCAGGGGGGCGCCTGGGGCCCCTGCTCCGTCTCTGGCTGCCCCCCTTCGCCTATATATCCCTCTTGTCCTGAAACCCTCGAGGACAGAACCCTTTTTCGCGATCTTGCCTCTGTTCCGCCGCCGCAACGCTTCCAAGATCGGGAGCATCAGGAGAACTCTTCCCGGCACCCTGCCGGAGGGGAGAACCACCACCGGGTTCTCCTCCCCTCTTTGCTCTTCATGGTTTAGACCTCGTGAGCTGCCCTACATGATTGAGGCACATATGTAATCTTTCAGCTGTTGCTTTGCTGAGTTTGCTGGGATCTGATGGATTATGAGACTATGTTCAGATTGTGTTTGAGTAATATATTTGATTCACCTCTTTTATATCTTTGTTCTTGAGTAATTCTTGCATGTTCTCCGTTGCTGTTTATTGCTTTGGCCAAGTAGTAGGTAGTAACTCCAAGAGGGAGTGTTATGCTTGATTGTGGGTTCATGCCCCCTGATGACTAGCTTGAGTGACAAAAACATGAGTCTAGGGGATGTGATGTTGCCACAAGGGAGAAAACAACGGTGCTTGTACTTGCGGGTGCAAGGATTGTTTACTTTACGCAAAGTTCTTTTAATGCAGTTGTCTGTTGCTTTGAGTTTACACTTTGGGTGGGATTCGCAACTTAATACCAGCGAGATGTTCTGGATAGATATCTCAAGGTGGATGATTAGTAGTAGATGCAGATGGATTTCGGTCTACTTGCCTTGGCGTACCGCCCATGCTTTTGAGCCTCTACCTTTCTTTGCAGCATAGTTAGCATTGGTTTGCGCACATAATCCTGTCAATTGCCCAGCTGTAATTTGTTTACCTTGATTTGCTGTTTTATCGTCTTTTGGGAGAGAGACATCACTAGTGAACATCATGGGACCCCGGTCCATATTACCACCGCTGATCACACCTTCTATTTACTTCCTGTTTTTATTTCCTAGTTGCAGTCATAGCTATCATTATTATCTCTTGTGTTTGATCCTTTGTAAACAACAAGGCCGGAGGGATTGACAACCTCTCTGTACTCGTTGGGAGCAAAGTTATCTGTATATGTGTGCAGGTCCCGTCAACCGCTAAGTTTCTGGCGCCGTTGACACCTACTTGTCGACCCTCGGAGTCTCACGGGATTCGATCATTGGTACCTTTGCCAAGGGAAATTTGCCGCTACGCTACATCTCAACCTTCCACTTGGGGTAACCAACGAGGGGCGAGAAGCCATCAAGCAAGTTTCTGGCGCCGTTGCCGGGGACTCCACTCTTCAAGATAGGGGAGTTGCACGCTATCTTTTATCTTTGCTTTTTAGTCTTGTTAGTTTACCTTTCAGTTTTAGCTTTAGTGTCCCTTACCAAAAATCACAAAAATAGTTATCTTGCTTGCTGCTGCTATGGGTTCCATCGAGAACACCAAGTTGTGTGACTTCACTAGTCATAACAACAACGACTTTATCTACACGCCTATTGCTACACCTGCCACTTCAGCACCTTCTTATGAGATTAAACCTGCTTTATTGAACCTAGTTATGAAAGATCAATTCTCCGGTGCTGGAGATGATGCTGCTTTGCACTTAAATAATTTTGTTGAGCTCTGTGATATGCAAAAGTACAAAGAAGTAGATGGTGATATTGTTAAGCTTAAGCTTTTTCCTTTCTCCTTGAGAGGAGGAGCTAAAATCTGGTTTCAATCCTTGCCTAGGAATAGTATAGATTCTTGGGACAAGTGCAAGGATGCCTTTATTGGGAAGTACTATCCCCCTGCTAAAATTATCCAACTAAGGAGTAACATAATGAATTTTAAACAATTGGATAATGAACACGTTGCCCAAGCTTGGGAACGCATGAAATCTCTTATCAAGAACTGCCCTACTCATGGTTTGACTACTTGGATGGTTATCCAAACTTTTTATGCAGGCTTGAACTTTACCTCATGGAACTTGTTAGATTCGGCCGCGGGAGGAACCTTTATGTCAACTACACTTGGTGCTGCCACGAAGCTTCTCGACGAGATGATGACCAATTATTCCCAATGGCACACCGAACGCGCTCCAACAGGTAGGAAGGTAAACTCTGTCGAGGAGATTTCCTCCCTAAATGAAAAAGTTGACTTGATCATGTCTCTACTTTCCAAGCAATCTTCTATTGATCCTCATGATGTTCCTTTAAATTCTTTGATTGCTCAAGATCAAGTAGATGTGAACTTTATCTCTAGAAACAATTTCAATAACAATGCTTATAGGAGTAATTTTAGTAGCAACCCTAGACTGTTCCCCTCTAATTCCTATGGGAACAACAATACTTATCCTAGCACCAAGAACTCCACCCCTAGAGATAGAGACATGCCTAGTTATGAGAAACTTCTAGAAATTGAGAAGGCCACTAAGAACTACATGTGCACCCAATATGAACAAAACAAGACCTTCTCGAGGCAATTAGATGAGCATACTGCTATATTGCAAGACATTGGTAGACAACTGGAGAGCCTAAATATTGAGATTTCTAACCTCCAGACTAGGCTCACCATCACTGAGACCCAAGTTTCCAATATGTCCCACACACAAGCCACTTTGATAAACCAAATGGCAGCTATACCTGAAGTGGTTGCACCCCTGAAGGAGGAAGAAGATAGAATTAAGAGCCTTCCTACCCACCACACTGTTGCTACTATCCAAGTTGTTGAGGATATCCAAACTCTTAGCACCCAATGCACTCCTAGTCCCATTGGACCTATTAATGGTGATGCTACTACCTCAACCGTAGAAGAAGAAACTCCTATGACCATAGAAGCTACCAAACAAGTGAGCCTAAAGGACACCACTACCACTTTACTTGATAGTAGTGACCTTGATTTTGATAATTGCACCCTTTCTGAAGTTATTGGTTTTCTTCACAAGATGTCTAGAGATCCCCACACTAGCACACTTAATCTTGCCTTCACGGAGCATATCACTAATGCTCTTATCAAAGCTAGGGAGGAGAAGCTTAGGGTAGAAGCCTCCATACCTAGAAAGCTAGAAGATAGTTGGGATCCTATGATTAAAATTAAGTTGAATAACTTCTCTTGCTATGCTTTATGTGATGTTGGAGCTAGTACCTCCGTTATGCCCAAAATAATGTATGATATGTTTGAATTGAAACCTTTTGATCCTTGTTCTTTTGGTGTTCGTATTGTTGATTCTTCCGTAAAGAAACCTTTGGGGAAGATCGACGATGTTCTTATCATTGTCAATGACAATTATGTTCCCGTTGATTTTACTATTATGGATATTGAATGTGAACCTTCATGTCCAATTATTTTGGGACATCCTTTTCTTCGCACCGTTGGTGCTATCATTGACATGAAAGAGGGGAATATAAAATCATTCCCTCTCAAGAAAGGGATGGAACACTTCCCTAGAAAGAAGATTAAGTTGCCTTTTGAGTCCGTTACACGGGCTAGCTATTCTCTTACTCTTGATAAAACTTGATCTTCTCTTTTTGCATTGCCTAGCTTAAAGGCATAAAAGAAAGCGCTTTTGGGAGGCAGCCCACAACGAATTAGGTTTTATTTTGCTTTTGTTGTGTCTTGATGTTTGTTACTACAGTAGCATCATCATTGTATCTTTTCTTTTCAGCTTTGTGCCAAGTTTAGCCTCCGATTGTAAGAAAGTTCAAAAGTTGTGACGTGCTGTCCAGAAAACAGATTCTGTCCTTGGACAGAAAAATTCGAATAAAATCACCAGATCATCTTTTTGATCTGAATTTTTTTGACAGCGTGCTATATACAATTTGCTCTCGAGCGTCTGTTCTGAGTTTTTAGATTTGAGTTGCAGAAGTGCCCCGAAAAAATTATTTACTACCTGCTGGTCTGTTTTTCACAGATTCTGTCCTGTTTTGCCTTTTCTTCGTTTTACAAACCTTGAGCTTGCTTTTTCTTTGCAAAAACCTTTTGGCAATCTTGAGAAACAGTAGCTCTTCAAGATTATCTTTATTTCCAGTAGGGAAAAATTATTTTATTGTGGGTACTAACCTCGCTAATCAGATTATGATGAGTTATGTATGAAGGGAGTTTTCAAGTGTGCGAGGGAAGATGATAAAAGAAGATTCAGGAGGGTCAAACGCTCAAGCTTGGGGATGCCCCCGTGCACCCCCAAGAAATATTCAAGAAGACTCAAGCGTCTAAGCTTGGGGATGCCCACATGCATCCCCTTCTCCATCAACAATTATCAGTTCGTCTTTCGTTCCACTATAATTTTATCACTTCATGCGTTATGTGCTATGCTTGGAGCGTCTTGCTCTTAGTTTCTTTTTTTAGTTTTCTTTAGCTTTGCTTGCTGTTCATAACAAGTTAGAACCCAACTTTCTTTGTGTGGGAGAGAAACACGCTCCACTTCAACCTAGAACACAACATAGGATTTTCATGCTTATCTTTGCTGTGTGTGTTCTTTGTCTTTCCATAGCTGCTGTCATGTTTAGCTCTTAGTTTTCATGCTTTTCTTTTTAAAGAGTTTTTGTTTAGTTGGTTGCTGAACTCTCTTGAGTTTTCATGTTTATCTTGTTAAGAGAGTTTGCCTGTTGCACTGAGTTGTGTGTCTTAACTTAAAGTAGGTAATTGAGGTTGCTATTTAATTTTAGTAGTAACTTGCAATAGTTTTGAGGTATTGCCATGAGTAATGTCTGAACTTTTGGTGTCAAGAGCTTTAGCCTATTAGTGATAGATGTCGTATTTTGGGCAATCCGTGTTTATTTTCGAAAACCTACAAAATAGTTGAGAACTTTAGCTACTAGATGGATCACTAATCTTTGGAGGGATCGAATATTAGAGTACACTCACGTACCATGAGTCGAGGATGCGCAAGGATAACCAACCCCCCATACACTCCTCCTCGGGGTACTTGTCTCTTTGTGAACCTCCTAATTAGATTGAGAGTTACCGATAATAAGTGCATGAGTTCTTCGGACTAATGTGAGTATTCGAAAGTTGACACTTCCACCTAGCCATATTTTTCTAGCCTCTTCGGTACCGTGCATTGCCCTTTCTCACCTCGAGAGTTGGCGCATACTTCGCCGGTGCATCCAAATCCTTGGCACGATACGCTCTGTCATCATAAGCCTCGTTATATCCTTCCTCAAAACAGCCACCATACCTACCTATCAAGGCATTTCCATAGCCTTTCCGAGATACATTGCCATGCAACATCCATCTTCTCATGACTTGATCTTCATGTCATACATGCTTTTTGCTTGATCGATGAGCCGCATGCTAGTTGGGCCTTGCCCTAATCATTGCTACATGACGCGCTAGTATCATTGCATATCCTGCTACACCGGCAGAGGCATACATTTGCATACATCATGATAGTTTTCTTTATGTTGAGTACTTTTGTAAAGTGTGAAAGATCTTCTATACTTCTTGTAATACATAGAGTGTTGCCCCTAAAGTGAGGAAAATATCCCAAAGAGGACAAAATCAAAAGATCCCAAAGAGGACAAATGAGAGTTAAATAGAAAGAGCCATTGAGGCCACACAAAAAAATAAAAAAAAGAGAAAAAAGAGAAAAAGAAATAAAAAGAGAGAAGGGGGCACACTACTATTCCTTTTGAGAGATCCACACTCGTACTTCATCTTATACCTTGTACTCCATAGAGATTATCATTCATGCATATAGCTATGTGGGGACCTTCACACTATAGAACTTGGCTTGTATATTCCAATGATGAGCCTCCTCAAAAGAGCTCTAGGTCTTCTTGAGCGAGCAAGTTGGATGCACCCCCACTAGTTCCATTGGAGAGCTTACCTTAGCTCATATGTGCATCCGTTGCATGGCAATCCCTACTCCTCACATCATATCTATCATTTGGCTTTCTCTCGCCTATGATTATCCTCATTGATGTGAGCCTTTCACACCTTTTTTGTTCTTCCCCCTTCATCATTTTTCTCTCTTTGCCATCCTAAGTGTCAACTTTCTTGCTTACGCTCATCCATTGCATGAGTGCTCAAAATATCGAAAGGGAGTGGATCATTTTGACTTGTACCTGGCTAGTGGTTTGGGAATGAGTCAAGATAAGATTTCAAAGAAGACCAAGTGTGAAACTTTAGTAGATTAAGTTCTCAACAATACAAAAACTATGTTTTACTCTCTCGTATATCCCTATCCCCTTTCTTGCACGCAAACACCATTTGGAGACATTCGAGTCACGGACAGCGAGAGCTCTTGCACCTTTATGTTCTTATGTTGCTTGTTACAATGCTAATATAGACTCTTGCTTGTTATGACTTGAATTGAATTACATGCCTTGATTGCTTTACTTAAAAAGTTCTTATATGGTTGATAGCATGTCACCACAGAAATTATGCTTGTTATCATTTACCTACTCGAGGACGAGCAGGAATTAAGCTTGGGGATGTTGATACGTCCAAAACGTATCTATAATTTCTGCTTGCTCCATGCTTCTTTTGTGTGATATTGCTATGATATTGATGCACTTCCATACACTTTTGATCATATTTGGACTAACCTATTAACTCAGTGCACCACAGTTCCAGTTCCTGTTTTCTGCTGTTTTTCTATTTCAGGTTTCCCCCATATTAAAAGTGCTCCAAAAATTCCAGGAAAAAAATAGGAAAAATCAGCGTACAGGAAGCTTCGCAAAGAACCAAAGATGGGCCAGAGGGGAGCCAGGGGAGGCCCAGGCGGCCACCTGGCGCGGCCCCACCCCTGGTCGCGCCAGGGGGGGCGCCTGGGGCCCCTGCTCCGCCTCTGGCTGCCCCCCTTTGCCTATATATCCCTCTCGTCCTGAAACCCTCGAGGACAGAACCCTTTTTCGCGATCTTGCCTCTGTTCCGCCGCCGCAGCGCTTCCAAGATCGGGAGCATCAGGAGAACTCTTCCTGGCACCCTGCCGGAGGGGAGAACCACCATCGGGAGCTTCTCCACCACCATGGACGCTTCCCGGATGAGTCGTGAGTAGTCCACCTTGGACCATGGGTCCATGATCAGTAGCTATGTGATGTTCTCCTCCCCTCTTTGCTCTTCATGGTTTAGACCTCGTGAGCTGCCCTACATGATTGAGGCACATATGTAATCTTTCAGCTGTTGCTTTGCTGAGTTTGCTGGGATCTGATGGATTATGAGACTATGTTCAGATTGTGTTTGAGTAATATATTTGATTCACCTCTTTTATATCTTTGTTCTTGAGTAATTCTTGCATGTTCTCCGTTGCTGTTTATTGCTTTGGCCAAGTAGTAGGTAGTAACTCCAAGAGGGAGTGTTATGCTTGATTGTGGGTTCATGCCCCCTGATGACTAGCTTGAGTGACAAAAACATGAGTCTAGGGGATGTGATGTTGCCACAAGGGAGAAAACAACGGTGCTTGTACTTGCGGGTGCAAGGATTGTTTACTTTACGCAAAGTTCTTTTAATGCAGTTGTCTGTTGCTTTGAGTTTACACTTTGGGTGGGATTCGCAACTTAATACCAGCGAGATGTTCTGGATAGATATCTCAAGGTGGATGATTAGTAGTAGATGCAGATGGATTTCGGTCTACTTGCCTTGGCGTACCGCCCATGCTTTTGAGCCTCTACCTTTCTTTGCAGCATAGTTAGCATTGGTTTGCGCACATAATCCTGTCAATTGCCCAGCTGTAATTTGTTTACCTCGCTTTGCTGTTTTATCGTCTTTTGGGAGAGAGACATCACTAGTGAACATCATGGGACCCCGGTCCATATTACCACCGCTGATCACACCTTCTATTTACTTCCTGTTTTTATTTCCTAGTTGCAGTCATAGCTATCATTATTATCTCTTGTGTTTGATCCTTTGTAAACAACAAGGCCGGAGGGATTGACAACCTCTCTGTACTCGTTGGGAGCAAAGTTATCTGTATCTGTGTGCAGGTCCCGTCAACCGCTAAGTTTCTGGCGCCGTTGACACCTACTTGTCGACCCTCGGAGTCTCACGGGATTCGATCCTTGGTACCTTTGCCAAGGGAAATTTGCCGCTACGCTACATCTCAACCTTCCACTTGGGGTAACCAACGAGGGGCGAGAAGCCATCATCTCCTCATCATCCCGGCCCTTGTCAATGTCCATCGAGGTCGTGGAAGCAGCAACGCTGAAGAAACCCCTCGAAGATGAGTCGACGGAAGACACGGTCGACCTCCAAAAGACAGAAAGAAACAAAACCGAATGATACTTACGTGGAGGCGATGGGAACATCCACCTTAATCCTGGGCAGGGCCTTCCGGGGCTTGGTGGTGGTAACCTTGGGGTGCTTGGGCACCTTCTCAAAGGGGTCAGGAGTGGCCGTGCGAGCGCGCTTGGGCGTTTGGGAGCCTGAGGGACCTGTCCGAGGGCGCGCAGCCCCTGGGTCGTGCTTCCCCTTGGACCGCCTCTCATCACGAGGAGGTGACTCGACTTCCTCCCCGCTGCTGTAGTCCTCACTCTCCTCCTCGGTCTCCTCCTCTGACTTCCACTCGGTGGCGTCGCCCACGCCTTCCTCGCCCTCCTGGACCAAATCCCCGTTGGGCAGCGAGTACATCTCAGTATAGATCTGCAAAAAGGGAAGATTGACCAAATATCAGTCGGATCCGTCGAGACAAATTACAAGCCAACGACAGGAACATCACTCGGGAGCCGAAGACGAACCTTATCGGGCAGATGGTCAGCGTCGAATGGGAGGACCCTCCCAGACCCCCTGGGGTTGTCTTTGTTCCCCGTGATGCACTTCAGGCACTGCGCCACGTACTTCACGTCGGCCGCCTCTGGGTGCCGGAGTACAACCACATCGGGTGGTCCCAAGCCTGGAGCGGCTGGATCCTCCGCATGAGGTACACCTCAAATAGATCCATCCATGTTACACCCTCGCGGACCAACTGGACGACCCGCTCCACCAACATGTTCACTTCGGCCCTCTCGGCCTTACCCACTATCATTGAAGGAGGCTGGCTGGCTCGACCAAGAGAGAAAGGGGGAAGACCAGTCGACTGACCCGGGGTCGGACTGTCCTTATAGTAGAACCAAGTCGACTGCCAGCCCCGAATTGACTCCGGAAATATTATGGGGGGAAAGGCGCTCCTATTCCTAAGTTGGATTCCGAGCCCGCCGCACGCCTGGAGGACGTGCGTCTTATCGTCGCTCGGATTTGCCTTCTTGACGGTTTGCGAGCGGCAGGTAAAGATATGCTTGAACAAGCCCCAGTGCGGCCGCCAGCCGAGGAAGTTCTCACACATGGAAACGAACGCGGAAAGGAAAGCGATGGAATTGGGCGTGAAGTAATGCAGCTAGGCGCCGAAGAAAATCAAGAAAGCACGAAAAAAGGGATGCGGAGGCATGGAGAAACCTCGGTCGACATGGGTCGCGAGGAGGATGCACTCGCCCTCCCGCGGCCGAGGATCGAATTCGCCCTCCGGCACCCGCCAGGAGCCGTGGGCAATCAGTCCCTCCTCCTCCAGCTCCTCCAGATCCTCCGCCGCGACGGTGGATCGGATCCAATCCCCCTGGATCCAACCAGGAGGAAGCCCAGACCTCGACGACGATCCGCTCCTACCGGACCGCCTCTCCTTCCCCGTCGCCGCCTTCTTCGAACGCTCCATCGCCGCGGTCTTGTCCTTGCCCATGGCACGCGCGTCGGTGGTCGCTGTGGAGAAAGGCAAGAAGGAGCGGAGGCACGGCAAAGAGGCGGAGGCGGAAGAAGAAGGATTGGGCACACAGTGCTCCCGCTTCGGGCTCGGCGCACACTTATAGCGCCCCAGTCGAGTGGCTGACCCGTGGCCCCGAGCGATCTTATCAAATCCCGCAACAGGTGCAGACGCGATACGTGGCGAAAAAGGTGGCGCGAGGATCGAGGCGTCTCAAGAATATCCGTCCGATTGCTGCGGCACGTCCTGCCCCGCGCGCTTCCCCAAATTTCGAAACCCCATGGAATCCGGCGACCAAAGAGCAACCAAGCCCGCCGAAAACTGCGCACGCCAACGGCACCCGATGCCTAGCGCAAAGTTCAGTCGACGGAAGAAGCAACCAACAGACTCGATGGTTCCAGAATCGATCAAGGCGACCAAGACAAGACTGAGGAGGACAGCCTAGTCCGCGAGCTCAAAAGTAGACTACCCCTAGGGCGTCGAGCCAGAATCAGAGCTTTCCTCAGCACTCTCTCTCTCTTGCTCAAGCCTCAATCCATTCGGGGGCTACTGACGAGGTTACAGACCTAGGGTAGGGTCACAGGCCCGACCAAGGTACCCCACCCAAGGTCACTACCCTAGAAGATCAAAAGACAAAACTTATGATGGCAAAGACAGTCGACTGAGACGGCCCAAGAGGATATCCCACTCGACTGGACATCACCTACAAGACGACTCAACTCCACTCGACCAATCCAAGGCACTCAACCCCCGAAGGTCAAGGATCCCTTAGGACAATAACGGTCTGGTATTTACTCGTCGTAGTAAATGCCTTAATTACTCTTTACTGTAGGCGTTATCAGTAACGCCTGCCTTAATGCACATAAAACCCTTGGTAACGTGGAGCATGGCAGGGGTCCTGGCGCACTATATAAGCCACCCCCTCCTCCGGTACAAGGGTTCTCATCTTTGTAACTCACATATACACATACCAGTCGACCGCCTCCGGGCACCGAGACGTAGGGTTGTTACTTCCTCTGAGAAGGGCTTGAACTTGTAAACACCTTGTGTACAACTCCACCATAGCTAGGGCCTTGCCTCCCCATTCGTACCCCCTACTCGTACTGTCAGACTTAGAACCACGACACCCAGATTCCGCGAAATGGCTTGAGGCCATGAAATCTGAGATGGGATCCATGTATGAGAACAAAGTGTGGACTTTGGTTGACTTGCCCGATGATCAGCAAGCCATCGAAAATAAATGTATCTTCAAGAGGAAGACCGACGCAGACGGTAATGTTACTGTTTACAAAGCTCGACTTGTTGCGAAAGGGTTTCGACAAGTTCAAGGAGTTGACTACGATGAGACTTTCTCACCCGTAGCGATGCTTAAGTCTGTCCGAATCATGTTAGCAATTGCCGCATTTTATGATTATGAAATCTGGCAAATGGATGTCAAAACTGCATTCCTGAATGGATATCTCAAGGAAGAGTTGTATATGATGCAACCAGAAGGTGTTGTCGATCCTAAAGGTGCTAATAAAGTGTGCAAGCTCCAGCGATCCATCTATGGACTGGTGCAAGCATCTCGGAGTTGGAATATACGCTTTGATGAGGTGATCAAAGCTTATGGTTTTATACAGACTTTTGGAGAAGCATGTATTTACAAGAAAGTGAGAGGGAGCTCTATAGCATTTCTGATATTATATGTGGATGACATATTGTTGATTGGAAAAGATATAGAATTTCTGGATAGCATAAAAGGATACCCGAATAAGAATTTTTCAATGAAAGACCTCGGTGAAGCTGCTTACATATTAGGCATCAAGATCTATAGAGATAGATCAAGACGCTTAATTGGACTTTCACAAAGCACATACCTTGATAATGTTTTGAAGAAGTTCAAAATGGATCAGTCAAAGAAAGGGTTCTTACCTGTGTTACAAGGTGTGAAGTTGAGTAAGACTCAATGCCCGACCACTTCAGAAGATAGAGAGAAAATGAAAGTCATTCCCTATGCCTCAACCATAGGATCTATCATGTATGCAATGCTGTGTGCCTTGCTATAAGTCTAGCAGGGAGGTACCAAAGTAATCCAGGAGTGGATCACTGGACAGCGGTCAAGAACATCCTGAAATACCTGAAAAAGACTAAGGAAATGTTTTCTCGATTATGGAGGTGATAAAGAGTTCGTCGTAAAGAGTTACACCGATGCAAGCTTTTCACTAATCCAGATGACTCTAAGTATCAATCTGGATGCATATTGGAAGTGAGAGCAATTAGCTAGAGTAGCTCCATGCAGAGCAATGTAGACATAGAAATTTGTGAAATACACACGGATCTGTATGTAACAGACCCGTTGACTAAACTTTTTTCACAAGCAAAACATGAACACACCTTAGTACTCTTTGGGTGTTAATCACATGGCGATGTGAACTAGATTACTGACTCTAGTTAACCTTTTTGGGTATTGGTCACATGGCGATGTGAACTATAAAGTGTTAAGTCACATGGTTAGACCTGGCCAAACCTCGGGCCAGGCCGGGCTTCGGGCCGGGCCTACCAAAGCCCGGTCTAAAAAACCCAGGCCCGAGCCAGGCCCGGCCCGGCCCAGCCCGGCCGTCGGGCCTAGATATTGGGCCCAAGCCCGGCCCGAACGTGTAAAAAGCCCGGCGGGCCTCGGGCCACGGGTCGGGCCCCTTCAGAAAAGAGTAAAATCCACGGGCCCGGGCCCGGCCCGACTTGGCCATCGGGCCGAATATCTAGGCCCGAGCCCGGCCCGGGAGTAGCATCGGGCCGGGCCGGGCTGCCCATGGCCAGGTCTACACATGGTGATGTGAACTATTAGGTGTTAACCACATGGTGATGTGATCTAGATTATTGACTCTAGTGCAAGTGGGAGACTGAAGGAAATATGCCCTAGAGGCAATAATAAAGTTATTATTTATTTCCTTATATCATGATAAATGTTTATTATTCATGCTAGAATTGTATTAACCGGAAACTTAGTACATGTGTGAATACATAGACAAAACAGAGTGTCCCTAGTATGCCTCTACTAGACTAGCTCATTGATCAAAGATGGTTATGTTTCCTAGCCATAGACATGAGTTGTCATTTGATCAACGGGATCACATCATTAGGAGAATGATGTGATGGACAAGACCCATTCGTTAGCTTAGCACTATGATCATTTAGTTTTACTGCTATTGCTTTCTTCATGACTTATACATGTTCCTATGACTATGAGATTATGCAACTCCCGAATATCGGAGGAACACCTTATGTGCTATCAAACGTCACAACATAACTGGGTGATTATAAAGATGCTCTACAGGTGTCTTCGAAGGTGTTCATGGTGTTGGCATAGATCAAGAATAGGATTTGTCACTCCGAGTGTCGGAGAGGTATCTCTGGGCCCTCTCGGTAATACACATCATAATAAGCCTTGCAAGCAAATGACTAATGAGTTAGTCAAGAGATGATGTATTACAGAACGAGTAAAGAGACTTGCCGGTAACGAGATTGAACTAGGTATTGAGATACCAACGATCGAATCTCGGGCAAGTAACATACCGATGACAAAGGGAACAACATATGTTGTTATGCGGTTTGACCGATAAAGATCTTTGTAGAATATGTAGGAGCCAATATGAGCATCCAGGTTCCGCTATTGGTTATTGACCGGAGATGAGTCTCGGTCATGTCTACATAGTGGTTGAACCCGTAGGGTCCGCACGCTTAACGTTTGATGACGATCGGTATTATGAGTTTATGAGTTTTGATGTACCGAAGGTAGGTCGGAGTCCCGGATAAGATCACGGACATGACGAGGAGTCTCGGAATGTCCGAGACGTAAAGATTGATATATTGGACGACTATATTCGGACACCGAAAGCGTTCCGTAAAGTTTCGGAATTAACCGGAGTGCCGGGGGGTTATCGGAACCCCCCGGGAAGCTATGTGCCTTAATGGGCCATAGGAGAAAGAGAGAAGGAAGGCCAGGGCTGGGCTGCGTGCCCCCACCCCTTGGTCTGAATTGGACAAGGAAGGAGGGGGGCCAACGCCCCTTTCCTTCTCCTTCTCCCTCTCCTTCCTTCCCCCCTTCTCCCTCTTGGTGATTCCTACTAGGAATAGGATTGCAATCCTATTCCTAGTATGATTGCTCATCCTAGGCGCGCCATAGAGGGCCGGCCAGCCTCCCCCTTGCTCCTTTATATACGAGGGCAGGGGGCACCTCTAGACACACAAGTTGATCTCTCCAGCCGTGTGCGGTGCCCCCCTCCATAGAAACACACCTCGGTCATACCGTTGCAGTGCTTACGCGAAGCCCTGCGCCGGTAACTTCATCATATCCGTCACCACGCCGTCGTGCTGACGAAACTCTCCCATGAAGCTCAAATAGATCAAGAGCTCGTGGGACGTCATCAAGCTGAACGTGTGCTAAACACGGAGGTGCCGTACATTCGGTGCTTGATCGGTTGAATCGCGAAGAAGTTCGACTACATCAACCGCGTCACTTGACGCTTCGGCTTTCGGTCTACAAGGGTATGTAGACACACTCTCCCCTCTCGTTGATATGCATCTGGTAGATAGATCTTGCGCGATCGTAGGAAAATTTTAAAATACTACGTTCCCCAATAGTTTAACCCGAGTATTCTGCATGTGCAAAACTGTCTTACACCCGTTGTATTTGAACATAGAGCTTATCACACCCGATCATCACGTGGTGTCTCGGCACGACGAACTTTCGCAACGGTGCATACTCAGGGAGAACACTTGTACCTTGAAATTTTGTAAGGGATCATCTTATAATGCTACCGTTGTACTAAGCAAAATAAGAAGCATAATAAGATAAACATCACATGTAATCATAATATGTGACATGATATGGCCATCATCATCTTGTGCTTTTGATCTCCATCTCCAAAGCATCGTCATGATCTCCATAGTCACCGGCTAGACACCATGATCTTCATCATAGCGTCGTGGTCGCCTCGTCAACTATTGCTACTGCTACTATCACTAAGTCATAGTGATAAAGCAAAGCAATTACATGGCCTTCACAATTCATACAATAAAGAGACAACCATAAGGCTCCTGCCGGCTGCCGATAACTTTACAAACATGATCATCTCATGCAGTAACGTATAACTCATCACGTCTTGACCATATCACACCACAACATGCCCTGCAAAAACAAGTTAGATGTCCTCTACTTTGTTGGTGCAAGTTTTACCTGGCTGCTACGGGCTTAGCAACAACCGTTCTTACCTACGCATACAAAACCACAACGATTTTTCGTCAAGTATGTGTTGTTTTAACCTTCACAAGGACCGAGCGTAGCCACACTCGATTGAACTAAAGTGAGAGAGACAGACACCCGCCGGACACCTTTAAGCAATGAGTGCTCGTAACAGTGAAACCAGTCTCGCGTAAGCGTACGCGTAATGTCGGTCTAGGCCGCTTCATCTCACAATACCGCCGAATCAAAGTATGACATGCTGGTAAGCAGTATGACTATTATCGCCCAGAACTCATTGTGTTCTACTCGTGCATATCATCTACGCATAGACCTGGCTCATGATGTCACTGTTGGGGAACGTAGTATTTCAAAAAATTCCTATGCACACGCAAGATCTATCTACTAGATGCATAGCAATGAGAGGGAAGAGTGTGTCTACGTACCCTCGTAGACCGAAAGAGGAAGCGTCTAGTGACGCGGTTGATGTAGTCGAACGTCTTCGCGATCCAACCGATCCAAGCACTGAACGTACGGCACCTCCGCGTTCAGCACACGTTCAGCTCGATGACATCCCACGAGCTCTTGATCCAGTTGAGCGTCACGGGAGAGTTTCGTCGGCACGACGGCGTGGTGACAGAAATGATGAAGCTGCCGGCGCAGGGCTTCGCCTAAGCACTGCAACGATACGACCGTGGTGTGTTTTAGTGGAGGGGAGCACCGCAAATGGATAAAACAATGTTGCTTGTGTGTCTTTGGGTGCCCCCTGCCCCCCTATATAAAGGAGAAAGAGGAGGTGCAGCCGGCCAGGGGGCGCGCCATAGGAGTGGGATTCCTACTCCTAGTAGGAATATGAATCCCCTTTCCCATTCCTACTAGGAGTAGGAAAGGAAGGAGGAGAGGAGAAGGAATGAGAGGGGCGCCTCCTGTTGGGGAACGTTGCATGGGAAACAAAAATTTTCCTACCGTTCACCAAGATCAATCTAGTAGATGCAACTACGAGGGGAGAGTGTGATCTACGTACCCTTGTAGATCGCTAAGCGGAAGCGTTATGAACGCGGATGATGGAGTCGTACTCGCCGCGATTCAGATCGCCGAAGATCCTAGCACCGAAGCAACGGTGCCTCCGCGTTCTTCACACGTACGGCTCGGGGACGTCTCCTCCTTCTTGATCCAGCAAGGGGTGGAGGAGAGGTTGATGGAGAACCAGCAGCACGACGGCGTGGTGGTGATGGTGGAGAAGAACTCCAGCAGGGCTTCGCCTAAGCTCTGCGGGAGAAGAAGATATGACGGGAGAGGGAGGGCAGCACCGAGGCACGAACTTGTGTCTGCTGCCCTCCCTTTGCCTCACTATATATAGGGGGGGTGGAGAGGTGAGGGCGCCCTAGGGTTTCCCCCTAGGGGCCGGCGGCCAGGGCAAGGGGAGGGGGCGGCGGCCAGGGCAGGGGGGGCGGCCAGGCCCTAGGGTTTCCCCCCCTAGGTGCCTTGCCCCCCAAGGCCAAGGGGTGCGGCCAGCCCTAGGGGGTCCCACCCCCTTAGCCGCATGAGGAGAGGGCCCAGGGGGGGCGCACAGCCCCCTGAGGGCTGTGGTGTTCCCCCTTGTGGCCCACTAGGCCCAGAACTTCTTTCGGACCCCCCGAAAACCTTTCCGGTACTCCGCCGATTTCCCGATGCTCCCCGGAACACTTCCGGTACTCCGAAACCTTTCATCCTATATATCAATCTTCGTCTCCGGACCATTCCGGAGACCCTCGTCATGTCCGGGATCTCATCCGGGACTCCGAACAACCTTCGGTAACCATACACTTTTCTCACAAACAACCCTAGCGTCACCGAACGTTAAGTGTGTAGACCCTGCGGGTTCGGAAACCATGTAGACATGACCGAGACACTCCCAGGTCAATAACCAACAGCGGGATCTGGATACCCATATTGGTTCCTACATGTTTCTCGATGATCTCATCGGATGAACCACGATGTCAAGGATTCAGGCAATCCCGTATACAGTTCCCTTTGTCTCGTCGGTATGTTACTTGCCCGAGATTCGATCGTCGGTATCTCTATACCTAGTTCAATCTCGTTACCGGCAAGTCTCTTTACTCGTTACTGTAATACATAATCCCGTGACCAACTACTTAGTCACTTCGAGCTCATTGAGATGACGTATTACCGAGTGGGCCCGGAGATACCTCTCCGTCACACGGAGTGACAAATCCCAGTCTCGATCCATGTCAACTCAACAGACACCCTCGGAGATACCTGTAGAGTACCTTTATAGTCACCCAGTTACGTTGTGACGTTTGGCACACACAAAGCACTCCTACGGTGTCAGTGAGTTACATGATCTCATGGTCATAGGAACTTATACTTGACATGCAGAAAACTATAGCGATAACTGACACGATCAAAAGCTATGTTAACGTTTGGGTCTCGTCCATCACATCATTCTCCTAATGATGTGATCCCGTTATCAAATGACAACTCATGTCTATGACCTGGAAACCGCGGTCATCTTTGATCAACGAGCTAGTCCTTTAGAGGCACACTAGGGACACAAAGTCTGTCTATTCATCCACACGTGTATTGAGTTTCCAATCAATACAGTTATAGCATGGATAATAAACGATCATCATGAACAAGGAAATATAATAATAACTCTTTTATTATTGCCTCTAGGGCATATTTCCAACAGTCTCCCACTTGCACTAGAGTCAATAATCTAGCATTACAAGGTAATGAATCTAACACCCATAGAGTCTTGGTGTTGATCGTGCTTAGCCCGTGGAAGAGGCTTAGTCAACGGATCTGCAACATTCAAATCCGTGTGTACTTTGCAAATGTTTATGTCCTCCTCCTTGACCGAATCGCGGATGGAATTGAAGCGTCGCTTTATGTGTCTGGTCCTCTTGTGAAACCTTGGTTCCTTGGCTAGAGCAATGGCACCAGTGTTGTCACAGAACAGAGTCATTGGGTTCAGTGCACTAGGCACAACTCCAAGATCTGTCATGAACTCCTTCATCCAGACACCTTCCTTAGCCGCCTCCGAGACAGCTATATACTCCGCTTCACATGTAGAATCAGCTACCACGCTCTGCTTGGAACTGCACCAGCTTACCGCTCCCCCGTTGAGAATATATACGTATCCGGTTTGTGACTTAGAGTCATCCGGATCAGTGTCAAAGCTTGCATCGACGTAACCCTTTACGACGAGCTCTTGATCACCTCCATAAACGAGAAACATATCCTTAGTCCTTTTCAGGTACTTTAGGATATTCTTGACCGCTGTCCAGTGATCCATACCAGGATTACTTTGAAACCTTCCGGCCATACTTATGGCAAGGCTGACATCTGGTCTTGTGCACAGCATTGCATACATGATAGAGCCTATGGCTGAAGCATAGGGGACGACACTCATCTTTTCTCTATCATCCGCAGTCACTGGGCATTGAGTCTTACTCAACTTTGTACCTTGCAATACCGGCAAGAACCCCTTCTTGGATTGATCCATTTTGAACTTCTTCAAAACTTTATCAAGGTACGTGCTTTGTGAAAGTCCTATCAAGCGTCTTGATCTATCTCTATAGATCTTGATGCCCAATATGAAAGCAGCTTCACCGAGATCTTTCATCGAAAAACTCTTGTTCAAATATCCCTTCACGCTATCCAAAAATTCTATATTGTTTCCAATCAGCAATATGTCATCCACATATAATATTAGAAATGCTATAGAGCTCCCACTCACTTTCTTGTAAATACAAGCTTCATTGTAAACTTGTATAAACCCAAACGCTTTGATCACCTCATCAAAGCGAAGATTCCAACTCCGAGATGCTTGCACCAGCCCATAAATGGAACGCTGGAGCTTGCATACTTTGTCAGCATTCTCTGGATCGACAAAACCCTCCGGTTGCATCATATACAACTCTTCCTTAAGAAAACCGTTAAGGAACGCTGTTTTGACATCCATCTGCCAAATTTCATAATCGAAATATGCAGCTATTGCTAACATGATTCGGACGGATTTAAGCATCGCTACGGGTGAGAAAGTCTCATCGTAGTCAATCCCTTGAACTTGTGAAAAACCCTTTGCCACAAGTCGAGCTTTATACACGGTGACATTACCGTCAGCGTCCGTCTTCCTCTTAAAAATCCATTTATTCTGAATGGCCTTCCGCCCTTCAGGTAATACTTCCAAAGTCCATACTTTGTTTTCATACATGGATCCCATCTCGGATTTCATGGCCTCTAACCATTTGTCGGAATCTGGGCCCACCATCGCTTCTCCATAGCTCGTAGGTTCACCGTTGTCTAACAACATGACCTCCAAGACAGGGTTACCATACCACTCAGGTGCAGTGCGTACCCTTGTCGACCTACGAGGTTCGGTAGTAACTTGATCAGAAGCTTCTTGATCATCATTGGCTTCCTCTTCAACCTCTGCAGGCTCCACAAAAACATCTTTCTGTGCTGCGCTACTTTCTGGTTGAAGCAGAGGTTCAATAACCTCATCAAGTTCTACCTTCCTCCCACTCAATTCTTTCGAGAGAAACTCTTTCTCGAGAAAGGACCCGTTCTTAGCGACAAACACTTTGCCCTCGGATCTGAGATAGAAGGTGTACCCAACTGTTTCTTTTGGGTATCCTATGAAGACACATTTGTCCGCTTTGGGTTCGAGCTTTTCTGGCTGAAGCCGTTTGACATAAGCATCGCAACCCCAAACCTTGAGAAAAGACAACTTAGGTTTCTTACCAAACCACAGTTCATACGGTGTTGTCTCAACGGACTTAGATGGAGCCCTATTTAAAGTGAATGCAGCTGTCTCTAACGCATATCCCCAAAACGATAGTGGCAAGTCGGCAAGAGACATCATAGAACGTACCATATCTAATAGGGTTCGATTACGACGTTCGGACACACCATTACGCTGTGGTGTTCCAGGTGGTGTCAACTGTGAAACAATTCCACATTTTCTTAAGTGATCACCAAACTCATAACTCAGATATTCTCCCCCTCGATCAGATCGTAGGAACTTGATCTTCTTGTTACGATGATTTTCAACTTCACTCTGAAATTGCTTGAACTTTTCAAAAGTTTCAGACTTATGCTTCATCAAGTAAATATACCCATATCTACTTAAGTCGTCAGTGAAGGTGAGAAAATAACGATATCCACCGCGCGCCGTTACACTCATCGGACCGCACACATCAGTATGTATGATTTCCAATACGTCACTTGCCCGTTCCATTGTCCCTGAAAACGGGGTCCTTGTCATCTTGCCCATGAGGCACGGCTCGCACGTGTCAAGTGATTCAAAATCAAGAGACTCCAAAAGTCCATCAGCATGGAGCTTCCTCATGCGTTTCACGCCGATATGACCGAGACGGCAGTGCCACAAGAAAGTGGTATTATCATTATCTACTCTACATCTTTTGGCATCAATGTTATGAACATGTGTATCATCACTATCGAGATTCAATAAGAATAAACCCCTAACTTCGGGTGCATGACCATAAAAGATATTACTCATATAAATAGAACAACCATTATTCTGTGACTTAAATGAGTAACCGTCTCGCAATAAACAAGATCCAGATATAATGTTCATGCTTAACGCAGGCACTAAATAACAATTATTCAGGTTCATAACTAATCCCGATGGTAATCGAAGAGCGAGCGTGCCGACGGCGATCACATCAACCTTGGAACCATTTCCCACGCGCATCGTCACTTCGTCCTTCGCCAGCCTCCGTTTATTCCGCAGTTCCTGTTTAGAGTTGCAAATGTGAGCAACCGAACCGGTATCAAATACCCAGGCACTACAACGAGGTAAGGTACACATCAATAACATGTATATCATATATACCTTTGTTGTTGTTGGCCCCCTTCTTGTCCGCCAGATACTTGGGGCAGTTCCGCTTCCAGTGGCCATTCCCCTTGCAATAGAAACACTCAGTCTCTGGCTTGGGCCCAGCCTTGGGTTTCTTCACTGGATTAGCAACTGCTTTGCCACCCTTCTTAGAGTTACCCTTCTTGCCCTTGCCATTCTTCTTGAAACTGGTGGTCTTATTGACCATCAACACTTGATACTCCTTCTGGATGTCTGCCTCAGCGACTTTCAGCATCGAAAACAGCTCGGCGATGGTTTTATTCATCCCTTGCATGTTGTACTGCTGGACGAAGCTCTTGTAGCTTGGAGGGAGTGACTGGAGAATTCTGTCAATGATAGCCTCATCCGGGAACACAAGTCCCAGATCAGCTATGCGGGTATAGTACCCAGACATCTTCAGTAAGTGCTCTCTGACAGACGAATTCTCCTCCATCTTGCAAGCGAAGAATTTATCGGTGGTCTCATACCTCTCGATCTTAGCATTCTTCTCAAAGATGAATTTCAACTCCGTGTACATCTCATATGCACCATGACGTTCAAAACGCCTTTGGAGTCCTCCTTCCAAGCCGTACAACATGGCACATTGTACTATCGAATAGTCATCCGAACGCGTCTGCCAGACGTTCATATCGTCCGCAGAGGCTCCAGGAGCGGGGGGTTGACCTAGCGGTGCATTTAGGACATAAACCTTTTGGGCAGCTGTGAGGATGATCCTCAGATTGCGGAGCCAGTCCACAAAGTTGCTCCCATCATCTTTCAGTTTAGCTTTCTCTAGGAACGCATTAAAATTCAGGGGAACTCCTGCGCGAGCCATCTACAACATAAATTTGCAAAGACATCTTAGACTATTGTTCATGATAAGTGAGTTATTACCTAATCAAATTAATTATAACTCCCACTCAAATTGACATCCCTCCGGTCATTCGAGCGTGACATGATCCAAATTCACCAACCCAAGTCCGATCATCACGTGAGATGAGGTGGTGTCAATGGTGAACATCAACATGCTGATCATATCTACTATATGACTCATGCTCGACCTTTCGGTCCTCCGTGTTCCGAGGCCATGTCTGTACATGCTAGGCTCGTCAAGTCTAACCCGAGTGTTCTGCACGTGCAAAACTGGCTTGCACCCGTTGTATGCGAACGTAGAGTCTATCACACCCGATCATCACGTGGTGCTTCGAAACGACGAACCTTCGCAACGGCGCACACTCGGGGGGAACACAATTTTATCTTGAAATTTTAGTGAAGGATCACCTTATAATGCTACCGTCGTCCTAAGCAAAATAAGATGCATAAAAGGATTAACATCACATGCAAATCATAAGTGACATGATATGGCCATCAACTCGTGCTTTTGATCTCCATCTCCAAAGCACAGGCATGATCTCCATCGTCACCGGCGCCACACCATGATCTCCATCATCATGATCTCCATCATCGTGTTGCCATCGGGGTTGTCGGCGCCCCACCATGCTCTTACTACTATTGCTACCGTTTAGCGATAAAGTAAAGCATTACAAAGCGCTTAATGATTGACACGCAGGTCAT
This sequence comes from Secale cereale, assembly GCA_902687465.1. Classification (NCBI taxonomy): domain Eukaryota; kingdom Viridiplantae; phylum Streptophyta; class Magnoliopsida; order Poales; family Poaceae; genus Secale; species Secale cereale. Next base: position 598,991,132 of record LR738714.1, read on the forward strand.
ACAAAAAATAAAGACAACCCTATGGCTCCTGCCGGTTGCCGTATGCATCGACATGCAAGTCGATGTTAACTATTACAACATGATCATCTCATACATCAAAATATATTTCATCATGTCATTGGCCATATCATATCACATACATACCCTGCAAAAACAAGTTAGACGTCCTCTAATTTGTTGTTGCATGTTTTACGTGGCTGCTATGGGTATCTAGCAAGAACGCTTCTTACCTACGCAAAACCACAACGGTGATATTCAAGTTGCTATTTAACCTTCTACAAGGACCGCCTTGTTCTATTCCGATTCAACTAAGATAGGAGAGACAGACACCCGCCAGCCATCTTATGCAACAAAAGTCACATGTCTGTCGATGGAACCGGTCTCATGTACGTGGACATGTAAAGTTGGTCCGGGCCGCTTCATCCTATAATACCGCTGAATCAAGAAAGACTAAGGAGGGCAGCAATTTAATCATCAACGCCACAAACTTCTTTGTGTTCTACTCGAGAAAGCATCTACGCAAGATCCTAGCTCATGATGCCACTGTTGGGGAACGTTGCATGGGAAACAAAAATTTTCCTACCGTTCACCAAGATCAATCTAGTAGATGCAACTACGAGGGGAGAGTGTGATCTACGTACCCTTGTAGATCGCTAAGCGGAAGCGTTATGAACGCGGATGATGGAGTCGTACTCGTCGCGATTCAGATCGCCGAAGACCTAGCACCGAAGCAACGGTGCCTCCGCGTTCTTCACACGTACGGCTCGGGGACGTCTCCTCCTTCTTGATCCAGCAAGGGGTGGAGGAGAGGTTGATGGAGAACCGGCAGCACGACGGCGTGGTGGTGATGGTGGAGAAGAACTCCAGCAGGGCTTCGCCTAAGCACCGCGGGAGAAGAAGATGTAACGGGAGAGGGAGGGCAGCACCGAGGCACAAACTGTGTTGGCTGCCCTCCCTTTGCCCCACTATATATAGGGGGGGTGAAGAGGTGAGGGCGCCCTAGGGTTTCCCCCTAGGGGCCGGCGGCCAGGGCAAGGGGAGGGGGCGGCGGCCAGGGCAGGGGGGGCGGCCAGGCCCTAGGGTTTCCCCCCCTAGGTGCCTTGCCCCCCAAGGCCAAGGGGTGCGGCCAGCCCTAGGGGGTCCCACCCCCTTAGCCGCATGAGGAGAGGGCCCAGGGGGGGCGCACAGCCCCCTGAGGGCTGTGGTGTTCCCCCTTGTGGCCCACTAGGCCCAGAACTTCTTCCGGACCCCCCGAAAACCTTTCCGGTACTCCGCCGATTTCCCGATGCTCCCCGGAACACTTCCGGTACTCCGAAACCTTTCATCCTATATATCAATCTTCGTCTCCGGACCATTCCGGAGACCCTCGTCATGTCCGGGATCTCATCCGGGACTCCGAACAACCTTCGGTAACCATACACTTTTCTCACAAACAACCCTAGCGTCACCGAACGTTAAGTGTGTAGACCCTGCGGGTTCGGAAACCATGTAGACATGACCGAGACACTCCCAGGTCAATAACCAACAGCGGGATCTGGATACCCATATTGGTTCCTACATGTTTCTCGATGATCTCATCGGATGAACCACGATGTCAAGGATTCAGGCAATCCCGTATACAGTTCCCTTTGTCTCGTCGGTATGTTACTTGCCCGAGATTCGATCGTCGGTATCTCTATACCTAGTTCAATCTCGTTACCGGCAAGTCTCTTTACTCGTTACTGTAATACATAATCCCGTGACCAACTACTTAGTCACTTCGAGCTCATTGAGATGACGTATTACCGAGTGGGCCCGGAGATACCTCTCCGTCACACGGAGTGACAAATCCCAGTCTCGATCCATGTCAACTCAACAGACACCCTTGGAGATACCTGTAGAGTACCTTTATAGTCACCCAGTTACGTTGTGACGTTTGGCACACACAAAGCACTCCTACGGTGTCAGTGAGTTACATGATCTCATGGTCATAGGAACTTATACTTGACATGCAGAAAACTATAGCGATAACTGACACGATCAAAAGCTATGTTAACGTTTGGGTCTCGTCCATCACATCATTCTCCTAATGATGTGATCCCGTTATCAAATGACAACTCATGTCTATGACCTGGAAACCGCGGTCATCTTTGATCAACGAGCTAGTCCTGTAGAGGCACACTAGGGACACAAAGTCTGTCTATTCATCCACACGTGTATTGAGTTTCCAATCAATACAGTTATAGCATGGATAATAAACGATCATCATGAACAAGGAAATATAATAATAACTCTTTTATTATTGCCTCTAGGGCATATTTCCAACACCTCCCCCCTCTCCTAGTCCAACTAGGATTCCTAGGGGGACGCGGCCAGCCCTATGGTCTGCCTCTCTCTTTTCCCGCAAGGCCCACTATGGCCCATACTCCCCCGAGGGGGTTCCGGTAACTCCTCCCGCAGTCCGGTTTTATCCGATAACACCTGGAACACTTCCGGTGTCCGAATATAGTCATCCAATATATTAATCCTTATGTCTCGGACATTCCGAGAATCCTCTTCATGTCCGTGATCTCATCCGAGACTCCGAACTACCTTTGGTACATCAAAACTCATAAACTCATAATACCGATCGTCATCGAACGTTAAGCGTGCGGACCCTACGGGTTCGAGAACTATGTAGACATGACCGAGACTCATCTCTGGTCAATAACCAATAGCGGAACCTGGATGCTCATATTGGCTCCTACATATTCTACAAAGATCTTTATCGGTCAAACCGCATAACAACATACGTTGTTCCCTTTATCATCGGTATGTTACTTGCCCGAGATTCGATCGTCGGTATCATCATACCTAGTTCAATCTCGTTACCGGCAAGTCTCTTTACTCGTTCCGTAATACATCATCTCGTGACTAACTCATTAGTCATTTGCTTGCAAGGCTTATTATGATGTGCATTACCGAGAGGGCCCAGAGATACCTCTCCGACACTCGGAGTGACAAATCCTATTCTTGATCTATGCCAACACCACAAACACCTTTGGAGACACTTGTAGAGCATCTTTATAATCACCCGGTTACGTTGTGACGTTTGATAGCACACAAGGTCTTCCTCCGTTATTTGGGAGTTGCATAATCTCATAGTGAGAGGAACATGTATAAGTCATGAAGAAAACAATAGCAATAAAACTAAACGATCATTATGCTAGGCTAACGGATGGGTCTTGTCCATCACATCATTCTCCTAATGATGTGATCCCGTTGATCAAATGACAACTCATGTCTATGGCAAGGAAACATAACCATCTTTGATCAATGAGCTAGTCTAGTAGAGGCATACTAGGGACACTTATGTTTTGTCTATGTATTCACACATGTACTAAGTTTCCGGTTAATACAATTCTAGCATGAATAATAAACATTTACCATGAAATAAGGAAATAAATAATAAAATTATTATTGTCTCTAGGGCATATTTCCTTCAGCCGTCCGTCGTCGCCGGCCTCATCCCGGACTCCGCCGCCACCACTCCTCCACCGAGCGGCGTCCCCGACCTCGCGCGCGATCGGATTGACCACCCGCCCGCCGCCGCGATCCGCCTCATCTACGCCACACAATCGAACTGGCCCGTCGGTTACGCGCGCCTCCGCAGGTCACGTGAAGATCGTCCCGAGTACTGCGCGCCTCTCTGCCGATCAAGCATCGGGTTGCCGTTGCGTCGCCCCATCGGGCCGCAGCGCCGCCGCCCCGTGGTTCTCCGCGTGGGTGCATCGACTCGTGCTTCACCGCTGCGTCGCCCCTTCGGGCCGTAGTGCCATGATACGTGGTCTCCACCGCCGCCCCGAGGTCATCCCCGCGGTTGCACAGACTCGCGAACCGCCGTTGCGTCGCCCCTTCGGGCCGCAGCGTCGCGGCCCGCGGTCCCCGCTATCGCCCCGAGGTCTTCTCGCTGTCGCCCCAACCCGCCTGCCGCCACTGCGTCGCCCCTTCGGGCCGTAGCGCCGCGGCCCGCGGTCCACTCCGCCGTCACCGCGCGTCGACTTCCCATGGTACGCGATGCGTCATCTCCCTTGGCGCGGGAACGTCACCGTCCGCGCCGGTCTTCGTCACACTGTCAGGGTTCTTCGCCTACTTCGAGCACCGCCGCCGCACTCCTAACCTAGCTGCCGCCGCCGCCGCTCTTCTTTGACCACCGCCGTCGCCCGTCCACCCCCTTCGTCTTCGCCCAAGCACCAGCCCGTCGTCAGCATCGCCGTCATCTACCCCGTCCACTTCTTCTACTCCGACCACCGTTGGTGACATCGGCCCCGCGTCGATGGACGCCGCAATCGTCGTCGAGTCTGCTGGCCCCTCCGACTTCTCCGACATGGCGTACAGCTCGTGCAGGTCCCTCATCTACGCATGACCGGTGACGGCAACACCGATGTGTGCCTTCATCCACGATGTGTCCCCGGGCCTGGCAAGCCTGGTCGGCGCTTCGTCGAATACATCTTCGTTCGTCTACGCATGCCTGGTGCTGGTAACACCGGTGCGTGCCTTCGTCTACGATGTGTCCCCGGGCTTGGCAAACCTGCCGCGACACGTCATTAACAACATCTTCTTCCCGGCGCACCACAGCGCCCATGCTAACTCGGCGCTCCCTTGTGCCCGCGGCTCCATGGCGACTTCCTCGACACCGGCCACCCTGACTCGACATCGACCATGGCATTCTTCGCACGACTACCTCGACCACGGCTCCAACACATAAGTTCTCGGCTACATCGACAAACGGCACAAAGGGCTACTGCCTGCTTGAGCAACCTCGTTGGTTTCCACTCCAGCCACGACTCCGCGATGCGTCGACCGTTCCGACTGTGTGTGTGTGTGGGGGGGGTGTCCGTCGGCTTCCCTTCAGATTCTTCTCTAGTCTCACCGTCTGCGTCGCTACCATTGCGACTGCGGGGGGATGTTGAGTAACGTGGTTGTATTAGGAAACATAGGTTAGACTAGGAAATATTCTGGCTTGCCTTATACTCCAAGTAGATCATGTACTCCTATATATATGCCCACGAGGCTCAAGCAATACAACAACTATTACACCAAACCTCTCTCTCCCTTCTAACTGAAGTCCCTCATTGATTCGGTTTACCTACCAAAGATGACCCCTAAAAATGTATGAAGACATTGAAGACTATGGTGGTTCATGAAGACATTCATGTCGAAGACAATGACATGTGAAGACATGCATTTGAAGACGATGAAGCACGAAGACATAGTGTTTCATAATTTCATTTTCCTCCTTCTTGAGTCATAGGAACCACCGAACTGTCAAGTGTTGTTCAAGTGAACAAAGTCAAAAAACTGATGTGATGTTCAACCCATTTCCTATGTCTCCGGGTGAAGACAATGAGAGAAAATCTTGTCCTGAGTTGGACAACTCAGCTTTACTTGTAGCCCAAGTCAAGCTGCCGCGTGTGTTTGAAATCCGACCGTTGGACATGTGTCGGTTCCCCAATGACCAAGGGTCATTTCGGACAAATCATGTTGGGTTGCCCCCTGGCTATAAATAGCCCACCCCTCCACCATAAATTGGTGGCTGCTCATAGTTAAGATACGACTTTTGTCGTTTGAGAGCAACCTACCTCCGAAGCCTTTGAGAGAGAATCCTTGCGAGGACAAAATCCAAAACACCCAAAGCCCAAAGAGTGTTTGGCATCGCTGAATTCTTTCAGCCCGTGTGATCTGAAGACTTATTACACTTGAAGACTGTGTATCTTCCAGTTGGTTAGGCGTCACGTTCTGAGCATCCAAGAGCCATTGTAAATTGCTGGTGAACGAAGTCTGTGAAGGTTTGGAAGTCTACCTTGAAGACTTGCCAAAGTGATTGGGAGAGGACTAAGTGCCCTTAGCTCAAGGGGAATAAGGTGAAGACGCGGTCTTCCGAGTTCAATCTTAGCCTCCCTAACCAGACGTACAGTTGTCACAGCAACTAGAACTAGTCTACCAAATCCGTGTCTTCATCAAGCAACCGGTTCTATCACTTCACTCTTACTCTTTGTTTAGCTTCGTGAAGTCATTGCTTGTCTGCCTTGTTTGACTTCATTGCGTGAAGACATACTCTCTAATTTCATAATTGGCTTCATACTGTCTTCCTATTTTGATCCTCTCTACCTAGCTGCTATTTGTCTTCATGCTTACTCAGTACTTTCTCTTAGACTATGGCTTGTCTAGTGTAGTTTATTTTTCGCTGCATACTTCGTTGATAGTATTTGATTGTCTGTCTTTGAAGACATTGCCTGTCTTGAAGACTTTCATAAAAATCGCCTATTCACCCCCCTCTAGTCGATAACAAGCACTTTCAGACATCATCCATCATTGTCTGGCCAGACATAGGCGACTTCGTCAAGGGGATGCCGGAACACTTCAATGAGAAAGAAGAACAAAACCGGAACGAGATCAACGGTATAGTGAGCATGTTCATGATTCAAGAGGATATCGATGCACCTTGGGTTTTGTAAAGTATCGTGAAGCAAAGGTATCATCACATGATAACCAAAGGTGCACTCGAATATCATACGTGCAATCATAGGGATCGATATGGATGTCCACGGTTCCGCTATCGGTCATGGAACGAAGGAGTTATGTTCATGTCTATGATTTACCTAACCTAGGGGGTCACAAGGTTAATTGAATAATGATTTCTTGAGTGTTAGTAAGATTAGAGTATCGAGGATTTATTCGTGGAATTGTTTCATTGATATTCAGAATAGTTTCGAAAGGAACCGGAAGCGTTTCGGGGTCACCGAAGGGTTTCAGAGTTTATCGAATTATACCGGGTATTCGCCATAATAATATATAGGTGGAAAATGTTTTTGGTGAGTTTAAATTATATAAAAAATGCTCTAGTAATTGTTAGAGGGCTTTTATATTTAATTAAATATCAACCGGATTCAGAATATCAACCATTTCAAAAGGAACCGAAAAATGATTTGCGCCTCGAGCATGCACCAGACAATAATGGCAACCACGTGCACACCCTTGCCGCCGTTCGGGAACGCACACGCCTTCTCATCCTTCCTCAACTGTTTATACAAGCCTCACGTGTGATTCACGAGCAATGGCCTGCTCTTGAATTGGACGCCGATCTCGCGGGGCAATGGAGACCTTGAGCGGATCGGTGTCGGCCCAATTGTCGACCATCCTTTGCCACTCGTTGGTCGAAGCCATCGGCGGAGCGGTAGACGGTTGGGGATCAGGGAGAGGGAGAGAGAGAGAGGGGGGGGAGGGGAGAGGGAGAGAGAGATGATGGTTTCTTGGGTGTACGAGGAGGGAGGCGACGAGACACAGAGAGATGGGAGCGGAGTGGTGGAGCAGGCGTGGCTATTAAATAAGGCTAGAGCGATTTGACTACCCAGTGCATGTGACCGGCAAATGGCCCGCGACGACGACCCTCGCACGTGGTGCCAAAAGGAAGCGCGGGTTGTCTCGGCAGAAGGCGAGGGGGCTATACGCAAAAGAGCGGCGCCACGATGGTGGCACTAGAGCGGGGGATAAGTGTTACGTAGAAGGGCCATAAAGTATTATGTATTCACATATATATAAGAACAATATTGTAGTGTTTCTTGAGTTGCGGGACTAAATCGTAGTGCGTAGGAGACTTACAGACATGTAATTTTCTCGATATAGGAAGTGCCGATCAGTCTGCTTGTTTGAGTCGGATATAGAAACCTTGGTTGGGAGACAACTTTTCGTATTGACTGGACAATCCGGCCCGCAATTTGAGGCGGGTATGGGTCTGGTACTCCCAGGGACGGATTCAAGGGGGGACGAGGGGGGCGAGACCCCCCCCTAACGATCGCGTCGCCTCGTTAATAGCGATAAGTTGTTCGCTATTTTTCTGCTACCCAACTGTCCGTTGCTTCCTTCGCCCCCCTTGTCGCTGTGTCGTTGGTAAAGCCTCGAGATCTCAGCTCACGTACGGGTAAAATTTCCTATTAGCCCAAAAGCCCAAAAGAACAAAGTATCACACAGTCCATCATAGATGACAAAGGGGCCAATTAGCAGGATAGCACGCACCCACGCGCCCACGCACAGATAGGTCGTGGCTACTGCTTCGTTTCCCAGCCGCCTGCTGCGATTGAGATTCACGTCCGCCGCCTGCCGCTGCTGCTACCGCCTGTGGGATCTCTGCGCGACTCCATCACATAGCCATCGGGAGAAGCAGAGAAGGGACGGCCGCGGCCCGCGGGCGAGAGCATGCCATTTGCTGGTAGCCGGTAGGCCGACCCCGAGGATGAGCCGCAACAAATAAGATGAGGAAAAATGTACTTCAGTTTGATTGATAGATTCAGATCTTCATTAGATTAGTCCGTGCGGCACTTTTTAGAACTATATAAACGTACAATTGAGAAAACTACAAACAAAAGGAAGGAACTAGCGATTGAAGAAATCATTCACATCTTTGATACAGATGCACTCGTAAACCTGACTTTAAATTAATACATATGTAATTTTATTTTTTATCATAGAACAACAAACATATATTTTATCCCGCAAAAAAATGCTATTCAGATCTCATGATATTTATTACTGTATGTGTTAATGTATCCTAGGATTTCCACCCGCAAAAAAAATTGTATACTATGATTTTGATCCTTCTAGTTCTTGTCCCCCCTATCACTATTTTCTGGCTCCGTCCCTGGGTACTCCTGTTGTACTACCTCCGGTCATTTTTACTTCGCATATTAGATTTGTGTGAAGTCAAACATTGCAAAAGTTTGACCAAAATTATATTAAAAAAGTACCAACATCTACAATAACAAATTTACATACTATGAAACTACATTTCATAATGAGTCTAACAATATTGATTTGGCATTGTGAATGTTGATACTTTTTTCTATAAATTTGATTAAAGTAGAGATAGTTTGACTTTGGACAAAACTTCTATGCTTCGGGATTGAAGGGAGATGCTCAGATTGAGAGGTTTCTCTAGAAAAGAAATTCTGGGAGAAGCGGTGAGGGGCTGACCGGCTGAGGATACCGGCCAACCCTAGTGTCTTGTCCACTCCACCGAGCACGGAAAGTCGATGGCGGAAGCATCTAGAACCTCGGAGGCGCGCCGCGACGCCGTGTTCGCGCGGTGGGTGATTTTCTCGCCGGCGCGCTCCCGCCGCCCCACGGACCTCAAGTCCCACGGCCCGGCAAACCCTAGCCCCAGCCCCGACGATGGCGCCCCCAAGCCGTCCTGCCCCTTCTGCCTCGGCCGCGAGTCCGAGTGCGCGCCGGAGATATTCCGCGTGCCGGCTCCCGACGCGTCGCAGCCGTGGCGGATCCGCGTGATCGAGAACCTTTTCCCAGCGCTGCGGCGCGAGGCGGAGCCGCCCGCACCGGAGGACGAGGAGCCCGTCGGCGCGGGGGAATGCGCCGTGAGGGGGTTCGGGTTCCATGATGTGGTCATCGAGACGCCGCGCCATGACGTGCGGCTCTGGGATCTGGACGCGGAGGGGGTCGGCGACGTCCTGCTTGCGTACGCGCGTCGGGTGCAGCAGCTCGCTGAGCACCCAGCGGTGAAGTATGTTCAGGTACTTTCTTTTTTAAGTCCAGCCCTTCTTCGATAGCCAGGTCGTAGCGTAAAATGCCATCTCTGTAGGTCATAGAGGAATGGTAAACAAACAATGCAATGTCTTTAGAAGGTGCTCCTTGGCAGTTGCTTAGAAGTTAATATAACTAAAAAAAATAGGTGACATTGGATGTCAAGAAAACTTCAGTTTTGATAGTTCAGGGTACAAACTAAATGATTTAGGAGTTGGGTGTGAAATTAAACCTATGCAATAGTTGACAACTGAGAGCAGACTTTCCTAGATATTATGGTGAAATGAGATATTTGTGCAGTCCTACGATTGCTTGTTTGTTCTCCGTACAATGTACCAATGTTTTGTGTGGTAATCGGAGTAATCATACACTATTATGGCCAAAACGGTATGTGATAATTCCTGTGTCATCTGATCTGTTGTGTTTCACGGATGGTGCATACATGTGCCTTTTGATAGCGCAGTTCAAATGCTAATAGCCCAGTACGTATGCTTAGTTTGGAGGTTAGGCTGTAGATTGTTTTGTATTCAGGGGGACTTTCTGTGGGCCTGATGTTTATGTCAAAACCGTTTTGGTATTATTACAGAAATGGACAACAGTCATGCACTTTCTAACTGGAATCCGAACAACAAATTTCCAACCCTCTCTGTTCTGTTCTGTTTTGTTTTCTTTATGCATTTGCATAAGATTTGACATGTTTTTTTTCTTTGAGGAACCAGCAGGAGCACTGCCTTTTCATGTAGAAGAAGAAAGAGGGTAACCCATGTACAAAGTGGTTTGACACTTATTTGAGGGGAACGTGCCGAAACCCCCAAATAAGGAAAAACTCGACTAGCCTATGCCCTCACTTTGCGCTTGCCTGGCAAACGCCATCTCCCGCTGCTTTATGTCCTCAAAAGCCAGAGATGCCACCTCGAGGTCGGTTAGGTGTGGGCCATTTAAGATACGACGGTTCCTATGCCCTCACTTGGCGGTTGCCTAGCAAACACCGTTTCCCGTTGCTTTATGTTCTCGAAAGCCAGAGATGCCACCTGAAGATGCCGAAACCCTCAAATAAGGGGAAAAACTCTAATAGCCATGCCCTCACTTGGCGGTTGCCTAGCAAACACCGCTTCCCGTTGCTTTGTGTTCTCGAAAGCCAGAGATGCCACCTTGAGATGCTGAAACCCCCAAATAAGGGGAAAAACTCTACTAGCCTATGCCCTCACTTGGCGGTTGCCTAGCAAACACCGTTTCCTGTTGCTTTATGTTCTCGAAAGCCAGAGATGCCACGTTGAGATGCCGAAACCCCCAAATAAAGGAAAAAACTCGACTTGCCTATGCCCTCACTTGGCGTTTGCCTAGCAAACACCGTTTCCCGTTGCTTTATGCCCTCGAAAGACAGAGGTGCCATCTCGAGGTGGGTTATGTGTGTGCCATTGAAGATACGATGGTTCCTCTCCTTCCACAGGTTCAAAATAGTGTAGAGAAGGTGCCCACGATTCCCTGGACTCCATTGAAAGCATGTAATCCCACCAGTCGGAGACGCCCCCAGGGTTCGGGAGAGTTAGGGGAGTCGTGGTTGCCTTGCTAGACAAGGACTTCATACGATTCCAGGCCGCAACCACAAAAGGACAATCCTTACAAAGGTGGGCCGCGGTCTCCAGGGCCTGAAGGCAAGCTGACAATGGTCGTGAGGCCATCCCTTAACCGCAAACATATTGGCCATGAGAATCCTGCCGTGGAGAGCCAGCCAGGAGAACAGTTTGCATTTTGGCTCAGCATGGGCGGACCAGATCTTCTCCGTCTTGAACTTCGGGTGGGAGCCATGGAATTGCGCTGTATAGGCCGAGGCCGCGGTGTAGGTTCCGGAGTTGGTCAGGTTCCATACGATGGAGCCTTCTCGGTCCGGGATCAGCTCGATCTGCTGGATCCATCCCCATAGGTGCACAAACTCGCCCAGCTAAACCATTGTGCTAATGCGGGCGGTCCCCCGGATCCAGTTGTTTGGGTCCATCTCTTTCTGCACAGATCTATTCTTTCTAGTAGCAACCTTGAAAAGGCAGGCAACACATGCTTCAGCTGCCCATGGCCGCACCAGTTATTGTGCCAGAATAAAGCCCTTTGCCCATCTCCGAAGGTGAAGGTAGTAGAAGCCCGTAAGAGATCCATATCCATCTTGTTGCAGGGGAGTAGCCCACCCATGGGCGGACGGGGTCGGTCCATTGCGACCAAGTCCATCGCAAACGCAAGGCCCTGCCAAATCTGTCCATGTCGGCAATACCCAGACCACCCAGCCCCTTTGGCCGACACACAGTTTTCCAATTCACAAGGGAGTGGCCCGCCTGTGAATCTGTGATTGCCATGCTTGACGAAATTGCACGTGTTGATTGACAAATGGTGGAAAACTGCACTATATTCAATTAACATGTCTAATTAGCCCCTTTTGACAAATAGTGCAGTTTTCGCTCAGTGTGCTGCTCTCGTGCTCAGCTCTCTTTATTGCACTGCAACACAACATATCTATGCTTATAGGAACCCCTTTGCTGATTTGAAGAAATGGCAATTATTGGCAAGGTAATGTCAATACTCCAGTGACAATCATACTCTTACACTAACTAAGTACTCGTGCGTTGCTATGGAAGTTAAATGCTCACGCATTGGTATTGAAGTTTTTGTATGGCATAACAACATAAGTTGCTTAAACACTTCATTATAGTCCTTAACTCTGTGTATATAAAATGATAACTTATGTGTATGCAATTATTTATATATATTAGGCTGGTCATAGTGGTGAGCATGCATATGTTGCTACTTCCATAGTGGGTAGTTTGATTATTGAACTTCATTGTAGAGTCATTTTTTATTGGGGAACGCTATGTGATGGTAACATATTATGTTACTCCATTTGTCTCTTTCCTTTTTAATTACTTGCCAAATCAATTTTTTTTCCTATGTGGCATGCATGTTACTACCTATGTTACTCCCACTATGAGTAGTCTTATACATGCACCTGCCATTTGCTGTACGCGGCATGCATTTGGTTATTAATTAAGTGCCACACCGGCACCCTGACGAGTGCGGTGGACCTGGCATGTGTGTGGGCTGTAGCCGGTGAGGCTGGTGCCATATGTGGCCCAGGCGCTGTGCGTGTGTGGAGGATGTATTTAGAGTATGATCTGATGTCTCACCTCTCTGCTTTCTTCTCACCTACTTTCTCCCCAAGACTCATCTCATCCCCTTCCCAGATCCCCTTGTGTGATCCCAATCCAACAATTGGGTTCGTTACATTAAGGTAGTCCTGAGGTAGCTGCAACTCTTGCTCATGCATCTGTACTTAAAAAATGTCTGGTTTTTGTTCCCAAATTCATATTTCACTGTCCATTTGTTGGTGCTGTTGTGGTACTGTAAAAGTTACCACTATGTAAGGACCCCTGTTTCTATTGCCTACTTGAGTTACGTCCTTCACTGTAACTCGACCAAATACTCGTATTTGCTAAATTCCTCTTAGTGTGCTGAAAATGTCCATTGTTTTGAAATTGCATAGGTGTTCAAGAACCACGGGGCATCTGCCGGAGCTTCAATGGCACACTCACACAGCCAGATGTTGGGAACTCCTTTTGTCCCTCCATCTGTTAGCTCCCGGCTTAACTGCATGAAGGAGGTTTTCGAGAAGTCAGGAAAGTGCAGCCTCTGTGCGATTCAGTCCAAGGATATCTTGGTTAGTGAGACAGACAATTTTTCTGCATTTGTCCCTTTTGCAGCTTCTTATCCATTTGAGATATGGATCATTCCTCGGCAACATAGCTCCTACTTCCATGAAGCAGATCAGGATAAGGTATAAATTGTTCCTGAATCTGTTTGGTCTTCCATTGTTGTATGAACCATGCTAGATCAAATCACATTTGTCTGCAGAAGTGTAAGTATAATAACCTGAAGTATATGAAAATAAACTTCATAGAATACACAGCTTCTCCTGCCACCTGGCCGTGCTCATTGCCCTTTTTATTGCATTAAATGATTGCTGTGTTGTCCACAGGTATTGGATCTTGCGGGTCTGTTGAAAAGCATGCTTCAGAAGTTGTGTAAGCAACTCAATGATCCCCCATTCAACTATATGATCCACAGCGCACCGTTTGGACTCTCCTCATCTTGTCTACCTTACACACATTGGTTCCTCCAAATAGTGCCACAGTTGAGTGTAATCGGTGGATTTGAGATGGGAAGCGGGTGCCACATAAACCCAGTTTTCCCTGAAGACGCTGCAAAAATTCTGAGGGAAATCGACAGCTCAGTATAGTTCGGTACTTACATGTGATTTGTTTCTGTCATGTAAAAAGGAAATTTGTACGTCGCTAATAATCTGAGTGGACCGTTAACTTTACATACTGCTGAGAATTTGATCAAGCTTGGAGGTTTTAACCTTACTAATGTTACTCTGTTACCTGGAACTGGAAGGGTGGTCTTGAAAAAGTTTTCTGAGCCTCTTGCCGAATTGGTAGTCATAGCATTGCTATGGTTCAGTGTACATTTACCTGATGGTACAACTATAAACTACTCCCAAGATGTTGGGCTGGTTCCTGAAGACACGCTCAGAGTCAGGAACTTCAGAACAACCAGGCGGGTAGACTCAACATGTGCGAATTTCAGAGTGAGGTCTATTCTAAACCTTGAATTCATATGGCTTGGTGGAATTTAACCCTAACCTCTTAATCCTTGAAATTATTGCATCTATTCGCTCTCTCACATGTAACAGACGCGTCGCACCCCTTTGGGGATATAGCGGACATTCCTAATTGGAGATGGAAGAATACTTCTCTCATAGTTGGGCAATATAAGCAATGGTGCGCTATTCGCCACTTTGCGGAGGACAGTTCATATTGGAAGTGATAATGCAACCCTTTCAACTACAATTTTATTTCTTGTGCTTCACAAACCAGTTTGTAATAGTTCATCAAAGGCAGTAATCCAACATCTTCTAATTTCAGCAAGTAAAGATCATGACGAAAAAGCAAGTCATTTGCAAATTTGTTTGAATGAATATGATCTTCAGGACAGTCGTCCGATAAGCAGCACATATCACCTGGATAAACCCAAACGACTCCGTGTATTCAGCATTTTATTTGGCCCACTTCTACAACAAGTAGGAAGACATCAAGCTACACCTAGGACGGTATCAGATGCAATGGTGATCAAGGTGTAGCACTTGTATTGCAAAAAAAAAAAAAAACCAATAATAGGCCATCCCGTCGATTTCCATCATCGCATGCTTGCAGCAGCGACCCTGGCTTGCAACGTCGAACGTTCCAGGTTGCAACAACGGCATCCCAGCTGGTAGCATTGTTGGCCCAGCCTTGCAGCATCACCATTCCAATTTTACGGCATCATCAATCTGGCCTCACACCGCCATCATCTTGACTTTGTGGTAATGTCGGGCCTTGCCTTGTTCCTTTGCGACTCTAACCTTGCAGCAACGACCTTGCCTTGCAACCTTGCACGCCCTTGCTTGCAGTGTTGTTATCATTGCCTTGTGGCATCGCTGTCCCAGCTTGTTGCGTGGTGATTCCGACCTTATAGCGACACCATTTTAGCTTTGCGGCAATGGCGGGCCTCATCGTGTTGCGTCAAGACTCTGGCCTTGCAACATCGCACGTCCTTACTTGGATCATCATCGTCCCAGCTTGTCGCATCATGATTCCAGCCTTGCACAAGCGGTGGCCCTGACTTGTAGCATCGCACGCCCTAGCTCGCAGCACTGTCGACAACGCCGCAATCCTGGCTTTGCAGTTGCGGCCGCCTACCTTGCAACGTCGCCGGCCCCGGCCTTTAATGATCTGGCTCCACGAGACAAGATGAACCCCGGATATACGTTCACAATGCATCTTCATTTTCTTAGATGTCACATTTGACCCGTAGGCATCATACATGAGCCACGAGCCTTAACCGAATGTATCAAGTACTAATAAAATAGTACTAGCATCCATAGCAGCCGGGCATACTCACTAACCGAAGAACGCCATTAACTACCAGACGACCATGCCCGGTCTCATGGAGGAAAGTCAAGGCCAAGAATGGCGATGGAGCCGTGTCAAACGCCGATTGATGGACCGGAACATGACGGAAGCCATTTGTCAACCACAATGCGCTTCCGCACAGAAACACCGATTTCCGGTGTGCTGGCGGGCGCCGCAATAGTATACTTGACCTCTTCAATCATCGTTATCTCCCTCTCCCCGGCCGCCTCTCAACGGAAGCAGTGTTGACGACCTACGTAGTACTACAAGGCTACAGCCAAATGCAGTGCTACATATACAGGACGTTGGCACTTGGCAATGGCAACCATCGTGGAAACATACGATCGAGGCAAGAAAGAGAACGAGAAGTAGACAGCAGAAAGTTACGTGCGTCAACACTGCGTTCAAGAGAGAGCGAGTTCGGTTTGGGCAACCAGCATGGGAAGCGTTCCAGCAGCCACCCCCAGCGTGCGCGAGATCTGGCGCGCTGCGCGCGCCGACGGGCCAGCGGCCGTGCTCGCCATCGGCACGGCGAACCCGGCGCACTGCGTGCCCCAGGACGACTTCCCGGACTTCTACTTCCGCGCCACCGACAGCGAGCACCTCACCGCCCTCAAGGACAAGTTCAAGAGAGTCTGTAAGCACGCCAGCTTTCTCTGATCATCTTCCGTTTGGGACGTACGTGTTTGATCGGCCCGTTAACTGTTTGTTCGGTTGGCATGATGTGTCGAGCACAGTTCCGAAGCTAGGCGTCGAGAAGCGCTACCTCCACCACACGGAGGAGCTGATCCGCGCCCACCCCGAGTTCCTCGACGACGAGGCGGCGTCCCTGGACGCGCGGCTCGACATCGTCGCCACCGCCGTCCCGGAGCTCGCCGCGGAGGCCTCCAGGAAGGCCATCGCCGAGTGGGGCCGCTCGGCCGCCGACATCACCCACCTCGTGGTCACCACCAACTCCGGCGCCCACATCCCGGGCGTCGACTTCCGCCTCGTCGCGCTCCTCGGCCTCCGCCCCTCCGTGCGCCGCACCATGCTCTACCTCAACGGCTGCTTCGCCGGCTCCGCCGCACTGCGCCTCGCCAAGGACCTCGCCGAGAACAACCGCGGCGCGCGCGTCCTCGTGGTCTGCGCCGAGCTCACCCTCATGCTGCTCAACGGGCCCAAGGAGGGCTCTTTCGAGAGGCTCATCCACCAGGGGCTCTTCGGCGACGGCGCGGGCGCTGTCCTCGTCGGCGCCGCCCCCCTGAGCCCCGCCGAGAGCGCTCTGTTCGAGATGGTGTCCGCCGCGCAGACGGTGATACCGGACTCCGCGGACGCCATCACCATGCACATCACCAAGGGCGGGTTCGGCGGCAACATCTCCACGAGGCAGGTCCCGGTGTTCATCGGGGACAACGTCGAGCGGTGCCTCCGCGACTCGCTGGAGCCGCTCGGCATCGGCGCGAAGTGGAATGACCTCTTCTGGGCGGTGCACCCCGGGTCGTCCGCCATACTGGACCGCATTGACACGGTGCTCCAGCTCCAGCCGGAGAAGTTGGCGGCGAGCCGCCGGGTGCTGAGCGACTACGGCAACATGTTCGGCGTTACGATTATATTTGTTCTCGACGAGCTGCGGCGGAGGCTTAGGGAGCAGGAAGGGGCCGGCGGCGTGCCGGAGTGGGGTGTGATGATGACCTTCGGGCCGGGGCTCACCGTGGAGACAATGGTGTTGCACGCCACAGGGGCAGGGCACATGCATGCGTCCCCATGAAGAGGAATTGTCACTGGATCAAGAGGTCAATTTGTTGTATCAGTTGCACTTATTTGGCATTGTCGTTCATCCTTACTTGAATGTGCGCGTAATAAAGTCAAAGTTCGATAGTTTCAGGATTTATTCTGTCATTCGTTACAAAATTCTTCACGCAGGACGAAACATTCCCAACAAAGCAAACCATCCTCTCTGGAAACCAAATCATATTTAGCAATCTCATGTGCCACTATTGCTAGCACGATTCACCTTTGCGATGGTGCATTGTTGGGGAATAACGGCGTCTCCAACGCTAACCTTGAAACCACCAGCATCCATTCGGATCGTGGTGCTGCTGGACTGTAGAAACGTGGCTCTGTATCGGTTTGCGGGACGGTCCAGACGTGTTTTCTCCTGCAAACTAAAGACAAATGTGTAGGGGATTTTGTGGGAGTCCGGACCGCTGCCACGCCTACTTCTCACGCCCTGACTCACCCAAACCCCTCCGCCCTTGCCCGCGCGCGTTCCCGTCTGAAAAGCGCTGCTCCAGGCGTCAATGTCCACTTTTCATGCCGTACATGACCATTTGCGAAAATCAAACATTTTGGGTGGAAGGTGTTAAGAGGGGTGTTACCTTGCTTAGGGGTGCTTGAAGGAATACATACCGCTTACACCCCAATGCTCTTGTGCCTGATTGGTTTGGAAGACATACAACATTGTCTTTTTACATGTACACGGACATCTAAAGGTTGGGCCGAGCTTGGTTTATCTGATGGAATTCAAAAGGCGGGCATTGAAGACAGATCCGGATCTAGTACATTGGATATCATGGTAAGGCATCGTTCGATGATCATGACTTGCCGGTGGCGGAGTTTATTTTGGTTGCGGCGTGGTATATCTGGTGGCAACGGCGTTAGAGTACAAAGGGTGAAACTATCTAGCCACCAGATCATACAACCATATATATTAGGGTTGTGGCCACGATTTTTTCTTAGAGCCTCAACACCCAACCAGTCGGCTCGCAGAAACAATCACATTTGGAAGAGGCCGTCTGAGGGTGTTGTCATGCCTCGGTCTATACTGAAACGTTGTCAGGAGTGGCGGGTGAGGGTGTCCTGGACTAGGGGGTACTCACCACTCGTCTCCCGATCAGTTAGATTGGGCCGAGGACCCCCATGGCCGTTCACTCATGGGCCAGTTCGGACAACTAATGCATACACGAGGAAGATTCCACAAGACTTGGTGATCAAGACAAGGACTCCTCTCCAACGACGTATTCGACTAGGACTCTTGTTATCCTAGGCCTCCGGTACATTATATAAGCCGAGGCCAGGCTAGTCGATAGGGATATGCTAGATCATTATGACATTATTCATCATACCCATAGGTTTTAGACCACAACATATGATCTCGAGGTAGATAAGCTCTTGTAACCCTATATTCATTAAGATCAATGAAGCATGAAGTAGGGTATTACCTCCATTAAGAGGGCCCGAACCTGGGTAAACATTGTGTCCCCTGTCTCCTGTTACCCATTGATCCATGACACACAGCTTGGGACCCCCTATCCGATATCTGCTGGTTTTAACACCTACAATGGTGCTTTCATTTAGAGTTCCGCTGTGAGATCAATGAAGGATCAATGGCTCGTCTGCAGATTAACTGCGACATCGGCATATTTGTCGCCGACTCGATTAGTCACCTTGGTTCGACCAAGGACCGCGCTCCGTCTCAGATCATCATGTTCGGACGAGGGGCTTCATCAACATCAACTCCGATCTCTATCAAGATCATGAAGGAATCATCCATGGAGCTCAGGGGCTCAGTATCAACATTGCCCTCGAGCGATCGCGCTGTTTTTTCGGACAGCGAACTTGTATCCGCGGCCACCACCTCCTCGAATGTCTCTTTAACGATTGCTTCGGTGGAATTGTACGGAATTAAGTATACAACAACCCTGTAAAATTTCGTCGCGTTCCGATGGAGAAATCTCCGGTAAGGATGGCAATAATATCCATGGACATGGATATCCATGGATATCCGACCCGAATGGATAGGGTTTGGATATGCTTTTGTGTCCATGGGCAGCGCCCAAACCCGACCCGATTACTCGTGGGTAGGGCATGGATATAATCTTGTACCCGTGGGTATATCCAAACCCGACCCGATAGTATGACTTAATGGGAAAAAATATGCTATTCCTACCCATCAGTCACATGTCCCACTGCAGTTTTACACTTTGTTTTCCAAAACATGCAAACGAAATTACACAATCCCCGTCATAACTTTTATTAGTTGACATTCAATCCCCTTTGTAACATACCCCAACACCCTTCCCTTACTTTTATCTCCTTGTTAAATGACTCGTCATTCTCATCTATTAGGAAAATACTAAATGATCTTATGTTATTAGTGGGCGTTGATTTACCATAAGTGAAGCCTTGCCTGGCGCGAAGTGAAGAATGGAAGAGCTTATGTTAACATTGTGTTATGTCTTATTTATATGTCTAGAGGGGACCCAATGGATATCCAGTGGGTATGGATATCCATCGGGTTTGGACATGGACACAATTTTTCATCCATGGAATTTTTCATGGGCGACCAAAGACTTTCTTCATGGATATGGATATGGATTTGATATTGTTCAACTCGATCCAAACCCGACCCATTGCCATCCTTAATCTCCGGCGATCTACAATATACCAGAGTCCTGTCGAATCTGGACGGGAATCAGGACGAGTTTAGGGCGTGGTCCCCAGAGCCCAGCTTGGAGGTCCTTTCGAAGATCCAGCCATTCATCTGCTGCGGGATTCCTATATCCACCATCCCTCAAAATTTCAGCTCGATCCGACCGCTCAATCTCCGGGAACCTTCCGATGAGTGGACAAATTTTTGGATCCGTTTTCTGCACGAGTACGAATCCGACCCGAGTTCATGTTTCTTCATCAACGGGATATTGAAAACCTTTTTGAAGGAATTTTTTCTAGGGCATTGTGCGTTGTTTTTAAACACGTGCCCATAAAATTTTAGGCCTCCTCCGAGGTAATCTTCACCATCAAACTGGTGTCAAACCAGTCCGGCAATATTGCTCCATGCCTGCCGACCTGCGCTAGACACGTCGTCACTTTGTTGAGCCGAGCTCAACTTCTTCGGATAATCATCTCGGCAAGCCGAACAAGGGTTTAGAATCGCAAAGCATAAATCATCACCAACATCACCGCCCCACAGATTACATGGAGCGGGCACACCGGCATCGCCGCATGGTCACTTCATCAAGGCGGCATTGACCGCGTCACAAGTTACGACATGCGTCAGCATGGCCGCACTGTTGCTTCTTCAAGCCAACATCCATCACGCCGAATTTCTTCAACACCTCGGCTGACATGGCAGCTGCAATGTCTCCTTACCAACCTGCTCCGTCACCTCGGCTAGACCGGGGGCTTCACCATATCTTCATCAAACCTACTCTGGTGACTTCGGCGTCACCAGCCGACCTACTTCGACTCATCGGCTGACATGGAGGCTTCGACACCTCAGCTGGACCGGGGGCTCTACTATTTCTTCATCAACATGCTCCGGTGAATTTGGCGTCACCGACCGACCAGTTTCGACACATCGGCTGGCATGGTGGCTGCAACATCACCATACTGACCTGCTCCGTCACCTCGGCATTCAGGCCATATTTCCTTAATTATTTACTTCACTTAAATTAATTAAGTATATTTTTTTGTTTTTAAGCATATTATTGTTATTATTTCTGGCTTGCACTATTTTATGTGTGCAGACGATTGGTTCAGATCGGGCCGCATTGTCACCTCGGCGTGCCGACGTCGTCGTCCCACCTTCGTCGACACAATTGTGTCGTCGCCTTGGCGTGCTGCCCTGTGTTGGCGACCCCGCGCCGTTCGCTTCATCAACCTACTAAGCCGGAGACTCCGACATCATCCGCCATACCTCGGCTAGACTGGGGGCTTCACCTCTTCAGATTGCCGAGCTCTTCGCTCGGCCACCTTGGGACTGGTTTGGGGGCTGGGACCTCGTCCCGCCGTAAGCTCGGGCCGCGTCACCGACGATGAGCACATTAACCAGCTAAGTCATTTTCATGCTCAAGTTTCTTTTTAATATTTAATATTTTTTTGGTTCGATCAAACATTATATTTGTGTTTAAAAAAGCATTTTGCTGAAACAATGTTTATTACAATTGGTGTTTGTTAGAAACAATTTTCTTTACCCAAGTTAACTACGGGCTCTTCAAATTATATGAGTCGTTTTATAGTAAATGTGTTTTCTTCTTGGTCATTGCAAAGTCTTTTTCTGCCGCTCCTTTTTCAACTCGAGTGTGTGGTCAATAGCCGAATAGCCTGATTTCTATTTAAGGCCGCTCGAGTTTAGTTTGCTAAACTGGCCTCAGAGAAGCACTCCGCCTTCGCGATAAGGAGGTTGAAGCCAAAGGTGACCTGCTTGAAGTTTCGAGATCAGATGTGTCATGTTAAAGCACGAAATAAGCACAATTTTTTTAAGACCAATGTTTGCACAAAAATATTGATTTAGTTCGGACATCAAGATTTTACATAAGTTTTTTTGGCTTTTCGAGCTTATGGCACTTTTTAGCTATTTGTATGTTTTTGTTTCAGGAAGCGGGTCATCCTCATGACGGAGGTGCACAACATTATAATTCAGCTCGGAAGATCTCTTCCGACCCACAACTCGGCATATTTCCCACCGAACTACACCTCGGCGTTAACAATACACACGCCACATCGGGACTAGTTCCCAAGCAGTGCAACACCAGACGCCTTTAAATCATTGGCAATATTTACGGGGGGCTGAGACTACAGCCGAACCCACCAAAGCCAAGGTACTCTGAGGAGTCTTCGGCAAAACATTCTCGGATTTTGCTTTATATGCACCAGTTTCGAATTGTGTCTTCGGTCAATAGTTGGATTGCCCAGCTCCTATGATTGACTCCTACGTTCCTCTTTGTTTGGCTAGGTGTGCAAAGGGAGAACCACTGCGATTGTGCTTCCAGCTCGAATGGCTAAGCGCCTCAGTGGAGAAAGCCGAAAACTGACTGTCACAATGGGCGTAAACTGGTCAGTGATCCGATGACGGCGTCAAACCATAGATCGATAGCTATTACCCCGTGTTAAACTATGGGCCTTTCATAACATTGGTCGAAGTGTTAATGGCTAGACTTCGGTCGGTGCCGAACACAATTTAAGCTCCTATGACTAAGTGAAAGTTATAAAGCCCGCATATCTGATTGCCTTGTTTCTGCTAACACAACCGCCTCCGGGCACCGAGACGCCGCCTAAGGGTTATTTTGTTATTGCAGAAACACCCTGCGTAGCATCTACAAAGGGGTGGAAGCCGACGATGGGCCACTTTCAAATAATAAACCGTCGCAACAGAGTCAAAATGAACATATATCATCAACATTTGTATTCATTATGCAAGCACTGCCTTTCGTAATTATCATTATAAAGCCATAAATATGCATCAATTTGACTTAAGATTTCCGCCAAGCTGGGTTGCCTGGCTCCTGTGATTACCCCTACGTTCCCGATTTTTGGGCTAGGAGGTAAAGGGAGCACCTCTATGATTGTTACTTCCGGATCATCCGTGTTAGTACCTCAGACTGGGAGAAGCCGAAAGCTAGCCATCTTAAAGAATATAATTGGTCGGCAACGGCGGAAGTGAAAATTTTGGTTCATTTAGACCATAGAGTTTGGAAACTTTCCCCGAACTAAATCCTAAATATTTTCCTCCCACATTGATCGGAGGTGAGGTTTCATGATCATGGTCAGCATGACAACCCAAAGAAAGGAACCGATAGCGGGACTATTTTCCTTGGAAGATGTTTCTTACATTGAAAAGTAATATAACATATCTCTCCGCGTACCTTTGTTTATAAAACCGTATGACCGGATTGCCTTATTGTCGTAAACCTTTGCCCTTATAAAGGCTTTATAAAGTAGGACAAACACTCCCCGGCTACTGGCCGAGGAGGTTGAAGCTGATGGTCAGTCAACAAAGTTTTGTACAATGCGGATCCGAGTATTAATGATGTCAAGTACTTGGATACATAGAATCATTACACATAATTTGCGACTTTACTCTGGATATCGATCCTTAATTCGGCCACTCGTGCCCGCATTAAGGCTCGGGGGCTACTGGGCTTCACGCTCATTATTCACAAATATTAAAGGGGCACATCGATCCCCTGATCTGGTGTTGCCACCTGACCAGTGGCTCGGGGGCTACTGCATTGCATATTCAATGCAGAAAATTTAAAGTGCTTAGTGTTCGACATGACCGAACTATGGACAAGCGTGTCTTCGGACAACAATAAGTACCATCTGGGACTTATCCGGCATCAAGCTAATATATCACAGCGACTTCTCACGACCCTCTCTCAGGGGCCCATTCGCCGATCACTATTACCTCTAATATATTACACTCCGTTTCTATTCCTACGTATGCCGCCGAGCTAGGAGTTAATCCTCAGGCTGATTTCATGACCTGAGTCTCATGAGCTACTATGATCAGCGGTTTCATATTGTCCTTCAGGTGTATCTCAGATTTTAGGCCGACAGACACCTTGAGGGCTACTGGCAATACATCTCGTCAGAAAATAAATTTACACGCATTGGAAATAAAATCCGCAAACAATCAGCCCACGAACGAGGTGATGGACCACCTGTCGGTGTCAAAACCGGCAGATCTCGGGTAGGGGGGCCAAGCTATGCGCTTAGAGGATCGATGGTAACAGGAGGCTGGGGACACGATGTTTGCCTAGGTTCAGGCCCTCTCGATCGAGGTAATACCCTACTTCCTGCTCTATATGGGGGAATATGAATACAAAAGTTGATCTACCTCGAGATCGTAGTGGCTAAACCCTAAGTCTAGCCTATGAGGATATTGTGATGATGTTGATCCCCTCTACAGACTAAACCCCTCGACTTATATACATGCCTGAGGGGACCTAGGGTTACAAGGGTGACTTGGGGGAGGAAGTAATTGATACATTCGGACTCTACACCTGCCTTTCTACGTACATAGGAGTCTTGACCGAATACGGGGGAGGGCCTTCTGCTTCTTCTTCATGCGGCCCATCAATGCGGCCCAGCTTCAACGACCCGGATGACTGAGGACCCCTGAATACAGGACTCCCTCAGTAGCCCCCGGACTTGCCTTCAAGGACGAGATTGTATCCGGCTTCATGTCTTCGGTCTTGCAAGGTGAGTCCTCCTGGATGATAGTTCGGCTTCTTTAAATATTATAATCCGCCAATTCCTCGCCGACGTCGTCTTGGCTTCCACGTGTCCAACAAATGTGAATCGTCTGGGCATCTTTTGCAAATACCCCCTTGACTGTTCATAGAAAGCGCCCATATAAGAGAATAGATCCAATCGCCTCTCCATCTCATTCCACGCGGAAGAAACCCTAGTGCCTGCAAAAAATCTTTAAACATGGCCAGTGCCCCAAGCTCCTCCTCGCGCCATCATGGCCCTCGTGCAGGAGATTGGAAAAGCTGCTCTGTGTCCCACACGCATCTGCGGACACTGCAAGCGCAGGGGTATCTCCCCCCAGAGGATCTAGTCCCCGTCCGGGCCGGACTAACGTCTATCGACAACCAAGCCCTGGCAGAGAGCTTTCCCAACCCCTCTGATGGAGAGCGGGTATGTTTAGTCCTCTACCTTTTAAGAGGCGTGGGGTTCCCTGTCCATCCCTTTCTTAGGGGACTCCTGGAGTTCTACGGCCTCCAACTCCACAATCTTACTCCAGGGTCAATTCTGCACATTGCGGGTTTTGTCGCTTTATGTGAACTGTGCTTGGGCTGCGAGCCTCACTTTGAGCCGTGGAGAAGTTATTTCTGTCTTGTCCCTCGATCAGAACCATGATCCATATTTGAAGTTGGGAGCGCCGAAGTATGGCGCATAGCCGAGACAGGCTATCTACCCGGTACTCCGAAGAAGGCATCCGAAGAGTGGCCCTCGGAGTGGTTTTACATTGAAGATGTCGCTCTGCCGGAACCAGTTCGGTGTGGACTCCCCACGTATTCCAGTGCTCCGCCAAAGAAGCTTTTCAACTAGCGTCCCCGCGGTCCCTCGGAAGAAGAGAGAGCGGAGGTTAGCCGACTGGCCGGCAAGATCAAATTGCTTGCTAGTTCGGGATTAACTATAATCGAAGTGATGGCCATTTCCATGAAGCGACGTGTGCAGCCGCTCCAAGCCAGAGGACTTCCGAAGTGGCATTACAATGGTCAGAATGATGCCTCGTGCCGCCAACGCCTGGATCTAGATGACCCTGCCATTCTAGGCGCTGTCCTGGAAGGCCTCTATAAAGGAGAGAAGCAGGACTTCATCCGTTTAACATGCCGGGAGGGCTTTTCTATGTACAATCTTCCCGACTAGGTAAGTCCCTCTCTTTGACCGCTCAATTTTTCTTCGTTATGATGTATTGACCGAACTGTATTTGGTTTGTCCCAACATGAGTGGAGGAAGGTAGTCAAGGAGATTAACAATCCCGCCCCGCAGCCAGAGGACCCGTTCCAAAAAAGGGCCCCAGATATGAAGAAGATCCGGATATAGGCATAGAGTTAGAAGAGGGAGTCTTCTATCAGGCCTGCCGTGGGGGCACCCTGGTGGCTATAGTAGCTGATTACCCAAGCCTCATTCCTTCTTCCCGCGTAAGTAATTTAGGGCATATCTCACCAACGAGAAGATTCCCAGTGTGCATTTACCCACTGTATTCTATTATACTTTAACAGGGACGATGCTCCTCACGCCAAACTGCGCGTAGACCGCCAACCCAGAGGGCGGCGCCCGCGTCGGGCGAGGCCTTGAAGCGGAAAAGGACCACGAACACCAGTGGACCTTCAAAGAGGTATGGCTTTTTATCATGTGTTGGGTGGTGAAATTGTTATTATAACTTTCTGCATTGTTTCTTCCTTTTAGGAGGAATACAAGCTGGACTGTCTCTGGAGGCGACGCAGTCCAAACTCCAGCCAATCTGGCATCATGCCCGTCAAGGGTGAATGCTAAGTCGGTGCCGGATTGTCTTCTCCAGGAGGATTCGGAAGAAGTATCAGCTACCAATTCCGAAGTGGAGGTCGCGATGACTCATCGGCGGCGGAAAGCGGCCATGCGTGACCCTACTTTTTCTGAGGAGGCGTTTAACGCCCTCAATTCTGCAGATGCCTATATCCGAGCCGTTCAAGACAGAATCGCTAGAGCCACTCATCAGATTCTAAAAGATATGCGAGTAAGTTTTTAGTTCGAGTATTCCCATGCCAGTAGCCCCCGAGACTTAAAGCAGTTGGTACAACTGATTTGAGGATCGTTGTATTTTTATAGGTCATTCGAGAAAAGAATAACTCTTTATCCAAGGAACTCGAAGAGTGCCGGACTCAACTCGCCGAATTGAAAAATTCGAAGGAATCCGAAAAGGATGTTGTTGGTAAGAATAATTGTGTCCGGAAGCTATGACAGTTCTGCTGATTACTATGATACATATACTAATGTGTAATACAACAACAGGATCGACCAACCAACTGGAGAGGGAGCTAAGAGCTGCCCTAGCGGACAATAAATTTGCCGAAGAGGAAAAAGCTGCTGGCGAGCGTGCACTAACGCAAGCTATGGAAAAAAGAAACCAAGCGCAGGATGGAAATATTAGGCTCGAACAGGAGCTAAAGGGCATAAAGGCCCAACTCTCAAGCACCTT
Source organism: Secale cereale (assembly GCA_902687465.1). Lineage (NCBI taxonomy): Eukaryota > Viridiplantae > Streptophyta > Magnoliopsida > Poales > Poaceae > Secale > Secale cereale. The sequence goes on from LR738714.1 coordinate 599,018,132, forward strand.
GGAAGAGAATCGAAGGCTAAAAAGCGGCATGTTTAGTATGTCTCTTATACCTAGCTCTCCTTATAGTCTCTTAGTTTGAAAGTTTCTTATGAAAACTTTTCCTGCAGGTTTATTGACTGGTCAGCCTGAAGGCGGAGTGTCCGGTTTTGAGGGTGATGTGCTGCAAGAGCTTTCCAGGGTCCATGAACGGGCTCGGAAGGCCATGAAGAGTATGGCCAGAGCTCTATGGCCTGGTGCTACTTCTGGAGCTTGCGTTGTATTCCATCAAAGAGGAAAGGGTGATGCAACACAATAGCGTAAGTATTTCCCTCAGTTTTTGAGAACCAAGGCATCAATCCAGTAAGAGACCACGCGCGAGTCCCTCGCACCTGCACAAACAAATAAGAACTTCGCAACCAACATGATAAGGGGTTGTCAATCCCTTTACGGTCACTTACGAAAGTGAGATCTGATAGAGATGATAGTTTGATATTTTTGGTATTTTTGATTATAAGAATAGAAAGTAAAAGCGGAAAAGTAAAGTAGACTGTAGATTGATATGTTGAGAATAGACCCGGGGGCCATACTGTTCTCTAGTGGCTTCTCTCATGATAACGATATTCTACGACGGGTAAACAAATTACTGTCGAGCAATTGATAGAAGAGCGAATAATTATGAGACTATCTAGGCATGATCATTACATATAGGCATCATGTCCGAGACAAGTAGACCGAAACGATTCTGCATCTACTACTATTACTCCACACATCGACCGCTATCCATCATGCATCTAGTGTATTGAGTTCATAAGAACAGAGTAACGCCTTAAGCAAGATGACATGATGTAGAGGGATAAACTCAAACTTAGTGATATAAACCCCATCTTTTTATCCTCGATGGCAACAATAAAATACGTGCCTTGCTACCCCTACTGTCATTGGGAAAGGACACTGCAAGATTGAACCCAAAGCCAAGCACTTCTCCCGTTGCAAGAACTATAGATCTAGTAGGCCAAACCAAACCAATAATTCGAAGAGACTTGCAAGGATATTATAATCATACATACAGAGTTCAGAGAAGAACCAAATATTTCTCATAGATAATCTTGATCATAAACCCACAATTCATCGGATCTCGACAAACACACCACAAAAAGAGATTACATCGAATAGATCTCCTCGAAGACCGAGGAGAACTTTGTATTGAGATCCAAAGAGAGAGAAGAAGCCATCTAGATACTAGCTATGGACCCGAAGGTCTGTGGTAAACTACTCACAACTCATGGTGAGGTGATGATGACGTAGAAGCACTCCGTGGAAGATCCCCTCTCCGGCGGAGCTCCGAAACAGGCCCCAAGATGGGATCTCACGGGAGCAGAAGGTTGCGGTGGTGGAACTAGGGTTTTCTCTGTTGTTTTGATAGTTTCCGGGTACGTAGGTATATATAGGAGGAAGGAGGGCACCGGGGGCCAAACGTGGGGCCCACGAGGCAGGGGGCGTGCCCTTAGGGGAGGGCGGGGGGCGCCCCCACCCTCGTGGGCGCCACGTGTGCCCTACTTCGTGGCTCTCAAGTCTCCCATGCGTGATTTTCTCCAAAAATATCTCTCCCAAAGGTTGCATTCCGTTTGGACTCCGTTTGATATTCCTTTTCTGTAAGACCCTGAAACAGGCAAAAAAACAGCAATCTAGACTGGGCCTTTGGGTTAGTAGGTTAGTCCCAAGAATAACAAGTGTATAACAAAGCCTATTAAACATCCAAAACATCATAAATAATAGCATGGAACAATAAAAAATTATAGATACGTTGGAGACGTATGAAGCATCCCCAAGCTTAATTTCCTGCTCGTCCTCGAGTAGGTAAATGATAAAAATAGAATTTTTGATGTGGAATGCTAACCAACATAGTTTTTCAATGTAATTCTCTTAATTGTGGCATGAATGTTCAGATCTGAAAGATTCAAGACAAAAGTCTATATTGACATAAGAAATAATAATAATTCAAGCATACTAACAAAGCAATCATGTCTTCTTAAAATACTATGGCTAAAGAAAGTTATCCCTACAAAATCATACAGTCTGGCTATGCTCCCTCTTCATCACATAAAATATTCATATCATGCACAACCTCGATTTCATCCAAGCACTTGTTTTCATACTCTATTCTTTCAAACCTTTAAACTTGCACGCAATACATGAGCGTGAGCCATGTACATAGCACTATGTGTGGAATAGAGAGGTGGTTGTGGAGAAGACAAAGGAGGGAGATAGTCTCACATCGACTAGGCGTATCAACGGGCTATGGAGATGCCCATCAATAGATATCAATGTGAGTGAGTAGGGATTGCCATGCAACGGATGCACTAGAGCTAAAAATGTATGAAAGCTCAACAAAAGAAACTAGTGGGTGCGCATCCAACTTGCTTGCTCACGAAGACCTACGGCATTTGAGGAAGCCCATCGTTGGAATATACTAGCCAAGTTCTATAATGAAAATTCCCACTAGTATATGAAAGTGACTAAACATGAGACTCCCTATCATGAAGAACATGGTGCTACTTTGAAGCACAAGTGTGGAAAAAGATAGTAGCAATTGTCCCTTTTCTTTTCTTTCTTTTTTGGGCCTTTTTTTTTCTTTGGCCTTTCCTTTTTTTCTTTGGAGGGGCTTTATTGATTTAGCCTTTCCTCACATGGGACAATACTCTAATAACGATGATCATCACACTTTCATTGAATTACAATTCGATACTAGAACAAAGTATGACTCTATATGAATACCTCCAGCGGTGTATCGGGATGTGCAATGAATCAAGAGTAACATGTATGAAAAATTATGCATGGTGGCTTTGCCACAAATACGATGTCAGCTAAATGATCATGCATGGCAATATGACAATATGAAGCGTGTCATATGAACGGAACGGTGGAAATTTGCATGGCAATATATCTCGGAATGGCTATGGAAATGCCATGATAGGTAGGTATGATGACTATTTTGAGGAATATATATGGTGGCTGTTTTGAGGAAGGATATATAGTGGGTGTATGGTACCGGCGAAAGTTGCGCGATACAAGAGAGGCTAGCAATGGTGGAAGGGTGAGAGTGCGTATAATCCATGGACTCAACATTAGTCATAAGAACTTATATACTTATTGCAAAAATCTACGAGTCATCAAAACAAAGAAATCAACGCATGCTCCTAGGGGGGAGGTTGGTAGGAGTTAACCATCGCGCCCCCCGACCTCCACACAAAGGTTGACACTTTACAAATACCTCATGCTCTAACTTCGTCACATAGCGGTTCACCATACGTGCATGCTACGGGAATCACTAACCTTAACACAAGCATTTCTTAGTTTCATTATAACTCCACTAGCATGACTCTAATATCACTATCCTCATATATCAAAACAATTATCAAGCATCCAACTTCTCATCATATTCAATGCACTTAGTGTGAACGTTTTTACTACATTGATATTGGATGTCTATCATGTGAAGACTAGTTTTATAGCCTAAGCACATTACCATGCTGTTTTAGTAGACTCTCAAAAGGATATAAGTGAATCATGAGAGATCATCAATTTCTAAAAAATATAATCACCACCGTGCTCTAAAAGATATAAGTGAAGCACTAGAGCAAAAACTATTCAACTCAAAAGATATAAGTGAAGCACATAGAGTGTTCTATCAATTCCTATGCCATATTTAACTCTCTCAAATAGGTGTGTACAGCAAGGATAATTGTGGCAAACTAACAAGCAAAGAATCAAATTATACAAGACGCTCCAAGTAAAACACATATCATGTGGTGAATAAAAATATAGCTCCGAGTATAGTTACCGATGGATGAAGACGAAAGAGGGGATGCCTTCCCGGGGCATCCCCAAGCTTAGGATTTTGGTTGTCCTTCAATTTTACCTTGGGGTGCCTTGGGAATCCCCAAGCTTAGGCTCTTTCCACTCTTTGTTCCATAGTCCATCAAAGCAATACTCAAAACTTGAAAACTTCACAACACAAAACTTAGACAAAAATCTCGTGAGCTCCATTAGTATAAGAAAGCAAACCACTACTCAAAGGTACTGCAATGAATTCATTCTTTGTTTATATTGGTGTTAAACATACTGTATTCCAACTTCTCTATGGTTCATACTTCCCAATACTACTGATAGATGCATTGAAATAAGCAAACATCACACGAAAAACAGAATCTGTCAAAAACAGAACAGTCTGTAGTAATCTGCAGTTTTCGCATACTTCAGTAACTCTAAAAAAATTCAAACTAAATTGGTAAACGTGAGGAATTTGTCTATTAATCATCTGCAAAAAGAATCAACTAAATAGCACGATGTAGTAAAATCTGGTGACCATTCTAGCGAGCGCTAACGATTCTGTTTTTCACAGCAAGATCATATAAACTTCACACAAGTCTTCCCAAAGGTTCTACTTGGCACAAACACTAATTAAAACATAAAACCACATCTAAACAGAAGCTAGATGCAATATTTATTCCTAAACATAAGCAAAAACAAAAAACAAAAAATTGGGTTGCCTCCCAACAAGCTCTTTCTTTATAGCCATTAAGATAGGCTTGAGAATTCAATGATGCTCACATGAAAGATAAGAATTGAAGCACAAAGAGAGCATCATATAGCATGTGAAAATCACATCTAAGTCTAACATACTTCCTATGCATAGGCATTTTATAGGAAAACAAATTAGCAAGACAAGCAAGATCTAGCATATGCAAGGAAGAAAGAAACAATAGCAATCTCAACATGACGATAGGTAAATTAGTAAAATGAAAATTTCTACAACCATATTTTCCTCTCTCATAATAATTGCATGTAGGATCATAAGCAAATTCAATAATATAGCTGTCACAAAACATATTCTCAACATGATCCACATGCATACGAAGTTGACACTCTTCCAAAATAGTGGGATCAACATTAACTAAAGTCATGACCTTTCCAAACCCACTTTTATCAAAAAATTCATAAGATTGATCAATATCTAAAGTAGTGGGATCCAAAATTGACACTCTTTCAAATCCACCTTCAATATTATGGCAAACATTATTATCAATCTCATATTCATGATGGGGTTTAAATAATTTTTCAAGATCGTAAGAATCATCACCCCAATCATGATCATTGCAACAAGTAGTGGGCATAACAAAATAAGCATACCCAAGCTTAGGGTTTTGCATGTCATTAACACAATTGACATTAATAGAATTTACAATAACATCATTGCAATCATGATTTTTATTTAACAAGCTATCATGAATCACTTTTTCTTTTAACAATTCCTCACAATTTTTAGATTCATGAATTTCAAGCAAAACCCCATAAAGATAATCTAGTGCATGTAGCTCACTAGCAATAGGTTAAACATAATTGGATCTCTTAAAAAGTTTAGCAAGTGGATGAGGATCCATAATTTAGCAAGCAAAGTTGCAAGCTAATAGAAGGCACATGGCAACACAAGCAAACAAGAGGCAAGCAAATGATAAACACACGGTAGAAGAAGGGCAAATAAAACGGCAAGGGTGAAGTGGGGGAGAGGAAAACGAGAGGCAAAAAATGTAATGCGAAGGATAAGGGTTTGTGATAGGTACTTGGTATATGAATTTTGCGTAAGCCTCCCCGGCAACGGCGCCAGAAATTCTTCTTGCTACTTCTCGAGCTTGCGTTGTATTTCCTCGAAGAGGAAAGGGTGATGCAGCACAGTAGCGTAAGTATTTCCCTCAGTTTTTGAGAACCAAGGTATCAATCCAGTAAGAGACCACGCGCGAGTCTCTCGCACCTGCACAAACAAATAAGAACTTCGTAGCCAATGCGATAAGGGGTTGTCAATCCCTTTACGGTCACTTACGAAAGTGAGATCTGATAGAGATGATAGTTTGATATTTTTGGTATTTTTGATTATAAGAACAGAAAGTAAAAGCGGAAAAGTAAAGTAGATTGTAGATTGATATGTTGAATAGACCCGGGGGCCATAGTGTTCTCTAGTGGCTTCTCTCATGATAGCGATATTCTAAGGCAGGTAAACAAATTACTGTCGAGCAATTGATAGAAGAGCGGATAATTATGAGACTATCTAGGCATGATCATTATATATAGGCATCACGTCCGAGACAAGTAGACCGAAACGATTATGCATCTACTACTATTACTCCACACATCGACCGCTATCCAGCATGCATCTAGTGTATTGAGTTCATAAGAACAGAGTAACACCTTAAGCAAGATGACATGATGTAGAGGGATAAACTCAAACTTAGTGATATAAACCCCATATTTTTATCCTCGATGGCAACAATACAATACGTGCCTGGCTGCCCCTACTGTCACTGGGAAAGGACACCGCAAGATTGAACCCAAAGAAAAGCACTTCTCCCATTGCAAGAACTATAGATCTAGTAGGCCAAACCAAACCAATAATTCGAAGAGACTTGCAAGGATATTATAATCATACATAAAGAGTTCAGAGAAGAACCAAATATTTCTCATAGATAATCTTGATCATAAACCCACAATTCATCGGATCGCGACAAACACATCGCAAAAAGAGATTACATAGAATAGATCTCCCCGAAGACTGAGGAGAACTTTATATTGAAATCCAAAGAGAGAGAGAAGAAGCCATCTACATACTAGCTATGGACCCGAAGGTCTATGGTAAACTACTCACAACTCATGGTGAGGCGATGATGATGATGTAGAAGCACTCCGTGGAAGATCTCCCCTCCGGCGGAGCTCCGAAACAGGCCCCAAGATGGGATCTCATGGGAACAGAAGGTTGTGGCGGTGGAACTAGGGTTTTCTCTGTTGTTCTCATAGTTTTGGGGTACGTAGGTATATATAGGAGGAAGGAGGGCATCGGGGGACAAACATGGGGCCCACGAGGTACGGGGGCGTGCCCTATAGGGGGGGGGGGCGCCCCCACCCTCGTGGGTGCCACGTGTGCCCTACTACGTGGTTCTCAAGTCTCCCGTGCGTGATTTTCTCCAAAAATATCTCTCCCGAAGGTTTCATTCCGTTTGGACTCCATTTAATATTCATTTTCTCTAAAACCCTGAAACAGGCAAAAAACAGCAATCTGGACTGGGCCTTTGGGTTAGTAGGTTAGTCCCAAAAATAATATAAAAGTGTATAACAAAGCCCATTAAACATCCAAAACATCATAAATAATAGCATGGAACAATCAAAAATTATAGATACGTTGGAGACGTATCACCTGGCGACTCTCCTCCAGAAACTATGGAGGATTTGGCGGACCTGTTCAAAGGGGCTCGGCGCCGCTTCGAACTATGGAAAGCATCGGCATGCCGTATCGGTGCTCGAGAAGCATGGGCTATGGTGAAGACGCGCTACACTCATCTTGATCCAAATCACATGGCCCGCGTGGGACCTCGAGGATCCGATGGACAGGAAATTCCGCCACATTTGGTTTATAACCAAGTAGAGATAGCTGTCAAGCTTTCCCAACAGGACTGTAAGCTAGACAGCCTGATAGAGGGAATAGAAAATGAGTAGTCGTTGGATTCTATGTATTAATGTACTTTTACCATCAAACTTATCTTCGTCCGAATTTATATAAAGTTTGTCATGGCCGGCCATTGCTTCGACCTCCATAAACCCAAAGGCTAGAGTGCTTCTGAATACTATATCTGTGGTAAAGCACGTGATGTGTTCAGAAACCAGGCAATCCGGTCATAATTGCTTGAACAGACGAACTGAGTTCGGGGAGTTATGTTATATTACTATTTAACGTAAGAAACATCTTCCAGAGAGAATAGTTCCGTTAGGGGTTCCTTTCCCTGGGTCAGCGTGCATAAAGATGCGGGCATGGGCTTTCGATCCTATAAGAAGGATAGTAAGAAGCCATCTCCTATGATAGTTAAGATACGCTTTAGAATGCGATATGTCGTGTATCCGCCGACCAATTATTCCCTTAAGAGCGCTAGCTTTCGGCTTCACCCAGTCCGAGGTACATATCCGGATTACCCGGTTGTAACAATCGTAGAGGTGCTCCCTTTACGACCTAGCCGAATAATCGGAAACGTAAGGGTAAGCATAGGAGCCAGGCAACCCAGCTTGGCCAGAACTTAAGTCATATCGGTACATATAATGGCAAGGATGAACTGTGAAAACAGGCAACATTTATAAGCAAGAAGCTTTATTGGTAATGGGCTTCATTAAAGAAACCCCCTGGTATATTTGAGGTAGGTACATTTGAGGACGTACTCGTCATGTGGCAGTTCGGGTGAGCCGAATACTTGCCAATTGAAGAAAATGTAAAGAGAAAAAGGGGGAGAAAAAAAGTAAAAGACAAGACTTAATTTATAAATAGGAAGAAATTGCTACCGAACTATCCATAAAATCGTTGGAGCCTGGCAGCGTTCCACGGGTTCGGCTCAAGGCGGTTGTCTTGTGCATTGCGAAGGCGATAAGCTCCACTGGTGAGTACTTCGTCAATAATGAAGGGGCCCTCCCATTTTGGTTTGAGCTTGTCCTTTTTCTTCTCTGGGAGGCGTAAAACAAGTTCGCTGACGTTGTATGTCTTGGACAACACTTCTCTGCTCTGGTACTGCCTAACCTGTTGTTGGTAAAATGTGGAACGTATTAGTGATGTATCGCGCTCTTCTTCAAGTCCATCTAGGTCGTCCTTCCGATCTAACTCGGCCTCCCTCTCCTCGTAGATGTGCACTCTAGGTGAGTCATGAATAATGTCGCAGGGCAGAACGGCCTCTGAGCCGTACACCATGAAAAAAGGTGTATATCCGGTCATACGATTGGGAGTGGTCCGCAGCCCCCAGAGTACGGAGTCAAGCTCTTCGACCCAGTGTTTATCATACTCCCGTAGGGAGTGCACTAGTCGGGGTTTAATGTCACTCATTATCAGACCATTGGCCCTTTGGACCTGACCATTTGTTTGAGGATGGTATACGGAAGCATAGTCGAGTTTTATACCCAACTTTGCACACCAATTTTTTACCTCGCCAGATGTGAAATTGGAGCCATTATCTGTGATAATACTAGCAGGACACCATAACAGTGCACTACGCTGGATATAAAATCTATCACAGGCCCTGCTTTAGCTGTTTTTACTGGCTTGGCTTCTATCCATTTAGTGAACTTATCTACCATCACCAGTAAGTATTTTCTTTTATGACTTCCCCCTTTAAGGGGTCAGACCATATCAAGTCCCGAGACTGCAAAAGGCCAAGTAATGGGGATTGTTCTCAGTGCGGTGGGAGGCATGTGACTTTGATTTGCAAAGAGCTGGCAGCCAACGCAGTGTTGGACTAAGGTTTGGGCATCTGCTCGGGAAGTATGCCAGTAAAAGCCAGCACGAAAAGCTTTGCCTCCGAGCGCCCTTCTGATACGTCCAAAACGTATCTATAATTTCTGCTTGCTCCATGCCACTTTTGGGTGATATTGCTATGATATTCATACACTTCCATACACTTTTGATCATATTAGGACTAACATACTAATCCAGTGCACCCCAGTGCCAGTTTCTGTTTTCGGCTGTTTTTGTATTTCAGGTTTTCACGTTACGAGAACTGCCAGGAAAAATCCAGAAAAATTATATAAAAAATCAGCGTTCTGGAAACAACCGTGCGTCCGAAGGGCAGCCGGGGGGGGGGGGCACCA
>LR738714.1:599034362-599156051 GCA_902687465.1 Secale cereale
CGCCCTGGCGGCGCGCCCCCCCGGGCCGCGCCAGGGGGGCGCCTGGGCCCCCCGAAGCTTCCCCGATGCTCCCCTTTGGCATATATTTAAAGTGTCCTCCGAAACCCTCAGAACAGGAACTCTTTTCGCGATCCCATCTCTGTTCCGCCGCCGCCGCCGCTTCCAAGATCGGGAGCACCAGGAGAACTCTTCCCGGCACCTTGCCGGAGGGGAGGATCACCACCGGGAGCTTCTCCACCACCATGGACGCCTCCCGGATGACCCGTGAGTAGTCTCCCTTGGACCATGAGTCCATGACCAGTAGCTATGTGATGTTCTCCTCCCGTTCTTGTGCTTCACTAATTAGTCCTCGTGAGCTGCCCTACATGATCGAGGCACATATGTAATCCTTATGCTGTTGCTATGTTGAGTTTGCTGGGATCCGATGGATTATGGGATTATGTTCAGATTGATCTTGAGTAATATATTTGATCTACCTCTTTTATATTTATGTTCATAAGTAATTCTTGCATGTTCTCCGTTGTTATTTATTGCTTTGGCCAAGTAATACGTAGTGACTCCAAGAGGGAACGTTATGCTCGATTGTGGGTTCATGCCCCTCGATGACTAGCTTGAGTGACAGAAACATGAGTCCAGGGGATGTGCTGTTGCCACAAGGGGGAAAACAACGGTGCTTGTGCCCGCGGGTGCAAGGATTGTTTACTTTACGCAAAGTTCTTTTAATGCAGTTGTCTGTTGCATTGAGTTTACACTATGGGTGGGACTCGCAACTTAATACCAGCGAGATGTTCTGGATAGATATCTCAAGGTGGATTATTAGTAGTAGATATTGATGGATTTCGGTCTACTTATTTTGGCGTACCGCCTATGCTTTGAACCTCAACCTTTCTTGCAATGTAGTCAGCATTGGTTTGCGTTCGTGGTCCTGTCAATTGCCCAGATGTAATTTGTTTACCTCACATAGCTGTTTTATCGTCTTTTGGGAGAGAGACATCACTAGTGAACATCATGAGACTCCGGTCCATATTACCATCATTGATCACACCCTCTATTTACTTTTCGCTATTTATTTACTATTGCAAAACACTATCTATCACTACTATCATTGCTTTTAACCCTTTGTGAACTACAAGGCCGGAGGGATTGACAACCTCTCTGTACTCGTTGGGAGCAAAGTTATTTGTATCTGTGTGCAGGTCCACGTTGATTGCTAATTTGCGCCGTTAGCAGTTGACACCTACTTGCTGAACCTAGGAGTCTCTGGGGATTCGATCCTTGGCATCTTTGCTAAGGGAAAACACTTCTACATACTGCATCTTACACCTTCCACTTGGGGTAACCAACGAGGGGTTCGAGGCCCATCACCTTCCTGCGGCATGGTGACCGCCCATTCCAGCGTGTATTTCAGTGAGAATTTGCCTTCCCTCCTCTTCGGAGATGCACCATTGGAGAATACCAGTTGTGTTTTTCTTGTATAGTTCACCTTCGTGAACTTTGTAGGCTTTAGAGCGCGGGACTATGCGGCGGGCCTCATTTTGATCATCGAGGAGTTCCTGCCTATTAAGGTAAGCTAGGAAAGCCTCTGGCCAGGGGGCTATCACAGCCATGATTTCGTGAGCCGAAGGAGTTATCTCCATGCTTGGATCTCCGATGACATCGTGATTGAGTTCGGCTGGGGGTGTGTTCTGATCCGAATTCGTATTGCCGCTCGTGTCCTACCATGTTACTGATGTCTTAAACAACCGTTCCACAAATGTGTTCACTGGGACAGGGTCGCGTTTAGCTCCCATGCGCGTGAGTACGTCAGCGGCCTGGTTATTATCCCGGGCTACGTAATGGAATTCCAACCCCTCAAATCGAGCCGATATTTTCAATATGGCATTGTGATAAGTTGCCATTTTTGAATCCTTCGCATTAAAATCCCCATTAATTTGGGAGATGGCGAGGTTTGAGTCTTCGCATACCTCGAGGCGTTGTATGCCCCTGGATACAGATAGGCGGAGACCATGCAATAGGGCCTCATATTCGGCTGCATTGTTCGAGTCCGTATACATAATCTGTAAAACGTATCAAACTGTATCCCCTGTTGGAGATATCAATATTACGCCGGCCCCCAGCCCGACTAGCATTTTGGAACCGTCGAAGTACATTGTCCAGTGGGAGTATGAGCCGTACTCTTTAGGGAGTTCGGCTTCAGTCCATTCTGCGACGAAGTCGGCCAACACCTAGGATTTAATAGTCTGGCGCGGCTTGTAGGATATTTCGAACGGTAAGAGCTCAATGGCCCAATCGACTATGCGTCCCGTGGCGTCTTTATTGTTGATAATATCGTTGAGTGGTACCTAGGATGCCACTGTGATCGAACACTCCTGAAAGTAGTGTCGGAGTTTCCGAGATGACATGAAGACCGCATAGGCAATTTTCCGATAGTGGGGGTACCGTGACTTACACGGCGTTAGAACCTCAGATACATAGTATACGGGCTTTTGAACGGGAATTTATGTCCCTCTTCGGCTCGTTCGATGACGAGCACGGCACTCACCACCTGGTGAGTGGCTGATATGTACAGCAACATTGGTTCGCCAACACCGGAGGCGGCTAGGATTGGGTTGCTTGCTAGTAGAACTTTTCTTTCTTCCAATCCGGCTGTGGTCGCATTTGTCCATTCGAAATTGTCAGTGCGCCATAGCAATCTGTAAAGTGGCAATGCTTTTTCTCCTAATCTGGAGATGAAGCGGCTTAAAGTCGCTACGCAGCCTGCTAGTTTTTGCACTTGCTTGAGATCAGTTGGTATTTTGAGTTCTGACAAGGCCCGGGTTTTGGCTGGGTTAGCTTCGATTCCTCTATGGGATACGATGAACTCTAATAGCTTTCCGGCTGGAACGCCGAAGACACATTTTTCTGGATTGAGCCTTATGTCATATTCTTGTAGGTTGGCAAACGTAAGGCGGAGATCATCCACCAAGGTCTTGACGTGTTTAGTCTTTACGACTACGTCGTCAACATATGCCTCCACTGTTTTGCCAATTTTTTTCTAAGCATGTTTGAATCATGCGTTGATATGTGGCGCCAGCGTTTTTGAGTCCAAAGGGCATAGTGTTGAAACAGAAGGGGTCGTACGAGGTGATAAATGCCGTTGCGGCCTGATCAGATTCCTTCATCTTTATCTGATGGTATCCGGAATAAACATCAATGAAGCATAGCGAGTCGTGTCCGGCCGTTGCATCGATAATTTGATCAACGCGGGGGAAAGGAAAGGGATCGTTTGGGTAGGCCTTATTCAGGTCTGTGAAATCGACATAGAGGCGCCATGATTTATCCTTCTTCGGTACCATGACTAGGTTGGCTAGCCAATCCGGGTGTTTAACTTCACTGATGAATCTGGCTTCCAATAGTTTGGCTAACTCTTCTCGCATTGCTTGTCTTTTCGGTTCGGAAAATCGTCGTAGTGACTGCTTGACTTGTTTGAATCCTTTGATAATATTGAGGCTGTGTTCGGCCAGCCTACGTGGGATTCCCGACATGTCTGAAGGGTGCCAGGCGAATATATCCCAATTTTCCCGAAGGAAGGCGCGTAACACGCTTTCTACCGCCGGATCCAGCTGTGCCCCGATGGATGTCATCTTGTTAGGGTCTGTTGGGTGCACTTGGAATTTGATGATTTCGTCAGCTGGCTTAAAGGAGGTAGACTTTGATCTTTTGGCGAGAATGACATCATCGACATCCACCTTTGATCATAGGGTGGTTAGTTCCTCAGCCGCGAGAGCTTCGGATAATGCCTCTAAGGCTAAGGATGCCATTTTGTTTTCGGCGCGGAGTGCTCTATTCGGATCACTTATTATTGTGATCACCCCATTGGGCCCTGGTATTTTAAGCTTCATGTACCCGTAATGGGGTATAGCTTGAAAGCGTGAGAAAGCGTCCCGTCCTAGAAGGGCGTGGTATCCGCTGTGAAAGGGCACAATGTGAAAGAGTAGTTCCTCCGATCTGTAGTTGTCGGGTGAGCCGAACACTACATCGAGCTTAATGCTTCCCGAACACTTGGCCTCGCAGCTTGGTATAATTCCTCTAAAGGTTGTGCTGGTGTGCTCAATGCGGGATTTCTCAACCTGCATTTTTGCAAGCGTTTCCTCATATATGAGGTTTAGTCCGCTTCCTCCGTCCATAAGTACTTTAGTGAGGCGGAAGCCATCTACTATTGGGTCTAGTACAAGAGTTGCTTATGCTCGGATCGGCCGGACTCGAGGTGCGTCTTCGGCAGAAAAACTAATTGCCGTGTCGCTCCACGGGCTTGCAGAGCTGATTTGGTAAACCTCGGCAAGTTCGCGATTTGCTATCTTGCGACGGTTATTTGAGGAGAACATCTCGAAGACAGTGAAGACATCGATGTCTTTCTCCCTTGGTGCGGTGGTGGCAATAATTGTCGTACCGCTCTTTGCTACCTGCCGGAGTACCCAACATGCTCTAAGGCGATGGTTTGGGACATTATACGAGGTTGCATGTATTTGGCAAGGTGTATCGAGTAGTTCGTACAGTACGGACCTGTGCCTTAAAATAGGCTTGTTCTTCTTTCTAGTAGGAATGCTATTGGACGACCAACTAGGGTAAGTCCGTTTAGCTTTGGTAACGTACTGTCCGGAGATGGAATGTTCTAGAGGTGTATTCTGGGCTTTCCAAGTATTTTCCATTGCGCAGTACTTCCGTGCTAACTGCGATAACTCTGTGAAACTCAGAACACAACGTCGGTTGAGGGCGTCCAAGACTCCCTCGTCCGTGCAACTGCGGTGAAATGGAGAAACCGCTTTGTCGTCGTAGCAGTCCCTGACCTTGTTTTTAACAAGTAGGTATCTGGGCCAGAAGTGGTTGACCGTTTCCTCGGGCTGCTGTTGTATATTCGCGAGGTCATCTATGTTCGGGATTCTGGTTTTACTTGAAGAATTTTTCCCAAGGTGGGTAGGTGTTGGAAATTTTGAATCCCGAACCAAAGTGATATTCGGGGTTTTAGCAACCTCCCAATGGTGACAATCCAGATTCGATGGGGTCTAATTGCCCTTCGGGTCCGGCGTCGGTCCCAGAGCTTAAAGAACATAGTGCGTCTCCTGACTAGGAGGTGTTCGGCTCGATGGGTTAGGAGATCCGGATTGTTGCGGTCTCCATCTGGAGAGGAGAAGTCTCTATGGCTCCGTCCTCAACCGATGCTACCAGATGAGTGATCGGAGAAGGGCCGATCTCATCATGGCCAGATTTAAGTCCGATCTGATCTCCTGGCGATGATAGCCCCAGGGCGGCGATGTGATCGAGCAACTCGTTTATGGGCGAGAGTTCTGCCAAAGTCGTGTCATCGGAGTAGCCGGAATCGGCATAAAGGTGATGCTCGACGGCCGCAGGGAGTGCGGCCGGCCTAGAGGACATGCGGGGGCATATAGCGAACCCACCGAGCTGGAGGACCTGGCCGATAGCCAAGTTGTTTCCGAGGGTGATCCCGTCGTCGATGACGAGATGCGCCATCGATCTCTCATTGCGAGCGCACAACGGAGCTCTCAATGAAAGCACCATTGTCGGTGTCAAAACCGGCAGATCATGGGTAGGGGGGCCCAAGCTATGCGCTTAGAGGATCAATGGTAACAGGAGGCTCGGGACACGATGTTTACCCAGGTTCAGGTCCTCTCGATCGAGGTAATACCCTACTTCCTGCTATATTAATATGGGGGGATATGAATACAAGAGTTGATCTACCTCGAGATCATAGTGGCTAAACCCTAAGTCTAGCCTATGAGGATATTATGATGATGTTGATCCCCTCTACAGACTAAACCCCTCGGCTTATATACACGCCCGAGGGGACCTAAGTTTACAAGGGTGACTTGGGGGAGGAATTAATTGATACATCCGGACTCTACACATTCCTTTCTACGTACATAGGAGTCCTGACCGAATACGGGGGATGGACTTCTGCTTCTTCTTCATGCGGCCCATCAATGCGGCCCAGCTTCAACGACCCGGATGACTGAGGACCCCTGGATACAGGACTCCCTCACCACCTCGAAAGCATTTCTGGATATAGCTCGGATGCAAGTGGCTGGCTCCATAGAGGGCATTTCCGGCATTAAGCTCGGCTAAACTCCTTCAATTGTTTTGAACCAAGGTGATTTGTGACACCTGGGATATAGTCCGGCGTTGGAGCTCGGATACAGCCCCGTGTTGGAGCTTGGACATAGTCCGGCGTTGGAGTTCGAATACAGTCCGGTGTTGGAGCTTGGACATAGTCCGGATTTGGAGCTTGGACATGGTCCGACATTAGAGATCGGATACGGTTCGGCATTGGAGCTTGGCTGCCAAAAGATAACTCAAATACAATCCAGCGTTGGAGCTCGGTCGCGAGAGGACACAACCTCACAGGAAACACTTCAAACCCGAGGTGTAGCATAAAAGTAACAAGGCATTTATAAAGGTCGAATACTTAAAGGGCTCCTCGGATACCCGACATATGAAATCTTCAGATTTAGCTCGGCAATCCTCAAGATAGAAGATGGGAAGATTTGTTGAAGCAGTTTTCAAGACAGACGATCGAAGATGAAGAACAGTTCGGAAGAACCAAGGAGCGTCCCTAACTTGAATACTAGTTCATGGGGCTACTGGCGGTGTCCTGGACTAGGGGGTACTCACCACGTCATTCGATCAGTTAGATTGGGCCGAGGACCCCCATGGCCGTTCACTCATGGGCCATTTCGGACAGCTGATGCATACACGATGAAGATTCCACGAGACTTGGTGATCAAGACAATGACTCCTCTCCATCAACGTATTCGATTAGGACTCTTGTTATCCTTGTCCTCCGGTACATTATATAAGCCGAGGCCAGGCTAGTCGATAGGGATATGCTAGATCATTATGACATTATTCATCATACCCTTAGGTTTTAGACCACAACATATGATCTCAAGGTAGATCAACTCTTGTAACCCTATATTCATTAAGATCAATGAAGCGGGAAGTTGGGTATTACCTCCATTAAGAGGGCCCGAACCTGGGTAAACATCGTGTCCCCTGTCTCCTCTTACCCATTGATCCATGGCACACAGCTTGAGACCCCCTACCCGAGATCTGCCGGTTTTGACACCGACAACGTGTTCGTGGTGCGTGATGACCATGCATTTTTATAGCTGTTGCAACATGAGTGTCATGTGAACAATGTAAGCATGCAGAGATATTAGTATTTGAAATGGTATATTTTTGGCAGCAGATACTACTTGTAATCCAATGGTTATTGACTTCGATCGTTCTTTTTGTGGTGGATACAGTCAACCAACTTGATGCATATATAGGGCCGGAACTCTCAGTGGTAGCAGAATGCAAACAACTTGCATCAAATTTTGCTAGTTCTAGTTTTATGCATTGTTGCGGAGAAGCTAATGAGATACTCCCTCCTGTTTTTTCAAGCTACTTTGGGACGAAGGGGGTAGCTTATTGTCTAGTTAAGAATTCTTCTTGCAATAGAACCTCTGCGTTCTGGGATTCCACTATTCCCGACTTTATTCTCCCCCAAATTGTAAACGATATGGTATAATAGGGTTGTTGAAAAAATGTGAACCAAACGGCTCACGACTAGGTTTCCTCAACCTCATGCCGGCCGTCGCTGGTCCGCCTCATCTCCTATGGTCCTAGGACCATGGAGACGCAGTGGATCTTTGTCCTTCTTGGTAAGAGGGCTCTGTTGTTACGTGTTTTTTGTCTCGTTACGGTTTGTGTCATGCTTAGGAAGACTAGGCGATGTCGGCTTCTTGAAGATGGAATAAGGTTCTCTCCGCCTATCCCTTGTCCCGACGGTGCTTCTCTCGGATCTAGGGTTCCGGCAAAACCCTTAAGGTTCGAACTGTGGGGTGCGCACGAAGATCTCTCCTTCCGCCCTAGCTCGTCTACTCAACAGCCCTAAGCCTAGCTCGTTAGATCCGATGAACAAGAGACACAAGATTTATACTGGTTCGGGCCACCGTTGTGGTGTAACACCCTAATCCAGTGTGGTGTGGTGGATTGCCATGTAGGCTAAGGAAGAACTAGTACATGGATGATCCGCCTCCTGAGGAGAGGTGTTCTTGAGCTCGGGTGAGCTTGTGGTGTATGAGAGGTCTCGATGATCCGATCAACTCTCGCTCTCTCCCCGATGAGATGATCCCAATGGTGGTGTCTAGTCCTATTTATAGTGGTCCAGGTCCTCTTCCCAAATATTGAGCGGGAAGGAATCCCACAACGGCCAAATTTGAAGGGAGACAGCTAGTACAAGCTATGTTGACAAAAGGTGGTCTTCGCCTGCCAAAGGCTCTGGTGGTGACACCGCCGTGGGCTCCACGATGACCTCCGTCCTGCTGGTCTTGGTCTCGTTGCACCGATATGGAAACCTTTGCCTGATGCCTCGGGACTCCTCGCCCGCACCTGCTCCTTTAGCACCAAAGAGGAGACTGGCACTCCGCGCCCGCTGGCGCCTGCCTGGCATTGGTCGTCACTGCTCACGTCACGAGGACCTCGCGAGGTGCCCCTCGCCTCGATATCTCCGATCCTCACGAGCTGGTCTGACGAGGCCACCCCAGGGGATGCCTTGTGTCGTCCGCCTCGCGAGGCTTGGCCCCTCGCGATGGTCTTGAGTGGTTGCTGGAGATGCTGGGCCGTACCAGGCCGCCTTGTGAGCCACGCCTTGGGCCGCAGGCAGGCAAGTCTGGGTACCCCCGTTCCCATAACGCCGACAGTAGCCCTCAGGCCCAAGGTGCGCTCGGGCTTGGCTTCGCAGCGAAGCCAAGGGCTAAGCGCGGAGCACCGCGGGCCCTCAACGCATGTGGCCTTGTTTGACGTGTGGCACTTGATGGGACGTGGGCGTCTCCACTTCCCCACGTAGCCTCGGCGACTGCGCGACTTGACAAGTCCTTGCATGCACAACAAATCATTATTACCTGTGATTTCGGAGGCCGGCGGTTGGCCTTCTCCTAGCTATAAATAAGGCGGTGAGTGGAGCCCCCGCCGCCCATCTTCTTCCTTCGTTCCTCTCGCCTCTTCTTCCTTGCCATGTGCTCGGTCGTGCTGCTCATGGCGCCGATCCAACGATTCTCCGCCGCCAAGAAGGGGAAGACTCCTCGCGAGGAGCCAGTGGTACTCCCCCCGAAGAAGAGGCCACTCCGTCCTCATGGCGTCGACATGAAGCCAGAAGTGACGAGGCCTTGGCACAAGCATCCTTCCCCTGGCTATCCGTTGCCCCTTTACGCCAGGGCACTGGGCCATGGAGAGGGAGTTGGCGCTCAGCGCCGCCCACACCGTGGCCGTACCGACCGTGCCATTGTGGTGTGCGCTGTTGTCCCGAGAGCTCACGCCAGAGGCTCCTCCCGTGAGTTCGTGGTGTGGGCAGCGATGCCTCCTAGATCTTGGATTCACCTCCCACCATTCTTCGCTGCGGAGGTGTTGCCGAGGGGGGCGCTCGGGCTGTGGTTGCGACACGCCGAGTGCCGGGCCCCGGCGACGAGGGCGGAGGTTGAGGTCGTCTCCTCAGGCAAGGTCTTCATGACTCACAGATGGGGCGAGGTCGCCCGTGCTTGTGGCTCGAAAGGCGCCCTCGCCATCCACTTTGAGTTCGATGGCGTCTCTATGCTGCGCTTCAAGGTGTTCGACGAGGAAGGACGCCACCTGGAATGTTACCCTGGAAGGGGCCACCAGGGGGATGCCATTGGCGACGCGCCGGACATCGATTCCACCACTAGCTTGTCCAGCGGCAACGATGGCCTCCGAAGGTCTAGCAGCTCTTCTGAGTCTGTCGAGTCCCCAGAGACAAGCGACGACAGCTACGCGCCCCAGAGCTCGCGGCGCGCCCGAAACGCATCGGGCTCGCGGGCACGTCGCTGGCTGTGACCAGCCTAGGGTCAGAGGTGGGCCATCGCGGCCCGCTGTTGATGGCGTCGGAGATGGCGACCGTAGTTGGGATCCCCCGAAGGCCTTTTGTGGTGTTCTACGAGGATTCAAAGCCAACCCCACGAGGGTGTATAAAGAACTTGTAATGCGTTTGCTTCTATCTTGCTATTTCACCAGCGCACTCTATTCGCGAGCCTCGTTTCAGCAATATCACCCTCTTTTTTACCCTTTTGGTTGCATAGTGCTCTACGCCGATAGGCCCCAGTCCCAAGGCAAGCTACGGCTGTCGCTGGTATGCCAGGTCGCGATGTCGTGGTCAAGGCCAGGAGGTGAGCGGCCTGAGGTCCTTTAAGATCTCCTGAGGCGCGATGCTCAAGAGGCCCCCCTTGGCGTGCAAGCGGCTTCCTGAGGCTAAGAAAGCGAGGCAACATTGCTGAAGCGTCACTAACGAATTGTAACGCCTCGGACACACCCGCCGGTGGTCGTTACTCCTGGCAGGATCTAGACTGGCCTCACATATCGATACTAGTCTTTTCTGCGCACTTTGTCCTCACTCGTGCGCACCCGGGAGCAACTTCCCGGTCGGTCACCCATCCTGAAACTACTCCAACCTGAGCACGCTTAACTTTAGAGTTCTATCCGAATGGGCTCCCGGAAAAGAAGGAATTCCTTATTGATATGAGTAGTCTATCATCCCTAATATGCCAGGCTATCACATACACCCCCACTCAGAGGAACCGACGTCCTCGTCCGGCCACATGAACGTTCCCTCTTGGCACAAACGTCTGTGCATCTAGTCTGATACATGTGCCATGCCGTGTGCCACGACGGGTCACAAACGTCATGAATAACATGACCGAGCACCTGTACGCAAACATCCGTGTAACCGTGAGGGTCGGTTCTGATACCAACTTGTAACGCCCCGGACACACCCATCGGTGGTCGTTACTCCTGGCGGGATCTAGACTGGCCCCACATATCAATACTAGTATTTTCTGCGCACTTTGTCCTCACTCGTGCGCACCCGGGAGCAACTTCCCGGCCGGTCACCCATCCTGAAGCTACTCCAAGCTGAGCACGCTTAACTTTGGAGTTCTATCCGAATGGGCTCCCAGAAAAGAAGGAATTCCTAATTGATATGAGTAGTCTATCATCCCGAATATGCTAGGCTATCACACGAATCCCGCTGAGCAAGCGCGAATGGGACATCAAGGGATTAATGACTTATCTTGACGATCGTGGAGTGGTTTGATAACCCACAAGTGTAGGGGATCAGTTGTAGCCTCTTTCGATAAGTAAGAGTGTCGAACCCAACGAGGAGCTAAAGGTAGAACAAATATTCCCTCAAGTTCTATCGACCACCGATACAACTCTATGCACGCTTGACGTTCGCTTTACCTAGAACAAGTATGAAACTAGAAGTACTTTGTAGGTGTAAATGGATATGTTTGCAAGAATATAAAGAGCACGTAAATATAAACTAGGGGCTGTTTAGTTAAAGAAGCAATAAAGTAAATATAGCAAGTGTGGAAAAGTGGTGGCAGGACTTGCGAAATTGCCCCTAAGCAATTGACTACGTTACTAGACCGATAACAAGTTTTATGTGGGAGAGGCCACTGCTAGCATGCCATCCCTGACTTGGAATTCTATGCACTTATGATTGGAACTATCAGCAAGCATCCGCAACTACTAACGTTCATTAAGGTAAAACCCAACCATAGTATTAAGATATATTGGTCCCCCTTCAATCCCGTATGCATCAATTTCTACGCTAGGTTGAAGCTTCTATCACTCTTTCCCTCCAATACGTAGTCCTATCAACATACAACTAACCCTATGGTGTGATCCACGCACGCGCTCATATGATGGGCACCAAAGGACAGCAACGTAACCACAAGCAAATTAAATCAATCATAGCAAATCACCAATCACTGATAGGACAACGAAAATCTACTCAAACATCATAGGATGGCAACACATCATTGGATAATAATATGAAGCATAAAGCACCATGTTCAAGTAGAGGGTACAGCGGCTTGCGGGAGAGTGGACCGTTGTAGATAGATGGGTGAAGGTGATGGAGATGTTGGTGAAGATGACGGAGGTGTTGGTGTAGATCGCCGTCACACGATGATGGCCCCGGCTGCGTTCCGGCGCCACCGGGAGAGAGGGGGAGAGAGCCCCATTCTTCTTCTTCTTCTTCTTCTTCTTCCTTGACCTTCTCCCTAGATGGGAGAAGGGTTTCCTCTTTGGTCCATGGCCTCCATGGTGGTGGAGGGGCGAGAGCCCCTCCAAGATTGGATCTGACTCTCTGTCTCTCTCTGTTTCTGCATTCCCAGATTCTGGCCTTTCACCATTTCTTAAATTCACGGAGATCCGTAACTTCAATTGGGCTGAATTTTGCACACGATTTTTATCCGGATATTAGATTTCTTGCAGCAAAAGAAGGGCACCAACCGCCTTACGGGGTGGCCATGAGGGTCAGGGGCATGCCCCCCTACCTTGTGCCCCCCTTGGGCATCGTATCGCGTTGATTCCACTTCCAAAAATTCACATATATTCCAAAAAAAAATCTCCGTCCGTTTTTATCCCGTTTGGACTCCGTTTGATATGGATATTCTACGAAACAAAAAAAACATGCAACAAACAGGAACTGGCACTGGGCACTGGATCAATATGTTAGTCCCAAAAATAGTATAAAAAGTTGCCAAAAGTATGTAAAAGTTGTAGAATATTGGCATGGAACAATCAAAAATTATAGATACGACGGAGACGTATCAGCATCCCCAAGCTTAATTCATGTTCGTCCTCGAGTAGGTAAATGACAAAAAAGATAATTTTTGATATGGAATGCTACCTAGCATAATCTTGATCATGTAATCTAATCATGGCATGAATATTAAGACACGAGTGATTCAAAGCAATAGTCTATCATTTGACATAAAAGAATTTAATACTCGAGCATCCCAACAAACAATCAAGTCTTTCAAAATATCAATGCTAAAGAACCTTATCCCTACAAAATCATATAGTCTTTTATGCTCCCTTTTCTTAATACAAGGTACCCCTCATGCCCATCCCGGTGTCAGCCAAGCAATTGTTTTCATACTTTACTTTTCCGAACATTTTCAACTGTTCACGCAATACATGAGCGTGAGCCATAGACATAGCACTATGGGTGGAATAGAAGGTGGTAGTAGCCAAAAGTAGGGAGATAGTCTCACATCGACTAGGCAAATCAATGGACTTTGGAGAAGTCCATCAATTGATATCAATGTGAGTGAGTAGGGATTGCCATGTAACGGATGCACTAGAGCTATAAGTGTATGAAAGCTCAAAAGAAAACTAGTGGGTGTGCATCAACTTGCTTGCTCATGAAGACCTAGGGCATTTGAGGAAGCCCATCGTTGGAATATACAAGCCAAGTTCTATAATGAAAATTCCCACTATTATATGGAAGTGACAACATAGGAGACTCTCTATCATGAAGATCATGGTGCTACTTTGAAGCACAAGTGTGGAAAAAAGATAGTAGCATTGTCCCCTTTTTCTCTTTTTTTGGGCCTCCCTTTTTTTTATTTGGCCTTTCTTCTTTTTTATTTGGCCTTTCTTTTTTTGGCCTTTTTTCAAGGGACAATGCTCTAATAATGATGATCCTCGCACTTTTATTTACTTACAACTCGATATTACAACTCGATACTAGAACAAAAACATTACTCTATATGAATGCCTCCGGCGGTGTACCAGGATGTGCAATGATCTAGCATAGCAATGACATCAAAAAACGGACAAGCCATGAAAACATCATGCTAGCTATCTTATGATCATGCAAGGCAATATGACAATGATGGTGCGTGTCATAATAAACAGTATGGTGGAGTTACATGGCAATATATCTCGGAATGGCTATGGAAATGCCATAATAGGTTGGTATGGTGGCTGTTTTGAGGAAGGGTATAAGGTGGTTTGATGCACCGGCGAAAATTGCGTGGTACTAGAGTGGCTAGCAAGGTGGAAGGGTGAGAGTGCGTATAATCCATGGACTCAACATTAGTCATAAAGAACTCACATACTTATTGCGAAAAATCTATTAGCCCTCGAAGCAAAATATTACGGCGCATGCTCCTAGGGGGGGAGGTTGGTAGGAGTTATCCATCGCGCACCCCCGACCTTCACACAAAGAAAAACAATCAAAATACAATGCGCACAAATTTGGTTACATAGTTAGGAGACCATACGTGTATGCTTCAGGAATCACAAACCTTAACACCAATATTCTTAATAAACCACAATCATTCACTAGTACCTCCCACATATTAGCATCTCTATATCGCAAAACTATTGCAAGGAATCAAACATATCATACTCAGCGATCTACAAGTTTATGTAGGATTTTATGACTAACCATGTGAATGACCAATTCCTGTCAACTCTCTAAATAGATATAAGTGAAGCAAGAGAGTTTTAATTCTTTCTACAAAACATATGCCCACGCTCTAAAAAATATAAGTGAAGCAAAAGAGCATTCTACAAATGGCGGTTTTCTATGTGAGGAGAAACAGGCAATCCAAACTTCAAATGATATAAATGAAGCACATGGAGCATTCTATAAAGCCATACTCAAAAGATATAAGTGAAGTGCAAAGAGCATTCTATAAATCAACCAAGGACTATCTCATACCAGCATGGTGCATTTATTAAAAGAAAAAGAAAAGGCACACGACGCTCCAAGAGTTTACGCATATCAGCTGAACGAACCGAATCCGAAAACATACCAATACTTGTTGAAGAAAGATGGGATGCCTTTTGGGGCATCCCCAAGCTTAAACGCTTGAGTCTCCTTGAATATTTACTTGGGGTGCCTTGGGCATCCCCAAGCTTGAGATCTTGCGTCTCCTCCTTCTCCTCATATCGAGACCTCCTCGATCTTCGAACACTTCATCCACACAAAACTTAACCGAACTTTTAGTGGCGGGGTTAGTGCATATGATCAATGAAATCCTATCATGTACTGCTCTAAAATTATTGTATAATTATAAACAAACATTACCCACTGTATGCTATCACAATTATATGGCCCCAAGTCAAGGAGGCTTCAACAAGAATTCAAACATATGCAAATAATGAGGCTATAACAACAACATGTGAAAACATGACGGTCTGTAGTAATATGAACATTAACCATACTTCTGTAACTCTAAAAATTCTGGAAAAAATAGGAAAAATCAACAATTTGTATAGAAAGACTTTGCAAAAAGTTTCCTATCCTTTCAACAGTCCAGTAAACAATGTAAAATCGCGCACTAGAGCCAAAGTTTCTGTTTTTGCACCGCATAACCCAACAAGCACTTTAATCATCCTAAAGGAAACTCTTAGCACATTATTTTTATAATACAATGGAATTGTACAAGGGGATAATTATTTTTGTTGAAAAGTTTCTGTAATTCAAGATTTGCAAAGTTTCCATGGCCATGAACAAAGTTCGAGGAGCTCCCCCATTTCAACGGCGCTCGTCCTTCTTACTTTCACTGTTCTTTTCGAAAAAGTTTTAGGTTCCCCTCTTTATTTTTTTGTTTTTAAACTTTATAAAATCACACAACATAAATAAATGACTCTCTAAAACTTTTGGGTTGTCTCCCTGGCAGCGCTTTCTTTAAAGCCATTCAGCTAGGCATATAGTGCTCAAGTAATGGATCCACCCGGATCCCTAGGTATATCAAAGCCAATTTTAATTAACAATGATTTGGCATTTAGTAGTGAGCACAAAGTGATATGTGTCATGCAAAAACAAATTCTAACTCTCTTCCTATGCATAGGCATGTCATACAGGAACAATTCATGCACATAAAGTAAAGGCCAGTGCATAGTATAAGCAGTTTCTTGCAATTTTACCATGTCGGAAACATAGAGAGGCGGGGATATAGTTCCTCTCTCATAATAATTGCAAGTAGGAGCACCAAGCACATGCATATTATACTCATCAAAATCATCATGTGTAACGTAAAAGGCAACCCATCAATATAATCCTTAATAAGTGCAAACTTCTCTGATATAGTGTAGTTTGGAGAATTCAAAAAGATAATAGGACTATCATGTCTGGGTGCAATAGCAACTATCTCATGTTTAACATAAGGAACTATAGCAAGTTGATCTCCATAGGCATAATTCATATTGGCATCTTGGCCACAAGCATATCAAGCATCAATTTCATCAAAAAGGGATATTTCAAACGAATCCAAGGTATCATAGCAATCGTCATAGAGTTCATCCTTCGGTAAGCACGAAGGGAAATTAAACAATGTATGAGTTGAAGAGTTACTCTCATTAGAAGGTTGGCACGGGTAGCTAATCCGCTCTTCCACCTTTTGTTCTTCGCTCTCCTCGTCATCTTTTTCATCTAATGAGCTCACAGTGTCATCAATTTCCTCTTCCATAGACTCCTGCAAAATATTAGTCTCTTCTTGGATAGCGGAGGAGTCCTCAATATATGGTTTAACATAGGCATTAAAGCATAATTATCGTAACAATATTTAAATATGGCAAAAGTCTTAGATTTGTAAAGAGTAGCATCATACTTTTCAATCAAAGAAGCAATTTCATAAGCACCCTTAAAAGCAACAAATTCTTCAATTTGTTGAACATCATAGTAACTATAAACACCCTTAGCATACGAAGATACGATTCCATTATCACTAAACTCACATTGGTAGGGAAGGTGTTTCGTAGGGTCTTCCGAACAACAAGTAAAATCAGATATTTCACATAAATTCCAAGTGTAGCATTGCAAACGATGAATTTGATCTAGTATAAGTTTCCCTTCTTGAGATAAGCGGTGTCGCACATAACAAGCATGCTCATCTAAAGATTTGCCCTCAACTAAGCTAGTTGGGGTTTCAGCACGAGCACATAGGGATTGAAGATGATCCAAGTAAAAAGCTTCAGGAGTGTGATAGATTTTGAGTGGTTCTTCAACCATTGGTTAAGTAGGTACCACTATTTTTTTTGGTATTTTTCATTTCCTACCCATAACTAAAGATAGAAAACAACTTAGAACAACAAATAAAATCTACGTAGTGATAAAGCAAACAAGCACACACACGAAAATATTCACCCCACGTTATAACTCCCTGGCAACGGTGCCAGAAAAATGTCTTGATAACCCACAGGTGTAGGGGATCAGTTGTAGCCTCTTTCGATAAGTAAGAGTGTCGAACCCAATGAGGAGCTAAAGGTAGAACAAATATTCCCTCAAGTTCTATCGACCACCGATACAACTCTACGCATGCTTGACGTTCGCTTTACCTAGAACAAGTATGAAACTAGAAGTACTTTGTAGGTGTAAAGGGATAGGTTTGCAAGAATATAAAGAGCACGTAAATATAAACTAGGGGCTGTTTAGGTAAAGAAGCAATAAAGTAAATATAGCGAGTGTGTAAAAGTGGTGGTAGGAGTTGCGAAATTTCCCCTAAGCAATTGACTATGTTACTAGACCAATAGCAAGTTTTATGTGGGAGAGGCCACCGCTAGCATGTCATCCCTGACTTGGAATTCTATGCACTTATGATTGGAACTATTAGCAAGCATCTGCAACTACCAACGTTCATTAAGGTAAAACCCAACCATGGAATTAAGATATATTGGTCCCCCTTCAATCCCGTATGCATCAATTTCTACGCTAGGTTGAAGCTTTTGTCACTCTTTCCCTCCAATACGTAGTCCTATCAACATACAACTAACCCTATGGTGTGATCCACGCGTGCGCTCATATGATGGTCACCAAAGGATAGCAACATAACCACAATCAAATTAAATCAATCATAGCAATTCACCAATCACCGATAGGACAATGAAAATCTACTCAGACATCATAGGATGGCAACACATCATTGGATAATAATATGAAACATAACGCACCATGTTCAAGTAGAGGGTACAACGGTTTGCGGGAGAGTGGACCACTGTAGATAGATGGGGGAAGGTGATGGAGATGTTGGTGAAGATGACGGAGGTGTTGGTGTAGATCGCCGTCACACGATGATGGCCCCGGCGACGTTCCGGCGCCACCGGGAGAGACGGGAAGAGAGCCCCCCTCCTTCTTCTTCTTCCTTGAGCTTCTCCCTCGATGGGAGAAGGGTTTCCCCTCTGGTCCATGGCCTCCATGGAGGCGGAGGGGCGAGAGCCCCTCCGAGATTGGATCTGTCTCTCTGTCTCTCTCTGTTTCTGCGTTCCCAAATTCTGGCCTTTCACCGTTTCTTAAATTCCTGGAGATCCGTAACTCCAATTGGGATGATTTTGGACACGATTTTTATCAGGATATTAGCTTTCTTGCGGCGAAAGAAGGGCACCAACCGCCTTACAGGGTGGCCACGAGGGTCAGGGGCGGGCCCCCCTGCCTCATGGCCCCCTCGGGCATCGTCTCGCGTTGATTCCACTTCCCAAAATTCACATATATTCCAAAAAAATCTCTGTTCGTTTTTATCCCATTTGTACTCCGTTTGATATGGATATTCTACGAAACACAAAACATGCAACAAACAGGAACTGGCGCTGGGCACTGGATCAATATGTTAGTCCCAAAAATAGTATAAAAAGTTGCCAAAAGTATGTAAAAGTTGTAGAATATTGGCATGGAACAATCAAAAATTATAGATACGACGAAGACGTATCATGGTTCACCCAAACAGTGCGCCTGGCTCATTCATGAGGCCGAGATTCGCGATTCCCTCCTGCTGGCCCTGGAGTTCTACGTCGGCAGGGCCCAGCCGGCGCGTACCTTAGCCGTCGCTGGCCTTGGCCGGAAACGAGGACAAGACCAGGGAGTGAGGGGCTACGGGACTAGTTAGGCTCCTGAGTCGCGATGCTCAAGAGTCCCCTTTGACGTACGAATGGACCCGAAGGAAGGGAATGCTGGACTCAGGCCTTGATGTTCTGCGTCGGCAGGGCCCGGCCCGCGCGTACCTCAGCTGCCGCTGCCCTTGACCAGAAACCAGGACAAGACCAGGGGGTGAGGGGCTACGGGACCAGTTAGGCCCTTGGGTCACGATGCCCAAGGGTCCCCCTTGACGTACGAACAGGCCCAAGCTCTCTGAACCGACTCCCCCTTCCCTCGTCCTTCCTGATGCTCTGCATCCTCGGGTCCTGATCCTCGAGCGAAGCTCAGCCACCGTTGGTATGCCAGGTCACGATGGCGTGGTGGGCTAGAGAATCAGTGAGAGACCTTGAGAAGCGATGCTCAGGGACCCCCCCTTTAACGCGCAAGCGAACTATGTGAGGAGGGGAGACCGGTGGGACTGCATGTCGCCATGCTCCTAAGACTCCGGTGGGTTAGCCTATAGCGGAACAACTTAGGGCCGCGCCCGCGCTGGGCTTCCGATAATTTCGCAGGGAGACAAAGGCACCGAGGACCTGGTGAGGTGACGCTTGCAGAGCGGGCCGCGGGTCAGAGCTCGGTCCCTCGCGTTTGTCAGCATTGCAGGGACGGACCCGAGCACAAGCGTAGTGCCAACGTTTGCAGCCCCGTTGCGAGATGAATAGAAGTCCGTTAGGTGGCGAAGGAGACCCGGAGGGGTGATGGTTAGTCGAGTGATCCGAATGCAAAATGACAGAGATGGCAGCAATAGCTTTGGTAAAACGCAAGGAAGGTACATGCCACCAGGGTGAACCTGCGCGGCCTGGGGATAATGCAGCCCGAGGGGCGCCCCCAAAAGGTGATCTGAGATGCAAAAGGATGTGCGCCGCAGGGACAGGCTCCTGCGACCTGAGAATGATGCTGCCCGAGGGGTGCTCCTAGTTGAACAAAAATTGGACGATGTCACCTGGCATAGTTGCTGAAGTACTGTTGGTGTAGCTCAAGGTGCTCGACGAAGACGCTGTTCCTTACGTGCCGCCTGGCTCCGGCCCCTCGCGAGGCTCCGGGGCTCCCCAGATCTCGCAGAGGGACGAGTCCAGCTCTGCCTGGATCTCCTTGTGACTGTCCTCGCGAGCCACCAGGACTTCCCGTATGTGGTGCTGGTGCAGGGCCGCCTGGTTCGGCAAGCCGAAGGGCATGCACACGTATCTGTGGGGGGGGGGACCCTGGCACTGGCCCACCTGGGAAGGCCAGTAGAGCTCCTAAGATGCGATCCTGTTGAGTGCCGGGACGTTGACGCAAACGCACAACTCGTCTCCTGAGCCTGGACCGACGGCCACCCTTGGAGGAGGCGGGCGGCACTCGCCCCGCATGGCTCTCGGCTCCTGTAGGTTTTCAATGGTCTGGCTCATGAACTCCTGAGCGCTTGGTGCCTCACGCCTTGAGGCCTCCGGAGGAAAGTGTGCAGTGAAGCACTCTTCCACATGGTGCCCGAGCGCCTCCCTCATGACATTGGCTAGGTCAGAGGCCCTCCAGAGGAGAGCCCCCGATCCCAGCCTAAGGGGGGGCGCCGGGCGCACCTTCCTATGCGAGAGAGGGAGGAGGCCCCTCCCTAGGTGCAGGTCCCGAGGTGCTGCCACCCTATGCTACGTCCTCACGAGGCTCCAGGGCCAGCAGCTGCTTCTTCTTCTTGGGAACGACCTCAGGTGGGTAGATGATGTTGTCGTTGTCCGGATCTTCGACCGCCGCCGCCTGGTAAGCGTGCTCGAGTGAGCACACTGTGTCCTTCTCCTCGCATACGATGGAGATGACGTTGCCGCTTCCAGGCATCTTGAGAACATTGTAGCCGTGGTGAGTTACTGCAATGAACTTGGCCAGGGCTGGATACCCGAGGATGGCGTTGTAAGGGAGATGGACGTGGGCAACATCGAAGTTGATGAGCTCAGTGTGGTAGTTGTCACGCTTGCCGAAGGTTACAGGTAGGCGGACTTGCCCCATAGGAGTGGTGGAGCCATCAGTCACTCCGGAGAAGGGCTTGGTAGGCAACAGTTGATCGTAAGGTACTTGGAGGTTGTCGAATGTCTCGATGGACAAGACGGTGAGTCCTTCACCACCGCCAATGAGGGTCTTGGTAACTTGGACGTTGCTGATGACGGGTGAGCAAAGCATTGGGAGGGCGCCAGCCGTAGCTGCGCACTTGAGCTGGTCTGCTGAACCGAAGGTGATGGGGCACCTGGACCACCTAAGTGGGCGAGTAGCCTCGAGCTTGGGGAGAGCCGCGTTTACTTCGCGGGTGAACTGCTTGAAGAGGCGCTGAGAAGCTAGGGCCTGTGCTCCGCCCAAGATGCAAGCGATGGCACGCGGCTCCTGCAAGCCCCCACCCCCCTCGTCCTGGTCATCGTTTCTCCTTGGCGGTGGCAGAGGTGATAGGCCGGCCCTGCCCTGAGGACTTTCCTCTCTGGGCTGATCCCTCCAGGTGTCCTCACGGGGTTGGCCGTGCCAACGGTCCTCCCGAGGCTGATCACGCCACTCCTGGCGGGGGGCACGGTCGTCCCAGCGTCCTCCGGTCCGACCTCCCCCGCGGACGTAGCCACGGTTGCCACGCTCAGGGCGTTGGATGACGCGTCCTTCGCGGAGGGCCCTGAGCTCTTGACAGTCATGAGTGTTGTGGCTGTGCACGTTGTGGAAGGCGCAAAATGCTCGACCATTCTTGGGTGGCTCCGAGTAGTCACGGTTGCGCTTCATTTCTGGTTCGGCTGCAAGCACTGCCGCTCCCTTGTGCTTTACGTCCTTGCTTTTGGCCTTCTTGTCTTCGGGTTCAGCATCAGGGAGCTCGACGAGTGAGAGGCGCCCCTCCTCTGCCCTGGCGCACTTGGTCACGAGGTTGAACAGCTCCAAGGACGTGCACAAATCTTCGTGGATGGCGAGCTCTTCTTTCATCTTGACGTCGCGGACACCATCTGAGAACGCCGAAATGATGGCCTCGTCCGTGACCTTGGGGATCTTGACGCAGACACTGTTGAAACGTTGGATAAACTTTTGCAAGGTTTCTCCTGGTTGTTGCTTGATACGTCGCAGGTCACCCGCGACCGGGGGACGGTCCCGAGTGCCCTGGAAATTGGCGATGAACCACTCGCACATCTCACTCTAGGTGGAGATCAATCCTGCGGGCAGGTTCAAGAGCCATGAGCGCGCGCCATCCTTGAGGGCCATGGGGAACCAGTTCGCCATGATCTTCTCATTGCCGCCGGACGCTTCGATGCTCAGCTCGTAGAGCTGCAGGAAATCCGTAGGGTCGAGGGTGCCATCGTAGCATGGAGGCATGTCAGGCTTGAACTTCCCAGCCTAGTTGATGTTGCGCAGCTCGGGGGTGAGGGCCTTGTAGCCCGTTGTCGACAGCAGAGCTTGCTGGGGTGGTGGAACTTGGTCTTGGTCCTCGCGCGCTACCGTGGCGGGGGGTGTGTGGTCTCGACGCAGCGGTGGAGGGAGCGCGGGTGCTCCTTCGCGGGGCCGCTGGATCCCTTGGCAGCTTCCTTCTTCGCGCACTGGCGCCGTGCGTGGGCTGTCACACCGCGGGGCCACATGCCTGGGGTCTTGGACGATGCCTTGATGCGAGGGTAGCAGTGGAGCTTCTTGGGCCTCGTCATCCTCATGGGGAGGGGGACGAGGTAGGGAGAGGGATGACGCTTGAGAGCCCCCGGCGGCGCTGACAAGCTCGGCGATGCGGTCGAGCCATTCTTCGTAGAAGTCGTCGGCGGGGCGGTAGCGCAGGAGCTCGCATGCCATGAGCAACGCAGCCTGCACGTCCGTGGGCCCGCGGCGAGCATGGGACGAAGAGACTGCCGGAGTCAGCGACGGGGTAGCGGTGCGCCCATCGTGCCGCACGGAGGGGTGCAGGGACGATGCTTGTTGTTCTTGCCGCGCCAGACCTGTGGCGGTGTTGGCGGCAGGCGATGGAGAATGATGGGGCGGACCGCCGGCAGGAGCAGTTTGAGCGACGCGGGCAACGAGGGCAGCTCGCCGCTCGGCACGGGCTCTGCGAGCATCGGCCATGGAACTGCTGGAACGACGGAGCACCGATCGACGGAAGGGAAGTGTCGGTGTCAAAACCGGCGGATCTCAGGTAGGGGGTCCCGAACTACGCGTCTGAGGATTGAGGTTAAAAGGAGGCAGGGGACACGATATTTACCCAGGTTCAGGCCCTCTCGATCGAGGTAAAACCCTACTTCCTGCTATATTAATATGGATTAATATGTGTACAAGAGTTGATCTACCTCGAGATCGTTAAGGCTAAAACTCTAAGTTTTGCCTATGAGGATTGTATGGTTCTCTAGCCTCTATGGACTAAACCCTCCGGTTTATATACACAACGGAGGGCCCTAGGGTTTGTACATACCATCTTGCAGAGGAAGGAAAATCTACACCAGAGCCTAAACTAGCCATTACAAGAATCCTGGAGTCTCATCCGGATACGGGTGATTATCTTCTAAAGTAATCTTCATGGCCCACCAGTCTGGCCCACCAGGAGTTTATCCGGCCACCTGTGGACCCCCCGATCCAGGACTCCCTTAGTAGCCCCTGAACCTATCTTCGATGACAACGAGTTCGGCTTCCATATTGTCTTCGGGATTGCAAGGCGGGTTCCTCCTCCGAATATATCTTCTGCAAATTGATGGATTGTGTTCGGCTCTCCAAGATTAGTACAACCCTTAGCCTCGAAGGCAAGGCTTTTAAAGAAAATGAATAATGTGTCTTTACTGACAACTTTCGGGTGAAGCGTCACGTCCAACCCACTAACACATTGAACCATTTTATTTGGTCCTAGTTTCGCGTTTCGAGGCATATCCTCATTGACACGTCCCGTCAGAATAGAGATCATGCCCACTTATTGTGGGATTCTCATTGTGACGTGAGCACCCACGCCGCGCATTACGCACGTTCACTTTGGGAATCGGCGAGTTTTATGGCTAAGGTGGGGGGACGCTCTGTATTCGTAGCGTTATAAAAGGACTCCAATCCCTTTCATCAACCCCATGCCTTCCTCAAGCTCGAGCTCTCCAATCTCCCTTGCCCCCGTACTCTCATCTCCTGTGCCCACAACTCCTCGTTCCTCAACCACTACTCCCCTTCATAGCATTGGCTGGATCCGGGGCCAGAGGCAAGTGGGAGGCTTCCACGGTCACCGAAAGGACCGTGAAGGATCTACGAAGTGCGGGGTATCTCACCGACGACATCACACACCAAGTCCCCCTAAGGGCGAGGTGACTCCCGTCCCTAAGGCGGGCGAGAGGGTGGTTTTCACCTCTCATTTTGTCAGGGTGCTAGGGTTTCCACTCCACCGTTTGTTCGGAGTCATTTGTTCTTCTACGGGCTAGATTTCCACGATCGATCCCCGAACTCAATCCTTCACATATATGCATTCATAGTGATGTGTGAAGCCTTTCTTCGCGTCCCCCACACTTCGGCCTCTGGCTGAAGACCTTCAACGTGAAGCCAAAGGTGGTGAATGGGGAACATTCAAAGTGCGGGGGCGCTATGATTAGTAAGCTCTCGAACGCAACTTGGCCCAAGGGCTCGTTCGTGAAGACGAAAAAGGTCTGGCATCAGGAGTGGTTCTATATCCCTGAACCCCGCGACACCAACTGGGCAGCGGAGCCTGCTTTCAGATTCGGACCCCCAGAGAGGCTAACCTCCTGGACCAAAAAGGGTCTAGACTAGGAGTCACACACTGAGGTGACTACTCTTGTGAGCCATGTGCCCGGTGTGATCTCCAAGGGGCACATGCTCTCCTCCGTGGTCCAGGTGATGCTGACCCGGCTTGTTCTCCCTTGCCAAAGCCAGGATTCCTTCCTATGGGAGTTTGATCCAGTAGGAGACAAGCCGCTGAAGCATCTCTTCGGCTCTACGCACAAAGAGATCTGGAAGCACCTCTTCAAGAGCCAGGAGGAATGGCCTGAAGAGAACGAGGATGCGGGCTTCAGTACTGAAGTTTCCGCCATCGAGGTAATAATGATCCATGTCAAACACTTGTCCCTTCCTATTAATTAATGATAATAAGAGTTGGAATTTTTTATGTGATATACAGGGCTGGATGAAGAAGGCGTCCGAGATTAAGTGTCCGGCGCCTTTGCCAGAAGAGCCAGCATTGCCTGTACTGACGGCGGTGCTAGTTCCGGCGCCGTACAAGACGCCGACCAATAAGCCTAAAAAGACAAAGGGCAAGGGGGCCGGAGACAGCCCCCGTCCTGCGGGCAAGAAGCCCGAGGACCTCCACATTCTCTCCAACAACGAGGAGGAGGAAGATGATGAGGAGGAATAGGAGGAAGAAGATATGCCTCCTGCACAAGGCAGGGGGGAAGTGGGGGGTCGTCGCTGACGCGGGTACGGCCATGCCCCAGAGGAAGAGGAAGCTGAAGCTCGGAGATAGTTCGGATTCTTCCAAACATAGCTTCCTGGTGAAGCCCAGGGAGAAACCCCTGCCCGAATTATAAGTTTATCCGGATTGGCTATTTCACCTTTGTGTATTCAGTATTTATGATACCTACTTAACATTCTTCTCCTGCTGACCTACAGCCCTCCTGGTGTAAACCCCGATGTCACATCATCGGAGGGGAACTCTCTAGTGCCTGGGGAGATGGAGATTGACCCGCCAGACCGGGCTCCATCACCCGTAATCGGCGAGGACACCAAAGTGTCGTCCCAGCGGGTTCTCTCCGCCCAAGGAGATGCGAGTGGGCAGAAGACAGGGCGGCCGAGGGTAATACCTCTGAAGGAAATATGCCCTAGAGGCAATAATAAAGATGTTATTTGTATTTCCTTATATCATGATAAATGTCTTTTGTTCATGCTAGAATTTTATTAACTGGAAACTTAGTACATGTGTGAACACATAGACAAAACAGTATGTCCCTAGTATGCCTCTACTAGACTAGCTCATTGATCAAAGATGGTTATGTTTCCTAGCCATAGACATGAGTTGTCATTTGATCAATGAGATCACATCATTAGGAGAATGATGTGTTGGACAAGAGCCATCCGTTAGCTTAGCACTATGATCATTTAGTTTTACTACTATTGCTTTCTTCATGACTTATACATGTTCCTATGACTATGAGATTATGCAACTCCCGAATACCGGAGGAACACCTTGTGTGCTATCAAATGTCACAACGTAACTGGGTGATTATAAAGATGCTCTACAGGTGTCTTTGAAGGTGTTCGTGGTGTTGGCATAGATCAAGAATAGGATTTGTCACTCCGAGTGTCGGAGAGGTATCTCTGGGCCCTCTCGGTAATACAGATCATAATAAGCCTTGCAAGCAAAATGACTAATGAGTTAGTCACGAGATGATGTATTACGGAACGAGTAAAGAGACTTGTCGGTAACGAGATTGAACTAGGTATTGAGATACCGACGATCGAATCTCGGGCAAGTAACATACTGATGACAAAGGGAACAACGTATGTTGTTACGCGGTTTGACCGATAAAGATCTTCGTAGAATATGTAGGAGCCAATATGAGCATCTAGGTTCCGCTGTTGGTTATTGACTGGAGATGTGTCTCGGTCATGTCTACATAGTTCTCGAACTCGTAGGGTCCGCACGCTTAACGTTAGATGATGATCTGTATTATGAGTTTATGAGTTTTGATGTACCGAAGGTAGTTTGAAGTCCCGGATGAGATCACGGACATGACGAGGAGTCTAGGAATGTCCGAGACATAAATATTAATATATTGGATGACTATATTCGGATACCGGAAGTGTTCCGGGTGTTATCGGGTAAAATCGGAGTGCTGGATGGGGTTACCGGAACCCCCCCCCCCCGAGGGAGTATGGGCCATAGTGGGCCAATGAGGGAAAGTGAGGGGCAGCCCATAGGGCTGGCTGCACCCCCCTAGGGTTCCTAGTTGGACTAGGAAAGGGGGGAGGCACCACCTCTCCTTTCCTTCTCCTCTCCTCCCCTTCCTTTCCTACTCCTAGTAGGAATAGGAAAAGGGGGTTCCTATTCCTACTAGGAGTAGGAATCCTACTCCTATGGCGCGCCCCTTGGGCCAGCCGCACCTCCCCTTGCTCCTTTATATACGGGGGCAGGGGGCACCCAAAGACACACAACAAACATTGTTCTAGCCGTGTGTGGTACCCCCCTCCACAGAAACACACCTTGGTCATACCGTTGCAGTGCTTAGGCGAAGCCCTGCGCCGGTAGCTTCATCATCTCTGTCACCACGCCGTCATGCTCATGAAACTCTTCCGTGAAGCTCAACTGGATCAAGAGCTCGTGGGACATCATCAAGCTAAATGTGTGCTGAATGCGGAGGTGCCATACGTTCGGTGCTTGATCGGTTGGATCGCGAAGACGTTCGACTACATCAGCCGCGTCACTAGACGCTTCCGCTTTCGGTCTATGAGGGTACGTAGACACACTCTCCCCTCTCGTTTCTATGCATCTAGTAGATAGATCTTGCATGATCGTAGGATTTTTTTTGAAATACTACGTTCCCCAACAGTGGCATCATGAGCCAGGTCTATGCGTAGATGATATGCATGAGTAGAACACATGTGAGTTGTGGACGATACTAGTCATACTGCTTACCAGCATGTCATACTTTGATTCGGCGGTATTGTTGGATGAAGCGGCCTGAACCACATTACGCGTACGCTTACGCGAGACTGGTTCTACCGACGTGCTTCGCACACAGGTGGCTGGCGGGTGTCAGTTTCTCCAACTTTAGTTGAATCGAGTGTGGCTATGCCCGGTCCTTGTGAAGGTTAAAATAGCACATACTTGACGAAAAATTGTTGTGGTTTTTCTATGCGTAGGTAAGAACGGTTCTTGCTAAGCCCGTAGCAGCCATGTAAAACTTGCAACAACAAAGTAGAGGACGTCTAACTTGTTTTTGCAGGGCATGTTGTGATGTGATATGGTCAAGACATGATGAGTTATACGTTATTGTATGAGATGATCATGTTTTGTAAAGTTATCGGCAACTGGCAGGATCCATATGGTTGTTGCTTTATTGTATGAAATACAATCGCCATGTAATTGCTTTACTTTATCACTAAGCGGTAGCGATAGTCGCAGAAGCAATAGTTGGCGAGACGACAACGATGCTACGATGGAGATCAAGGTGTCGCGCTGGTGACGATGATGATCATGACGGTGCCTTGGAGATGGAGATCAAAAGCACAAGATGATGATGGCCATACCATGTCACATATTTTGATTGCATGTGATGTTTATCTCATTATGCTTCTTATTTTGCTTAGTACGGCGGTTGCATTATAAGATGATCCCTTACTAAATTTCAAGGTACAAGTGTTCTCCCTGAGTATGCTCCGTTGCAAAAGTTCGTCGTGCCGAGACACCACGTGATGATCGGGTGTGATAAGCTCTATGTTCACATACAACGGGTGCAAGCCAGTTTTGCACACGCAGAATACTCGGGTTAAACTTGACGAACCTAGCATGTACAGACATGGCCTCGGAACACTAGAGACCGAAAGGTCGAGCGTGAATCATATAGTAGATATGATCAACATAAGATGTTCACCATTGAAAACTACTCCAGCTCACGTGATGATCGGACATGGTTTAGTTGATTTGGATCACGTGATCATTTAGATGACTAGAGGGATGTCTATCTAAGTGGGAGTTCTTTAGTAATATGATTAATTGAACTTTAATTTATCATGAACTTAGTCCTGATAGTTTTTGCATATCTATGTTGTTGTAGATCAATGGCACGTGCTCCCGTTCCCTTGAATTTTAATGCGCTCCTAGAGAAAGCTAAGTTGAAAGATTATGGTAGCAATTACACGGACTGGGTCTGTAACTTGAGGATTATCATCATTGTTGCATAGAAGAATTATGTCCTTGAAGCACCGCTGGGTGACAAGCCTACTGCAGGAGCAACCCCGAATGTTATGAACGTCTGGCAAGCTCGTTCTGATGACTACACGATAGTTCAGTGTGCCATGCTTTACAACTTAGAACCGGGACTTCAATGATGTTTTGAACGTCATGGAGCATATGAGATGTTCCAGGAGTTGAAGTTAATATTTCAAGAAAATGCCCGGATTGAGAAATATGAGATTTCCAATAAGTTCTACAGCTGCAAGATGGAGGAGAATAGTTCTATCAGTGAACACTTGCTCAGAATGTCTAGGTACTACAATCATATGACTCAACTTGGATGCAAAGTTGATGAAGATAGTGTTATTGATAGAGTTCTTCAATCACTGCCACCAAGCTATAAAGGCTTTGTGATGAACTATAACATGCAAGGCATGCATAAGACAATTCTCGAGCTCTTCGCTATGCTCAAAGCTGCGGAGGTAGAAATCAAAAAGGAGCATCAAGTGTTGATGGTTAACAAGACCACTAGTTTTAAGAAAAAGGGCAAGGGAAAGTAGTGGAACTTTAAGAAGAATAGCAAGACAGTTGCTACTCCCACGAAGAAACCCAAGTCTGGGGCCAAGCCTGAAACTGAGTGCTTCTATCGCAAAGGGACTAGACACTGGAAGCGGAACGGCCCCAAGTATTTGCCAGATAAGAAGAATGGCAAGATGAACAAAGATATTGATACGTCTCCAACGTATCTATAATTTTTTATTGTTCCATGCTATTATTTATGATGTTTTGGATGTTTAATGGTCTTTGTTATACACTTTTATATTATTTTTGGGACTAACCTATTAACCCAAAGGCCCAGTCCAGATTGCTGTTTTTTTTGCCTATTTCAGGGTTTTACAGAAAAGGAATATCAAACGGAGTTCAAACGGAATGAAACCTTCGGGAGAGATGTTTTTGGAGCAAAATACGCACGATAGACTTGAGAACCACGAAGTAGGGCACACGTGGCGTCCACGAGGGTGGGGGCGCCCCCCCTACAGGGTGCGCCCCCCTGCCTCGTGGGCCCCATGTTTGGCCCCCGGTGCCCTCCTTCCTCCTACATATACCTACGTACCACAAAACCATCAGAGAGGGGAGAAAACCCTAGTTCCACCGCCGCAACCTTCTATACCCATGAGATCCCATCTTGGGGCCTGTTCCGGAGCTCCGCCGGAGGGGGGATCTACCATAGAGTGCTTCTACATCATCATCATCGCCTCACCATGAGTTGTGAGTAGTTTACCACTGACCTTCGGATCCATAGCTAGTATCTAGATGGCTTCTTCTCTCTCTTTGGATCTCAATACCAAGTTCTCCTCGGTCTTTGAGGAGATCTATTCGATGTAATCTCTTTTTGTGGTGTGTTTGTCGAGATCCAATGAATTGTGGGTTTATGATCAAGATTATCTATGAGAAATATTTGGTTCTTTTCTGAACTCTTTATGTATGATTATAATATCCTTGCAAGTCTCTTCGAATTATTAGTTTGGTTTGGCCTACTAGATCTATAGTTCTTGCAATGGGAGAAGTGCTTGGCTTTGGGTTCAATCTTGCGATTTTCTTTCCCAGTGACAGTAGTGGCAGCAAGGCACGTATTGTATTGTTTCCATCGCGGATAAAAAGATGGGGTTTATATCACTATGTTTGAGTTTATCCCTCTACATCATGTCATCTTGATTAAGGCATTACTCTGTTCTTATGAACTTAATACTCTATATGCATGCTGGATAGCGGTCGATGTGTGCAGTAATAGTAGTAGATGCAAGATCGTTTCGGACTACTTGTCTCGGACGTGATGCCTATATATAATAATCATGCCTAGATAGTCTCATAATTATTCGCTTTTCTATTAATTGCTCGACAATCATTCGTTCACCCACCGTAGAATTATGCTATCATGAGAGAAGCCACTAGAGAAACCTATGGCCCAAGGGTGTATTCTTAACATATCAATCTACAATCTACTTTGCTTTTCCGCTTTTACTTTCTGTTCTTATATCCAAAAATATCAAACTATCATCTCTATCATATCTCACTTTCGTAAGTGACCGTAAAGGGATTGACAACCCCTTATCGCGTTGGCTGTGAAGTTCTTATTTGTTTGTGCAGGTGTGAGGGACTCACGTGTGGTCTCCTACTGGATTGATACCTTGGTTCTCAAAAACCGAGGGAAATACTTACGCTACTGTGCTGCATCACCCTTTCCTCTTCGAGGGAATATAACGCAAGCTCGAGAAGTTGCAAGAAGAATTTCTGGCGCCGTTGCCGGGGAGGCTTACGCAAAAGTCATATACCAAGTACCTATCACAAACCCTTATCCTTTGCATTACATTTATTTGACTCTCGTTTTCCTCTCCCCCACTTCACCCTTGCCATTTTATTTGCCCTTCTTTTTGCTGTGTGTTTATCGTTCGCTTGCCCTCATGTCTGAGATGGGGGAAGAATTTATCGAGAAGGGTAGTAATGTTGAGGGCAACGTCTATGTTGAACCCCCGGATGAAACTACCACTTTACATGTTAAGAAGTTCCTGGTTGGTAGTGGTAATATCATTGGAAAAGGAGTTCTGCAAGACTTCTTTACTTGTGTCGGTGCATTGCCCACTATGGGTGGCTCTATTCTTCACAGAACTAGTAGCCTTGCGGATGCTATATCTATGCTTGTAGTTGAAATTGAAAGGCAATTTATCCATATGCATCCATGTATTCATAGAATCTTTCTGGAGTTTTCCAATAGTGAGCACTCTTCTGTTAAGCGTGCAGCTACTATCTGTTTGGCCCATGAATTGAGATTTATCATGAAAGAGGCCAAAGAAATCTTTGCTCATTACGGGGTAGATGCTGGTCGACCTCCCATAGAGGCTATCTTATTTAATCAAGAAGACACAATGCGGTTGCGATCTCCTGATCATGTTGCTTTTAATGAAAACCTTGGAAAAAAGGTTCCTACCATGTCTTGGTTGATAGAATTTCTGAGTTGAATGATGATTTTGCTATTCAAAATAATGGGCTGGGCTTCTCCCTTGAGCGAAGGCTCATGACCTTCTGCCAAAAGAATGCCTATAATGATGAATTGGTTGTACACTATAAAGGGCCAAAAGAGGAACCTATACCTCCTGAGCTTGATATGGGGGACTTTTGTCCCATTAAATTTAGCCCTTTTGATTACTTTTGCTTGCCACAAAGAAAACTTGCTGCTGAACGTAGGGAATATGAGATGAGTTTTCGCGACATATCTTATCATTATGGCAATCCGTAGATCTATCCTTGTATCTTGCCTAGCTAGGGGCGTAAAATAATAGCGCTTGTTGGGAGGCAACCCAATTTTATATTTTTTGTTTTTGCTTCTATTTAGGAATAAATATTAAATCTAGCTTCTGTTTAGATGTGGGCTTGTGTTTAATTAGTGTTTGTGCCAAGTAGAACCTTTGGGAAGACTTGTGTGAAGTTTATATGATATTGCTGTGAAAAGCAGAATCGTTAGCGCTCGCTAGAATAGTCACCAGATTTTACTGGAGCGTGCTATTTAGTTGATTCTTTTTGCAGATGATTAATAGACAAATTACTCACGTTTACCCATTTATTTCAATTTTTTTGGAGTTACAGAAGTATGCGAAATTTACAGATTACTACAAACTGTTCTATTTTTGACAGATTCTGTTTTTCGTGTGTTGTTTGCTTATTTTGATGAATCTATTAGTAGTATTTGGGAGTATGAATCATAGAGAAGTTGGAATACAGTAGGTTTAACACCAATATAAACAAATAATGAGTTCATTACAGTACCTTTGAGTGGTGGTTTGTTTTCTTATACTAACGGAGCTCACGAGATTTTTGTCTAAGTTTTGTGTTGTGAAGTTTTCAAGTTTTGAGTATTGCTTTGATGGACTATGGAACAAAGAGTGGCAAGAGCCTAAGCTTGGGGATGCCCAAGGCACGCCAAGGTAAAATTCAAGGACAACCAAAAGCCTAAGCTTGGGGATGCCCCGGGAAGGCATCCCCTCTTTCGTCTTTATCTATCGGTAACCATACTCGGGACTATATTTGTATTCGCCACATGATATTTGTTTTACTTGGAGCGTCCTGTATTATTTGAGTCTTTTCTTGTTAGTTTGCCACAATCATCCTTGCCGGACACACCTTTTTGAGAGAGATAAATATGGCCTAGGAATCGTTAGAACACTCTATATGCTTCACTTATATCTTTTGAGTTGAATAGTTTTTGCTCTAGTGCTTCACTTATATCTTTTAGAGCACGGTGGTGATTTTATTTTGAAGAAATTGTTGATATCTCATGCTTCACTTAGATCCTTTTGAGAGTCTATTAAAACATCATGGTAATGTGCTTTGGCAATAAAACTAGCCTTCACATGATGGGCATCCAAAATGAATGTAGTAAAAACTTTCATACTAAGTGCATTGAATATGATGAGAAGATGGATTCTTGATAATTGTTTTGAGATATGAGGATAGTGATATTAGAGTCATGCTAGTGGAGTTATTATGAAATTGAGAAATAATTGTGTTAAAGTTAGTGATTCCCGTAGCATGAACGAATGGTGAACCGCTATGTGACGAAGTTAGAGCATGAGGTATTTGTAGAGTGTCATCCTTTGTGTGGAGGTCGGGGGCGCGCGATGGTTAACTCCTACCAACCTCCCCCCTTGGAGCATGAGTTGATTGCTTTGTTTTGATGACTCGTAAATTTTTGCAATAAGTATATGAGTTCTTATGACTAATCATGAGTCCATGGATATTAAGCACTCTCACCCTTCCACCATTGCTAACCTCTCTTGTACCGCGCAACTTTCGCCGGTACCATACATCCACCATATATCTTCCTAAAAACAGCCACCATACCTACCTATCATGGCATTTCCATAGCCATTCCGAGATATATTGCCATGGAACTTTCCATCGTTCCGTTCATATGACACGCTTCATATTGTCATATTGCCATGCATGATCATGTAGTTGACATCGTAGTTGTGGCAAAGCCACCATGCATAATTTTTCATACATGTCACTCTTGATTCATTGCACATCCCGGTACACCGCTGGAGGCATTCATATAGAGTCATACTTTGTTCTAGTATATAGTTGTAATATCGAGTTGTAAATCAACAAAAGTGTGATGATCATCATTATTAGAGCATTGTCCCATGTGAGGAAAGGCCAAAAAAATAGAGAGGGGCAAAAAAAACAGAAAGCCCCTCCAAAAAAATAAATGAGAGAAAAGAGAGAAGGGACAATGCTACTATCCTTTTCCATGCTTGTGCTTCAAAGTAGCACCATGTTCTTCATGATAGAGAGTCTCATGTTTAGTCACTTTCATATGCTAGTGGGAATTTTCATTATAGAACTTGGCTTTTATATTCCAACGATGGGCTTCCTCAAATGCCCTAGGTCTTCGTGAGCAAGCAAGTTGGATGCACACCCACTTAGTTTCTTTTGTTGAGCTTTCATACATTTTTAGCTCTAGTGCATCCGTTGCATGGCAATCCCTTCTCACTCACATTGATATCTATTGATGGGCATCTCCATAGCCCATTGATACGCCTAGTCGATGTGAGACTATCTCCCTCCTTTTTGTCTTCTCCACAACCACCATTCTATTCCACATAGTGCTATATCCATGGCTCACGCTCATGTATTGCATGAAAGTTGAAAGGTTTGAAAGAATAGAGTATGAAAACAAGT
Source organism: Secale cereale (assembly GCA_902687465.1). Taxonomy (NCBI): domain Eukaryota; kingdom Viridiplantae; phylum Streptophyta; class Magnoliopsida; order Poales; family Poaceae; genus Secale; species Secale cereale. The sequence continues at coordinate 599,068,691 of LR738714.1, forward strand.
GCTTGGCTGAAACCGGGGTTGTGCATAATATGAATATTTTGTGTGATGAAGAGGGAGCATAGCCAGACTATATGATTTTGTAGGGATAACTTTCTTTACCATAGTATTTTGAGAAGACATTATTGCTTTGTTAGTATGCTTGAACTATTATTATTTCTTATGTCAATATAGAGTTTTGTCTTGAATCTTTCAGATCTGAACATTCATGCCACAATTAAGAGAACTACATTGAAAATTATGTTGGTTAGCATTCCACATCAAAAATTCTGTTTTTATCATTTACCTACTCGAGGACGAGCAGGAATTAAGCTTGGGGGTGCTTGATACGTCTCCAACGTATCTATAATTTTTTATTATTCCACGCTATTATTTATGATGTTTTGGATGTTTAATGGGCTTTGTTATACACTATTATATTATTTTTGGGACTAACCTATTAACCCAAAGGCCCAATCAAGATTGCTGTTTTTTGCCTATTTCAGGGTTTTACAGAAAAGGAATATCAAACGGAGTCCAAACGGAATGAAACCTTCGGGAGAGATATTTTTGGAGCAAAATACACACGGGAGACTTGAGAACCACGGAGTAGGGCACACGTGGCATCAACGAGGGTGGGGGCGCCCCCCCCCTACAGGGCACGCCCCCTGCCTCGTGGGCCCCATGTTTGGCCCCCAGTGCCCTCCTTCCTCCTACATATACCTACGTACCCTGAAACCATCAGAGTGGAGAGAAAACCCTAGTTCCACCGCCGCAACCTTTTGTACCCGTGAGATCCCATCTTGGGGCCTGATCCGGAGCTCCGCCGGAGGGGGGTGCTACTTCTCGAGCTTCCGTTGTATTCCCTCGAAGAGGAAAGGGTGATGCAGCACAGTAGCGTAAGTATTTCCCTCAGTTTTTGAGAACCAAGGTATCAATCCAGTAGGAGACCACGCGCGAGTCCCTCGCACCTGCACAAACAAATAAGAACTTCGTAGCCAACGCGATAAGGGGTTGTCAATACCTTTACAGTAACTTACAAAAGTGAGATCTGATAGAGATGATAGTTTGATATTTTTGGTATTTTTTGATAAAAGAACCGAAAGTAAAAGCGGAAAAGTAAATTAGATTGTAAACTGACATGTTGAGAATAGACCCGGGGGCCAAAGTGTTCTCTAGTGGCTTCTCTCATGATAGCGATATTCTACGGCGGGTAAACAAATTATTGTCGAGCAATTGATAGAAAAGCGGATAATTATGAGACTATCTAGGCATGATAATTGTATATAGGCATCACGTCCGAGACAAGTAGACCGAAACGATTCTGCATCTACTACTATTACTCCACACATCGACTGCTATCCAGCATGCATCTAGAGTATTAAGTTCATAAGAATAGAGTAACGCCTTAAGCAAGATGACATGATGTAGAGGGATAAACTCAAACATAGTGATATAAAGCCCATCTTTTTATCCTCGATGGCAACAATACAATACGTGCCTTGCTGCCCCTACTGTCACTGGGAAAGGACATTACAAGATTGAACCCAAAGCCAAGCACTTCTTCCATTGGAAGAACTAGAGATCTAATAGGCCAAACCAAACCAATAATTCAAAGAGACTTGCAAGGATATTATAATCATACATAAAGAGTTCAGAAAAGAACCAACTATTTCTCATAGATAATCTTGATCATAAACCCACAATTCATTGGATCTCGACAAACACACCGCAAAAAGAATTACATCGAATAGATCTCCTCGAAGACCGAGGAGAACTTGGTATTGAGATCCAAAGAGAGAGAAGAAGCCATCTAGATACTAGCTATGGACTCGAAGGTCTGTGGTAAACTACTCACAACTCATGGAGAGGCGATGATGATGATGTAGAAGCACTCCGTGCTAGATCCCCCCCCTCCGGCGGAGCTCCGAAACAGGCCCCAAGATGGGATCTCACGAGAACAGAAGGTTGCGGCGGTGGAACTACGGTTTTCTATGTTGTTCTGATGGTTTCGGGGTACATAGATATATATAGGAAGAAGGAGGGCACTGGCGGCCAAACGTGGGGCCCACGAGGCAGGGGGCGCGCCCTGTAGGGGGGGCGTGCCCCCCACCCTCGTGGATGCCACGTGTGCCCTATTCCGTGGTTCTCAAGTCTCCCATGCGTATTTTGCTCCAAAAATATCTCTCCCGAAGGTTTCATTCCGTTTGGACTCCATTTGATATTCCTTTTCTGTAAAACCCTGAAATAGGCAAAAAAACAGCAATCTGGACTGGGCCTTTGGGTTAGTAGGTTAGTCCCAAAAATAATATAAAATTGTATAACAAAGCCCATTAAACATCCAAAACATCATAAATAATAGCATGGAATGATAAAAAATTATAGATACGTTGGAGACGTATCAAGCATCCCCAAGCTTAATTCTCGCTCGTCCTCGAGTAGGTAAATGATACAAACAGAATTTTTGATGTGGAATGCTAACCAACATAATTTTCAATGTAATTCTCTTAATTGCGGTATGAATGTTCAGATCTGGAAGATTCAAGACAAAAGTCTATATTGACATAAGAAATAATAATACTTCAAGCATACTGTCAAAGCAATCATGTCTTCTCAAAATCTATGGCTAAACAAAGTTATCCCTACAAAATCATATAGTCTAGGTATGCTCCGTCTTCATCACACAAAATATTCATATCATGCACAACCCCGGTTTCAGCCAAGCACTTGTTTTCATACTCTATTCTTTCAAACCTTTCAACTTTCACGCAATACATGAGCGTGAGCCATGGACATAGCACTATGGGTGGAATAGAGAGGTGGTTGTGGAGAAGACAAAAAGGAGGGAGATAGTCTCACATCAACTAGGCGTATCAATGGGCTATGGAGATTCCCATCAATAGATATCAATGTGAGTGAGTAGGGATTGCCATGCAACAGATGCACTAGAGATAAAAATGTATGAAAGCTCAACAAAAGAAACTAAGTGGGTGTGCGTCCAACTTGCTTTCTCACGAAGACCTAGAGCATTTGAGGAAGCCCATCGTTGGAATATACAAGCCAAGTTCTATAATGAAAATTCCCACTAGTATATGAAAGTGACTAAACATGAGACTCTCTATCATGAAGAACATGGTGCTACTTTGAAGCACAAGTGTGGAAAAGGATAGTAGCAATTGTCCCTTCTCTCTTTTCTCTCATTTTTTTGGAGGGGCTTTCTCTCTCTCTTTTTTATTTAGCCCCTCTCTATAATTTTTTTGGGCCATCTCTTTTTATTGGCCTTTCCTCACATGGGACAATGCTCTAATAATGATGGTCATCACACTTTCAATGAATTACAACTCGATACTAGAACAAAGTATGACTCTATATGAATGCCTCCGGCGGTGTACCGGGATATGCAATGAAACAAGAGTGACGTGTATGAAAAATTATGCATGGTGGCTTTGCCACAAATACAATGTCAACTACATGATCATGCATGGCAATATGACAATATGAAGCGTGTCATATGAACGGAACGGTGGAAAGTTGCATGGCAATATATCTCAGAATGGCTATGGAAATGCCATGATAGGTAGGTATGGTGGCTGTTTTGAGGAAAATATATGGTGGCTATTTTGAGGAAGGATATATAGTGGGTGTATGGTACCGACGAAAGTTGTGCGGTACAAGAGAGGCTAGCAATGGTGGAAGGGTGAGAGTGCGTAATATCCATGGACTCAACATTAGTCATAAGAACTCATATACTTATTGCAAAAAATTATGAGTCATCAAAACAAAGCAATCAACGCATGCTCCTAGGGGGGAGGTTGGTAGGACTTAGCCATCGCGCGCGCCCGAGCTCCACACAAAGGATGACACTCTACAAATACTTCATGCTCTAACTTCGTCACATGGCAGTTCACCATATGTGCATGCTACGGGAATCACTAAATTTAACACAATTATTTCTCAATTTCATAATAACTCCACTAGCATGACTCTAATATCACTATCCTCATATCTCAAAACAATTATCAAGCATCCAACTTCTCATCATATTCAATGCACTTAGTGTGAAAGTTTTTACTACATTGATCTTGGATGTCTTTCATGTGAAGGCTTAGTTTTATAGCCAAAGCACATTACCATGCTGTTCTAATAGACTCTCAAAAGGATATAAGTGAAGCATGAGAGACCAACAATTTCTACAAAATATAATCACCACCGTACTCTAAAAGATATAAGTGAAGCACTAGAGCAAAAACTATTCAACTCAAAAGATATAAGTGAAGCACATAGAGTGTTCTATCAATTCCTAGGCCATATTTAACTCTCCGTAATAGGTGTGTCCAGCAAAGATAATTGTGGAAAACTAACAAGCAAAGACTCAAATTATAAAAGATGCTCCAAGTAAAACACATATCATGTGGTGAATAAAAATATAGCTCCGAGTATAGTTACCGGTAGATGAAGACGAAAGAGGGGATGCCTTCCCGGGGCATCCAAGCTTAGGCTCTTGGTTGTACTTGAATTTTACCTTGGGGTGCCTTGGGCATCCCCAAGCTTAGGCTCTTGCCACTCTTTGTTCCATAGTCCATCAAAGCAATACTCAAAACTTGAAAACTTCACAACACAAAACTTAGACAAACATCTCGTGAGCTCCGTTAGTATAAGAAAACAAACCACTACTCAAAGTTACTGCAATGAATTCATTCTTTGTTTATATTGGTGTTAAACCTACTGTATTCCAGCTTCTCTATGACTCATACTTCCCAATACTACTCATAGAAGCATCAAAATAAGCAAACAACGCACGAAAAATAGAATATGTCAAAAACAAAACAGTCTGTAGTAATCTGTAACTTTCGCATACTTCTGTAACTCCAAAAAATTGAAATAAATTGGTAAACGTGAGGAATTTGTCTATTAATCATCTGCAAAAAGAATCAACTAAATAGCACACTCTAGTAAAATCTGGTGACCATTCTACCGAGCGCTAACGATTCTGTTTTTCACAGCAAGATCATATAAACTTCACACATGTCTTCCCAAAGGTTCTACTTGGCACAAACACTAATTAAAACACACAACCACATCTAAACAGAAGCTAGATGCAATATTTTTTTCCTAAACAGAAGCAAAAACAAAAAATATAAAATTGGGTTCCCTCCCAACAAGCGCTATCGTTTTACGCCCCTAGCTAGGCACGATACATGGATAGATCTAGGTATTGCCATCTTTGGAAGGCAATCCATAAGTGGCTCTCATAATAGATTCATATGGTAATTTGATTTTCTTCCTAGGAAAGTGTTCCATGCCTTTCCTTAATGGAAATTGGAATCTAATATTTCCTTCCTGCATATCAATAATTGCACCAATCGTTCTAAGGAAAGGTCTACCAAGAATAATAGGACATGAAGGATTGCAATCTATATCAAGAACAATGAAATCTACGGGCACATAATTCTTATTGGCAACAATAAGAACATCATTAAGCCTTCCCATAGGTTTCTTAATAGTGGAATCCGCAAGATGCAAATTTAAAGAACAATCATCAAGCTCATGGAACCCTAGCAAATCACACAAAGTTTTTGGGATAGTGGAGACACTTGCACCCAAATCACACAAAGCAAAGCATTCACGATCTTTAATTTTTATTTTAATAGTAGGTTCCCACTCATCATAAAGCTTTCTAGGGATAGAAACTTCCAATTCAAGTTTTTCTTCATAAGATTGCATCAAAGCATCAACTATGTTTTGGTAAAAGCTTTATTTTGACTATAAGCATGCGGAGAGTTTAGTACGGATTGCAATAAGGAAATACAATCAATCAAAGACCAATTATCATAATTGAATCCCTTGAAATCCAAAGTAGTGGGTTCATCACTATGCAAAGTTTTAATCTCTTCACTCCCACTTTTAACAATTTTAGCATCAAGATCTAAAAACTCTGAATCATTAGGACACCTTAAAATAGACTCGTCTCCAATTCTATCTTTATCAAGATTCACACTAGAAAACAAGGATATAATAGGAGACACATAAATAACTTTCAGATCTTCATCTTTATTTTCATGATAACTAGAAGAACACGCTTTTATATAATTCTCTCTTTTAGCACGCATCCTAGCGGTTCTTTCTTTGCATTCATCGATGGAAATTCTCATGGCTTTGAGAGACTCATTGATATCATGCTTAGGTGGGATATATCTAAGTTTCAAAGAATCAACATCAAGAGTAATTCTATCCACACTTCTAGCCAATTCATCAATCTTAAGCAATTTTTCTTCAAGCATAGCATTGAAATTCTTTTGCGAATTCATAAACTCCTTAACACTAGTTTCAAATTTAGAAGGCATCTTTCCATAAGAGTTGTTGTAGGAATTATCATAATTGTTAGAGGAATTACTAGGTAAAGGCCTAGGATTAAAGTTTCCTCTATAAGCATTGTTACCAAAATTATTCCTACCAACAAAATTCACATCCAAAGATTCATTGTTATTTTCAATCAAAGTGGACAAAGGCATATCATTAGGATCAGAAGAAGCACTCTTAGCAGCAAATAATTTCATAAGTTCATCAATCTTTCCACTCAAAACACTAATCTCTTCACTAGCATGTACTTTTTTACTAGTAGATCTTTCGGTGTGCCATTGAGAATAATTAACCATAATATTATCTAGGAGTTTGGTAGCTACTCCTAAGGTAGTTTCCATGAAAGTGCCTCCTGCGGCCGAATCTAAAAGATTTCTATAAGCAAAATTCAAGCCAGCATAAAAGTTTTGAATAATCATCCATAATTTCAAACCATGTGTAGGGCAATTACGTATCATTAATTTCATTCTCTCCCAAGCTTGTGCAACATGCTCATGATCTAGTTGCTTAAAATTCATAATATCGTTTCTAAGAGAGATGATCTTAGCAGGAGGGAAATACTTAGAGATAAAAGCATCTTCACACTTATTCCACGAATCAATACTATTTCTAGGCAAAGAGGAAAACCAAGTTTTAGCATGATCTCTAAGTGAAAATGGAAATAACTTCAATTTAACAATATCGTTATTCGTATCCCTTTTCTTTTGCATATCACACAAATCAACAAAGTTGTTTATATGGGTAGCGACATCTTCACTAGGAAGGCCGGAAAATTGATCTTTCATGACAAGATTCAAGAGAGCGGCATTGATCTCACAAGATTCAGCATCGGTAATAGGAGCAATCGGAGTGCTAATAAAATCATTATTGTTGGTATTGGAGAAGTCACAAAATTTGGTATTGTTCTGAGCCATAGTGACAAGCAAGCAATCCAACACACAAGCAAACAAGAAGCAAGCGAACGATAAACACACGGCAGAAGAAGGGCGAATAAAATGGCAAGGGTGAAGTGGCGGAGAGGAAAACGAGAGGCAAATAACTGTAATGCAAAGGATAAGGGTTTGTGATAGGTACTTGGTATATGACTTTTGCGTAAGCCTCCCCGGCAACGGCGCCAGAAATTCTTCTTGCTACTTCTTGAGCTTGCGATGTATTCCCTCGAAGAGGAAAGGGTGATGCAGCACTGTAGCGTAAGTATTTCCCTCAGTTATTGAGAACCAAGGTATCAATCTAGTAGGAGACCACGCGTGAGTCCCTCGCACCTGCACAAACAAATAAGAACTTTGCAGCCAACGCGATAATGTGCGGACCCCGACTTAAGAGTCGAGATCACCGAATGCACGTGTACAGTGATCCCAGAGATCAATGCTCACTGAACACACAGAAGCTGAATAACAAGAGTCTTACATCCATACATACCGTCTTACACAAATTAAGGCCATTATGGCCAAGTCTTACATAGATAAAGCCTCACGGGCTGAATAGCAAATAACTCAAATAGCGGAAGTCTTCGATGATAAGTAGAACCCATGCCATCTGCCTTAACCCTACAGGCATTCTGACTGGGATAGCTTCCTAGTTCGCATGTTCGTCTCCATAGAACTCTTCTTCATATTCCTGTTCCTCCATGCCTGGCCAATTAAATAACCAGTGGCAAGCCAATGAGTACTTTGAATGTACGCGCAAGCAACCCATGATTTGGTTCAAAGTAACAATGCAATGGAACAACAATGAGCAATCTAGCTACGAGCTAGATCAAATATTCTACCATCAAGTGTATGCATCAATAAATTCGCGTAACCTCGAGGACAGGTTACCGATATCAACATGAATAGGATTCAACTCAACGAGTCAAGTCACCACCTTGACTCATCACACACACATACTTTCACCGATGTAGTAAAATTCTGGACATAGTTTAAGTAGCACCACCCAACTGTCCATGACCGTGGACACGGCTATTCGAATAGTTTTACACTCTGCAGAGGTTGCGCACTTTACCCACAAGATCCGGGAAGCTTTCGTGTCACCCACGATCCCGCAGTACCTCAAGTACTCGGGGGGAAGCACCCGGTCATTATCTTTCCTTAGACGACACTAACATAGAGTCCACTCATTGGTGCACAGCCCTCGAGTACAAACAATAGATCACGGGACTTGCCCTATTTTCAATGTCACGCGTACACGAAGGGACCAACGGTGTGTCCGGTGCCCTATGAAAACAGTCATGGTCGTCTTATCCAAGCACGACCCCGTCCCGGGAAAGACCTCAAGTCTTCCCGTCACTAGTAATACGGGCACCATGCTAGTATCGACCTAATAATCAATAACGCCCCGTCCCATAAGGGGTAGAGTGGTTGCACATATTTGGTTGGGACGGTAGTCACACATAAATCTAATCCATCATTTCACCCATGCACAAGATCTTTACCGGCACATCACTTCTTCCTCAAGTGATGACCTAACTCAATATCACCCTCGGGCATTAGGGGCACCCGATGGGATTTATGAAAAGATTTCAACCACGAAGGTTTCATGACACACATGCATCACTAAGCATCACTACTAACCATTTGCATGACATCTAGCACATAGCAAGATCATGAGTAAGCATGCATCAGGTGGTGGTTCTTAACTAGGTCACCACCGTAACTCTTATCATCGTGCATTCGGAAACAAACGGGTTCCGAAGAACACAAGTGTATCATGGTCAAAGGGCTGCTTGCCTGGATTGGTTTGGTCTTCAAAGTCTTCAAATCCTTCCCCACCTTCTTCTTCAGCAACCTCGTCAAATACGGTATCTATTCGTCGCAAAATATCAACGGGAAAATAAGACCACAATAAAAACAGAAAAATCAAAGTGCTCAGAAAAATGTCAACTTATTTTTGTTACATACTAGAGGGAAAACTAAGATGGCAAAATTTCTTAGTTGGAGTTTTGGAGTTGCAGAATGGGATCTAAGGATTTTTGAACAGAAGTTTTAATGTTCAAATTTGAATTTAAATTTGAACAGAACAGAAAAGGTTCATGGATATGTGTGAAAGTGACACCATAAAAAAGGTTGGAATTTTACAAGATTTTAGGAGTTGGAATTAATTCATTTGGACATATATTTAATTCTGTGAAATTATTTGAAATAATCACAGAAAAGAATAAAAGGAAAAGGCCCTGTGCCACTGGGCCAGAACGGCCACAGTGCACGGCCCAGGGCGAATAGCCCACCGCGCGGGCGCCAGCGCGCGCGCTTCAGGGTTTTCAAACCTGACGGGCGGGGCCCGGTGGTCAGTGATAGAGGGAGGAGCCAGAGGGTGGTGAGGATGATAGGCGGGGCCCGCCTGTCATCTTCAACCTCACGGCCAGAGGGGCGGCGAGCTCACCGGCGGCGATTCCGGGCACGGCGGGGCAAACTGAGGGCATGGTCGTGCTCAGGGAGGAGTCGCGGATGTAGTGGTGTTGGAGTTGGCCGCCGGAGGGGCCAGGTTCGTCGGCGGCGAGGTGGAACGGCGGAGGAGCGTCGGGAGGGTCCTGGCTGGCTCGCTCCGGGCTGCAATAGGAGTGGGAGAAGGAGGGGAACGAGTCAGTGAGGTCTGCTGGCTCCAGATCGAGCGAGAGTTGGGGTGGAGAGAGGTTGTACCGCGAGATCTCCGGTCACCCGACGCGGCGGAGCTCCGGTCGATCCCGAGCACTGAGGCTCTGTGAGGGCAAATGGGTAGTGTTGTAGTGCTTCTGGGGGTACGAGGAGGAGTTGGGTGCTGCTGGAGAGGCTCGGGGCGTGCTTATATAGCCGAGCCCCGGTCCACCATGGACTCGTGCGCCGGCGAGGTTACGGGCGAGGCCAGAGGCCGTGCAGGCGCTCGTGTTCGAGTCGGGAAGGTTCATGGATGAGGTCTACGCCTAGTAGAGGGAAGAGGAGCGGGGAAGGCTCCAGAGGGCGCGTGCGTGTGAGGCCGACGAGTGGAGCTCGCGGGCGGCCAGCGCGCGTGCGGGGGCGGTCACTAGAGGGAGGAGGAGGAGGGGGACAGTGCCGGGGAGAGCTGCGGACGCCGAGGCGCATCAGTTGGCGCGAGGGGGGAGCACGAGGTGGTCGGAGGCGAGGGATTGGGCGAAGCTACAGTGCGGGTGCGCACTGTAGCGCGCTCTGGAGCGTGCTTATCACATGCCATGGCATGCCATTGGCTCTCTGGGCGTGTCCGCGGTGTCTGGGGGGTTTAGGACGAAGTAAACAACTCAGATGAGGCCTTGGATGCTCTGGATGATCAATGAGGGAGAAGTGAAGCTAGTAAATGGGTGGAATTTGGCTGTCCAGCAAGGTAACTTAGGGTTTTCACCCCTCAATCATGGAGCTGTGGACATGGGGAAGTTACTGGAGATAGAATGTAACTAGATGAAGCTGTGGTAGAAAGTTGAGGCAAAAGTAAATAGTAAAAGAGGCCAAGATGATGGTTTTGGTAAAATGGCAAAAGGTATTTGATCAAGTTTTGGACAAACAAATGATCTCCTCTAGCCATGGCACTTAACAGGATTGAAAGTTATATGGAAATAGGGTGTTTCACCAAATTTGGGCTCATTTAAAGAAACTAGCCAATGTAACTTTGGTGAACCCTAGAATTCAACAGAAATGGCTTCATCTTGTTTAAGTCAAGCTAATCATCTCCCCTTGATGCACCACTTGGTGTAGTTTCATCATTTTGGGTATTGATCATGCCCACAAAGTTTGAAGCTCCAGGTAAACAGTTGGTAATGTAAAGTTGTTCAAACTTGAATTTGAATAGAAATGGTTTTCGGGTATTCTGATCAAGTTGCCCAACTCCAAATTTTGTGCCATTTGGTCTAGATGCCTTATTAGGCCTCCCTAGAATGTGCACTAAGTTTGAGAGCATTTGGATAAGTTTGGCAATGTAAAGTTGCTCAAACTTTAGATATGGACATAATGGTTTTGAAGGGTTTTGATGATGTTATCTTGCTTCCCAAGGCATGGGGCTTGGCAAGATCATCAAATATGGCATATATGACATGATAGAATTTCCCTGGAATTTTTGGAGAATATTTCCTTTGTAAATATTTCAAAAGCTTGAAATATCCAGAAAGGGTTTTGGAGGGATTAGCCCATTATTTTGAACATGACCAAGTGTTGAAACTCTTATATATGGACAATATATGTCCTATGAGTCTCCCTGAATTTTGGCAAATATTTTTGAAATACTTAAATAATTTTTCCCTATTAAAGACCATTTCTGGCCTTAAGAAAAAGCTTTTAAATAAAATAGGAAAATAACTTTTAAAATTATAATTTTGTGGTTTCTGGGAGCCCTATGACTACTAGGTCTCAAATATACTTTTTGAAATAATTTTCTCACCCTAAATCAAGCACTTGCAGTGCAAACCTCAATTCAGGGGTTTTTGGAATACTAAATTTTAAAAATACATTTTGGCCAAATTATTTTTATAAGAAAATACTATACTGCTATAAACACTTGGTATGATCATTGGGCAGAAGTTTTGGGTAAGGAGATGAATTCCACAAGAGGTAATAGTTGACTTTAATGAGCACATGAAAAACACATGAAGAAAAACTCAATTCCAAATAAAAGCCAAATGATGCCAAAAAAAATTGCTAGCCCAAATTTTCATGCTTCATTGATGCAAATGACATGTTACAAAATGCAGGGTGTGACAGATAAGGGGTCGTCAATACCTTTACGGTCACTTACGAAAGTGAGATCTAATAGAGATGATAGTTTGATATTTTTGGTATTTTTGGATATAAGAACAGAAAGTAAAAGCGGAAAAGTAAAGTAGATTGTAGATTGATATGTTGAGAATAGACCCGGGGGGCATAGTGTTCTCTAGTGGCTTCTCTCATGATAGCGATATTCTACGGTGGGTAGACAAATTACTGTCGAGCAATTGATAGAAAAGCGAATAATTATGAGACTATCTAGGCATGATCATTATATATAGGCATCACGTCCGAGACAAGTAGACCGAAACGATTCCGCATCTACTACTATTACTCCACATATCGACCGCTATCCAGCATGCATCTAGAGTATTAAGTTCATAAGAACAGAGTAACGCCTTAAGCAAGTTGACATGATGTAGAGGGATAAACTCAAACATAGTGATATAAACCCCATCTTTTTATCCGCGATGGAAACAATACAATATGTGCCTTGCTGCCACTACTGTCACTACGAAAGGACACCGCAAGATTGAACCCAAAGCCAAGCACTTCTCCCATTGTAAGAACTATAGATCTAGTAGGCCAAACCAAACCAATAATTCGAAGAGACTTGCAAGGATATTATAATCATACATAAAGAGTTCAGAAAAGAACCAAATATTTCTCATAGATAATCTTGATCATAAACCCACAATTCATCGGATCTCGACAAGCACACCGCAAAAAGAGATTACATCGAATAGATCTCCTCGAAGACCGAGGAGAACTTGGTATTGAGATCCAAAGAGAGAGAAGAAGCCATCTAGATACTAGATATGGACCCGAAGGTCTGTGGTAAACTACTCACAACTCATGGTGAGGCGATGATGATGATGTAGAAGCACTCTGTGGTAGATCCCCCAGATACGTCTCCAACGTATCTATAATTTTTTTATTGTTCCATGCTATTATTTATGATGTTTTGGATGTTTAATGGGCTTTGTTATACATTTTGTTTAATGGGGCCCACGAGGCAGGGGGTCGCGCCCTGTAGGGCGGGGGGCGCCCCCCACCCTCGTGGACGCCACGTGTGCCCTATTCCATGGTTCTCAAGTCTCCCATGTGTATTTGCTCCAATAATATCTCTCCCGAAGGTTTCATTCCGTTTGGACTCCGTTTGATATTCCTTTTCTGTAAAACCCTGGAATAGGCAAAAAAATAGCAATCTGGACTGGGCCTTTGGGTTAGTAGGTTAGTCCCAAACATAATATAAAAGTGTATGACAAAGCCCATTAAACATCCAAAACATCATAAACAATAGCATGGAACAATAAAAAAATATAGATACGTTGGAGAAGTATCAGGGGGATCTACCACGGAGTGCTTCTACATCATCATCATCGCCTCACCATGAGTTGTGAGTAGTTTACCACAGACCTTCGGGTCCATAGCTAGTATCTTGATGGCTTCTTCTCTCTCTTTGGATCTCAATACCAAGTTCTCCTCGGTCTTCGAGGAGATCTATTCGATGTAATCTCTTTTTGCGGTGTGTTTGTCGAGATCCGATGAATTGTGGGTTTATGGTCAAGATTATCTATGAGAAATATTTGGTTCTTTTATGAACTCTTTATGTATGACTATAATGTCCTTGCAAGTCTCTTCGAATTATTGGTTTGGTTTGGCCTACTAGATCTATAGTTCTTGCAATGGGAGAAGTGCTTGGCTTTGGGTTCAATCTTGCGGTGGCCTTTCCCAATGACTGTAGGGGCCGCAAGGCACGTATTGTATTGTTGCCATCGAGGATAAAAAGATGGGGTTTATATCATGTTATTTGAGTTTATCCATCTACATCATGTCATCTTGCTTAAGGCGTTACTCTGTTCTTATGAACTTAATACTCTAGATGCATGCTGGATAGCAGTCGATGTGTGGAGTAATAGTAGTAGATGCAGGATCGTTTCGGTCTACTTGTCTCGGACGTGATGCCTATATATAATGATCATGCCTAGATAGTCTCATAGTTATTCGCTTTTCTATCAATTGCTCGACAGTAATTCGTTCACCCACCATAGAATTATGCTATCATGAGAGAAGCAACTAGAGAAACCTATGGCCCCCGGGTCTATTCTCCACATATCAATCTACAATCTACTTTACTTTTCCGCTTTTACTTTCTGTTCTTATATCCAAAAATACCAAAAATATCAAACTATCATCTCTATCAGATCTCACTTTCGTAAGTGACCGTAAAGGGATTGACAGCCCCTTATCGCGTTGGCTTTGAAATTCTTATTTGTTTGTGCAGGTGCGAGGGACTCGCGTGTGGTCTCCTACTGGATTGATACATTGGTTCTCAAAAACTGAGGGAAATACTTACGCTAATGTGCTGCATCACCCTTTCCTCTTTGAGGGAATACAACGCAAGCTCGAGAAGTAGGAGGTATATGTGATATACATGTTAGTTATTAATACCTTACTAGTGCTCGTAGTAGCACCTGGGTATTTGATACCGGTTTGGTTGCTAATATTTGTAACTCGAAATAGGGGCTACAGATTAAATGAAGATTGGCTAAGGACAAGGTGACGATGCGCATGGGAAGTTGTTCCAAAGTCGATGTGATCGCCATCGGCATGCTACCTCTACATCTACCTTCGGGATTAGTTTTAGACCTGAATAGTTGTTATTTGGTGCCAGCATTAAGCATGAACAGTATATGTGGATCTTGTTTATTGCGAGATGGTTATTCATTTAAATCTGAGAATAATGGTTGTTCCATTTATATGAGTAATATCTTTTACGGTCATGCACCCTTGAAGAGTAGTCTATTCTTGTTGGATCTCGATCGTAGTGATGCACATATTCATAATATTGAAGCTAAAAGATGCAAGGTTAATAATGATAGTGTAACTTATTTGTGGCACTGCCGTTTAGGTCATATTGGTGTAACGCGCATGAAGAAACTCCGTAGTGATGGACTTGCTCTTCTGCTTCGCGGAGAATAGTTGACTTTAATGAGCACATGAAAAACACATGAAGAAGAACTCAATTCCAAATAAAAGCCAAATGATGCCAAAAAAAATTGCTGGCCCAAATTTTCATGCTTCATTGATGCAAATGACATGTTACAAAATGCAGGGTGTGACAGACCTACCCCCCTTACAAGAATCTCGTCCCCGAGATTCCTAAACTAGGTCTTAAAAGAGATCGGGATACTCGGATCTAAGATAGTCTTCACGTTCCTAGGTTGCTTCTGCTTCCGTGTGGTTGCTCCACTGGACCTTGAAGTACTTGATGGTGCGGCTTCGCATCCGTCGTTCTGCTTCATCCAGAATGTGAATGGGCTTCTCGCGGTAGGTCAAATCAGGCTGGAGATCAATGGCTTGGTGATCAACATCATTGTAGAGATCAGGCTTGTTCGGAACTTGTAGACATTTCCGGAGTTGTGACACGTGGAATACGTTGTGCACATCGGATAGCTCAGGTGGTAGTTCCAACTGGTAAGCCACTTCTCCTCGTCGTGCAGTGATCTCAAAGGGTCCAATGAACCTTGGTGCGAGCTTCCCCTTGACGTGGAAACGTTTGGTTCCCTTTAGAGGAGTTACCCGCAGGTACACATGGTCCCCGACATGGAAACTCATGTCCCGATGGTGAGTGTCAGCATAGATCTTCTGCCTTGACTTGGCTACCTTCAAACGCTCTCTGACTAGTTGGACTTGCTCTTCTGCTTCGCGGAGAATATCCGGTCCAAAGACTAGCCCTTCTCCAGTCTCTGACCAGTTGAGGGGTGTGCGACATCTACGTCCGTACATCACCTCAAATGGTGCCATCTGAAGGCTCGACTTATAACTGTTGTTATAGGAGAACTCGGCAAAAGGGAGGCAATCTTCCCACTTGGCTCCATATGCCAAGACACGGGCTCGGAGCATGTCTTCGATAATTTGATTTACTCGTTCTGTCTGACCTCCGGTCTGTTTGTGGAAAGCCGTGCTGAAAGATAACTTGGTTCCCAAGGCTTCTTGGAACTTCTTCCAAAACCTTGAGGTGAACTGGGTTCGTCGATCTGACACAATCTCCTTGGGAACGCCGTGTAGGCTTACGATTCTGTCGATGTAGAGAGCTGCCAGTCGGTTGCCATCATAAGTAGTCTTGACAGGAATGAAATGGGCCACCTTGGTCAAATGATCGACTATGACCCAGATAGAGTCATGTCCTCTATTCGACCTTGGTAATCCAGTCATGAAGTCCATTCCGACCTTATCCCACTTCCACTCAGGAACCTTGTGTAATGCCCAAGATGGGACTATATCTCCTACGTGTCGAGGCACGACTTAAAGATATAAGCCCATTCTGGAATGATCGCAAGTTTGGTACCTTTGCACATCTCATGTAAAAATAGGGATGAAAGCGGAAAAGATAGTTGGCTTACACTCGCCACGTCAAACAATTCATTACATATCCAAACATCATTCAAATAAACATCACAGCCCGTCTACGGGTAAGGTCCAAACGAAAGATACCAAACATAACTTCAACCACAGGTCTGAAACGCCCCTAGTAGAAACCTCTACTGATCGTCGGGATAGTGCACATAGTAACGGCTACGGTCCTCGTCGTACTCCCAGTACAGCTCGGTGCCGTCACTTGAGTAGATCGCTTGAGTACCTGCATCTGGTGTGGTGTAGAGTCTGTGAGCCACAGAGGACTCAGCAATCCCGTTCCCGGGTAACACAACTATCCAAGCCTTGGGTGTGGAACAAGGCTGAAGAAAGAACAAGAGGTTACAGCAGCACTAGCACTAACTTACGTAAAAGAGAGCGAGAAGAGAAGTGCATCGGACGAAAGGTGATCACAAAGTGATCCTAACTAAAGTAAGTCAAGCATAACCCCACTGTGTTCACTTCCCGAACCCCTTTCGGAAAATGACCGTCACAGTACTCACGCTGGTAGTGTATTCTGAACATGGTGTCAAGTTTTCTACAACCGGATATTAACAAATTCCCATCTGCCACATAACCGCGGGCACGGCTTTCGAAAGTTTATAACCCTGCAGGGGTGTTCCGACTTGGCCCATGACAAGCCCACGATCCGCGGAGTCGCAACTCCAAAGTGGGAAGGCCCGAGTATCCTCGGAATCCCGTGCTCACGATACTCCGACTAAGGTAAGGCTAATCCAGCAAATCCTCCCGGCGTGCCGACACCCTGACAATAGCCGCGCGTATCTAGTCTCAGGGCACGACCGGATGGGCGATGCTACAGGTTTTTACCAGACCTTGAGTTTCCTCGAGGTGGCCCTGCAGGACCCCCAGTTCGGACCAACACTCATGTGGAGCACTGGCCCGGGGTTGTTGATTAAGAAGAGGGTTAATTACTCCCTATGCAAGTTTTTAGTTATTAGGCAAATAGTACTAATGTTGGGACTTGCTGGAAAAGACTTAGCACTTAGCGGTTTATCGAGGGGGTCCCATAACCCCAACCGTGTGAGGAACGCATAATCAAGGAACATAACACCGGTTTATACAGTTCCTAGGGCGGCATGAGTGGAACAAATCACCAAGCAAAAGGCTTAGCCTTCCACCCATTACCAATATATAGATGATTTCATTAAGAGTTAAATATAGTGTGATATCCCAACAAGCTTCAACATGAAGCAAGAATCTTCAATCTTCTCCTGCAACTAGCAATACTATAAGAGGGGCTGAGCGAAGCGTACTTAGCCATTCAAAGGTTTGCATAGGTAGGGTGGTTAAACAGGTTCATGGTTACAATAGGAGGCTGACAGGAAAAACATGGGCATCGAGGCAAAAGCTATAGAGCGAGACTTCTAGCAATAGGCAAAGATAGTAATGTTATCGGGGCCAGGTCATCTTGCCTGAAGAGTCGTCGATGGGATCGTAAGTGGGCTCCTCGTTCTTAACCTCGGTAGTAACCTCGTTCTCGTACTCGGTCTCGGCTTCCGGCTCTACTCAAAACAAAACACACGAGGCACGAAATCAACAAGATGCAATGCGCAAACAACAGGATGCATGGCTGATGCACTAAGGAAGGACTACAGATGCACTTAGGAAGCACAGAAAGTCTACATAGGAAGCACAGAGTTACAGCACAAGGAGCATGACAATGTGCAACAAGCAAAATACTTCAAAACATGATAACATGAGGATATTATGAATCTACATGCAAAATCACACAAGTTTCATATAGGACTTGCTCAAAACGGAGCAACGGGCTAAAAATTACACCCGAAACAATAAACATGCACAAGCTGAAACTAACAGCCACATAGCAACTTTGGAGCAAGAAATAAATAGTCTACAACACTCAAACATCATGGCAAGGAGCATGAATATAAAGTAGACATATCCTACAACAAACAATTCCATTGGAGCATCTCCAAAGGAGGCATGGATCAATAGCAACAAGCTATGACATTTTGAACTTGACAACAAAAACCTGATAGCAGTATTTTATAGCAACTTGGGAGCAAAAGTTAAATATGCTACAGCCACCCAAATAAGCATGTGAGAGCATGAATGGATAGCCAACAACTTATACAACAAGGAATCATCAAGAGTCACCCCAAAACTAGCATGGATTTGCCTAGAACAACAAGCAAACATGGCATCTGGAAATTACAGATTCCAGACTTAGTGAAATTTCACTAAGTGTTAAAACAGTAGTTTTATCATGGCATGTTTTTGAGCAAGTTTAAGTCACCTCAAAGCATAACATGGCAAGTGGTAAGCACCACATCAAAGTACACATGTTGGGGAGTCCAAAACATCTAAGCATGCAACAAGAGGACAACCACATCAATAGCAACGAGCTCCTCAACTAGGCATCTCGTAACGAGCTTAACGACATAATAGCCACAAGCACTTTTGCAAAGGAGATAAACATGGCAAGATGAAATCTATCATGCAAGCTAAAGCAACCAACCTGTAGAGCATTCCATGATGAACATGTGGACATATCATTTGCTTCATTTGGATAAACATGCACCAAGTTATCACATTGCAAACATGGCATGAAAACAACTACTAGCAGCAGTTTATAACAAGTAGCACTCTTCCCATGAACATTAAGACAACTAGATGACCTCAAACATGCATGGACAATGGAACAAAACATAGTACATGTTACCACGATCATTTTGACATATCATTTGCTCAAATCGGATAAGCACACAAAAAGTTATTAGCAGTCAAAGTATGCATCAGATGCAGACAGGAAAAAGACTTAGCAGAAAAACTACTAGGTAAACTGAGCGCAAGATACTATAATACGCACGGGAGAGGATCTGTGAGGCTGCTCACCAATTGGGCTCGGCCCAAAGAAGAGGAGTGGAGGAGGCCGGCTGGGAGCGGCTGGGCCCGGCGGAACTGGGCCTCGCGGCCTGGGAGGCCCGGCTAGAGAGGGAGGCGGCCTGGAGGCGCGCTGGGGCTGGATGGGCCGGCGGGGTTGGCGCTGGGCCTTCCTGGAGGAGGCGAGACCGGGCCTGGCGGATCTGGGCCGCTGAGCACTGATACGTCCAAAACGTATCTATAATTTCTGCTTGCTCCATGCCACTTTTGGGTGATATTGCTATGATATTCATACACTTCCATACACTTTTGATCATATTTGGACTAACTTACTAATCTAGTGCACCCCGGTGCCAGTTTCTGTTTTCGGCTGTTTTTGTATTTCAGGTTTTCACGTTACAAGAACTGCCCAGAAAAATCCAGAAAAATTATATAAAAAATCAGCGTTTCGGAAACAACCCTGCGTCCGAAGGGCAGCCGGGGGGGCCACCAGGGCTCCAGGCGCCCTGGCGGCGCCCCCCCTGGGCCGCGACGGGGGGGCGCCGGGGCCCACCGAAGCTTCCCCGGTGCTCCCCTTTGGCATATATTTAAAGCGTCCTCCGAAACCCTCAGAACAGGAACTCTTTTCGCGATCCCATCTCTGTTCCGCCGCCGCCGCCGCTTCCAAGATCGGGAGCACCAGGAGAACTCTTCCCGGCACCCTGCCGGAGGGGAGGATCACCACCGGGAGCTTCTCCACCACCATGGACGCCTCCCGGATGACTCGTGAGTAGTCTCCCTTGGACCATGAGTCCATGACCAGTAGCTATGTGATGTTCTCCTCCCGTTCTTGTGCTTCACTAATTAGTCCTCGTGAGCTGCCCTACATGATCGAGGCACATATGTAATCCTTATGCTGTTGCTATGTTGAGTTTGCTGGGATCCGATGGATTATGGGATTATGTTCAGATTGATCTTGAGTAATATATTTGATCTACCTCTTTTATATTTATGTTCATAAGTAATTCTTGCATGTTCTCCGTTGTTATTTATTGCTTTGGCCAAGTAATACGTAGTGACTCCAAGAGGGAACGTTATGCTCGATTGTGGGTTCATGCCCCTCGATGACTAGTTTGAGTGACAGAAACATGAGTCTAGGGGATGTGCTGTTGCCACAAGGGGGAAAACAACGGTGCTTGTGCCCGCGGGTGCAAGGATTGTTTACTTTACGCAAAGTTCTTTTAATGCAGTTGTCTGTTGCATTGAGTTTACACTATGGGTGGGACTCGCAACTTAATACCAGCGAGATGTTCTGGATAGATATCTCAAGGTGGATGATTAGTAGTATATATTGATGGATTTCGGTCTACTTATTTTGGCGTACCGCCCATGCTTTGAACCTCAACCTTTCTGCAATGTAATCAGCATTGGTTTGCGTTCGTGGTCCTGTCAATTGCCCAGCTGTAATTTGTTTACCTCACATAGTTGTTTTATCGTCGTTTGGGAGAGAGACATCACTAGTGAACATCATGAGACTCCGGTCCATATTACCATCATTGATCACACCCGCTATTTACTTTTCGCTATTTACTTACTATTGCAAAACACTATCTATCACTACTATCATTGCTTTTAACCCTTTGTGAACTACAAGGCCGGAGGGATTGACAACCTCTCTGTACTCGTTGGGAGCAAAGTTATTTGTATCTGTGTGCAGGTCCACGTTGATTGCTAATTGCGCCGTTAGCAATTGACACCTACTTGTTGAACCTAGGAGTCTCTGGGGATTCGATCCTTGTCATCTTTGCTAAGGGAAAACACTTCTATATACTGCATCTTACACCTTCCACTTGGGGTAACCAACGAGGGGTTCGAGGCCCATCAAGGAGTATTTTCTGGCGCCGTTGCCGGGGACTCCACTCTTCAAGATAGGGGAGTTGCACGCTATCTTTTACCTTTGTTTTTAGTCTTGTTAGTTTACCTTTCAGTTTTTGCTTTAGTATCTTTTATCGAAAATCACAAAAATAGTTATCTTGCTTGCTTGCTACTATGGGTTCCACCGAGAACACCAAGTTGTGTGACTTCACTAGTCACAACAACGATGACTTTATCAGCACACCCATCACTACACCTGCCACTTCAGCACCTTCATATGAAATTAAACCTGCTTTACTGAACTTAGTCATGAAAGATCAATTCTCCGGTGCTGGAGATGATGCTGCTTTACACTTGAACAACTTTGTTGAACTTTGTGATATGCAAAAGTACCAAGAAATAGATGGTAATATTGTTAAGCTTAAGCTTTTTCCTTTCTCCTTAAGAGGAGGAGCTAAAATATGGTTTCAGTCTTTGCCTAGAAATAGCATAGATTCATGGGACAAGTGCAAAGATGCTTTTATTGGAAAATACTATCCACCTGCTAAAATTATCCAACTTAGAAGTGATATAATGAATTTTAAACAATTGGATAATGAACACGTTGCCCAAGCTTGGGAACGTATGAAATCTCTTATCAAGAACTGCCCTACTCACGGTTTGACTACTTGGATGGTTATCCAAACTTTTTATGCAGGCTTGAACTTTACCTCGCGGAACTTGTTAGATTCGGCCGCGGGAGGAACTTTTATGTCAACTACACTTGGTGCTGTCACGAAGCTTCTCGATGAGATGATGACCAACTATTCCCAATGGCACACCGAACGCGCTCCAACAGGTAGGAAGGTAAACTCTGTCGAGGAGATTTCCTCCCTTAATGAAAAAGTTGATTTGATCATGTCTCTACTTTCGAAGCAATCTACTGTTGATCCTCGTGATGTTCCTTTAAATTCTTTGATTGCTCAAGAACAAGTAGATGTGAATTTTATCTCTAGAAACAATTTTAATAACAATGCTTATAGGAGTAACTTTGGTAGCAACCCTAGACAGTTCCCCTCTAATTCTTATGGGAACAACAATGCTTATCCTAGTACCAAGAACTCCACTACTGAACTAGAGATTATGCTTAAAGATTTCATCACTACCCAAAAAGCCTTTAATAAGAGTGTAGAAGAAAAACTACATAAACTAGATGATCTTTCTTTTAAGGTAGACCATTTAGCCAATGAGGTAAAATTGCTAAAAATTGAAACTTCTCCTCTTAAGGAGAGGGAAGTCATTCCTATTAATGCTACTCAAGTGCAAATTAATGAAAATATTAGGATGATGGCTAAACTTAAAGAAAGATGGGCTAGAGAAAGGGAGGAAGAGGATAGAATTAAGAGCCTTCCTACCCACCATACTGTTGCTACTATCAAAGTTGTTGAGGATATCCAAACTCTTAGTACCCAATGTACTCCTGGTCCCAATGGACCTATTAATGGTGATGCTATGACTATAGAAACTACCAAACAAGTGAACCTAAAGGACACTACTACCACTTTACTTGATGCTCGTGACCTTGATTTTGATAATTGCACTCTTACCGAAGTTATTGATTTCCTTCACATGATGTCTAGAGACCCCCGCACTAGCACGCTTAACCTTGCCTTCACAGAGCATATCACTAATGCTCTCATCAAAGCTAGGGAGGAGAAACTTAGAGTAGAAGCCTCCATACCTAGAAAGCTAGAAGATGGTTGGGATCCTATGATAAAAATTAAATTCAATGACTTCTCTTGTTATGCATTATGTGATGTTGGAGCTAGTACCTCTGTTATGCCCAAAAGGATATATGATATGCTTAAATTGAAACGTTATGATTCTTGTTCTTTTGGTGTTCGTCTTGTTGATTCTTCCATAAAGAAACCTTTGGGGAGGATCGACGATATTCTTATTATTGTTAATGATAATTATGTTCCCGTTGATTTTACTATTATGGATACTGAATATGATCCTTCATGTCCAATTATTTTGGGACGTCCCTTTTGGCGCACCGTTGGTGCTATCATTGACATGAAAGAGGGTAATATAAAATTTCAGTTTCCTCTTAAGAAAGGGATGGAACACTTCCCTCGAAAGAAGATCAAGTTACCTTTTGAGTCCGTTGTACGGGCTAGCTATTCTTTTACTCTTGATAAAACTTGATCTCTATGCATTATGCCTAGCTTAAAGGCATAAAAGAAAGCGCTTTTGGGAGGCAGCCCACATGAATAAATTTTTGCTTTTGTTGTGTCTTGATTTTGTTTACTGCTGTAGAATCATCATTGTATCTTTGCTTTTCATATTTGTGCTAAGTATAGCCTCTGATTGCTAGAAAGTTCAAAAGTTGTGAGGTGCTGTCCAGAAAACAGATTCTGTCCTTGGATAGAAAAATTCGTATAAAATCACCAGATCATCTTTTTGGTCTGAATTTTCTCGACAGCGTTCTCTATATAATTGTCTTTCGTGCGTCTGTTCTGAGTTTTTTTATTTGAGTTGCAGAAGTATCCCGAACAGATCAATTACTACCTGCTGTTCTGTTTTTCACATATTCTGTCCTGTTTTGTCTTTCCTTCATTTTGCAAATCAAGAGCTTGCTTTTTCTTTGCAAAAACCATTTGGCAATCTTGAGAAACAGTAGAAATTCAAGAATATCTTTATTTACAGCAAGGTATAATTATTTTATTAAGGTTACTAACCTCGCTAATCAGATTACAATGAGTTATGTATGAAGGGAGTTTTCAAGTGTGCGAGGGAAGATGGTAAAAAGATTCAGGAGTGTCAAGCGCTCAAGCTTGGGGATGCCCCCGTGTACCCCCAAGAAATATTCAAGGAGACTCAAGCGTCTAAGCTTGGGGATGCCCCCGTGCATCCCCTTCTCCATCAACATTAACAGTTCGTCTTTCGTTTCGCTATATTTTTATCACTTCATGTGTTATGTGTTATGCTTGGAGCATCTTGCTTTTAGTTTTCTTTTAGTTTTTCATAACGAGTCGGAACCCAGCATTCCTTTATGTGGGAGAGAAACACGCTCCACTTCTACCTAGAACATAACATAGAATTTTCATATCTATCTTTGCTGTGTGTGTTCTTTGTCTTTTAATAGCTACTATCATGCTCTGCTCTTAGTATTCATGCTTATCTTTTCAAAGAGCTTTTGTTTAGTTGGTTGCTTGAACTCTCTTTAATTATCATGCTCACCTTATTAAGAGAGTTTGCTTCCGTTGGATTGGTTAATATGTCTATGACAAAGATGCTACGTGCATAATGGTGCTTAGTAGTTCAGGTTTTCTTATGGTTAGTCTCAAATAGCTGGGGGATTCCCAATGTGTTATTGGAGTACCAACTTGATTTGTTTACCTATGATGTGGTATGGTTTAGTAATATCTTCCTTCTAGAATTTATTTTGATTGACTTGGCGTATGCTCACGCATATTTAAGACTGTAAAGAAAGTTTGTCAAGCCTTGATGATCTTTTGTTTCTGAGTAGTGATATAACTACCATGCCTGATTCAATATTTGTCACACCCTGCATTTTGTAACATGTTATTTGTAACTTTGAAGCATGAAAATTTGGACCAGCAAAATTTTTTAGCATCATTTGGCTCTTATTTGGAATTGAGTTTTCTTCATTTGCTTTTTCATGTGCTCATTAAAGTCAGCTATGACCTCTTATAGATTTCATCTCCACACACAAAACTTCTGCCCAATGATCATGCCAAGTGTTATATAGCAGTATAGTATTTTCTTACAAAATTAATTTGGCCAAAAAGTATTTTATAAATTTAGTTTTCCAAAAACCCCTAAAATTGAGATTTGCACTGCAAGTACTTGATTAAGGGTGTGAAAATTATTTCAAAAGGTTTATTTGAGACCTAGTAGTCATAGGACTCCCAGAAACCAGAAAGGTACAATTTTAAAAGTTATTTTTCCTATTTTATTTAAAAGCTTTTTCTTAAGGCCAGAAATGGTCTTTAATAGGGGAAAATTATTTAAGTATTTCAAAAATATTTGCCAAAATTCAGAGAGACTCAGAGGACATATATTGTCCATATATAAGAGTTTCAACACTTGGTCATGTTCAAAATAATGGGCTAAACCCTCTAAAACCCTTTCTGGATATTTCAAGCTTTTGAAATATTTACAAAGGAATTTTTCTCCAAAAATTCCAGGGAAATTCTATCATGTCATATATGACATATTTGATGATCTTGCCAAGTCCCATGCCTTGGGAAGCAAGAAAACCCCCTCAAACCCCTTCATAACCATTCTGTCCATATTTGAAGTTTGAGCAACTTTACATTGCCAAACTTGTCCAAATGCTCTCAAACTTGGTGCACATGCTAGAATGGCCTAATAAGGCACCTAGACCAAATGGCACAAGATTTGGAATAGAGCAACTTGACCAGATCACCTCAAAACCCTTTCTGTTCAAATGCAAATTTGAACAACTTTACATTACCAACTTTTTATCTGGAACCTCAAACTTTGTGAGCATGATCAATACCCCAAATGATGATGCTACAACAAGTGGTGCATCAAGGGGAGATGATTAGCTTGACTCAATCAAGATGAAACTGTTTCTGTTAATTTCTAGGGTTCACCAAAGTTACATTGGCTAGTTTCTTCAAATGAGGCCAAATTTGGTGAAGCACCCTATTTTCTCATGTCTTTCAACCCTGTCAAGTGCCATGTCAAGTGGACCTCATTTGCTTGATCAAACCATGATCAAACACCTTCTGCAGAAATCTTAAAACCTCTATTTTGACCACTTTCACTTTTCTCCATAGCCTCTACTTCTTACCACAGGCCCATTGAGTTACTAGCAACCCCCAGTAACTCCCCCAGCACCTCATCTCCATGATTGAGGGGTGAAACCCTTGTTTTACCTTGCTGTACAGTAGGATTCCACCATGTTACCAGCCCTCCTCTCTCTCTCTCTGCACCCCAGAGCATCCAAGGCCTTGGGGCAATTCTTTACTACTCCCTCATCACCCCAGACACTGTTGGGCACGCTGGAACGGACCAAGCCGGCGAGAGCATGCTGATGCCAGCCATACGCGCGCTCCAGAGCGCGTGAACAGTGCTCCCACACGCTGGCTCGGGCCAATCGCCGTCCCCCGACAACCTCGAGCCTCCCCCTCGCGCCAGTCGAGGCGCCTCGACGTCCGCAACGTCACCGGCGCTGTCCCCCCTCCTCCTGCGCCCTCCAGTGAGCGTCGCCACACGCGCACCGGCCGCCCGCTTCGGCCAGTCCTCTGCTCCACACGCGCACGCCTCCCTGTTGCTCCCCCGCTCCCCCTCTTGCCTCAGCTGGGCGTAGGACTCGTCCAGCAACTCCCCTGACTCACTCCCATAGCCTCCCGTGCGCTGTAGCGACGAGCCGGAGCTCGCCGGCGCACTGGACCACGGGTCCTCGTCGGGGCCCTATATAAAGACCTCCCCGAGCTCTTCCAACACCACCACCAGCCTCACAACTCTCCCCTAGTCCCTCCTGCACCCTCAGTTCAACCCCGGAGCGCCCCTGTTCTCGGGATCGACCGGAGCTCCGCCGCGTCGGGCCGCCGGCGATCTCGAGGTACAGGCCTCCCCTGCCTCTCCTTCCGCCCGTTTCGGAACCGCAGCACACCCCTGAGCCTTTCCCCTCTCTTTCCCCCTCTGTTTGCAGTCGGAAACGGCCGCTGCAACTGACCTCCGACGAGCCTCCGCCGTCGCACCTCGTCGCCGGCGAACCAGGGCTCCCCGCCGTGCCGCGCTACCACCACTGCAACCGCAACACGCCGCTGAGTCCGTCCCTGGCCTCTGTTGCCGTCGCCGTGGCCGGAGTCGTCGCCGGTGAGCTCGCCACCGCCGTGACCACGGGGTTAGAGATGACAGGCGGGCCCCGCCTGTCATCCCCCCACCTCTCTCCCCTCCTCTGTGCCGCTGACCCACGGGCCCCGCCCGTCAGGTTTGAAACCTGACGTGCGCGCGCGCTGGCTCCGTGCGGCCAGGCCGAGCCGTTCGGGCCCTGCACTGTGGCCACTTCTGGCCCAGTGCACAGGAACCCTTTTTCCTTTTTCTTTTCTGTAAATGATTCAAACATTTATGCAGAAAAGAATATTGATCCAAATTAAATATTTCCAACTCCTAAAATCTTGTAATATTCCAACCTATTTAATGGTACTACTTTCATTCAAATCCATGAAACTTTTCTGTACTGTTCAAATTTAAATTCAAATTTGAGCAGTATAACTCCTGTTCAAAAATCAATATATCCTATTCTGTAACTCCAAAACTCCAACTAAGATTTTTCCCCATCTTAGAAAACCCTCTAGTATTTTACAAAAATGAGTTGACATTTTTCTGAGCACTTTGGTTTTTCTGTTCTATTTGTATTCTTATTTTTCCATTATATTTATGCGACGTATAGATCCCGTATTTGACGAGGTTGCTGTGGAAGAAGAAGGAGAAGGACTAGAAGACTTTGAAGACCAAGCCAATCCAGGCAAGCAGCCCTTTGACCATAATACACTTGTTCTCGGAACCCATTTGTTTCCGATGCATGATGATTAGGGTTACGATGGTAACCTAGATGAACCACCACATGATGCATGCTTTATCCTTGATCTTGCTATGTGCTAGATGACTTGCATATGGTTAGTAGTTTTGGAAAGTGATGCATGTGTGGCATAAACCTACATGGTTGAAGTCTTTACATAAAACCCCGTCGGGTGCCATTTATGCCCGAGGGTGATGATAATGATGAGTTGGATGACCACTTGATGACGAAGTGGTGTGCCAAGGCAAGTGTGTGTGTTTTCCAAACGGATTGGTTGAAGTTGCGACCGTTATTCCAACCATACATGTGCAACCACACTACCCCTTATGGGACGGGGCTTTATTGATTACTTAGGTCGATACTAGCATGGTGCCCGCATTACTAGTGACGGGAAGACTTGAGGTCTTTCCCGGGACGGGGTCGTGCTTGGATAGGCGACCATGACTGTTTTCACAGGGCACCGGACACACCGTTGGTCCCTTCGGGTACGCGTAAACATTGAATTAGGGCAAGTCCCATGATCTATTGTTTGTACCCCTAAGGCCGTGTGCCAACGAGTGGACTCTATGTTAGTGTCGTCTAAGGAAAGATAATGACCGGGTGCTTACCCCGGGTACTTGAGGTACCGCGGTCGTGGATGACACGGAAGTTCCCCGGATCTTGTGGGTAAAGTGTGCAACCTCTGCAGAGTGTCAAACTATTCGAATAGCCGTGTCCACGGTCATGGACAGTTGGGTAACCGCTCTTGGGCTACGTCCAATGTTTGTGAAACCATGCGTGTGTGTGTGTGAGTCAAGGTGGTGACTTGACTCGATGAAATGAATCATATCCATGTTGATGTCGGTAACCTGTTCTCGAGGTTACACGAGGTTATTGATGCATAAGCTTGATGACAACATATTGTTCTAGCCTCCTGCTAGATCGTTCATTATTAATCAATTGCATTGTTACTTGAACCACATCATGGGTTGCTTGCGAGTACATTCAAAGTACTCATTGGCTTGCCACTGGTTATTTAATTGGCCAGGCATGGAAGAGCAGGATTATGAGGAAGAGTTCTTTGGAGACGACCATGCGAACTAGGACGCTATCCCAGTCAGAATGCCTGTAGGGTTAAAGCAGATGGCATGGGTTCTACCCGTTTTATCGAAGACTTCCGCTACTTGAGTTATTTGCTATTTAGCCCGTGAGGCTCTATCGATGTAAGACTTGGCCATAATGGCCATAATTCGTGTAAGACTATTTGTATGGATGTAAGACTCTTGTTATTTCAGCATCTGTGTGTTCAGTGAGCATTGATCTCTGGGATCACTGTACACGTGCATTCGGTGATCTCAACTTCCAAGTCGGGGTCCCCACAGAGCTGGTATCAGAGTCATCCTGACTGTAGGAAGCCTTAGTTAGCATGGGCGTTAGATAGATGAGACCCCTTTTTCAAAACCTTCTGAACCTCTCTTCTTTTCTAAACCTGAGATTTCCTCAGCTTATTAACCCCTCCTATTCCACCTTTGTAGATGGCCGCTGTTCCCGAAGAGCACCTGACCACTGGGTTTCCCCTACTTCTCGAGGATAGCCTCCAGGAGTGTCAGTTCCACCGAGCACCCATCCTCACCTACCTCGAGCATTGGGTGAGCGATACTGAGGTGGAGTACCATGTGGAAGTGATCGTGAAGGCAAACGATCCTCCCACAAGTTGGTTCTTCGAGGGACCCCAGATGTCGACACTACCGCTTGCTGCCGAGGCTGCTGCACTCAAGGCACTAACCCGTCTCCGCGAGCTTCTTCCGGAGATGGCAGCCAAGATGGCAACTCGCTTCTTACCTTATCGGAAGGAAGGTGACGAAGAAAGCAGCGCACTAGCCCCTCCACTGAAGGATGGACTCTCGCTTCGGTTCCAGACCTACTTCAGTCTATGTGCCGACAGCCTGGCACAAGACTTGGCCTCGGAATCAATGAAGCTGCGAGAAGAACTTTACAAGACCAAGGCACTTCTTCGTCGAGCTCAAGAGAAGGCAAACAGGATCAAGAAAGAAGGGGCACCTTCTGGACAATCCGCTATCGCATACCGAGGCGGAAGGCCCTCCGAGGATGTGTCTTCCAAGGGTGAAGAACCACCTCGGCGACGCCGGATGACAGCAAGGGAATACCGCAAGCTTTTCCCTGCACCACCGTCGAAGCACCGTCGTATCCAACTCCTCCACTCCCCCACTCCCTCCAGCGACAAGGGAGCCCAGACAGATGAAGACTAGGAGAAAGACCCAGAAGAGCTGGAATACGCGACCGAGCATTCCGCCGCTTAGGCATTATTCGCTACTCGGATATGCCCGTTGTAACCCCTACGGTAGGATAAGTCGTGTAACCCCTATGCGCAGTCGAGTCCTTGTATGGTTCATGTGAAACCATCTAGTGCTAGCTTTTGTCGTGTCTGGATGTAAGTCGTAATCTTCCTTCGGGAATGTGTAAACGACTACATCACCCATTTGGATTTTAATGAATGTGTTTTGGCCTCTCGGCCCTTGCATGATTTTGATTTAGTGTCACACCCACCCCCTTACTAGGCACCTATCTATCTTGCTTTTCCTCTTCCGAGTCATGAGACCTTTTACCGCTCCAACAGGATGCCTGTTGTAACTCGTA
This sequence comes from Secale cereale, assembly GCA_902687465.1. Classification (NCBI taxonomy): domain Eukaryota; kingdom Viridiplantae; phylum Streptophyta; class Magnoliopsida; order Poales; family Poaceae; genus Secale; species Secale cereale. Next base: position 599,099,045 of record LR738714.1, read on the forward strand.
CTGGTACCTCTACCCAGCAGCCCGAAGCCGGAGCATCCTCTCAGCCAGAGGCAGACCACGACCAAACCAACGACCAAGCTCCACCACCTCCTCCAAGGATGGACATGGCTCAGCTTCTCCAAGCTTTCCGAGAGGAACGCCAAGCCAACACTGCAGCTCTTCAGCTGATTGCTCAAGCTGTCGCCAACAACCGCCAGCCGGCGGGGAATGGCAATGGACGTTCCACGTTGGCAGAGTTCAAGAAGCATGCACCGCCAACCTTCATCGAGACTGCTGAACCCCTGGATGCAGATGACTGGGTCCGTTCCATTGAGGAGATTCTGGAACTAGTCGGATGCACCGAAGATCGCGAGAAGGTGGCTTATGCAGCCCACTGCCTCGGGGGAACCGCAAGAGCTTGGTGGGATGGATTCAAGGTCATGCATGTTGAACGAGACATCACTTGGGTTAACTTCAAGGCAGAATTCCGCAAGGCCCACATTCCTTCTGGAGTCATGGCTATCAAAAAGCGCGAGTTCCGAGCCCTGAAGCAAGGAAGTGGCACTGTCAAGGAGTACATGCAGAAGTTCAGCATTCTGTCAAGGTATGCCCCTGAGGATGTCAGCACTGATGCTGCCAAAAGGGAGCACTTCATGGAAGGCCTTAATCAGACTCTGCAATATTCGCTTGTCGTGTGCGACTGCCCGTCTTTCCCTGACCTGGTGAACAAGGCACTCATGCTTGAAGACAAGCGGCGTGCTTTGGAAGACACTCGCAAGCACAAGTTGGCCAGTAAGGGAAGTTCCAGCAACCAGAAGCCTCGTCCGTGGCAGTCAGCCCCGGCCAAGCCAACCTATCAGCAGCCAAGAGCTCTTGCACCTCGTGCCAATCCTCAGCCTCAGCAGTATGCCAACCCCAGGCCAGCTTTCAACCCCAATACCAGTGGTGGCAACAAGATCAACACTCCAAATCAAGTCACTTGTTTTGGGTGTGGTCAGCCCGGACACATCTCCAGGGTGTGCCCCAACAAGAAGCCTGATGCCCCGCGCCACAATGCGCAGAACCAGGGACAAGGCCGTGGAGTGCTACCAAGGAACCCAGCTCCTCGCAATCCACCGAACTATGGGAAGGGGCGTGTGAATCACGTCACTGCTGAAGAAGCCCAGGAAGACCCGGACGTCGTGCTGGGTACGTTCCTTGTCAACTCAGCACCTGCAACTGTCTTGTTTGATTCTGGAGCAACGCATTCATTTATCACTCAAAGATTTGCATTAAAAAGTGGCATGACCCCTACACCCCTGAATAACCCTATGGTGGTACAAACCCCCGGAGCTGAGATGAGAGCCAAGATAGGCTGTAAAGGAGTCAGTATTACCATTAATGGTGTAGACTTCCTAGCAGACCTTATCATCCTGAGATCGCAAGGCTTGGATGTGATCTTAGGGATGGATTGGCTCAGCAAGCACCAAGGCTTGTTAGACTGTGCCAATCGGACAGTCACTGTGACCAATGACCAAGGTGTAGAAGTCAAGTTTGCCCCCAACTCCTCTTCCGCTCAAGCCGCTAAAGTCAACTGTCTGTCTGAAGTTGGGCTAGACCAAGTACCGATGATATGTGAGTATCCTGATGTCTTTTCGGACGAACTACCGGGAATGCCCCCTGACCGTGACATTGAGTTCATCATCGAGCTCGCGCCCGGAGCAGGACCCATCTATAAGAAGCCTTATAGAATGGGGACGGAAGAACTAGCCGAGTTGAAGAAGCAGCTAGAAGAGCAGCTAAGGAAGGGATTTATCCGCCCGAGTGCCTCCCCTTGGGGATCTCCTGTTCTATTTGTGGCAAAGAGGGACGGTACCATCCGCTTATGCATTGACTATCGTTCCCTCAATGAAGTTACAATCAAGAACAAGTACCCACTTCCCAAGATCGAAGATCTGTTTGATCAACTCAGCGGAGCCAAGGTATTCTCCAAGATCGACCTTAGATCTGGGTATTACCAGCTGAAGATCAGACCCCAAGATATTCCGAAGACGGCATTCGTAACCAGATATGGCCTGTACGAGTGCACGGTCATGTCTTTTGGGTTAACCAATGCCCCAGCTTACTTCATGTATCTCATGAATAAAGTCTTCATGGAATATTTGGACAAGTTCGTTGTTGTCTTCATTGATGACATCCTTGTGTTCTCGAAGTCGGAGGAAGAGCATGAGCAGCATCTGAGGATGGTCCTAGACAAGCTTCGTGAGCACCAACTATATGCCAAATTCAGCAAGTGCGAGTTTTTGCTGCACAAAGTTGGATTCTTAGGTCATGTCTTGACCGAAGAAGGATTATCTGTTGATCCTGCAAAAATTGAAGCTGTGACCCAATGGCAATCTCCAACGACCGTCAAGGAAGTCAGAAGCTTCCTCGGATTGGCGGGCTATTACCGCAAGTTCGTGGAAGGACTCTCTAGCATTGCACGACCAATGACTCAGCTCCTCAAGAAGGACAAGAAGTTCGAGTGGACGCCAAAATGCGAAGAGAGCTTCCAAGAGCTCAAGAAGAGATTGACCACCGCCCCAGTTCTGGCAACACCTGATATTCACAAGGAGTTCGTGATATATTGTGATGCCTCTCGAACCGGATTGGGAAGCGTTCTGATGCAAGAAGGCCGCGTCATAGCATACCTCTCCAGGCAGCTACGACCCCATGAGGAGAACTATGCTACTCACGATCTTGAGCTAGCGGCAGTAGTTCATGCCTTGAAGACATGGCGGCATTACCTCCTAGGGAAACGGTGTGAGATTTACACAGACCACAAAAGTCTGAAGTATATTTTCACCCAAAAAGAGTTGAACATGAGGCAGCGGAGATGGTTGGAACTCATCAAGGATTATGACCTCAGTGTTCAGTATCACCCTGGGAAGGCTAACGTGGTGGCCGATGCCTTAAGCAGGAAGGCTTGCTCTGTGAATGTCATTATTCAAGAAAGACAGCCAGCCTTGTTTAAGGAGATCGAACAATTCAGTTTGGAATTGGTCACCCCTGGATTTCTGGATCATTTGGAAGTCAGACCAACCCTGATGGACGACATCAAGAAGGCTCAAGATGGACACGCAAGCATTGAAGGTATCAAGAGGAAGATGAAGATGGATAAGGCCCCAGGATTCTCCGAAGACGAGCACGGGATTGTTTGGTACAAAGGTCGTCTCTGCGTACCAAACCACCCCGAGTTGAAGACGCTGATTCTGCAAGAAGCCCACGACACCCCGTATTCCATCCACCCCGGAGGAACCAAGATGTACCAAGACTTGAAGGCATGATTCTGGTGGCACGGTATGAAGAGAGAGATTGCAACCTATGTTGCAAAATGTGATGTGTGCCAAAAGGTCAAGGCTGAATATCAGCGACCCGCTGGATTGCTTCAACCACTCAAGGTTCCTGAGTGGAAGTGGGATAAAGTCGGAATGGACTTCATCACTGGATTACCAAGGTCGAATAGAGGACATGACTCTATCTGGGTCATAGTCGATCATTTGACCAAGGTGGCTCATTTCATTCCTGTCAAGACTACCTACTCAGGCAACCAGCTGGCAACTCTCTATATCAACCGAATCGTAAGTGTTCACGGTGTTCCCAAGGAAATTGTGTCAGATCGAGGCACCCAGTTCACTTCAAGGTTCTGGAAGAGATTCCAAGAAGCCTTGGGAACCAAGTTGTCTTTCAGCACAGCTTTCCACCCATAGACCGGAGGTCAAACTGAGCGAGTCAATCAGATTCTCGAAGACATGCTCCGAGCCTGTGTCCTGGCATATGGAGCCAAGTGGGAAGACTGTCTCCCTTTTGCCGAGTTCTCCTATAACAACAGTTACCAGTCAAGCCTTCAGATGGCACCATTTGAGGCGTTGTACGGACGCAGATGTCGCACACCCCTCAACTGGTCAGAGATTGGAGAAGGACTAGTCTTTGGACCGGATATTCTCCGCGCAGCAGAAGAACAAGTCCAACTAGTCAGAGAGCGATTAAAGGCAGCCAAGTCAAGGCAGAAGAGTTATGCTGACACTCGACGCCGAGACATGAGTTTCCGTGTCGAAGATCATGTGTACCTGCGGGTAACTCCTCTGAAGGGAACCAAGCGTTTCCATGTCAAGGGGAAGCTCGCACCAAGGTTCATTGGCCCTTTCAAGATCACTGACCGACGAGGAGAAGTGGCTTATCAGTTGGAACTACCACCTGAGCTATCCGATGTGCACAATGTGTTCCATGTGTCACAACTCCGGAAATGTCTCCAGGTTCCAGACAAGCCCGGTCTCTACAAGGATGTGGATCACCAAGCTATTGATCTGCAGCCTGACTTGACCTACCGCGAGAAGCCCATTCGTATTCTGGACGAAGCAGAACGACGTACGCGGAGCCGTACCATCAAGTACTTCAAGGTCCAGTGGAGCAACCATACCGAAGCAGAAGCAACCTGGGAACAAGAAGACTATCTTAGATCCGAGTTTCCCGACCTCTTTTAAGCCCTAGTTTAGGAATCTCGGGGACGAGATTCTTGTAAGGGGGGTAGGTCTGTCACACCCTGCATTTTGTAACATGTTATTTGTAACTTTGAAGCATGAAAATTTGGACCAGCAAAAATTTTTAGCATCATTTGGCTCTTATTTGGAATTGAGTTTTCTTCATTTGCTTTTTCATGTGCTCATTAAAGTCAGCTATGACCTCTTATAGATTTCATCTCCACACCCAAAACTTCTGCCCAATGATCATGCCAAGTGTTATATAGCAGTATAGTATTTTCTTACAAAATTAATTTGGCCAAAAAGTATTTTATAAATTTAGTTTTCCAAAAACCCCTAAAATTGAGATTTGCACTGCAAGTACTTGATTAAGGGTGTGAAAATTATTTCAAAAGGTTTATTTGAGACCTAGTAGTCATAGGACTCCCAGAAACCACAAAGGTATAATTTTAAAAGTTATTTTTCCTATTTTATTTAAAAGCTTTTTCTTAAGGCCAGAAATGGTCTTTAATAGGGGAAAATTATTTAAGTATTTCAAAAATATTTGCCAAAATTCAGAGAGACTCAGAGGACATATATTGTCCATATATAAGAGTTTCAACACTTGGTCATGTTCAAAATAATGGGCTAAACCCTCTAAAACCCTTTCTGGATATTTCAAGCTTTTGAAATATTTACAAAGGAATTTTTCTCCAAAAATTCCAGGGAAATTCTATCATGTCATATATGACATATTTGATGATCTTGCCAAGTCCCATGCCTTGGGAAGCAAGAAAACCCCCTCAAACCCCTTCATAACCATTCTGTCCATATTTGAAGTTTGAGCAACTTTACATTGCCAAACTTGTCCAAATGCTCTCAAACTTGGTGCACATGCTAGAATGGCCTAATAAGGCACCTAGACCAAATGGCACAAGATTTGGAATAGAGCAACTTGACCAGATCACCTCAAAACCCTTTCTGTTCAAATGCAAATTTGAACAACTTTACATTACCAACTTTTTATCTGGAACCTCAAACTTTGTGAGCATGATCAATACCCCAAATGATGATGCTACAACAAGTGGTGCATCAAGGGGAGATGATTAGCTTGACTCAATCAAGATGAAACTGTTTTTGTTAATTTCTAGGGTTCACCAAAGTTACATTGGCTAGTTTCTTCAAATGAGGCCAAATTTGGTGAAGCACCCTATTTTCTCATGTCTTTCAACCCTGTCAAGTGCCATGTCAAGTGGACCTCATTTGCTTGATCAAACCATGATCAAACACCTTCTTCAGAAATCTTAAAACCTCTATTTTGACCACTTTCACTTTTCTCCATAGCCTCTACTTCTTACCACAGGCCCATTGAGTTACTAGCAACCCCCAGTAACTCCCCCAGCACCTCATCTCCATGATTGAGGGGTGAAACCCTTGTTTTACCTTGTTGTACAGTAGGATTCCACCATGTTACCAGCCCTCCTCTCTCTCTCTCTCTGCACCCCAGAGCATCCAAGGCCTTGGGGCAATTCTTTACTACTCCCTCATCACCCCAGACACTGTTGGGCACGCTGGAACGGACCAAGCCGGCGAGAGCATGCTGATGCCAGCCATACGCGCGCTCCAGAGCGCGTGAACAGTGCTCCCGCACGCTGGCTCGGGCCAATCGCCGTCCCCCGACAACCTCGAGCCTCCCCCTCGCGCCAGTCGAGGCGCCTCAACGTCCGCAACGTCACCGGCGTTGTCCCCCCTCCTCCTGCGCCCTCCAGTGAGCGTCGCCACACGCGCACCGGCCGCCCGCTTCGCCCAGTCCTCTTCTCCACACGCGCACGCCTCCCTGTTGCTCCCCCGCTCCCCCTCTTGCCTCAGCTGGGCGTAGGACTCGTCCAACAACTCCCCTGACTCACTCCCATAGCCTCCCATGCACTGTAGCGACGAGCCGGAGCTCGCCGGCGCACTGGACCACGGGTCCTCGTCGGAGCCATATATAAAGACCTCCCCGAGCTCTTCCAACACCACCACCAGCCTCACAACTCTCCCCTAGTCCCTCCTGCACCCTCAGTTCAACCCCGGAGCGACCCTGTGCTCGGGATCGACCGGAGCTCCGCCGCGTCGGGCCGCCGGCGATCTCGAGGTACAGGCCTCCCCTGCCTCTCCTTCCGCCCGTTTCGGAACCGCAGCACACCCCTGAGCCTTTCCCCTCTCTTTCCCCCTCTGTTTGCAGTCGGAAACGGCCGCTCCAACTGACCTCCGACGAGCCTCCGCCGTCGCACCTCGTCGCCGGCGAACCAGGGCTCCCCGCCGTGCCGCGCTACCACCACTGCAACCGCAACACGCCGCTGAGTCCGTCCCTGGCCTCTGTTGCCGTCGCCGTGGCCGGAGTCGTCGCCGGTGAGCTCGCCGCCGTCGTGACCACGGGGTTAGAGATGACAGGCGGGCCCCGCCTGTCATCCTCCCACCTCTCTCCCCTCCTCTGTGTCGCTGACCCACGGGCCCCGCCCGTCAGGTTTGAAACCTGACGTGCGCGCGCGCTGGCTCCGTGCGGCCAGGCCGAGCCGTTCGGGCCGTGCACTGTGGCCACTTCTGGCCCAGTGCACAGGAACCCTTTTTCCTTTTTCTTTTCTGTAAATGATTCAAACATTTATGCAGAAAAGAATATTGATCCAAATTAAATATTTCCAACTCCTAAAATCTTGTAATATTCCAACCTATTTAATGGTACTACTTTCATTCAAATCCATGAAACTTTTCTGTACTGTTCAAATTTAAATTCAAATTTGAGCAGTATAACTCCTGTTCAAAAATCAATATATCCTATTCTGTAACTCCAAAACTCCAACTAAGATTTTTTTCCCATCTTAGAAAACCCTCTAGTATTTTACAAAAATGAGTTGACATTTTTCTGAGCACTTTGGTTTTTCGGTTCTATTTGTATTCTTATTTTTCCATTATATTTATGCGACGTATAGATCCCGTATTTGACGAGGTTGCTGTGGAAGAAGAAGGAGAAGGACTAGAAGACTTTGAAGACCAAGCCAATCCAGGCAAGCAGCCCTTTGACCATAATACACTTGTTCTCGGAACCCATTTGTTTCCGATGCATGATGATTAGGGTTACGATGGTAACCTAGATGAACCACCACATGATGCATGCTTTATCCTCGATCTTGCTATGTGCTAGATGACTTGCATATGGTTAGTAGTTTTGGAAAGTGATGCATGTGTGGCATAAACCTACATGGTTGAAGTCTTTACATAAAACCCCGTCGGGCGCCATTTATGCCCGAGGGTGATGATAATGATGAGTTGGATGACCACTTGATGACGAAGTGGTGTGCCAAGGCAAGTGTGTGTGTTTTCCAAACGGATTGGTTGAAGTTGCGACCGTTATTCCAACCATACATGTGCAACCACACTACCCCTTATGGGACGGGGCTTTATTGATTACTTAGGTCGATACTAGCATGGTGCCCGCATTACTAGTGACGGGAAGACTTGAGGTCTTTCCCGGGACGGGGTCGTGCTTGGATAGGCGACCATGACTGTTTTCACAGGGCACCGGACACACCGTTGGTCCCTTCGGGTACGCGTAAACATTGAATTAGGGCAAGTCCCATGATCTATTGTTTGTACCCCTAAGGCCGTGTGCCAACGAGTGGACTCTATGTTAGTGTCGTCTAAGGAAAGATAATGACCGGGTGCTTACCCCGGGTACTTGAGGTACCGCGGGTCGTGGATGACACGGAAGTTCCCCGGATCTTGTGGGTAAAGTGCGCAACCTCTGCAGAGTGTCAAACTATTCGAATAGCCATGTCCACGGTCATGGACAGTTGGGTAACCGCTCTTGGGCTACGTCCAATGTTTGTGAAACCATGCGTGTGTGTGTGTGAGTCAAGGTGGTGACTTGACTCGATGAAATGAATCATATCCATGTTGATGTCGGTAACCTGTTCTCGAGGTTACACGAGGTTATTGATGCATAAGCTTGATGACAACATATTGTTCTAGCCTCCTGCTAGATCGTTCATTATTAATCAATTGCATTGTTACTTGAACCACATCATGGGTTGCTTGCGAGTACATTCAAAGTACTCATTGGCTTGCCACTGGTTATTTAATTGGCCAGGCATGGAAGAGCAGGATTATGAGGAAGAGTTCTTTGGAGACGACCATGCGAACTAGGACGCTATCCCAGTCAGAATGCCTGTAGGGTTAAAGCAGATGGCATGGGTTCTACCCGTTTTATCGAAGACTTCCGCTACTTGAGTTATTTGCTATTTAGCCCGTGAGGCTCTATCTATGTAAGACTTGGCCATAATGGCCATAATTCGTGTAAGACTATTTGTATGGATGTAAGACTCTTGTTATTTCAGCATCTGTGTGTTCAGTGAGCATTGATCTCTGGGATCACTGTACACGTGCATTCGGTGATCTCGACTTCCAAGTCGGGGTCCCCACAATATTGCTTTCTCGCTCTGCATGATTATGACCGTCATTGCTCTCTTAGTTGGTCGCTCCCAGTCTTTTGCTAACCTCCACCTGTACTAAGCAGACTAACCTTGCAATACATAGCTCATGGGAAAGTATCTTACAAACTATTGCGGTAAAGAATATGTTGCTTATGTATCTTATTTCTTATAAGTTGCTTGCTGAGCGGTAACCATGTTTCTGGGGACGCCATCAACTATCACACTTTTTTTGAATATCATGTGAGTTGTTATGCATGTTCGTCTTGTCTGAAGTAAGGGTGAATTGCCGTGGGTTGAATGAATATGCATATTGTTAGAGAAGAACATTGGGCCGCCAACCAAAGCCATGCATCATGGTGGAAGTTTTAGCTTGGACTTAATCCTCAATCTCGTATGAGAATATGCTTATGCATTTAAGAGGAGTCCATCATCTATTTTCTATGTTGTCCCGGTATGGATGTCCTCAAGTTGAGATCTATCAAAAATGAGAAATCAAATGCGATTTATCTCCTTGGACCTTTGTACAGGTGGCATAGAGGTACCCCTTTGTGACACTTGGTTGAAACATATGTAATGCAATGATAACCCATGGGAAATCCGAGCTAATTAGGACAAGGTGCGAGCACTATTGGTATTCGATGCATGAGGCTTGCAACTTATAGGAGGTCTTATACATGACACATATGAAGTACTACTACCGTTGACAAAATTGCTCCCATGTTTTCAAAATAAAAAGTCATAACCATCTTTTACTTGTATGTTGAGTCTCCACCTTCTTTTAAAAGCACCAACTACTGAGAGCATGATTGTCATTCTGAGTGTAATGTGCATTGTCCCAAAGTAGCATTGTCTTTTGCATGATTGTGATATCGTTATTTCTGAAATCATTGTATCTAGTCATCACTTAAACCTTGAAGGTGCCCCTGCAGTTATGTTTTGCTTCACTAAAGGGGGCAAGCTAGATATCACTTTATCATATTTGCACATCATGTTCATTGCAAATATTTTTGATGTTTCAGTTTCATGTTGTAAAACTTTCAGTCATTTGTGATTTTCTCTTGAGGCAACTTAATTACTATAGAATCATTGTCTCAGTAAGCTTTTGTCCTATGACTATGAATAAGTCCTATATGGTTAATAGCATGTCACCACAGAAATTATTCTTGTTATCATTTACCTACTCGAGGACGCGCAGGAATTAAGCTTGGGGATGTTGATACGTCCAAAACGTATCTATAATTTCTGCTTGCTCCATGCCACTTTTGGGTGATATTGCTATGATATTCATACACTTTTGATCATATTTGGACTAACTTACTAATCCAGTGCACCCCAGTGCCAGTTTCTGTTTTCGGCTGTTTTTGTATTTCAGGTTTTCACGTTACAAGAACTGCCCAGAAAAATCCAGAAAAATTATATAAAAAATCAGCGTTTTGGAAACAACCCTGCGTCCGAAGGGCAGCCGGGGGGGCCACCAGGGCTCCAGGCGCCCTGGCGGCGCCCCCCCCCCCTGGGCCGCGCCGGGGGGGGGGGGGCGCCTGGGCCCCCCGAAGCTTCCCCGATGCTCCCCTTTGGCATATATTTAAAGCGTCCTCCGAAACCCTCAGAACGGGAACTCTTTTCGCGATCCCATCTCTGTTCCGCCGCCGCCGCCGCTTCCAAGATCGGGAGCACCAGGAGAACTCTTCCCGGCACCCTGCCGGAGGGGAGGATCACCACCGGGAGCTTCTCCACCACCATGGACGCCTCCCGGATGACTCGTGAGTAGTCTCCCTTGGACCATGAGTCCATGACCAGTAGCTATGTGATGTTCTCCTCCCGTTCTTGTGCTTCACTAATTAGTCCTCATGAGCTGCCCTACATGACCGAGGCACATATGTAATCCTTATGCTGTTGCTATGTTGAGTTTGCTAGGATCCGATGGATTATGGGATTATGTTCAGATTGATCTTGAGTAATATATTTGATCTACCTCTTTTATATTTATGTTCATAAGTAATTCTTGCATGTTCTCCGTTGTTATTTATTGCTTTGGCCAAGTAATATGTAGTGACTCCAAGAGGGAACGTTATGCTCGATTGTGGGTTCATGCCCCTCGATGACTAGCTTGAGTGACAGAAACATGAGTCTAGGGGATGTGTTGTTGCCACAAGGGGGAAAACAACGGTGCTTGTGCCCGCGGGTGCAAGGATTGTTTACTTTACGCAAAGTTCTTTTAATGCAGTTGTCTGTTGCATTGAGTTTACACTATGGGTGGGACTCGCAACTTAATACCAGCGAGATGTTCTGGATAGATATCTCAAGGTGGATGATTAGTAGTAGATATTGATGGATTTCGGTCTACTTATTTTGGCGTACCGCCCATGCTTTGAACCTCAACCTTTCTGCAATGTAATCAGCATTGGTTTGCGTTCGTGGTCCTGTCAATTGCCCAGCTGTAATTTGTTTACCTCACATAGTTGTTTTATCGTCTTTTGGGAGAGAGACATCACTAGTGAACATCATGAGACTCCGGTCCATATTACCATCATTGATCACACCCGCTATTTACTTTTCGCTATTTACTTACTATTGCAAAACACTATCTATCACTACTATCATTGCTTTTAACCCTTTGTGAACTACAAGGCCGGAGGGATTGACAACCTCTCTGTACTCGTTGGGAGCAAAGTTATTTGTATCTGTGTGCAGGTCCACGTTGATTGCTAATTGCGCCATTAGCAATTGACACCTACTTGTTGAACCTAGGAGTCTCTGGGGATTCGATCCTTGGCATCTTTGCTAAGGGAAAACACTTCTACCTACTGCATCTTACACCTTCCACTTGGGGTATCCAACGAGGGGTTCGAGGCCCATCAAGCACCGGCTGGAGCTGGGCGCTGGCTTCGGCCTGGCGGAGGGAGGAGGCTGGGGCCTCGCGGGGCGGCTGGCCCAGGAGCGGCGCTGGCCCGATCTGGCGGGGCGACGGGCAGCAGATCGGGATCGAGGGGCTACGGCGGCGGCTTCGATCTCCTGGGGCGGGGCTGCTTCGATCTCCCGGGCGGTGGCGCGCAGGAGCCTAGGGAGGGCCCGACCGGCGAGGAGAGGCCGGAGAGGCGGCTCGCCTGAGCGGGGGAGGCGGCGAGGCGAGGAAACGGCGGCGGCGGGTAGCTCCGGCGAGCTGGAGGTTGAAGACGACTCGGGCCTCGGCTCGGAAGCACGGCTGCGGCACGTCGGAAGCACGGGCGCGGCACGTCGGAAGCACGGCGGCGACGAATCGGAAGCACGGCGGCTCAACGGTGGAAGCACAGCGCATCAACGGTGGAAGCACCGCGAGTCAATGGTGGAAACACGGCGCGGCAACAGTGGAAACATTAGGGTTTCAGACGCGAAATTTGAGGTGGGTGGACGTTTATATAGGCACAAGGAGCTAGGGTTGTCCAAATGAGGGGAGGTTTTCGGCCACGAGATCACAATTGGATGGCCTAGATGAAGGGAAGGGTTTGAGTTGGGTTGGTGGGCTGTTGGAGGGGTTTCTTGGGCCTCAAAGAGGAGGTACTTTTAGCCCACGAAGATAACTGTTGGAGCACCAAACAAACTCCAAACGCGACAAAACTTGACAGGCGGGTTACACATAACAAAACAACATCGCACGACAAGTCTCACGCCAAACCGGAAACATTACACGGCCAAACACCAAAGTAGGCCTCGGGGATGCCACGGACACGTGAGAGAGCTCCGGAACTCGAAACGGACAACGGGAAGGAACGAGTGGGACCGGATGCAAATGACAACACAAATGCAATGCAATGCACATGACAACATGAAATGGATGAATGCCACACACGCACACGACAAACGACAAAAACCTGAAAAGACGAAGAACCCGGAATGGAACTGATGAAGCCAAAGATACATATATTGCCCAAAAGGGAAAGTATTACATCCGGGGCATTACACCTTGAGTGGTTGAAGCAATCCAGCGGGTCGCTGATATTCAGCCTTGACCCTTTGGCACACATCACACTTTGCAACATAGGTTGCAATCTCTCTTTTCATCCCGTGCCACCAGAATCTTTCTTTCAAGTCTTGGTACATCTTGGTTCCTCAAGGGTGGATGGAATACGGAGTGTCGTGAGCTTCTTGCAGGATCAGGTTCTTCAGCTCCATCTTGTTTGGTACGCAGATGCGGCCTTTGTACCAAACAATCCCGTGCTCGTCTTCAGAGAATCCTAGGGCCTTGCCTAGCTTCATCTTCTTCTTGATGCCTTCAATGCTTGCGTGCCCACCTTGTGCCTTCTTGACTTCATCCATCAGGGTCGGTCTGACTTCCAAATGATCCAAAAATCCAGGGGTGACCAATTCCAAACTGAATTGTTCGAATTCCTTAAACAGGGCTGGCTGCCTCTTTTGAATTATGGCATTCAAGGAGCAAGCCTTCCTGCTTAAGGCATCGGCCACCATGTTAGCCTTCCCGGGGTGATATTGAACACTAAGGTCATAGTCTTTGATGAGTTCCAACCATCTTCGCTGCCTCATGTTCAATTCCTTTTGGGTGAAAATGTACTTCAGACTTTTGTGGTCTGTGTATATCTCACACAGTTTCCCTAGGAGGTAATGCCGCCATGTCTTCAAGGCATGAACCACTGCTGCTAACTCAAGATCGTGAGTAGCGTAGTTCTCTTCATGAGGTCGTAGCTGCCTAGAGAGGTAGGCTATGACTCGACCTTCTTGCATCAGAACACTTCCCAATCCGGTTCGAGAGGCATCACAATATATCACGAACTCCTTATGAATATCAGGTGTTGCCAGAACTGGGGTGGTGGTCAACCTCTTCTTGAGCTCTTGGAAGCTCTCTTCACATTTTTGGCGTCCACTCGAACTTTTTATCCTTCTTGAGGAGCTGAGTCATCGGTCGGGCAATGCTAGAGAATCCTTCCACGAATTTGCGATAATAGCCCGCAAGTCCGAGGAAGCTTCTGACTTCCTTGACGGTCGTTGGAGATTGCCATTGGGTCACAGCTTTGATCTTCGCGGGATCAACTGATAATCCTTCTTCGGTCAAGACATGACCTAAGAATCCAACTTTATGTAGCCAGAACTCACACTTGCTGAATTTGGCATATAGTTGGTGCTCCCGAAGCTTGTCTAGGACCATCCTCAAATGTTGCTCATGCTCTTCCTCCGCCTTCGAGAAAACAAGAATGTCATCGATGAAGACAACAACAAACTTGTCCAAATATTCCATGAAGACTTTATTCATGAGATACATGAAGTAAGCTGGGGCATTGGTTAACCCAAAGGACATGACCGTACACTCGTACAGGCCATATCTGGTTACGAATGCTGTCTTCGGAATATCTTGGGGTCTGATCTTCAGTTGGTAATACCCAGATCTAAGGTCGATCTTGGAGAATACCTTGGCTCCGCTAAGCTGATCAAACAGATCTTCAATCTTGGGAAGTGGATATTTGTTCTTGATTGTAACTTCATTGGGGGAGCGATAGTCAATGCATAAGCGGATGGTACCGTCCCTCTTTGCCACAAACAGAACAGGCGATCCCCAAGGGGAGGCACTTGGGCAGATAAACCCCTTCCTTAGCTGTTCTTCCAGTTGCTTCTTTAACTCGGCTAATTCTTCCGTCCCCATTCTATAAGGCTTCTTATAGATGGGTCCTGCCCCGGGCACGAGCTCGATGATGAACTCAATGTCACGGTCAGGGGGCATTCCCGGTAGCTCATCCGGAAAGACATCGGGATACTCACATACCACCGGTACTTGCTCTAGCCCAACTTCAGATAGACAGTTGACTTGAGCAGCTTGAGCAGAAGAGGAGTTGGAAGCAAACTTGACTTCGACTCCTTGGTCATTGGTCACAGTGACTGTCCGATTGGCACAGTCTAACAAGCCTTGGTGCTTACTGAGCCAATCCATCCCTAAGATCACATCCAAGCCTTGCGATCTTAGGATGATAAGGTCCACTAGGAAGTCTACACCGTTAATGGTAATACTGACTCCCTTACAGCCTATCTTGGCTCTCATCTCCGCTCTGGGGGTTTGTATCACCATGGGGTTATTCAGGGGTGTAGGGGTCATGCCACTTTTTAATGCAAATCTTTGAGTGACAAATGAACGCGTGGCTCCAGAATCAAACAAGACAGTTGCAGGTGCTGAGTTGACAAGGAACGTACCCAGCACGACGTCTGGGTCTTCCTGGGCATCTTCAGCAGTGATGTGATTCACACGCCCCTTCCCATGGTTAGGCGGGTTGCGAGGAGCTGGGTTCCTTGGTGGCACCCCGCGGCCTTGTCCTGGGTTCTGTGCATTGGGGCGCGGGGCATCAGGCTTCTTGTTGGGGCACACCCTTGAGATGTGTCCTGACTGACCACATCCAAAGCAAGTGACTTGGTTTGGATTGTTGATCTTGTTGCCACCACTGTTATTGGGGTTGAAAGCTGGCCTTGGGTTGGCATACTGCTGAGGCTGATAGTTGGTGCGAGGTGCAGGAGCTCTCGGTTGCTGATAGGTTGGCTTGGCCGGGGCTGACTGCCACGGGCGAGGCTTCTGGTTGCTGGAACTTCCCTTGCTGACCATCTTGCGCTTGCGAGTGTCTTCCAGAGCACGTCGCTTGTCTTCAAGCATGAGTGCTTTGTACACCGGGTCAGCGAAGGTTGGGCAGTCGCACACGACAAGCGAGTATTGCAGAGTCTGATTGAGGCCTTCCATGAAGCGCTCCCTTTTTGCAGCATCAGTGCTGACATCTTCAGGGGCATACCTTGACAGAACATTGAACTTCTGCATGTACTCCTTGACAGTGCCACTTCCTTGCTTCAGAGCTCGGAATTCACGCTTTTTGATAGCCATGATTCCGGAAGGAATGTGGGCTTTCCGGAATTCTGCCTTGAAGTTGTCCCAAGTGATGTCTTGCTCAGCATGCATGACCTTGAATCCATCCCACCAAGCTCTAGTAGTCCCCCCGAGGCAGTGGGCTGCATAAGCCACCTTCTCGCGGTCTTCGGTGCATCCGACTAGTTCCAGCAAGTCCTCAATGGTGCGGACCCAGTCGTCTGCATCCAGGGGTTCAGCAGTCTCGATGAAAGTTGGCGGTGCATGCTTCTTGAACTCTGCCAACGTGGAACGTCCATTGCCATTCCCCGCCGGCTGGCGGTTGTTGGTGACAGCTTGAGCAATCAACTAAAGGGCTGCAGTGTTGGCTTGGCGTTCCTCTCGGAAAGCTTGGAGAAGCTGAGCCATGTCCATGTTCGGAGGAGGTGGTGGTGGTGGAGCTTGGTCATTGGTTTGGTCGTGGCCTGCCTCTGATTGAGCGGATGCTCCGGCTTCAGGCTGCTGGGTAGAGGTACCAGTACGAGTTACAACAGGCATCCTGTTGGAGCGGTAAAAGGTCTCATGACTTGGAAGAGGGAAAGCAATATAGATGGGTGCCTAGTAAGGGGGTGGGTGTGACACTAATCAAATCATGCAAGGGCCGAAAGGCCAAAACACATTCATTAAAATCCAAATGGGTGATGCAGTTGTTTACATATTCCCGAAGGGAGAATACGACATACATCCAAACACAACAAAAGAAAACACTAGATGGTTTCATATGAACCATACAAGGACTCGACTGCGCATAGGGGTTACACGACCTATCCTACCGTAGAAGTCACGAACTGGCATATCCGAGTAGCGAATAATGCCTAAGCGGCGGAATGTTCGGTCGCGTATTCTGGCTCTTCTGGGTCTTCCTCCTTGTCTTCATCTGTCTGGGCCCCCTTGTCACTTGAGGGTGTGGGGGAGTGGAGGAGTTGGATACGACAGTGCTTCGTTGGTGGTGCAGAGAAAAGCTCGCGATATTCCCTTGTCGTCATACGGCGTCGCTGAGGTGGTTCTGCATCCTTGGAAGATACATCTCCGGAGGGCCTTCCGCCTCGGTACGCGATAGCGGATTGTCCTGGAGGCGCACCTTCCTTCTTGATTCTATCCTTCTTCTCTTGTGCTCGACGAAGAAGTGCCTTGGTCTTGTGAAGTTCTTCTCGGAGCTTCATCGATTCCGAGGCCAAGTCTTGTGCCAAGCTGTCGACACATAGACTGAAGTAGGTCTGGAACCGAAGCAAGAGTCCTTCCTTCAGTGGAGGGGCTAGAGCGCTGCTTTCGTCTTCACCTTCCTTCCGGTAAGGTAAGAAGCGGGTCGTCATCTTGGCTGCCATCTCCGGAAGAAGCTCTCGGAGACGGGTTAGTGCCTTGAGTGCAGCAGCCTCGACAGCGAGAGGTAGTGTTGCCATCTGGGGTCCCTCAAAGAACCAACTTGTGGGAGGATCGTTTGCCTTCACGATCACTTCCACGTGGTACTCCACCTCAGTGTCGCTAACCCAATGCTCAAGGTAGGTGAGGATGGGTGCTCAGTGGAACTGGCACTCCCGGAGGCTATCCTCGAGAAGCAAGGGAAACCCACTGGTCAGGTGCTCTTCAGGTACAGCGGCCATCTACAAAGGTGGAATAGGAGAGGTTAATAAGCTGATGATATCTCAGATTGGTAAGGTTTAGAAAAGAAGAGAGGTTCAGAAGGTTTTTGAAAAAAGGGTCTCATCTAACTAACGCCCATGCTAACTAAGGCTTCCTACAATCAGGATGGCTCTGATACCAGCTCTGTGGGGACCCCGACTTAAGAGTCGAGATCACCGAATGCACGTGTACAATGATCCCAGAGATCAATGCTCACTGAACACACAGAAGCTGAATAACAAGAGTCTTACATCCATACATACCGTCTTACACAAATTAAGGCCATTATGGCCAAGTCTTACATAGATAAAGCCTCACGGGCTGAATAGCAAATAACTCAAATAGCGGAAGTCTTCGATGATAAGTAGAACCCATGCCATCTGCCTTAACCCTACAGGCATTCTGACTGGGATAGCTTCCTAGTTCGCATGTTCGTCTCCATAGAATTCTTCTTCATATTCCCGTTCCTCCATGCCTGGCCAATTAAATAACAAGTGGCAAGCCAATGAGTACTTTGAATGTACTCGCAAGCAACCCATGATTTGGTTCAAAATAACAATGCAATGGAACAACAATGAGCAATCTAGCTACGAGCTAGATCAAATATTCTACCATCAAGTGTATGCATCAATAAATTCACGTAACCTCGAGGACAGGTTACCGATATCAACATGAATAGGATTCAACTCAACGAGTCAAGTCACCACCTTGACTCATCACACACACATACTTTCACCGATGTAGTAAAATTATGGACATAGTTTAAGTAGCACCACCCAACTGTCCATGACCGTGGACACGGCTATTCGAATAGTTTTACACACTGCAGAGGTTGCGCACTTTACCCACAAGATCCGGGAAGCTTTCGTGTCACCCACGATCCCGCAGTACCTCAAGTACTCGGGGGAAGCCCCCGGTCATTATCTTTCCTTAGACGACACTAACATAGAGTCCACTCGTTGGTGCACAGCCCTCGAGTACAAACAATAGATCACGGGACTTGCCCTATTTTCAATGTCACGCGTACACGAAGGGACCAACGGTGTGTCCGGTGCCCTGTGAAAACAGTCATGGTCGTCTTATCCAAGCACGACCCCGTCCCGAGAAAGACCTCAAGTCTTCCCGTCACTAGTAATGCGGGCACCATGCTAGTATCGACCTAAGTAATCAATAACGCCCCGTCCCATAAGGGGTAGAGTGGTTTCACATATTTGGTTGGGACGGTAGTCACACATAAATCTAATCCATCATTTCACTCATGCACAAGATCTTTACCGGCACATCACTTCTTCCTCAAGTGATGACCTAACTCAATATCACACTCGGGCATTAGGGGCACCCGATGGGGTTTATGAAAAGATTTCAACCACGAAGGTTTCATGACACACATGCATCACTAAGCATCACTACTAACCATTTGCATGACATCTAGCACATAGCAAGATCATGAGTAAGCATGCATCAGGTGGTGGTTCTTAACTAGGTCACCACCGTTACTCTTATCATCATGCATTCGGAAACAAACGGGTTCCGAAGAACACAAGTGTATCATGTTCAAAGGGCTGCTTGCCTGGATTGGTTTGGTCTTCAAAGTCTTCAAATCCTTCCCCACCTTCTTCTTCAGCAACCTCGTCAAATACGGTATCTATTCGTCGCAAAATATCAACGGGAAAATAAGACCACAATAAAAATAGAAAAATCAAAGTGCTCACAAAAATGTCAACTTATTTTTGTTAAATACTAGAGGGAAAACTAAGATGGCAAAATTTCTTAGTTGGAGTTTTGGACTTGCAGAATGGGATCTAAGGATTTTTGAACAGAAGTTTTAATGTTCAAATTTGAATTTAAATTTGAACAGAACAAAAAAGGTTCATGGATATGTGTGAAAGTGACACCATAAAATAGGTTGGAATTTTACAAGATTTTAGGAGTTGGAATTAATTCATTTGGACATATATTTAATTCTGTGAAATTATTTGAAATAATCATAGAAAAGAATAAAAGGAAAAGGCCATGTGCCACTGGGCCAGAACGGCCACAGTGCACGGCCCAGGGCGAATAGCCCACCGCGCGGGCGCCAGCGCGCGCGCGTCAGGGTTTTCAAACTTGACGGGCGGGGGCCGGCGGTCAGTGACAGAGGGGGGAGCGAGAGGGTGGTGAGGATGACAGGCGGGGCCCACCTGTCATCTTCAACCTCATGGCCAGAGGGGCGGCGAGCTCACCGGCGGCGATTCCGGGCACGGCGGGGCAAACTGAGGGCACGGTCGTGCTCAGTGAGGAGTCGCGGATGTAGTGGTGCTGGAGTTGGCCGCCGGAGGGGCCAGGTTAGTCGGCGGCGAGGTGGAACAGCGGAGGAGCATCGGGAGGGTCCTGGTTGGCTCGCTCCGGGCTGCAATAGGAGTGGGAGAAGGAGGGGAACGAGTCAGCGAGGTCTGCTGGCTCCAGATCGAGCGAGAGTTGGGGCGGAGGGAGGCTGTACCGCGAGATCTCCGGTCGCCTGACGCGGCGGAGCTTCGGTCGATCCCGAGCACTGAGGTTCTCTGAGGGCGAATGGGTGGTGCTGGAGTTCTTCTGGGGGTACGAGGAGGAGTTGGGTGCTGCTGGAGAGGCTCGGGGTGTGCTTATATAGCCGAGCCCCGGTCCACCGTGGACTCGTGCGCCGGCGAGGTTACGGGCGAGGCCAGAGGCCGTGCAGGCGCTCGTGTTCGAGTTGGGAAGGTTCATGGATGAGGTCTACGCCTAGTAGAGGGAAGAGGAGGAGCGGGGAAGGCTCCAGAGGGCGCGCGTGTGTGAGACCGACGAGTGGAGCTCGCGGGCGGCCAGCGCGCGTGCGGGGGCGGTCACTGGAGGGAGGAGGAGGAGGGGGACAGCGCCGGGGAGAGCTGCGGACGCCGAGGTGCATCGGTTCGCGCGAGGGGGGAGCACGAGGTGGTCAGAGGCGAGGGACTGGGCGAAGCTACAGTGCGGGATGCGCACTGTAGCGCGCTCTGGAGCGTTCTTATCGCATGCCATGGCATGCCATTGGCTCTCTGGGCGTGTCCGCCGTGTCTGGGGGGTCCAGGACGAAGTAAGCAACTCAGATGAGGCCTTGGATGCTCTGGATGATCAATGAGGGAGGAGTGAAGCTGGTAAATGGGTGGAATTTGGCTGTCCAGCAAGGTAACTTAGGGTTTTCACCCCTCAATCATGGAGTTGTGGACATGGGGAAGTTACTGGAGATAGAATGTAACTAGATGAAGCTGTGGTAGAAAGTTGAGGCAAAAGTAAATAGTAAAAGAGGCCAAGATGATGGTTTTGGTAAAATGGCAGAAGGTGTTTGATCAAGTTTTGGACAAACAAATGATCTCCTCTAGCCATGGCACTTAACAGGATTGAAAGTTATATGGAAATAGGGTGTTTCACCAAATTTGGGCTCATTTGAAGAAACTAGCCAATTTAACTTTGGTGAACCCTAGAATTCAACACAAATGGCTTCATCTTGTTTAAGTCAAGCTAATCATCTCCCCTTGATGCACCACTTGGTGTAGTTTCATCATTTGGGGTATTGATCATGCCCACAAAGTTTGAAGCTCTAGGTAAAAAGTTGGTAATGTAAAGTTGTTCAAATTTGAATTTGAACAGAAATGGTTTTGGGGTATTCTGATCAAGTTGCCCTACTCCAAATCTTGTGCCATTTGGTCTAGATGCCTTATTAGGCCTCCCTAGCATGTGCACCAAGTTTGACAGCATTTTGATAAGTTTGGCAATGTAAAGTTGCTCAAACTTCAGATATGGACAGAAATGGTTTTGAAGGGTTTTGATGATGTTATCTTGCTTCCCAAGGCATGGGGCTTGGCAAGATCATCAAATATGGCATATATGACATGATATAATTTCCCTGGAATTTTTGGAGAATATTTTCTTTGTAAATATTTCAAAAGCTTGAAATATCCAGAAAGGGTTTTGGAGGGATTAGCCCATTATTTTGAACATGACCGAGTGTTGAAACTCTTATATATGGACAATATATGTCCTATGAGTCTCCCTGAATTTTGGAAAATATTTTTGAAATACTTAAGTAATTTTTCCCTATTAAAGACCATTTCTGGCCTTAAGAAAAAGCTTTTAAATAAAATAGAAAAATAACTTTTAAAATTATACTTTTGTGGTTTCTGGGAGCCCTATGACTACTAGGTCTCAAATATACTTTTTGAAATAATTTTCTCACCCTAAATCAAGCACTTGCAGTGCAAACCTCAATTCAGGGGTTTTTGGAATACTAAATTTTAAAAATACATTTTGGCCAAATTATTTTTATAAGAAAATACTATACTGCTATAAACACTTGGTATGATCATTGGGCAGAAGTTTTGGGTAAGGATATGAATTCCACAAGAGGTAATAGTTGACTTTAATGAGCACATGAAAAACACATGAAGAAAAACTCAATTCCAAATAAAAGCCAAATGATGCCAAAAAAAATTGTTGGCCCAAATTTTCATGCTTCATTGATGCAAATGACATGTTACAAAATGCAGGGTGTGACAGATAAGGGGTTGTCAATACCTTTACGGTCACATACGAAAGTGAGATCTGATAGAGATGATAGTTTGATATTTTTGGTATTTTTGGATATAAGAACAGAAAGTAAAAGCGAAAAAGTCTAGTAGATTGTAGATTGATATGTTGAGAATAGACCCGGGGGGCATAGTGTTCTCTAGTGGCTTCTCTCATGATAGCGATATTCTACGGCGGGTAAACAAATTACTGTTGAGCAATTGATAGAAAAGCGAATAATTATGAGACTATCTAGGCATGATCATTATATATAGGCATCACGTCCGAGACAAGTAGACCGAAACGATTCTGCATCTACTACTATTACTCCACATATCGACCGCTATCCAGCATGCATCTAGAGTATTAAGTTCATAAGAACAGAGTAACGCCTTAAGCAAGATGACATGATGTAGAGGGATAAACTCAAACATAGTGATATAAACCCCATCTTTTTATCCGCGATGGAAACAATACAATATGTGCCTTGCTGCCACTACTGTCACTAGGAAAGGACAACGCAAGATTGAACCCAAAGCCAAGCACTTCTCCCATTGTAAGAACTATAGATCTAGTAGGCCAAACCAAACCAATAATTCGAAGAGACTTGCAAGGATATTATAATCATACATAAAGAGTTCAGAAAAGAACCAAATATTTCTCATAGATAATCTTGATCATAAACCCACAATTCATCGGATCTCGACAAGCACACCGCAAAAAGAGATTACATCGAATAGATCTCCTCGGAGACCGAGGAGAACTTGGTATTGAGATCCAAAGAGAGAGAAGAATCCATCTAGATACTAGATATGGACCCGAAGGTCTTTGGTAAACTACTCACAACTCATGGTGAGGCGATGATGATGATGTAGAAGCACTCTGTGGTAGATCCCACAGATACGTCTCCAACGTATCTATAATTTTTTATTGTTCCATGCTATTATTTATGATGTTTTGGATGTTTAATGGGCTTTGTTATACACTTTGTTTAATGGGGCCCACGAGGCAGGGGGTCGCGCCCTGTAGGGGGGGGCGCCCCCCACCCTCGTGGACGCCACGTGTGCCCTATTCCATGGTTCTCAAGTCTCCCATGTGTATTTTGCTCCAAAAATATCTCTCCCGAAGGTTTCATTCCGTTTGGACTCCGTTTGATATTCCTTTTCTGTAAAACCCTGAAATAGGCAAAAAAAATAGCAATCTGGACTGGGCCTTTGGGTTAGTAGGTTAGTCCCAAAAATAATATAAAAGTGTATAAAAAAGCCCATTAAACATCCAAAACATCATAAATAATAGCATGGAACAATAAAAAAATATAGATACGTTGGAGACGTATCAGGGGGATCTACCACGGAGTGCTTCTACATCATCATCATCGCCTCACCATGAGTTGTGAGTAGTTTACCACAGACCTTCGGGTCCATAGCTAGTATCTTGATGGCTTCTTCTCTCTCTTTGGATCTCAATACCAAGTTCTCCTCGGTCTTCGAGGAGATCTATTCGATGTAATCTCTTTTTGCGGTGTGTTTTTCGAGATCCGATGAATTGTGGGTTTATGATCAAGATTATCTATGAGAAATATTTGGTTCTTTTATGAACTCTTTATGTACGACTATAATGTCCTTGCAAGTCTCTTCAAATTATTGGTTTGGTTTGGCCTACTAGATCTATAGTTCTTGCAATGGGAGAAGTGCTTGGCATTGGGTTCAATCTTGCGGTGTCCTTTCCCAATGACTGTAGGGGCCGCAAGGCACGTATTGTATTGTTGCTATCGAGGATAAAAAGATGGGGTTTATATCATGTTATTTGAGTTTATCCATCTACATCATGTCATCTTGCTTAAGGCGTTACTCTGTTCTTATGAACTTAATACTCTAGATGCATGCTGGATAGCAGTCGATGTGTGGAGTAATAGTAGTAGATGCAGGATCGTTTCGGTCTACTTGTATCGGACGTGATGCCTATATATAATGATCATGCCTAGATAGTCTCATAATTATTCGCTTTTCTATCAATTGCTCGACAGTAATTCGTTCACCCACCATAGAATTATGCTATCATGAGAGAAGCAACTAGAGAAACCTATGGCCCCCGGGTCTATTCTCCACATATCAATCTACAATCTACTTTACTTTTCCGCTTTTACTTTCTGTTCTTATATCCAAAAATACCAAAAATATCAAACTATCATCTCTATCAGATCTCACTTTCGTAAGTGACCGTAAAGGGATTGACAACCCCTTATCGCGTTGGCTGTGAAATTCTTATTTGTTTGTGCAGGTGCGAAGGACTCGCGTGTGGTCTCCTACTGGATTGATACATTGGTTCTCAAAAACTGAGGGAAATACTTACGCTAATGTGCTGCATCACCCTTTCCTCTTTGAGGGAATACAACGCAAGCTCGAGAAGTAGCAGGTATATGTGATATGCATGTTAGTTATTAGTACCTTACTAGTGCTCGTAGTAGCATCTGGGTATTTGATACCGGTTTGGTTGCTAATATTTGTAACTCGAAATAGGGGCTACGGATTAAATGAAGATTGGCTAAGGACGAGGTGACGATGCGCGTGGGAAGTTGTTCCAAAGTCGATGTGATCGCCATCGGCATGCTACCTCTACATCTACCTTCAGGATTAGTTTTAGACCTGAATAGTTGTTATTTGGTGCCAACATTAAGCATGAACAGTATATCTGGATCTTGTTTATTGCGAGACGGTTATTCATTTAAATCTGAGAATAATGGTTGTTCCATTTATATGAGTAATATGTTTTACGGTCATGCACCCTTGAAGAGTGGTCTATTATTGTTGGATCTCGATCGTAGTGATACACATATTCATAATATTGAAGCTAAAAGATGCAAGGTTAATAATGATAGTGTAACTTATTTGTGGCACTGCCGTTTAGGTCATATTGGTGTAAAGCGCATGAAGAAACTCCGTAGTGATGGACTTTTGGAATCACTTGATTATGAATCACTTGGTGCTTGCGAACCATTCCTCATGGGTAAGATGACTAAAACTCCGTTCTCCGGAACAATGGAGCGAGCAACAAATTTGTTGGAAATCATACATACTGATGTATGTGGACCGATGAGTGTTGAGGCTCGCAGCGGGTATCGTTATTTTCTGACCTTCATTGATGATTTGAGCAGATATGGGTATATCTACTTGATGAAGCACAAGTCTGAAACATTTGAAAAGTTCAAAGAATTTCAGAGTGAAGTAGAGAATCATCGTAACAAGAAATTAAAGTTTCTACGATCTGATCGTGGAGGTGAATATTTGAGTTACGAGTTTGGTCTTCATTTGAAACAATGTGGAATAGTTTCACAACTCACGCCGCCCAGAACACCATAGCGTAATGGTGTGGCCGAACGTCGTAATCAAACTTTATTAGATATGGTGCGGTATATGATGTCTCTTACCAATTTACCACTATCGTTTTGGGGTTATGCTTTAGAGATAGCTGCATTCACGTTAAATAGGGCACCATCTAAATCCGTTGAGACGACGCCTTATGAACTGTGGTTTGGCAAGAAACCAAAGTTATCATTTCTTAAAGTTTGGGGTTGTGATGCTTATGTGAAAAAGCTTCAACCTGATAAGCAAGAACCCAAGTCGGTGAAATTTGTCTTCATAGGATACCCAAAGGAGACTATTGGGTACACATTCTATCACAGATCCGAAGGCAAGATATTCATTGTTAAGAATGGATCCTTTCTGGAGAAGGAGTTTCTCTCGAAAGAAGTGAGTGGGAGGAAAGTAAAGCTTGATGAGGTAATTGTACCTTCTCCTGAATTGGAAAGTAGTACATCACAGAAACTAGTTCTAGTGATTCCTACACAAATTAGTGAGGAAGATAATGATAATGATCATGAAACTTCGGATCAAGTTACTACTGAACTTCGTAGATCAACCAGAGTACGTTCCGCGCCAGAGTGGTACGGCAACCCGGTTCTGGAAGTCATGTTACTAGACCATGATGAACCTACAAACTATGTGTCGTGGAATTAGCACGGCAGATGTCCGGTTTTGCAGACTTAGTCGTGAGGCCGCGCATCTATGTAGTAGCTTGAGAGGAGTTGAGCGGAATCGAGAGACGCAACACAAGGCAAAGATTTAGACAGCTTTGGGCCCCGGGAAACATCATCCGGTAATAGCCCTACGTGCTGTTTGAGGCTAGATCTCATTATGATCATCATGGTGTCGCCGGTAAACCGGCTCTTGGTGTCTAGCCCTATAAACTTGTGAGAACTTCTCTAAACTTCTCCCTCTTTGGGGAGCCCTGCCCCTCCTTATATATGTTGAAGGGGCGGGCTACATGACTAGTCCTAGTAGGACTAGGATTACTCTATTACAAGGAGTCCTAGTCTCGCTTCCTTTGTAGAAGAATATTCATCGTGCTTTCTTATTAAACCGGCCCACCATACATGAACCGGCCTTCTGGGCCTTGTCATCCATGATCCGCCTGCCGGGTTACCAGTAAATTGCCAAGTGTAAACCGTCTTAAGTAAAACGCCAAGTCCGGCCGGGTTATAATTCCGGCCGGTTTATACCGCAGGGTATATCCCCGACATTAGCCCCCAGTTTAGCTTGGATTTATCCATGGTAAACTTATGCTGCAAAATAACCACGAGAACAAATTTGATAGGTTGTGCTCCAGGTTAAGAATTCTTGTAAACCGGCTCTGACCATCCGTAAATCCTTGTCCTTCTTCTAGAAAATCCGGGTCAACAGACCAGCTTCATAATCAATTTGCTCGCATAAGAAATATTGTAAATCAAGAATCCATTTGAATCAGCCTTTCAATGCTCTGACTTGACAAAAATATTGATCTTCAAATATTCAATTGATTTCCAGCCAGCTTGAAGGTGTAGAACTTGCCGATTTATGATTGCCAAAATTGTCGGGTTATAAAAACTGATGATCCCAGGTCATGACTGTTTATAAATGCCGGGTTGCTGTTGCCAACACCGGGTCACACAATTGATCTTCCTGGTTTGTTCAAAACTGAGAATTTGAAGATATTCCTCGTTTATATGCATATTACCTGTAGCCCCCAAGTCTTAAGAGGAGAACATAGTGATAGCTTAAGACTTGTTTCAATAAAAATTGCACTCTTGATGAAATCCGGATTGTTCATCCCAATCAATATGAAACTGAATATTCCATATTATGTAGCCCCCAAGTGCCGGGTCATTATGCAATAATGAGCAGGGACATTGAAAATATGACCATGTAAACTTGAACAGCAACATGTAGCCCCCAAGTGCCGGGTTATTATGCAATAATGAGCAGGGACTTTGTAGATATAATCATTGAAAATAACATTATATAATGTAACTTCCACCGTGGGGCTTGAACCCACGTCCACAAGGTTAAGAGCTTTGTGCTTTACCAACTGAGCAGTGGACCCTTCAATATAATGGATTAATACTTGTGTACCTTGAATTGTTGATAGTAGTAATTGATAGCCCCCAAGGGCCGGCTCATCATTATGTGACGAGTCGGGTCTTCAATAAAGTGAGCAAAAAAATGACTTTGCATTAGCCCCCAAGTGTCATGGTGCATGCTTGCAGCGACATGAGACTTGTGTATTTGATGTAATCTCAATTTGAATAATGTAGCCCCCAAGTGCCGGGTTGTAAGCCTGTAGCGACTCGGGACTATTCCTTTGTAGAATAAATCACTTCCATCGATGAAATAATATCCATTGCGCTTAAAGCGACTTTGAAAACCTTAATCATAATATTGATAACCATAATAAAAATACAGCCATGTTGGCTATTAAAGATTTGAATAATATAATCCGGTACGAAAACCGGTTCCAGTGATGTTTGATCACAATCAAGCCGGGTTTTATAAACACTGGTCATTATTTTATCTCATACTGGCGACTTATAGTCAAAAACCAGGCCGGTTTAATGAACACCGGTCATTATCTTATCTCATACTAGCGAATTATAGTCGAATCTAGGCCGGTTTAATGAACACCGGTCATTATCTTACCTGTGATTAAGTGTACCTGACGTCCTTAATCCGGTAGGCATAATTGAATGTGTAGATTCTGATGAGGCTCTTGGCTCTCTTGGCGTTTGCCCAATGATTGTTCTGGGTTATGATAAACGCCGGTTTAAATCATGCTGGTGTTCTATGACCCAGACTTTTGTAGATACGCGGTCAACTTTGAAGTTGCCCAGTTCCGGATCAAAAAACCATAGAAAACACTGAAAAAGCATAAAACACAAAACATAGTTTGCAAATAAGACCATGTAGTCGAGGCTTTTTGCGAGCTGCCAGGCTCCATATGTGCCAATCAATGGGTGCGACCCAAAGGGCTATGATTCTTTTCTTTTGCCATCAAAGGATGTACTCCAAGGGGCAAGAACTGTTTCTTTTTCCATCAAAGGATGTACTCCAAGGGACAAGAACTTTTTCTTTTGCCATCAAAGGGATGTATCTACCAAGGGGCAAGAACTTTTGCATTTGCCATCAAAGGAAGTACCCTAGGGACAAGAACATATTTTCTTTTGCCATCAAAGGGAGTGGTCGACCAAGGGGCAAGAATTTTTGCATTTGCCATCAAAGGAAGCACCCTTAGGGACAAGAATAGTTTTTTCTTTTGCCATCAAAGGGAGTGGTCGACCAAGAGGCAAGAATTTTTGCATTTGCCATCAAAGGAAGCACCCCTAGGGACAAGAACAGTTTTTTCTTTTGCCATCAAAGGGAGTGGTCGACCAAGGGGCAAGAATTTTTGCATTTGCTATCAAAGGAAGCACCCCTAGGGACAAGAACAGTTTTTTATTTTGCCATCAAAGGGAGTGGTCAACCAAGGGGCAAGAATTTTTGCATTTTCCATCAAAGGAAGTACCCCTAGGGACAAGAACAGTTTTCTTTTGGGATCCGTCACCTTCTAGTGACCGCGGGGGTAGGGTACCTATACGAGAGTTGCGCTTGCATGGCAAGTCCTGTTTGGTCCTTTATAGAATTGTCTTGTATGGCAAAATAAACTGATCAAAGCATCGTGTTCTTCTTGATGAAAATGATATATATCAAGAAAAATAAACTTTAGATGGATATCACCTAAGTGAATTTGGACCTTATTATCCTCATCGGTGTCTGTTAGCCAAACCGGTATGTCGAATAGACCGGATCGCAGGGCGGACAGTAAAAACAACCGCAGCATCAGAGGCAGCATAGTCACATGAATCGGCCGCGGTATTGTAAGCCGACAGAGATGAGCAAGTTGTCCTCCGTGTTGTAAACCGGTATGGATGCGTGAACCGGCCGTCCATTCAACGGGCCGTGTGACCCAAAGGAAACCCCGTTGTAGAATATTGCAAGCGTGTGCTTTTATTCCCACGGTAGAATAATAATTTCACCTGGGTATAAAAACACCAATAGGGCAGTGTAACGGTGCTCAGAGGAATTAAAATGTCCTGATAAATATATAGGAGGGATAACACCTGATGTGCTCGAACAAAGGACGGGTCGGCCGGCGCCGATAGGCTAGTTGTCCTCCTGGTGGTAAACCGGCGCAGTTGTGAAAGACGGCCACGGCATTGTAAACCGGTGCGGTCGCGAGAGATGGTCCCGGTATTGTAAATCGGCGCGGTCGCGAGAGAGGGCCACAGTGTTGTAAACCGGTGCGGGAATCCGTTGAGCAACGACGTCCACTTGTGCCGAATGATGTTGGCGGGCCTCCATCTCTGCGGTATAATATCGCTTTGTAATGAATGACTTTTCTGCATACAAAATACAGCAGGGCGAAGTATTTCTGCTCGGATAAATTAATATGTATTAAAAATAAATAGGATAGATATCACCTGATTCGCCTGGAGAACAGATGAGTAGGCCGTAGTGTTGTAAACCGGCGCAGTCACGAGACTTGGCCACAACATTTAAGCCGGTGCGAGCCTCATATTTATGATGTCACTTTTGTAGTAGACTTTGTCCTGCATAAAATGTATTGCGGACTGGAGTAACTGTTCTCAAACAATATAATATGTACTAATAAAATACATAGAAGGGATAGCACCTGATGTTTTAAAAGACGTTCGTGTAGACCGGTCAAATGACACAACCGCGTCGCCGATCGCAAGCAGGAGCAGAAACAAAGGCGCCTCGACGACGAGCGAACAGAGGACTAATTTTCCTTTACCACGCCATCTTCTTTTCTTTTTCTTTCCTTGGGTGCATGTGCTCAAAATCCATCAGCCCTCGCTCTTTGTGCAAATACTAATGGTGCTTGGGATTTCACATGGCCTAGTCTTCAGCTAGCATTATGAAACATTACTAAACTGCTCCACCTCCGTGTCAGCATCGGCGACTGTATGCTTTGCCATAACTCTGACTGTTTAAATGTTTGGCTGATGCACCGTTTTCTCAGATGAAGGCGAGAGTGGTTTGACTGGCTGAAGCGAAGCTCGCCGGCGACTTGACGAAGGACCGCCGTGGTGCAGCGAAACAGCCGGCGTGGTTGGCGAGCCGGCGAACGTCTTGAGCACGGAGGCGGCGGCTAGCCAGCATGGGCGGCTCAGGGCAGTGGAGATGGGGCCCTGTGACTTGAGCACGAGGCGAGGCGGTTTTAGCGTGGAAAACGGGCAGCGCGGTCAGATAACGAGGCCGGATGGCGACTCGGAGAGACAGCGATTCAGCGACTTGACGCCAAGACGGAGGAGGTGAATCCGATCGGGAGGCGGCTTGACGGCAGCCGGGCACGGTGCGAAGCGACGCTTGGGTCATGGAAGGGTGGACCAAGCTGCAAGTTGGCGGGCGCGGCGGCGGATTGTAGGTGAGGCCATGGAGGGGCCGGCGGCGCGCCAAAGCAGTGGCAAAAACTTCGGCGACTTATGGACGACGGCTACGATCGTGGCCTGAACCGGCCGTGTGGGAGCAACGGCGGAAGCACGGCTGGAGGCGGCTCGGCGCGGGCCGCAGGGGCGGAAGCCGTGGTAGGAGATCGGCGGCTCGGTCACGAAACCGAGTAAAGGGCTGTCCCGAATCCGGGTCGTAGACATCTTTAGAAAACTCACGTCTGGCTCTTTCCTTTTCCTTGGCTTTTTCCTCTGCTATTGATGGTTTGGGTTCGGCCTTCACACATAACGCAGCAGCAGTCAATCAATGCATGCCTCGGGATTTGACTCCTTTTTGGACGCTGTGTAGGGAACAGCAGTTGTAATACGTCGGAATAGAAAAGATGGATGTAGCCTTTAGGGATTTTCACCGGGTAACGTAGAAAAAATTGTGGCTATGATAATTTGGTGGCATCCGTGGTTGGATGGATTGCCTGAATACGTGGTAACAATCGGATACGGCCATCGACCCCACAATGGAAACTGCCGACAGCTTTGGTGACTGCCGCAGTAGTTTGGCTTCAGCGGAAAAAATCCCCTCGATCTCGGCGAGTTACAACACTTGCACTCAGGCAGCCCTGATTTTCGCTTGATCCTTAAATATTGAATACGCCGTTTTGACCGTTCGTCGACGACATAAACTTCTGTGTCGGTTCTTCTTCATCTGGCATATTGCAAGATTCTCAATCCCTATGAGAGATCCCTTCAAGAACTCAACACCACCGTGCGCAGGCCCCACGGTGGGCGCCAACTGTCATGGAATTAGCATGGCAGATGTCCGATTTCGCGGACTTAGTCGTGAGGCCGCGCATCTATGTAGTAGCTTGAGAGGGGTTGAGCGGAATCGAGAGATGCAACACAAGGCAAAGATTTAGACAGCTTCGGGCCCCGGGAAACATCATCCGGTAATAGCCCTACGTGCTGCTTGAGGCTAGATATCATTATGATCCTCATGGTGTCGCCGGTAAACCGGCTCTTGGTGTCTAGCCCTAGAAACTTGTGAGAACTTCTCTAAACTTCTCCCTCTTTGGGGAGCCCTGCCCTCCTTATATAGGTTGAAGGGGCAGGCTACATGACTAGTCCTAGTAGGACTAGGATTACTCTATTACAAGGAGTCCTAGTCTCGCTTCCTTTGTAGGAGAATATTCCTCGTGCTTTCTTATTAAACCGGCCCACCATACAGGAACCGGCCTTCTGGGCCTTGTCATCCATGATCCGCCTGCCGGGTTACCAGTAAATTGCCAAGTGTAAACCGTCTTAAGTAAAATGCCAAGTCCGGCCGGGTTATAATTCCGGACGGTTTATACCGCGGGGTATATCCCCGACACTATGAGAAAGCGATGATGAGCCCAAATTCCACAAAATGGCTTGAGGCCATGAAATCTGAGATGGGATCCCTGTATGAGAACAAAGTATGGACTTTGGTTGACTTGCCCGATGATCGGTAAGCCATCGAAAATAAATGGATCTTCAAGAGGAAGACCGACGCTAACGGTAATGCTACTGTTTACAAAGCTCGACTTGTTGCGAAAGGTTTTCGACAAGTTCAAGGAGTTGACTATGATGAGACTTTCTCACATGTAGCGATGCTTAAGTCTGTCCGAATCATGTTAGCAATTGCCGCATTTTATGATTATGAAATCTGGCAAATGGATGTCAAAAACTGCATTCATGAATGGATATCTCAAAGAGGAGTTGTATATGATGCAACCAGAAGGTTTTGTCGATCCTAAAGGTGCTCACAAAGTGTGCAAGCTCCAGCGATCCATCTATGGACTGGTGCAAGCATCTCGGAGTTGGAATATACGCTTTGATGAGGTGATCAAAGCATATGGTTTTATACAGACTTTTGGAGAAGCCTGTATTTACAAGAAATTGAGTGGGAGCTCTGTAGCATTTCTGATATTATATGTGGATGACATATTTTTGATTGGAAATGATATAGAATTTCTGGATGGCATAAAAGGATACTTGAATAAGAATTTTTTTTCAATGAAAGACCTCGGTGAAGCTGCTTACATATTGGGCATCAAGATCTATAGAGATAGATCAAGACGCTTAATTGGACTTTCACAAAGCACATACCTTGATAAATTTTGAAGAAGTTCAAAATGGATCAGTCAAAGAAAGGGTTCTTGCATGTGTTACAAGGTGTGAAGTTGAGTAAGACTCAATGCCCGACCACTACGGAAGATAGATAGAAAATAAAAGTCATTCCCTATGCCTCAGCCATATGATCTATCATGTATGCAATGTTGTGTACCAGACCTGATGTGTGCCTTGCTATAAGTTTAGCAGTGAGGTACCAAAGTAATCCAGGAGTGGATCACTGGACAGCGGTCAAGAACATCCTGAAGTACCTGAAAAGGACAAAGGATATGTTTCTCATTTATGGAGGTGATAAAGAGCTCATCGTAAACAGTTACGTCGATTCAAGCTTTGACACTGATCCGGATGACTCTAAGTCACAAACCGGATATGTATTTTTGTTGAAGGTGGAGCTGTCAGTTGGTGCAGTTCCAAGCATAGCGTCGTGGTGGGATCTACGTGTGTAGCAGAATACATAGCTGCTTCAGAAGCAGCAAATGAAGGAGTATGGACGAAGGAGTTCATATCCGATCTAGGTGTAATACCTAGTTCATCGGGTCCAATGAAAATATTTTGTGACAACACTGGAGCAATAGCATTGGCGAAGGAATCCAGGTTTCACAAGAGAACAAACCACATCAAAAGACACTTCAATTCCATCCGCGATCAAGTCAAGGAGGGAGACACGGAAATTTGCAAGATACACACGGATCTGGATGTGGCAGACCCGTTGACTAAGCCTCTTCCACGGGCAAAACATGATCAGCACCAAGACTCCATGGGTGTTAGAATCATTACTTTGTAATCCAGATTATTGACTCTACTTCAAGTGGGAGACTGAAGGAAATATGCCCTAGAGGTAATAATATAGATGTTATTTGTATTTCCTTATATCATGATAAATTTCTTTTATTCATGCTAGAATTGCATTAACTGGAAACTTAGTACATGTGTGAACACATAGACAAAACAGTATGTCCCTAGTATGCCTCTACTAGACTAGCTCATTAATCAAAGATGGTTATGTTTCCTAGCCATAGACATGAGTTTTCATTTGATCAACAAGATCACATCATTAGAAGAATGATGTGATGGACAGGACCCATCCGTTAGCTTAGCACTATGATCGTTTAGTTTTACTGTTATTGCTTTCTTCATGACTTATACATGTTCCAATGACTATGAGATTATGCAACTCCCGAATACCGGAGGAACACCTTGTTAGCTATCAAATGTCACAACGTAACTGGGTGATTATAAAGATGGTCTACAGGTGTCTCCGAAGGTGTTCGTGGTGTTGGCATAGATCAAGAATAGGATTTGTCACTCCGAGTGTCAGAGAGGTATCTCTGGGCCCTCTCGGTAATACACATCATAATAACCCTTGCAAGCAAAATGACTAATGAGTTAGTCACGAGATGATGTATTACGGAATGAGTAAATAGAATTGCCGGTAACGAGGTTGAACTAGGTATTGAGATACCGACGATCGAATCTCGGGCAAGTAACATACCGATGACAAAGGGAACAACGCATGTTGTTATGCGGTTTGACCGATAAAGATCTTCGTAGAATATGTAGGAGCCAATTTGAGCATCCAGATTCCGCTATTGGTTATTGACCGGAGATGTGTCTCAGTCATGTCTGCATAGTTCTCGAACCCGTAGGGTCCGCACGCTTAACGTTTGATGACGATCGATATTATGAGTTTATGAGTTTTGATGTACCGAAGGTATTTCGGAGTCCCGTATGAGATCACGGACATGACAAGGAGTC
Organism: Secale cereale; assembly: GCA_902687465.1. NCBI lineage: Eukaryota > Viridiplantae > Streptophyta > Magnoliopsida > Poales > Poaceae > Secale > Secale cereale. The sequence goes on from LR738714.1 coordinate 599,133,713, forward strand.
TCGGAATGTCCGAGACATAAATATTAATATATTGGACGACTATATTCGGACACCGGAAGTGGTCCGGGTGTTATCGGGTAAAACCGGAGTGTCGGAGGGGGTTACCGGAACCCCCCCCCCCCCGAGGGAGTATGGGCCATAGTGGGCCAATGAGGGAAAGAGAGGGGCAGCCCATAGGGCTGGCCGCACCCCCTAGGGTTCCTAGTTGGACTAGGAAAGGGGGGAGGCGCCACCTCTCCTTTCCTTCTCCTCTCCTCCCCTTCCTTTCCTACTCCTAGTAGGAATAGGAAAAGGGGGTTCTTATTTCTACTAGAAGTAGGAATCCTACTCCTATGGCGCGCCCCTTGGGACAGCCGCACCTCCCCCTTGCTCCTTTATATACGGGGGCAGGGGCACCCAAAGACACACAAGAAACATTGTTCTAGCCGTGTGCGGTGCCCCCCTCCATAGAAACACACCTCGGTCATACCGTTGCAGTGCTTAGGCGAAGCCCTGCGTCGGTAGCTTCATCATTTCCGTCACCACGCCATCGTGCTGACGAAACTCTCCCGTGAAGCTCAACTGGATCTAGAGCTCGTGGGACGTCATCAAGCTAAACGTGTGCTGAACGCGGAGGTGCCGTACGTTCGGTGCTTGATAGGTTGGATCGTGAAGACGTTCGACTACATCAACCGCGTCACTAGACGCTTCCGCTTTCCGTGTACGAGGGTACGTAGACACACTCTCCCCTCACTTTGCTACACATCTAGTAGATAGATCTTGCGTGATCGTAGGATTTTTTTGAAATACTACGTTCCCCAACAACCTCGGCAGCCGCTGACCATGGGGAGACGGCCCCCATGGAGACCGAAGACGTGGGGCCCGCACAGTGCTGGGTCCCACCGAACACCGTCCCGGAGCCTAGCGCGGCTCCGCGGTTTGAAGATCCCGCTCCTCAAGCGGAGGAGGATATGACGCCGCCCGGAGTTAATCCGGAGGCGTCGGATTCTATGGAGGGAGCACTGCAAAGTGCTCTCGTCATTGAAGAACACCGCACCGTGATGGGTGCGGTGATGAAGAAGATTTAGTCCGTCAAGGGTGGACTAAATGAAGCCTTCAACAGCCTTTTAACAGGCTTTGAGGTAAGCCATGTAATGCTTTTTAAGAAATTTTATTTGTTTTAAGTGCACATATATAGCCAGTAGCCCCTGATGCTTTGTGTGATTCTGAAAAGAATCGGACGAAGTATCCATAGAGTAGCATATTTGGAGAACAGAACTGTCATGCAGGCTTCTTTAGTTACAGCGACCGCTGATGACCCACAACCGTAAGGGATCTATTGCAGCGTTTTCGATAAGTAAGAGTGTCGAACCCAACGAGGAGCAGAAGGTATTGATAAGCGATTCTGAGCAAGAAATTACTGCAAGCACTGAAAGATAACTTTTAGGGGTTTTCTCGGTATAAGCAACAGGATAGTAAAAGCAAGTAATATAAAAGGTACTGAGAGTAACAAGTGGCCCAATCCTTTCTTAGCAAAGGAGAGGCCTAGCAACTGAACTTATAAAGACTAAAGCGTTCCTGAGGACACACGGGAGAGGTAGTCATGTGCTCAAGAACTAAGGTAACTACTCACGAGACATAAAAGAGACCATGATCAGCAGGGATAAATATGTGATAAACAATCTGGACATAATAATATTTCTCCAACAAAACTCAATAGCATTCACCACAAAGTAGTAATCAACACCGATGGAGTAGAGAGGATAGGTAGTACAAGTTACAACACGAGTTGTGATTGTAAGATGAGATTTGGATGAAGATGGAGATGGTGCTGGTGTTGGGGATGATGTTGATGATGATCTCGATGATGCCCGTGACGATGGTGATGACGATGGCGACGATCTCCCCTTCCGGGAGGTGATCTCCCCGGCGGAATCTGCCCGCCGGAGATGCCCTTTTCTTCTCCGTAGGGTTCCGCCTTGAAGCGGCGGCAGAACTCCGTAAAAAGTCTTATTTTTAGGGTTTTCGGAGAACGGAGAATATATATGCAAAAGGGGGCATCCGGAGGTGGGCCAGGGGCTCCAGGCGCGCCCCCGGCGCGGCCAGGGGGGGCCCAGGCCGCCTGGGCACCCTGTGGCCCCCCTCTGGCTCCCCTTTTGCGTGCCTTCGTGATTCTTCTAAAAAATATCTCCTGTCAATTTTCAGGTAATTTGGAGGTATTCTTCTTCAGCAACTCAGCGTCCACTTTTTACTGCTGAATCCTGCGTGTGTTGTTCCGGCATCGGAGAGTTTGCAAACTGTGTAAAATAGACCAAAAAAACATAAGAGCATCACCGTAACGTGAAATATATCAATGAATAAGGATAAATTATGATACAAAATAGTGATGCATTTTGGACGTATCAACACCCCCAAGCTTAGACCTCGCTTGTCCCCAAGCGAATATGAACTCGGTAAACCTGTCCACAAGTTTAGAGAGTGAAGTGTCGATAAATAGAATACGGACAAGAAGCATCATAGTTTCTTTACCAACTCAAATATCCTCAACAGCAATCTTCAACTCATAAGGCCCTTATGAAAGAGTGATAACACTTATATTCGAAAGTAGGGCTAAGGAAGTTCATTATATCATGGCAAACATGTCCTTTGGTCAAAGAACAACAATACATTTAACTTTTGCTCTTATATTTGATGAGATCAATTGAAGCTTTTTGAAAATAACATGTTAATAGGCAAGAAGTGAAAATGTTAACACAAAGGAAGATGTTTGCCTCAGCTGGGCATGACAAACAACTTACTTATCGAATGATAATGTCAACAAGGATATGATATGACAAATCTTAATGCAACTTTATATGAATGAATCCTTATCAACATCAAACGTCTGCTCTCTTTGAGAAATAGAAGGAAGTAGAAGTAACTGACTCAACTTAAAATTAAAAGATAGGCCCTGCTCTAGGGTAGTAGGGAAAACTCATGTGCTATCCTCAAATCAAACAGAATGAAAACAAGTTTTTAGGGGTGCATGATTTGTCAACGAATGCTAATAGATAACTCAATTGCTTTTTGAGCTGGACAAGTTTCGAGGAACGGCTCCCGCACGAGGACGATAACATCCTCTTATTCTCCTTTGTTTATCACTGCCAAAGTTTTCTGATTTCTCATGAACAAAGCGTGAAGGAGGGTTTGTTTGTTATATTATTTTTAAGCCGGGCGCACTCTATGCCAGCTCCTTCTCGTATTATGGGTTTGCACATTATACATGCAATCCCGGGGTGAAGCTTGTCCAACTCAAAAAGACTATGAATTAGCTATTACTTCCTCATGAGCTAGAACAGAGGCACAAAATAAAAGATTTTGAACATTTGAGGATAACACATAAATTATATACTTTTAGGAGGTGGTAGCGGAATACCACGAGTAGGTAGGTATGGTGGACTCATATGGAAGGTATTGGCTTAAGGGTATGGATGCACAAGCAGAATCCCGCTTAGTACAGAGTTAGGCTAGCAAAGGTCTTGAGAGAACAGACAAGTGATGACGACTAAGATGCAAAGCAATATAAAGCATGAACATTGAAATAAGCATAACACATCAAGTTGTCTTCCTTGTCAGCATAACACTTCAAGCATAATAACATAAAGTTTTGGCTATGTTGATAATTTAAGAAAATCATGCTTGTTGTTATGACCAAAGCTATGTTTGCCAAGATTAAATAAAGTTTCATAGCCATACCTGACATAAGGTCAATACTCCCCATAAGAATCATCATATAAGGTCGATTGCGTGAAGAGAATACCGAGTGCAGCAAAAGGACCGATAAACTTCTCATTAATATTCCATCATAAACGACTCCACACTCACGGATACAATTCCTCACCGAAGGAGCGATAGACCTCAATGCACACACCTATCTCATATAACAACCTCCCTAGACATGATACGACTCTACTTGACTCTAAAAGACAAAAGGTAAAGATAAAGATACCGGGCACTCCCCCAAGCTTGGAACAAGCCAAGGGAATGCCATTACCCCAGGAGATTTCACTCATCATCCTTGTTGGCGTTGATCAAGTAGTCCTTGGCGAAACGCTTCCATGGAAGGGGTTCTCCAGTCTCATATGAGAAGCTCGTCTCCTGAATCCTGCATTCAGCACCCAAACCCATGCGCAGAAACCTTAGTTCATACTCACAGTTCTGGTTATGTAGATCATTAATTTGCCCTTGGAGTTCTATAATTCTGTCTTCAGACGCGGCAATTCTTTCCCACATCTCCTTCATCTCCTTCAGGAAGTAGTTCTTCAGCTCGTTGGTGATGTTAAAGTTAGCTTCAACACCACGCTCGATCATCTTCTTGTACTCGAAGACTTCTTGCTCCACTTCTTCCAGCCTGGCCTGGATGCTCCCCTCCTTGATAGGTCCCTTCAGATCTTCTTGATGAAGGACACCGTCCTCCATCCGAACAACCTGAGGGTGCTTCTTCACCTCAGCGAGGTAAGGGTTGATGACGTTGACGACGAACTTGTCCTTGGGGGAACTTGGAGAAGCCATGGCACCTAAATTCAGCTGAAAGATTCCCTGGCAGAAACAGATCGAAGAGAAAACACGCGAAATCACAAGATACGTTGCCGGAACAATCCGGGCAAATATATAGGAAAAATTTATGTACAGAAAGGAAGGTAACGGACCAAAGCGGGGTCGGAGACGGGCTCCGGGTGCCCAGGCGGCCTGCCGGCGCGGCCCAGGGGGGGCGCGCCAGGGGGGCGCCTGGACTCCCTGGAGGTCGTCTCCGGCTCCACTTCGACTCGGAATTTTACTAATTTTGCAAAAACTCGTAATACGGAACTTTTATGATGGTTTGTGGTGTTTCCTTACCGTACTACATACCTTTTCTTTATTCTGCTTCTGCTGGCGTCTAAAACAGGGCTGCAGCATGTTCTTCATGGCTTGTTATGTATATTATATTCACATCAACATTGACAGGGTCTCCTGTTATGTAATGTTTAAGTCTTTGCCCATTCACAACTTGAGGTTTGGTGCCTTCAAAATTGTTAATCTTAATTGCACCAGACCGATAAACTTCTTCAATATGAAATGGTCCTTCCCACCTGGAAAGTAGTTTACCTGGAGAAAACCTGAAACGGGATCTAAACAACAAAACTTTATCACCAACACTAAATTCACGTTTCAGAATCTTCCTATCATGCCACTTTTTTACCTTTTCCTTGAACATTTTAGCGCTCTCGTAAGCTTCACTTCTCCATTCATCTAGAGAAGTCAAGTTCATGAGACGCTTCTCACCAGCTAGTTTTGGGTCAGCGTTCAGCTCTCTAACAGCCCAGAAAGCTTTGTGCTCTAACTCTAATGGCAAATGGCAAGCCTTGCCATACACCATCTTATAGGGGGACATGCCCATGGGGTTTTTGTAAGCAGTTCTATATGCCCACAAAGCATCTCCTAACTTGTTTGACCAATCCTTCCTATTTCTGTTTACTGTTTTCTGAAAGATCAACTTACTCTCTATTGGTGAGCTCAACTTGCCCACTAGTTTGAGGATGATATGGTGAAGCAATTCTATGATTAACATCGTATTTGGCCAGAGCTTCTCTAAAAGCTCCGTGCGTGAAGTGTGATCCCCCATCAGTCATGAGATACCTTGGTACACCAAACCTAGGAAAAATTACATCTTTAAGCATTTTCAAAGATGTCTTGTGATCAGCACTTTCAGTGGGGATTGCTTCAACCCACTTGGTCACATAATCAACAGCTACTAAAATGTGAGTGTACTTGTGCGAAGAAGGAAAAGGACCCATAAAATCAAAACCCCAACAATCGAAAGGTTCAATCACTAGTGAGTAATTCATAGGCATCTCATTCCTTCTACTAATGTTACCAACTCTCTGACATTTATCAAAGGATAAAACATAATTTCTAGCATCTTTAAAGAGAGTAGGCCAATAAAAACCTGATTGAAGAACCTTATGTGCAGTCCTCTCACCGGCGTGATGTCCTCCATAGGGACTATCATGACACCGTCTGAGAATGTCCTTCTGCTCATGTTCCGGAATGCATCTTCTCACGATCCCGTCAGGACATTCTTTGAAAAGATGTGGGTCATCCCAAAAGTAATGCCTCAAATCATGAAAGAACTTCTTCCTCTGCTGAAATGTTAGACCTGGAGGCAAATACTTTGCAACAATAAAATTAGCATAATCTGCATACCAAGGATCGGAAAGAGATTGTACTTTTACAACGGCAAGTTGCTCGTCTGGAAAACTATCGTTAACTGGGATGGGGTCGTGCGGTATATCTTCCATCCTTGAAAGATTGTCCGCCACCGGATTGTCTTCCCCTTTCCTATCAACAATCTGCAAATCAAATTCTTGAAGAAGGAGTACCCATATGATAAGCCTTGGCTTGGCATCCTTCTTCGTCATAAGATACTTAATGGCAGCATGATCAGTATGAATAATAACTTTGGAATCAACAATATACTGCCTAAACTTATCACAAGCAAAAACTACAGCTAAGAATTCTTTCTCATTAGTAGCATAGTTTCTTTGAGCACTATCAAGGGTTTTACTAGCAAAATGTATAACATTCAATTTCTTATCAACTCTTTGTCCTAAAACAGCTCCAACAGCAAAATCACTTGCATCACACATAATCTCAAAAGGTAAATTCCAGTCAGGTGGTTGTACTATGGGAGTAGTTATTAAAGCTTTCTTAAGGACTTCAAAAGCTTCCTTACAACTTTCATCAAATACAAAAGGAACATCCTTCTGGAGAAGATTAGTTAGGGGTCTCGAGGCTTTAGAAAAGTCTTTAATAAATCTTCTATAAAAACCTGCATGACCGAGAAAACTGCGAATACCTTTGATGTCCCTTGGATAGGGCATCCTCTCAATAGCATCGATCTTGGCCTTGTCCACTTCAATTCCCCTTTCGGAAATCTTATGACCAAGAACAATTCCTTCATTAACCATAAAGTGGCACTTTTCCCAGTTGAGTACCAAATTTGTCTCCTCGCATCTCTGCAAAACTTTATTAAGGTTGTGAAGACAATGGTCAAAAGAAGTTCCATAGATGGAGAAATCGTCCATGAAGACTTCCATAATATCCCCGCAGAAACCATGAAAGATAGCAGACATACACCTTTGAAAAGTAGCAGGGGCATTACATAAACCAAAAGGCATACGTCTGTAAGCATAAGTACCAAAAGGACAAGTAAAAGTGGTCTTCTCTTGATCAACAGTGTTAACATGAATTTGAGAGAAGCCAGAATAACCATCGAGATAACAAAAGTGGGTATTTTTGGATAACCTTTCAAGCATTTGGTCGATGAACGGCAACGGATAGTGATCCTTCCTAGTTGCCTTGTTCAACTTCCTGTAATCAATACACATTCTATATCCAATAATAATTCTCTGAGGTATTAATTCATTTTTATCATTAGGAACCACAGTTGTACCTCCTTTCTTAGGAACACAATGTACCAGACTTACCCACTTACTATCAGCTATAGGGTAGATAATACCTGCGGCTAGAAGCTTGAGAATCTCAGTTCTCACAACATTCATCATCTTCGGGTTCAACCGTCGTTGATGATCAACAACTGGTTTAGCATCGGGCTCAAGGTTGATAGTATGTTGACAGATAGATGAACTAATCCCCTTAAGGTCATCAAGGGTATAGCCAATTGCGCCTCGGTGTTTACGAAGTACTCCCAATAATCGCTCCTCTTCATATCCTGAAAGGTTAGAATTGATAATAACAGGATATACTTTCTTTTCATCTAAATAAGCATACTTGAGCGTATCGGGAAGGGGTTTAAGATCGAACACCGGGTCTTCTTTCGGTTTTGATAAAATTCCCAAAGGTTCAACCGAAAGGTTGTGCTTCAGGATAACAGGCTACCTCAAGAATATTTCATCTAGTTCATTTCTTTCCTGCATATGCAAATCATTCTCGTGGTCCTCCATGTATTGCTGCAAAGGATCATTAGGGGGAATAGCAATAGAGGCAATACTTTCAATAATCTTATCATCACTAGGTAAATCAGTACCACGAGGCTGCTTAGAGAACTTAGAAAAATTAAATTCATATGGCTCACCATCGAATTCAACATAAATTTTACCTTTCTTGCAATCTATTATAGCTCCACAAGTTCTAAGAAAAGGTCTACCAAAAATAATTGGACAAAAATTGTCCCTCTCTGAACCAAGTACTAGAAAGTCGGTAGGGTATTTTACCTTTCCACATAGGACTTCAACGTCCCTCACAATTCCGATAGGAGAGATAGTTGTTCTATTTGCAAGATGAATGGTAACATCAACTTCTTCAAGTTCACAAGGGGAAATCTCACCGATGATCTCTTCATAAAGTGAATAGGGGATAGCACTTGCACTCGATCCCAAATCGCATAGCCCATAATAATTGTGATCTCCTATTTTAACAGATGCCACTGGAGTACCTGAAATTGGGCCTTTATTCTTGGCTGTGACAAGGTTAGTGGAAACAGCACAAAAAGTTATATTGGAATCCAAAACATCATTAGTAGCAAGGTCTTTAATCAATGCAACTTGAGGATCGACCCTGATCTGGTCCTCAGGCTCATCAACTCTTCTCTCACTTTTATTTATTATGCCTGTCACAAGAGAGTGCTCCCTTATCCTCGTGGGAAAAGGAGGCTTTTCATATATAACTGCAGGCAAAATAGGGTCAGCAACATAAATATCAATAGGTGGTTCTTTAAAAGGTTCATGGTGCTGGTCTCTCTTCTTTTTAAAAGAATCAACGTGAGAGGCAAAATTCTTACACAAATCAATCACTAGATGGGAATCAAGACCAATCTTAGAGCAAAAAGTATTGAAGTAATCAGTTTCCACATAGCTCTCAATATAATCATGTTCATAATTCATAGCGGGTTCAATACCTTTATCAATTTCCCAATCTTCGGTATTCCTCTGGATCCTTTCAAGGAGATCCCACCTTTCTTCAACACTCTTCTTCTGAAATACCCCACTAGAGGAGGCATCCAGCATCTCCTTATCCTGACGAGAAAGCCTGGCATAAAATTTGTAAGTATAATTTCCTTGGGAAGCTTATGAATAGGGCATTTGAGCATTAGGGACTTCAATCTCCCCCAAGCTTGAGCAATGCTTTCTCCGTCACGAGACCTAAAGTTATAGATATAATTCCTGTCTCGATGAATTTCATGAAGAGGATAAAACTTAGTATAAAAGAGAGACATAAGCTCCTGCCAGTCCAGCAAGTGTAAGTTATCGAGAAGCCCATACCAATCTGAAGCTTTATCTATAAGTGATACGACGAACAATTTCCTCATGACAAACTCCCTCGATACACCTGCAAGCTTAAATAATGAACATAGTCGTGACAAATATAGCAAGTGTTCACCGGGATGTCTGTCTCCTGCATAACGATTAGCCAAAACATAATCGATAATGCCAGCTGGTATTTTATAAGGCACAATTTCAGTAGGGGGAGGATCAACCACAACAGGTGTGGGGCGTCTTCCCGCAAGCAACGCTCCAATAATAGGGTTGTCCATAAGGACAAAGAGCAGCAATAGCAAAAATAAAAACAGAATTATAAAAAACTTTCTTACCAGTTTCACTTTACCAATAGCGCTACGCTCCCCGGCAACGGCGCCAGAAAACGATACTTGATGACCCACAACCGTAAGGGATCTATTGCAGCGTTTTCGATAAGTAAGAGTGTCGAACCCAACGAGGAGCAGAAGGTATTTATAAGCGATTCTGAGCAAGAAATTACTGCAAGCACTGAAAGATAACTTTTAGGGGTTTTCTCGGTATAAGCAACAGGATAGTAAAAGCAAGTAATATAAAAGGTACTGAGAGTAACAAGTGGCCCAATCCTTTCTTAGCAAAGGAGAGGCCTAGCAACTGAACTTATAAAGACTAAAGCGTTCCTGAGGACACACGGGAGAGGTAGTCATGTGCTCAAGAACTAAGGTAACTACTCACGAGACATAAAAGAGACCATGATCAGCGGGGATAAATATGTGATAAACAATCTGGACATAATAATATTTCTCCAACAAAACTCAATAGCATTCACCACAAAGTAGTAATCAACACTGATGGAGTAGAGAGGATAGGTAGTACAAGTTACAACACGAGTTGTGATTGTAAGATGAGATTTGGATGAAGATGGAGATGGTGCTGGTGTTGGGGATGATGTTGATGATGATCTCGATGATGCCCGTGACGATGGTGATGACGATGGCGACGATCTCCCCTTCCGGGAGGTGATCTCCCCGGCGGAATCTGCCCGCCGGAGATGCCCTTTTCTTCTCCGTAGGGTTCTGCCTCGAAGCGGCGGCGGAACTCCGTAAAAAGTCTTATTTTTAGGGTTTTCGGAGAACGGAGAATACATATATGCAAAAGGGGGCATCCGGAGGTGGGCCAGGGGCTCCAGGCGCCCCCCCCCGACGCGGCCAGGGGGGCCAGGCCGCCTGGGCACCCTGTGGCCCCCCTCTGGCTCCCCTTTTGTGTGCCTTCGTGATTCTTCTGAAAAATATCTCCCGTCAATTTTCAGGTAATTTGGAGGTATTCTTCTTCAGCAACTCAGCGTCCACTTTTTACTGTTGAATCCTGCGTCTGCTGTTCCGGCATCGGAGAGTTTGCAAACTGTGTAAAATAGACCAAAACAACATAAGAACATCACCGTAACGTGAAATATATCAATGAATAAGGATAAGTTATGATACAAAATAGTGATGCATTTTGGACGTATCAACCACGCGAGACGCAGAGGTCGCCGAACGAAATCGGAAGCTCGAGGTGGCCAATGTGGACCTCGACTGCATCAACCGGCGTTTTGATGAAACATAACGTATGCGAATTTTTATTTAAATGTCAAGAAGACTTAAGTGATTAAGTATGAGTACAAACTCTAACATTGTATTCTGTATTACACAGTTGGCGCCGCTGAGCTCGAGGCCCTCAAGGGCGAGGTTGTCAAGGCCAAGGAGGAGGCCAAGGCGAACAAGGTTGCCGCTGATAAAGCGGCTGGTGATTTAGAGGCCGAAAAGGCAGAGTGCGAGAAGCACAAGTCTCGGGTGTCCGAAGTCGAGGTCGAGATCCAAGATGCCATCTGTAAGTGTGAGGCATCGGAGAAGAAGGCTTCGGAACAAGCGACCGAGCTGTCTGCGGCAGTAAAGTCTACCCAGGACGCGCGAGGCGAGGCGCGCAGCCCCTGTGAGGAAATCAAACAAGCGCGACAGATAGCATCTGGTAAGATATTTCTCTTACAGAGCATCTTCGGCGGGCGGAAGTATATTGGGCTGACACGATTGTGGAGTTCTCCGGGCGTGTTCGCTGATCTTCCGAGGAGAAGCACAGATGCCGCGCAATACTTCCGAGCCCAGGAGGGGAATAACATGGAGAAATTGTTCTGGTCGCAGTTCTATGCGCCACAACATCCAGTTCCCCTCAACGACCAGATGAAGCAGTTGGTCGAGCTGCACAACATGGTGGGTTCAGCCATGAAGGACTTAATAGTCTGGCTATGGCCCGCTGAGCCAATCCCAAGTAGTTACTTCGGATTCTTGAAGAGGCTCATCGAGGCGAGTCCGCGGGTCGACGCATTAACGCGGTCGGCTTGCATAGAAGGTGCTCGGATGGCCTTCGCTCGCGTCAAAGTGCACTGGGCGAAGATGAACGCAGTGCATATAGCCACTACTGGCCCGCCCGCAGGCAAGGAGCACTGCAAGTCGGAGAAGTAATTCGAGGACGTCGTCGAGGGCGCCCACCTTGTAGAAGGCTAGTGTTCGAAGGATGTTGTTTTCGATTAATTGTATCCGGATGTAAAGACTATGCTTATGAATCCAGTGTATATAACCTTTGCGCTATTTATCATATCAGCGTCTTTTTTCCTCCTATGTGACTGTTTATCTTAAAACTGAAAGTTTCCAGTCGTCGGCTTCAGCCCCCAGGTACATAGTACTGGGGTGTTCAGTCATATGCAAATACACTCTTTATCCAACGTCTTGGTCCGTATAGGTGTATGCGGAGCGAACCAGGCAATCAGACTATGCGGCGTTATTTCTTTCACTTAGTCGTAGGAGTTTGACAAGTGGGGCTAGGTACTAGCCCCTCGTGCAGATTTAGTATCCAATTGCACTTGGCTGGGCGAAAAAACCAACCCTTCGTATAACACGGGGTAGATCTCTATCGATCGTAGTCTAAAACTAAGTCACCGAATTGTAGACCAGGTTCTCGCTTATCATGACAGTCAGCTTTCGTCTTTCTCTACTGAGGTACTTCACCGGACTAGCCAGAAGTACTATCGTAGTAGTTCTCCCTTTACACCCTAGCCGAACAATCGAGAACGTAGGGGTAAGCACAGGAGCTGGGCAACCCAACTATTGCGAAGACATGATTCAGAACTGATGCATATAATGCAAACATCCAGGACACCGAACACTCCCTACATGTGTTCGGTCTTTTCAACATATACCAGGGCTGAATATAGCCCCTGGTAATAAACCTTTATTGACAAGGAAGATATGGCAATCTGATGCGAGAAGAGAACATTCCATGGTGAGTGAATAAAACTCTGGATATGATATGAACAAAATTGTTCTATTAATATCCCTCTATAGTATGGCGAGCCACAAACTTTACAGACAATGCTGACGACCTTTTTGGACATTTTACATGCCAAAAAGTTATATAACAAGAAAGAGAAAAAAGGTTTACACGGGGTCTTCATCTAACAAGAAACCCTAGTGTGGGTCCCTGCTGCACGTCTGCGCAGTTTTCTCCTTTGTAATGTGTCCTTGAAGGTATGAGTATGGTGGCCATCTGTAGAACAAAGAAATAAAACCTGGAAACAAAGAAGTCAATCCAGTGTGGCCAAAGTAAGTCTGGTTCATTTTAATGAACCGAAGGAAGAAAAATTTAAAGTCCGAATAGGGTCTAGCCGAACTATGGACTGTATGCAGGTGCCCCCGGTCGCCACCCAAGGAATTTTTAGGGCATAATTATGTACTCGAGGTACATATGCTATTACCTTATGGAGCGGTCGACGGGGGCATAGCTGTCAATCTTGCTCAGGTTCATCTGAGCTACCGCACTGAGGCATGTGCCGGACACGTTTAGCTGTGTCTGCTATTGATACATTATCTAGCTTGAATAGGCTGCATTGTACTTCGGTTGCTAAGGCCGCAGTATCTTCCTCCGTACGGAGAGAGCGCTCCATATTTCCATTGACCATGATAACGCCACATGGTCCAGGCATCTTGAGCTTTAAATAAGCATAATGCGGGACTGCGTTCTTCCGAGTAGGGCATGATAGCCACTTCAGAATGGAGCTATGTCGAAGAGTAGTTCTTCGCTTCGAAAGTTTTCGGGAGAACCGAATACAACCTCCAATGTTAAAGAGCCTGTGCAGCGAGCTTCAACGCCCGATATCACTCCTTTAAAGGTCGTGCCGCTTGGCTTGATTCTTGATGGGTCGATCCCCATCTTGCGGACAGTGTCCTGATATATCAGATTGAGACTACTGCCGTCGTCCATAAGGACTCGGGTTAGATGGTATCCATCTATTATTGGGTCGAGCACTAAGGCAGCCGAACCCCATGCCGAATACAAGTCGGATGATCCCTGCGATCGAAAGTGATCGGACAGGCTGACCATGGGTTGAATTTTTGGGCGACGGGCTCAACGGCATAGATGTCTCGGAGTGCGCGCTTGCACTCCCTCTTTGGGATATGAGTGGCATATATCATGTTCACTGTTTTGACCTCCGGTGGAAATTTCTTCTGCCCCCCTATATTCGGCTAGCGAGGTTCATCCTCGTCTTCGCTCTGAGGCTCCTTCCCCTTGTGTTCGGCGTTTAGCTTATCGGTATGCTTGAAAACCCAACAGTTACGGTTGGTGTGATTGGCAGGTTTTTCTGGGGTGCCATGGATTTGGCAGGGCCTGTCTAATGTCATGTCCAAACTTGATGGACCATCTTTGTCGCCTTTAAATGGCTTCTTCCGTTGACCGGGTCTGGAGCCGCTGAATCCGGCGTTTACCGCTGTATCATCTGGGCTTCCAGGATTGTTTCGATGCTTGTTTTTATTGCGCCATGGCTTTCCATTGCCGTCCCTGACTTCAGATGTTCCAGGGTCGCTAGTGCTTCTACGAGCTAACCAGCTATCCTCACCCGCGCAAAAGTGAGTCATGAGTGTAGTTAGGGCTGCCATTGTCCTCGGCCTTTCCTGTCCGAGGTGTCTAGCTAGCCATTCGTCCTGGATACTATGCTTGAATGCCGCTAAAGCTTCGGCGTCCGGACAGTCGACAATCTGATTCTTCTTGGTGAGAAATCGGTTCCAAAGCTTGCGGGCTGACTCCCTGGGTTGTTGTATGATGTGACTTAAATCGTCAGCGTCCGGGGGCCGGACATAAGTCCCTTGAAAATTGGCCCAAAAAGTGTCCTCAAGTTATTCCCAACTCCCAATGGAGTTTTCTGGGAGACTGTTTAGCCAGTGCCGAGCTGGTCCTTTTAGCTTGAGGGGTAAATAATTGATGGCGTGGAGATCATCTCCTCGAGCCATGTGGATGTGAAGAATGAAATCTTCTATCCAGACAGCAGGATCCGTCATTGCATCGTACGCTTCGATGTTCACGGGTCTAAACCCTTCTAGGAAATCATGACCCAGTACCTCATCGGTAAAGCATAGAGGGTGTGAAGCTCCTCTGTATCTTGCTATATCATGGCGTATGTCCGATGGTTGTGGTGTTCGGTATATACCCCGAACTGGTATGTCACCAGCATGATTGGCTTGATAGCCGCCGTCCCGTGCGGGAGCTCGATCTCTGGGTCCGAATATAGACCTGGTCTTGCTAGCTTTTTTGTTTAGGTCCTCGCGCAGATCATGCTTTCGAACTTGGGCTGCACCCTCCTTTCCTTTATGGAGTGGGGGCTTTTTTATGCCATTGCTAGCGACTCTATCCCGTCCGCGAGGTGGTCGGTCCGGCTTGTCGACGGTGTTATATTTCGGTGGGACGGGTGCAATGGCCTCGTCGTCGAATTCGGGCAGCAGCTTGCGCTTGGGATAGCCTTTGATTTGGCCGTTAAGGCCATGTTTCTGTTCGGCGTCTAGCACCTCATTCCATCTATCATTAAGCGTGTCCTGTGCAGCTCGAAGCTATCTCTGTTGCTTTTTTAAGCTCCGTGCGGTGGCTATAAGCCGCCGATGGAAGCGTTTTTGTTTGGAGGGTTCTTCTGGGACGGTATATTCATCGTCATCCAGGCTAGGCTCTTCTTCGGAGATCGGTTCGTAGTCACCGTCTTCGGCATCGCTGTCATCGGACTGCGGCTTCAGACTCTGTTCGCCATCCTCTCGCTCCTCCTGCTCTATCGCTGGGTCTGCGGGGTCTTCGGCTTGTTCCAGAATATCACCGTCATTAGTTGTGGTGTTGCTGTCCTTTCTTTACGGGATTTTTTCCGGCGTTTCGGACGCCGACGCTTGGGAGGTTCTTCGGCGGGTTTATCCTCTACGGGATTGTTTTCACCGTTGCCTTCCGCCTCTTTGGGTGTATCCACCATATACACGTCGTATGAAGACGTAGCTTTCCACCGCCCTATTATGGGCCTGCTTTGATATGTATCTGCTTCAGCTTCGAGGTCCATCCCGTCGAAGTCTTGTGAAGTGTAGTTGAGTAGATCGGTTAGATCTTCAACCGTGGCTACCAACTGGGTGGTGGGTGGGGAACGAAATTCTTCACCCCCTGGGTATAGCGCGGCCGTTCATCAGCCTCCAGTTCGAACCGGATATAGTGCGACTGTGTGTTCTCATCCAAGGAGAGAGATCTCAACGGCCTTAACATGTCGCCAAGTGGTGAGTGCTGGAAAATATCTGCAGCACAGAATTCGGCGATATGTGTGTGATTAGATTTGAGGGGCGCAGTTACGCGCAGTTCGGAATCAGAGGCCGGAGCTAAGTCCGGGGTTCCGGTAACACAGACCTCATCAGTTGGGTCCGTGTGCGGCTCCATCGCTGTAGAGTGTGCGGCTCCCATGGCGGGGTTGAGCTTCCCATCTTCGGGTGGCGCAATGCGTTCTGGATCTAGGGCCAGAACTGTTGTAGATGCTATTTCCTGATCCGATGACAGATTTAAGTCATGATCATCGTGGTGGCAGAGAGGGGTTGCCGCTGGCTCGAATCCGGTGAAGATCAAGTCTCCACGGATATCATCAACGTAGTTCAAGCTACCGAATCTGACATGATGGCCATGGGCGTAGCTCTCGGTCTGCTCAAGGTGGCCTTCAGTGTTGGCATGAAGCGCGAAGCCGCTGAACACGAAGAGTTGGCCGGGAGGGAAAATCCCCTCGACGTCGCCGTTGCAGTTGACGACATGATCCATCAATCCTTCCGTCGACGACATAGTGGAACTCTCAATGAAAGCACCAATGTCGGTGTCAAAACCGGCGGATCTCGGGTAGGGGGGTCCCGAACTACGCGTCTGAGGATTGATGTTAACAGGAGGCAGGGGACACGATGTTTACCCAGGTTCAGGCCCTATCGATCGAGGTAAAACCCTACTTCCTGCTATATTAATATGGATGAATATGTGTACAAGAGTTGATCTACCTCGAGATCGTAAAGGCTAAAACCCTAAGTTTTGCCTATGAGGATTGTATGATTCTCTAGCCTCTACGGACTAAACCCTCCGGTTTATATACACACCAGAGGGGCCTAGGATTTGTACATACCATCTTGCAGAGGAAGGAAAATCTACACCCGAGCCTAAACTAGCCATTACAAGAATCCAGGAGTCCCATCTGGATACGAGAGATGATCTTCTAAAGTAATCTTCATGGCCCACCAGGAGTTTATCCGGCCACCTGTGGACCCCCCCGATCCAGGACTCCCTCAGGAAGTTTCAGCGCACTCCTACCTGGCGCTCCAAATGTCGGATCTAGGGTTCCGGCAAAACCCTTAAGTGTCGGATTCCGGGCTCCGCAAACCCAAGAAGTTCGAACACAGGGGCGTGAACGAAGATCTCTCCCACTAACGTCTACCTAGCATCTCGGCCTCGTCCGGTGAAGAGATTCAAATGAACAACAAGTAAAACACACACGAATTTACCCAGGTTCAGGCCACCTTGCGGTGTAAAACCCTACTTCCTGCTTTGGTGGATTAGCCTCAGGAGGGCTTGAGTATGAATGAGTACAGTGGTTCCTGAGCTCTGGAGGAGAGCTCAGGGGGGTCAGGAGGCTAGGGTTCTCGCTCCTTTGTGCGGGGGCAGAGTCTCTCTATCCGATCCGAATTGCCTCCATAGTGGAGACCCTAGCTACTTATGTAGGCGGCCATGGTCCTCTTCCCCCGAAATGTTTAGGCGGGAAGGGATCCCACAATGGCCATTTTGAGCGGGAACGCAAGGACATTCCTATCCTGACAAAAGCGGTCTTCGCCTGCAAAGGGATCAGGCGGTAACGTGGTGGTGGGCTCGGTGGTGACATCCTCCCTGTCGTCCTTGCGGTCTTCGGTCTTGTTGCACCAAAGGGGAAACTTTTGTCCCGCTCCTTGGGAACCTGCGCCTGCGCTGTCTCCTTTGCACCAAAACGGCAACTGCGCCGCTGGCACGCGCTGGCACCCGCTGGCGCGGTGCGTCACTGCTTGCGTCACTACCTCCTCCCGAGGCAGGCTTGGCCTTGGATTCTCCGCCCCTCCGGAGCAACCTAGACGAGGCCGCTCCTGAGGGGGTCTTGACGTCATTCTCCTCGCGAGGTCTATCCCCCTCGCGAGGGTCTTGAATAGCTGGTCGATCAGTTGGGCCATACCAGGCCATAGTAAGAGTGCGTCGCGGCCCGCAGACAGGCAAGTTTAGGTACCCTGGTTCCCAGGACGCCGACAGTAGCCCCCGGGCCCAAGGCGCGCACGGAGTTGGCTTCGAGGCGAAGCCTTAGTGGAGGACGAAGCACCGCGGGCCCCAAAAGGCCGCGGGCCAGGCTAGCCCTGACGGTTGGATGGGATGTGGCGACTCCGCTCCCCACGCAGTCTTGGCAACTGTGCGACTTGACAACTCCCCGGCGCAGATGATGGGGTCGCTATGGCTGTGACGCCGGTGACTGGCGGTTGGGCTCCTCCGTCCTATAAATGGGACAAGGGGGAGCCCCCAAGCCATCTTCAAGCCAGCGTCGTCTGCCTCCTTGTTCGTCCACGCTCTTCTTCTTGCTGCGAGGTCTTCATGGCACCACCGAGGAAGCCGTCCGCCGCGGAGAAGGGGAAGGCCCCGAAGGATTTGGCTTCGCCGCCGTTGAAGAGGGGCCGGGGCCGCCCCCGCAAGTATGCCGCTACGCCCGCGGTGGCTTCTCGAGGGAGCGAGCGCGGCCTTCCGGGTCCCGACGCGGTCGCCGGCGAGAGGCACGGTGCCTCTTCTCGCGGCGAAGGTGGTCGTGGCTGCGGTGGGAGAGGAGGCGCGAGGCGGCGTTTGGCGGTCGTGCGTCCTCCGCGCCCGCAGCTCCACTCCTTTGATGTGTCGTCGGAGTTCGTGGTGTGGGCGGAGAAGCCTGGCGGCTTGCAGCTCCGACTCCCCCGCTCGTTCGGCAACGTGCTACCAGCCGGAGGCCCCGGCGGCCTCTGGCTGCAGACCGACGGCTGCTGCAGTCGTGCGTCCTGGGTGGAGGTCGACGTTGCTCCCTTAGGTGACGTGTTCCTGGAGCGCGACTAGCAGTAGTTTGCGCGCGCGCCGGCTGCAGGGGAAGTGCACGCTCCACTTCAGGTATGACGGTGCCTCAACGCTGTTCGTCAGGGTCTTCTCAGAGGAAGGGAGGCGCCTTGGGTGCTGTCCTGAGGCTGACGACGAAGAGGATGGTGGAGACGACGTCTGGAGGAGCAGCTCCTCCTCTAGAGACGGGCTTGGCCCTGGAGGGCGCCGCGGGTCCCCCCTCTGTGGCAGCAGCAACTCCTCCAGCAGCGACGGCTATAATGGGCCACCGTGCCGTCGAGCTCGGCTCGGCGAGGGGAGGGGGTCGTTGCGCTGCTGTGGCTCGGTGAAGCGGGAGGAGCTGGGAGACTCTGACTAAGTGGGGGCAACGGTGCTGAGCCGCGGCTTGGCGGAGCTGTGGCTTGGTGGGTCGGCCTCCACTTCTTCTTTTTCTTCATTTCCTTCCTGTGTTAAAATTTTAAGTTGCCTCGAGAAGGCGTGTAATGGACTATGACATATGTATGAAGTGAGAACTTGCTATCATGTTTTTGGTCTGGGTGAGATTACTTAGCTTATGTACTGCGACATCTTGAGGCGAAGTGCTCCTGACTCATTGGCGTCATGAGCCCCCGACTGGCCATGAGGATGGCTGAATTCGGGGGGTCCTGACCTGAGCAGCCCCCGAGTGTGAGTGCGCCGATGTGAGCTGCTGAGGGCTTGCGCCCTTGGGCTCGCTTGAGAGCGCCGAGCATGGATTAAGGCGCCAAGGCCTGAGCTGACTCGGCTGAATAGGCCACGTGGACTGAGAAATCCGACGCCAGAGCCTGAGCAGGCTTGGCCAGGCGAGGTCACAGGACGAGATCTGGGACCGACCGTGCCCCAACCCCCACGCGCGAGGCACGCGAAGGAGAGCAAGCGGCGCAGCCCCTGCTTAACAAGCTGAACTTAAAAACCGGCGAGAGAAAATCCCAAGCAAGATTTCCAACCAAATGCAAGAAACACGAGAACTTCATAGCATGGGGTAGAGGAAGGGCTGATAGCCAAGGAAGTAGAAACGGCTGACAACCAAACACCAAGCTAAAAAAGGAAAAAGGTCGCGTCCGACCCCTACACTATGTCTTCTTCCCAGCGCGGAGCTAAGGACTGCCACTGGGACGTGGGTGGGAGCCCCGTCTGATGGCCCACAGGCAACGCTCAGGAGACTCCGAGGCGTGTACAGCCCCAACTCATTATTACGTGAGAGTGTCACGAGCGGAGACCTTCACGGGCACGGAGCCTTGATTACAGATAGAACCTCCTGAGGTGCTCAATGTTCCAGGACTTCTGGATAGGTACCCCATCCTGCGTATCCAGGCGCACGGCACCAGGCCTAGAGACACGGGCGATTCTGAACGGGCCCTCCCACATGTGCGAGAGTTTGTGTAACCCCTCCCTGGAGAGGACCCGCCTCAGGACCAAGTCACCGACTTCAAGTGTTCTTGTGCGGACGCTGCGGCAGTGGTACCGCCGCAGTGCCTGTTGATATCGTGTTGCCCTAAGGGCAGCTCGGCGGCGGCCCTCCTCGCCGAGCACGAGGTCCATCCGCCAGGCGGCGTCCTGGCGTTCCTCGTTAAAAGCCTAGACCTGTGGGGAGCGACGCTTGACCTCGTGAGGGAGGACCGCCTCCGCCCCGTAAACGAGAAAGAAAGGAGTTTCTCCCATGCGTTTGGTAGCGGTGGTTCGAATCGACCACTGCATGGACTGGAGCTCGTCGATCCAGCCCCTGCCGCAAGCCTCGAGCTTCTTCTTAAAGTTCCGCGTCTTGAGGCCACGCAAGACTTCCGCGTTGGCACGTTCGGCCTGACAGTTGCTCCTGGGGTGAGCCATCGAGGCGTAGCAGATCTGTGTTCCAAGGTTAGCACAATATGACCTGAAGAGATTGCTTGTGAACTGTGAACCGTTATCCGTGATGATGCGGCTGGGGACCCCGAATCGCCTCACGAGGCCTTGGATGAACTTGACGGCCGACCCGGCTGGGATCGCTCGAACGGGCTCCACCTCTGCCCACTTGGTGAATTTGTCGATGGTGACGTACAGGAAGCGGTAGCCCCCCGCTGCCCAGGGAAACGGACCCAGGATGTCCAATCCCCAAACCGCGAAGGGCTAGGAGAGCGGGATCGTCTGGAGGCACTGCGCTGGTTGGTGGATCTGCTTAGCGTGAAACTGGCACGCCTCGCGAGCCTGCACAAGCTCCGTGGCGTCGTTAAGCGTCGTGGGCCAGTAGAAGCCGCTGCGGAAGGCCTTGCCCACGAGGGTGCGGGACGACGAATGGTGACCGCAGTCCCCACCATGGATGTAAGCCGACTGCTCGCGTCATTGTTTCCTCGAGATGCACTTTAGTGAGACGTCATTGGGGCGCCTCCTGTAGAGTTCGCCGTCTTGGATGCAGTAAGCCGAGGCCTGTCGGACCACGCGCTCCGCGTCTTCCACTTTGTCTGGCAAGGTGTCGTGTTGCAGGTACATCTTGAGCTCTTGGGTCTAGCAACCCTCCTCGGGCTCCGCGGCGAGTAGCAGGCGGGCTCCGGAGGCCAGTCCGCAGGGCGGAGCTCCTGCTGCAGGCGCCGCAGGCAGCCTCTGCTGAGGGGACGCCGGCTCAGGAGCGGGCGGTCTTGGTCTCGTTACACCGATATGGAAACCTTTGCCTGATGCCTCGGGACTCCTCGCCTGCACATGCTCCTTTAGCACCAAAGAGAAAATTGTCACTATGCGCCCGCTGGCGCCCGCCTGATATTGGTCGTCACTGCTCACGTCACGAGGACCTCACGAGGTGCCCCCGCCTCGATATCTCCGATCCTCACGAGCCGGCCTGGCAAGGCCGCCCCAGGGGATGCCTTGTGTCGTCCGCCTCGCGAGGGTCTTGAGTGGTTGCTGAAGATGCTGGGCCGTACCAAGCCGCCTAGTGAGCCACGCCGTGGGCCGCAGACATGCAAGTCTGGGTACCCCATTCCCAGAACGCCGACAGCTTTTACCGTTTTCGGATGACGTGTGGAGGTGTGTTTCTGACGGATCTCGTGGGATCCTATCTGGCGTTTGTCAAAGGTGAATCCGTTTGGATCCGGTCTTTATTCATCTGCTTCTGTGTGTCAATAGGTTGGGTCCTTCTGATATACGCTTCTCTTCATCAGCGGCAGTTGCTGTTCTGGTGCGTTGGTCCTATAGAGTCTTAGCACGACAACTTCTCGACTGTCTTCTACAACAAGATTTGCCCGGCTCCAATGAGAGAGGGGCGATAACGGCGGAACGCCTTCGACTCGCTCGAGTGCTTGTACTCGTCGCTATGTGGTCTATGAATTTGTATGTAATTTTTACTTGCGGTGTTCTTTGCACCCTCATAATAGTTGATGAATAGATCGGAGGTTTTCTCGAAGAAAGATTGTGAACAATAAGGCTGTTATTTGGGGAATAAAGTTTTAATGATGTCAAATCAAAATAAAAGGAGTCTAGAATTTAAACTTGAGTGGACAGATTTCATCACAATGAGACTATTTTTGCGCTCAGTTCGCGACGGGCGCACCGCGCACAAGCGCGTCCAAGAGATGATGTGTGATTCTAGACAAGCCAAAAAGAAATAAAAGAGATGATGATGTGTGATTCTAGACAATCCCAGAAAAAAAAAACGTCCCCTCAAAAAA
>LR738714.1:599156189-599167788 GCA_902687465.1 Secale cereale
CCCCTCAAAAAAAAAAACGAAAAAAAAACGAGGTGTTCGGTGACTCAGTGTTACTCGGCGAAGAAGTGGAGTGGAGAGCAGACACAACAGTCGCTCGTCAGGCACGGAGGTGTGAGAAAGGCTCCCCCGACTCCCGATTCCCCAAATGGAGGCGGCTGCATCGACACCGTCGCCGGAGCAGCCGCTGCTCGTGCCGCCGCAGGCAGGCGCCATCGCCGCGGGACCCGGGAACCAGCCCGCCGCGCCGCCGCCCCCGGCGGCGGCGAGGCCGAGCCGCCTCGCGGCGCTCATCGGGCGCGCGGCGGGGCGGCGCGGGCCGTCGATGCTGGTGCGCGAGACGGCGGCGCTGCAGCTCGACCGGAGGCGAGCCGACTGGGCCCACTCCCGCCCCGTCGTCGCGCTCGACGTCGCCTGGAACGTCGCCTTCGCGGCGGCCGCGGCGGCGGTGCTCGCGGCCTCCACCGCCGAGAGCCCCGCCAAGCCGCTCCGCCTCTGGCTCGTCGGCTACGCCCTGCAGTGCGTCGTGCACGTCTCCCTCGTCTGCTCCGGCCCACGCCGCCGCCCCGCATCCCCCGCGCGAGGCCCCGACATCGAGTCCGGACCCACCAACGCCGGGGCCGACAGCTCGGAGAGCGACGAGGGGAACGACGAGGACGCCATGGAAGAGAGGGCAAGGTAAAGGCAAAACGGAGAACCCCCAATTTTTTCCTCTGGTTTCGCTTAGAAGCTGAACTAGGGTTTGTGGATTTTGATATCTGCTTAACTAGAAATCACGCTTGTGTCTGTGTGTGTGCTTTGATGTGCTGACTGCCTTTTGATGATTATGTTACTTGTGCAGCTCTACGGACCGCTGTGAGTCGGTCAACACGATGTTGTCATTCCTGTGGTGGATCATTGGGTTCTACTGGGTGGTGACCGGTGGCGACGTGCTCGAACAAGGTGCTCCGAGGCTGTATTGGTACCGTCGCCTTAAACATACACCCATCACGCACTACATTTTTTGTGTGGGAATTTAAATGCTTAATTTCTTTTGTGTGGGAATTTGAATGCTTAGTATAGCTTGAAAAAACATCTTACATTATGGGACGGAGGGAGTAGTTCGCAATTGCACACCTCTAACCGAAACCACTAGCGACATAGTTTTATCGTATGTGTTTTATATCTGGAATTTTGCGACGTGTGAAGTTGAATGCAAGACGGCAGCAAAATAACTCTTTTGTCGTTAATAAACGTGTACAATAAACCCAGAACAAGTATGGCAAAACACTTATTGACTAAAGTGGTATGCTGTCATATGTTGTGAATATGAACATCTATAAGTTTTGAAATCTGTTATCTATAGTTAATAACATTAAGCTATTACCCTTTCTGGTAAATACTTAATGTGACTGACAGATAAAGCTGCATTATTCAATCTTCACAGCCAATTGGTGAGTGCTAACTTCCTGTTCGACCTAACAGAGTTACCTGGCTTTTGATTTTTTGTGCAGGTTAACTGTAGTTTTTCTTGCATTTGATGTCTTCTTCGCTGTTTTCTGTGTTGTTGTCGCCTGCTTCATTGGGGTTGCACTGTGCTGCTGCTTGCCTTGCGTCGTTGCAATACTGTATGCTCTGGTTGGCCAGGTGATCAATTCATTCTGCATTTGAGGAAGTGTCGGCTACCTTACTAGAAAAACTGTTATAACTTAGCTCATTCTCCTCTCTTATATATGTAGGAGGGTGCATCAGATGCAGATATTGGTGTTCTGCCCAGATATAAATATTCCGATCCCAGTGAGAATGGAGAAAAAGGGACAGATGAGGGGGTTATGATTCCTATCCTTAATAATAGTGGAACATCAACGAGCGAACGAATTCTCCTTCGTGAGGATGCTGTAAGGATTATGCTTTGTGCTTTCTAATTGTATAGTAAAAGTTGCTCTGTTTGTAGTATGTGCAGTTCTTTTTATTGATTTTGATCTTCATATATCCTATAGGGTATTTTCCATTGAAAGTGAGCATAGAGTTTTTTGATTTGTTATACTAGAGAGAACTGTGAATGTTATGCTAGTTCAGAATCCAGACAATCTGTCCTAAGAAACCAAATGATGTTGTGAGCTACCTATACAAACGAGAACGTTGCCCAGTTTTCCGATGCTTTGCTGACAGCTTGTTTGTGCTAACAGGAATGCTGCATATGCCTCTCGTCATACGAAGACGGAGTGGAACTATCTGCCCTCCCTTGCAACCATCACTTCCATTCGACATGCATTACGAAATGGCTACGCATGCACGCAAACTGTCCACTTTGCAAGTACAACATTCTCAAAGGCGGTGAAAACTGAAAACTCACAGAGGACTTATGCTGACATAACTTTCATACCCAAAGCATGAACATCCTGAAGCAAGCAGCAAGTGAGAAGCCTTGTGATTCCCATCTGTTTGTAAACTAAATGAGTAATGATACTCCCTCCTTTCCGGTTTATTAGGCCTGCGCATATCCCTAGGTTGACAATTTGACCAACGTAATACGAGTTGTATATCCCAAAAAATTTACCACCAGAAAATATATCATTTCAAGTTTCTAATAAATATAATTTTTGTGATATATAACCTATATTATGTTGGTCAAGTTGTCAATCTAGCAATCTGCGCAGGCCTAATAAACTAGCAAGGAGGTGGTATCAATTTGAGAGATTTTGTTCTTCGTGAGGATTGGCTGTGTTTTCTGTTCAGGATGCGGGCGTGTAGAGGTGTACATGACTGAACTGTAAACTAAAATGTGTGTTTTTCCGTATATGATGGTCTTGAAAAAAGGTTTAATGTTCGGCTATGGATTCGCCTTTTGCAAAATTAAGACTAGCTGAACATGTGAGCATGCCTAATAGATGTGGCAACAAAAACAGAAATGGTGTCAGAAACCATAGGTGCAGCTGGATGGGTAGACAACCCCATTTCATCGTCATTTTCTACAGCTAATAGAAATCTTCATCAGGCCTTTGTTGATACTCGTAGGTTCTGCCATGTTCAGCTCATCAGCTTTCCATGGGAAACAAGGTCAAATTACTTTGTTTGAGACACAGGACAACTCGAAGGTAAACAAGATGACAATTTGGAAGCGAAACATTGCGCTGTCGCAAACAAGATTGCCATCGGAATTTCACCTACAATCTGAGTGAAAAAAAGTCAAACAGTTCTTCATCACTTGTTCAGAGAATTGTAACCTTTATTCCCCGGGTTGCACCTTACCATTACAAGAAGATTGCAGGCGCAGTGAGGCTCACTGCACATCGGTAGCCCTGCGCATCACCAAAGTAATTTTGCAAGGGCTATATGAGGTTATCCTCTGTGAGTTGACATGATGAACGTCAGTGGTTATACATGCATATGGTTTAACATAAATATATTGAGTCCATAGAATATGGTTATACATAATTTTTAAGCGCATGCAGTTTAATGTATTTTTTTTTTTTGAGAATATGTCCACAAAATATCTGGAGTATATGGAATTCTTAAACGCATATGTTAACCTTTATGGATATCGATATTCTGTGACTATCTCGAGGAATTTATGTTAAATCATATACGTTTGAGAATTCTGTATACTCCAGATATTCTGTATATTCTTATGAGCATGATTGGTTTGCAGCTAGCCAAATATTGGCATTGCCAAACATGGGCAATACCAAGACTTGCCACCAAATATTTGCAACTTTATGTGAGATAGGCAAGACAACTTGATAAGCAACAAATTAGTAGCCAATATTTGGCACAATGCCAAACATTGGCATGCCAATTCTTGGCAGCAAACCAATTATGCTCTATGTGAGTGTCAGTTATCTGTATATTGGCTAGAATAGAGAGGTCTAGAATAGGGAGTACTGAATATATGTGCATTGTTATAGATGCAGTAACAGAAACAAGATAATCGCCTACAATCTGTGTGAAAAGGTCAAATTACTTGTTCCAGACACAAGAGATTACATGGCAATTTAGAAGCTAACAGAGCACTGCTGCACACAAGATCGCTCTCAGAATTTCACCTACAATCTGAGTGAGAAGGTCAAACAATTCTTATCAATCTCAGAACTGTGAGTTAGAATGGCCCTCTGACTATTAGTACAAGACAGCAATGCAGGTACAATAAGGCTGCACATCAGTGGCCCTGCTCATCCAAAGGATCTTTGTGAGGGCTATGAGGTTATCCTGTGTGAGTTGACATGATGCAAGTCAGTGGTAAACAACACTGCAAAACTACCAACCCATTGCTTACACTTTACAGGCACCACAGTATCTGCATCCATCTAAGATGTGTATCCGCAACGAAAACGGAGGCGTTTGATCAGCAGCTGCCCGACTATCCTTCTCCATTGGTATAATGGTGTCCATGGGTTGAGGCTCTGCCCTGTGCGGATGTAGAAGATGTCTGGAGAATGCCTTGTGCCACCCAAGGGCCCCCACCATGTTTCACATATCCCAACTCCACTCTGAACACTGAAGCATGTTTCTTCTCTTCAGATGAAGTAGCCATCTCCATAGACCTTCGAGAACGCATCCTGCACATAAAAATTCCTCTCTTGGATCATCGTGCAGACATTTTCAGCATCTCGCCACTGCCTACACCTGACGTACATATGCACAAGTAAAGTTTGCAGCACCACATTCGTCTCAGAGCCTATCTTGATGACATGAGCATGTATCTGCCTTCCGTAGTGCAAAAGCCCTTGGTACCGGCAAAGGCTTAGGAGACCTGCCAGAGTGTATTGGTCAGGCCTGATGCAGGCCAGCTCCATTTGACGGTAAATGTTTATCGACGCGCCTGGTTGTCCATCCCCTACATAACCTGAGAGGAGAGCGTTCCAGGATATCAGGTTCCTCTCGTTCATCCTGAGGAACAGTAGCCGGGCCACCTCGATGCAGCCGCACTTTGCATACATGTCGATCAGCTCAGTTTCCAAAACTACGTTCATCTGGTGTATGGCCTTGATGGCATGGGCATGAATTTGCCTTCCATACTCTGTATACCTTCTACTGCCACAAAGCTTAAGAAGGTTCACAAAGGTATGTTGGTTAGGCTTTATGTTTGCAGGCTCCATTTGTCGGAAAACCTTGAGTGCCAGGTCGACCTGCCCATTTTCAACATAGCCAGACAAGAGTGCATCCCAAGCTACGTAATTCCTCTCATCCATTCTATCAAATACCAATCGAGCTTGCTCCATCAAGCCACATTTCCCGTACATGTCAACAAGTGCACTGCCCCGGATAGCATCAGTGTCTAATGCTCTTCTTATCAAATAACCATGGAATGCACTGCCATTGTCAATGTCAGCCAAATGGGCACAAGCTGCGACTCCACTGCCAAGGGTGAACCGATCAACACTGAAACCACATTGCTGCATCTGGATGACCATATCGAGCGCCTCTTCACAAAAACCAAGGCGAACATAGCTTGAGATGATGGTATTCCAGCTGACTTGATCCCTGTCTACCATTGTCTCAAAAACTGTCCTGCAACTATCCATGTCACCACACTTCCCATACATGTCGATGAGGCAGTTCCACACGGTGGTGTTCCTTTCAAATCCGAGGGCGACCGCCAACGCATGCAGCTGCTTCCCACGAACCGGGCACAACAATGCACTGCACACCTGAATTGCCATCACAAGAACCGAATCAACCGGAAGCACCCCAGAACGCTGCATTGCGGAGAAAGCATCCCATGCCTCGTCCCACCGACAAGAACGGACATAGCCTCCGATGATCACACTCCAGGAGACCATGTTGGCCTCGTCCATCTCAGCGAACGCGTTGGCCGCATCATCCATCAGCCCGAAATCAATGTATGCGCTGACCAGCGCGGTGCCCACGACAACATGCTGGCACAGGGCACACTTGATGACCACGGCATGCGCGGCCCGGAGCATCCTGCTGTCCCGGAGGCGCGCGCAGGCCTTGAGCACGCTGGGGAGCATGAACTTGCTGACCGGCAGACCGTCCCGCCGCATCCTGCAGAAGAGCTCGAGGATCTCCGCGTGCCTGCTGGCGTGCGCCAGCGCCAGGATGGCCGAGCTCGCGCTCTTCTCGCCGCTCTTGGGGAGCGCTGTCCCGGGCAGACCACGTCCCGTGGCATCGTTGCCGCTCGGACGAAGCATTTCGTCGAACAGGTTGCCTGCCGTGCTGGAAGTCGTGACGCCCCTCTCCTGCATTCCGTCGAGCGGCCTATGGGGGTTCTTCGGTCTCTCGGAGGTTGCTGGGTTGGCTGGCGCGAGTTGTTCCTGTACGGTGAGGGCGGCGACGGCCGTGCGCCGGAGGGGATGGCGATGGCGGTGGCAGCGGGGGGGCCATTTGAGGTGGGCGCGCTGGGAGGTGGGATTGGAGGGAGGAAGAGGGAGCGGCTGTGGATAAGGGTGTAGCAGGCAGGAGTCCATCTTCCGCTCAAGCGAGCTGTTTGCCTCCCGCGGAGCACTACTACTAAAGTTAACGAGGACGACATCGATACAATCATACATTGTGTTTTTCTTCAGAGGCAATCCACAATTTTGTGAGAGAATTTTGTTTCATACTATTGATGCCCCGGGCGTTGCTGCGGTAACTTTGTTAAAAAATACGTAAATAGTTGTTAAAAATAACTAAATCTAATAAAAAATATATAAGCTTGAAAATAAATTAAAAAAAGTCTCTAAAAATAGAATGAAAACTTTTGAATTACTGTTAAAAATATCATTATAAAAAAAATATGAAGGATGACTAACATTCATGTATTATGTGGCAGCATTACATGCATAGACTAACGTAACATATTTTGCATGGCTTAGTGGGATACTGGTAGAAGACTAAATGCATGATCTTAATGGGGATGTTAAGACACACAGTTTGCATGTCGAGAGAATTGACCAACTTCTTAAGAGTGTGGCCCAGTTTTTTGATCGATTCTTCCAGAATCTTGAGAAACGCATCTCCCCTTAAAGCATCTCCAATAGATAGTCCAAATATAAAAGTACCTAACTTTTGGATCATCTGGGGGGCAAAAAACGCTGCTCCAGCAGACGATTCATATGCAAAAAAAAAAAATGGACCGCGGCCTCCTCGTGATGTAAAATACAACACCTCGCGGTGCAAATTTACATCACGAGGTGCATCTGGTCCAAAATCAGCCGCCGCCCGTGAACGCCCAACCGCCACTTCCTTTCCTTTCCCGCCCGCGTCCGTCCGCCCGCTCGAAGACCAGCCGGCCAGAATCCGCCGCTGCGACCGCCCAAAACCTCGCCGTCGGCGCCGCCACTGAACGAAATATGCCCTAGAGGCAATAATAAAGTTGTTGTTTATATTTCCTTATATCATGATAAATGTTTATTATTCATGCTAGAATTGTATTATCCGGAAACTTAGTACATGTGTGAATACATAGACAAAACAGAGTGTCCCTAGTATGCCTCTACTAGACTAGCTCATTGATCAAAGATGGTTATGTTTCCTACCTATAGACATGAGTTGCCATTTGATCAACGGGATCACATCATTAGGAGAATGATGTGATGGACAAGACCCATCCGTTAGCTTAGCACTATGATTGTTTAGTTTTACTGCTATTGCTTTCTTCATGACTTATACATGTTCCTATGACTATGAGATTATGCAACTCCCGAATACCGGAGGAACACCTTGTGTGCTATCAAATGTCACAATGTAACTCGGTGATTATAAAGATGCTCTACAAGTGTCTCCGAAAGTGTTCGTGGTGTTGGCATAGATCAAGAATAGGATTTGTCACTCCGAGTGTCGGAGAGGTATCTCTGGGCCCTCTCGGTAATGCACATCATAATAAGCCTTGCAAGCAAATGACTAATGAGTTAGTCACGAGATGATGTATTACGGAACGAGTAAAGAGACTTGCCGGTAACGAGATTGAACTAGGTATTGAGATACCGACAGTCGAATCTCGGGCAAGTAACATACCGATGACAAAGGGAACAGCGTATGTTGTTATGCGGTTTGACCGATAAAGATCTTCGTAGAATATGTAGGAGCCAATATGAGAATCCAGGTTCCGCTATTGGTTATTGACCGGAGATGAGTCTCGGTCATGTCTACATAGTTCTCGAACCCGTAGGGTCCGCACGCTTAACATTTGATGACGATCGATATTATGAGTTTATGAGTTTTGATGTAACGAAGGTAGTTCGGAGTTCCGGATGAGATCACGGACATGACGTGGAGTCTCGGAATGTCCGAGACGTAAAGATTGATATATTGGACGACTATATTCGGACACAAGAAGTGTTCCAGAAAGGTTTTGAATAAAACCGGAGTGCCGGGGGGGTTACCGGAACCCCCCGAGGAAGTATTGGGCCCTAATGGTCTTTAGGGGAGAGAGAGGGCAGCAGCGAAGGATGTGGTGCGCCCCCTCCCTAGGGGAGTCCGAATTGGACTAGGGGAGGGGGGCGCGGCCCCTCTTTCCCTCTCCCTCTCCCTCTCCTTCCTTCCCCCTCTCTCCCTCTTGGTGGACTCCTACTATAGGAGTGGCCCTCTAGGGCGCGCTATAGGGGCTGGCCGCACCTCCCCCCTTGCTCCTTTATATACGGGTGCAGGGGGCACCCAAAGACACATAAGTTGATCAGTTGATCTCTCCAAACCGTGTGCGGTGCCCCCCTCCACAGAAACACACCTCGGTCATACCGTTGCAGTGCTTAGGCGAAGCCCTGCGCCGGTAGCTTCATCATCTCCGTCACCACGCCGTCATGCTGACGAAACTCTCTCGCGAAGTTCAACTGGATCAAGAGCTCGTGGGACGTCATCAAGCTGAACGTGTGCTGAACGCGGAGGTGTCGTACGTTCGATGCTTGGTCGATTGGATCGCGAAGAAGTTCGACTACATCAACCGCGTCACTAGACGCTTTCGCTCCCGATCTACGAGGGTACGTGGACACACTCTCCCCTCTCGTTGCTATTCTTCTAGTAGATAGATCTTGCGTGATCGTAGGATTTTTTTTTTAAATACTACCTTCCCCAACAGTGGCATCATGAGCCAGGTCTATGCGTAGATGATATGCACGAGTAGAACACAATGAGTTGTGGACAATAATAGTCATACTGCTTATCAGCATGTCATACTTTGGTTCGGCGGTATTGTGAGATGAAGCGGCCCGGACCGACATTACGCGTACGCTTACGCGAGACTGGTTTCACCGTTATGAGCACTCGCTGCTTAAAGATGACTGGCGGGTGTCTGTCTCTCTCACTTTAGCTGAATCGAGTGTGGCTACGCCCGGTCCTTGTGAAGGTTAAAACAGCACATACTTGACGAAAAATCGTTGTGGTTTTGTATGCGTAGGTAAGAACGGTTCTTACTAAGCCCGTAGCAGCTGCTACTTCTCGAGCTTGCATTGTATTCCCTCGAAGAGGAAAGGGAAATGCAGCACAGTAGCGTAAGTATTTCCCTTAGTTTTTGAGAACCAAGGTATCAATCCAGTAGGAGACCACGCGCGAGTCCCTTGCACCTGCACAAACAAATAAGAACTTCGCAGCCAACGCGATAAGGGGTTGTCAATCCCGTTACGGTCACTTACGAAAGTGAGATCTGATAGAGATGATAGTTGATATTTCTGGTATTTTTTGGTTATAAGAACAGAAAGTAAAAGCGGAAAAAGTAAAGTAGGTGTATATTGATATGTTGAGAATAGACCCGGGGGCCATAGTGTTCTCTAGTGACTTCTCTCATGATAGCGATATTCTACGACGGGTAAACAAATTACCGTCGAGCAATTGATAGAAAAGCGAATAATTATGAGACTATCTAGGCATGATCATTATATATAGGCAGCACGTCCGAGACAAGTAGACCGAAACGATTCTGCATCTACTACGATTACTCCACACATCGACCGCTATCCAGCATGCATCTAGTGTATTGAGTTCATAAGAACAGAGTAACGCCTTAAGCAAGATGACATGATGTAGAGGGATAAACTCAAGCAATATGATATAAACCCCATCTTTTTATCCTCGATGGCAATAATACAATACGTGCCTTGCTGCCCCTACTGTCACTGGGAAAGGACACCGCAAGATTGAACCCAAAGCCAAGCACTTCTCCCATTGCAAGAACAATAGATCTAGTAGGCCAAACCAAACAAATAATTCGAAGAGACTTGCAAGGATATTATAATCATACATAAAGAGTTCAGAGAAGAACCAAATATTTCTCATAGATAATATTGATCATAAACCCACAATTCATCGGATCTCGACAAACACACCGCAAAAAGAGATTACATTGAATAGATCTCCTCGAAGACCGAGGAGAACTTTGTATTGAGATCCAAGGAGAGAGAAGAATCCATCTAGATACTATCTCGGAGCTCCGGAACAGGCCCCAAGATGGGATCTCACGGGAACAGAAGGTTACGGCGGTGGAACTAGGGTTTTCTCTGTTGTTCTGATGGTTTCGGGGTACGTAGGCATATATAGGAGGAAGGAGGGCACCGGGGGCCGTACGTGGGACCCACGAGGCAGGGGGCGCGCCTCCCACCCTCGTGGGCACCACGTAAGCCCTACTCTGTGGTTCTCAAGTCTCACGTGCGTGATTTTCTCCAAAAATATCTCTCCCGAAGGTTTCATTCCATTTGGACTCCGTTTGATATCCCTTTTCTGTAAAACCCTGAAACAGGCAAAAAAACAGCCATCTGGACTGGGCCTTTGGGTTAGTAGGTTAGTCCCAAAAATAATATAAAAGTGTATGAAAAAGCCCATTAAACATCCAAAACAGAATATATAATAGCATGGAACAATCAAAAATTATAGATACGTTGGAGACGTATCAAGCATCCCCAAGCTTAATTCCTGCTCGTCCTCGAGTAGGTAAATGATAACAACAGAATTTTTGATGTGGAATGCTAACCAACATAGTTTTTCAATGTAATTCTCTTAATTGTGGCATGAATGTTCAGATCTGAAAGATTCAAGACAAAAGTCTATATTGACATAAGAAATAATAATACTTCAAACATACTAACAAAGCAATCATGTCTTCTCAAAATACTGTGGCTAAAGAAAGTTATCCCTACAAAATCGTATAGTCTGTCTATGCTCCCTCTTCATCACACAAAATATTCATATCATGCACAACCCTGATTTCAGCCAAGCACTTGTTTTCATACTCTATTCTTTCAAGCCCTTCAACTTTCACGCAATACATGAGCGTGAGCCATGGACATACACTATGCGTGGAATAGAGAGGTGGTTGTGGAGAAGACAAAAAGGAGGGAGATAGTCTCACATCAACTAGGCATATCAACAGGCTATGGAGATGCCCATCAATAGATATCAAATGTGAGTGAGTAGGGATTGCCATGCAACGGATGCACTAGAGCTAAAAATGTATGAAAGCTCAACAAAAGAAACTAGTGGGTGTGCATCCAACTTGCTTGCTCATGAAGACCTAGGGCATTTGAGGAAGCCCATTGTTGGAATATACAAGCCAAGTTCTATAACGAAAATTCCCACTAGTATATGAAAGTGACTAAACATGAGACTCTCTATCATGAAGAACACGGTGCTACTTTGAAGCACAAGTGTGGAAAAAGATAGTAGCAATTGTCCCTTTTTTTGGGGGGGGGGGGGC
>LR738714.1:599167820-599238465 GCA_902687465.1 Secale cereale
TTTCTTTTTTTTCTTTGGCCTTTTTTTCTTTTTTTCTTTTTTTTGGAGGGGCTTTATTGATTTAGCCTTTCCTCACATGGGACAATGCTCTAATAATGATGATCATCACATTTTCATTAAATTACAACTCGATGCTAGAACAAAGTATGACTCTATATGAATGCCTCCGGCGGTGTACCGGGATGTGCAATGAATCAAGAGTGACATGTATGAAAAATTATGCATGGTGGCTTTGCGACAAATACGATGTCAACTCCATGATCATGCATGGCAATATGACAATATGAAGCGTGTCATATGAACGGAACGGTGGAAAGTTGCATGGCAATATATCTCAGAATGGCTATGGAAATGCCATGATAGGTAGGTATGGTGGCTGTTTTGAGGAATATATATGGTGGCTGTTTTGAGGAAGGATATATAGTGGGTGTATGGTACCGGCGAAAGTTGCGCGATACAAGAGAGGCTAGCGATGGTGGAAGGGTTGAGAGTGCGTATAATCCATGTACTCAACATTAATCATAAGAACTCATGTACTTATTGCAAAAATCTACGAGTCATCAAAACAAAGCAATCAACGCATGCTCCTAGGGGGGAGGTTGGTAGGAGTTAACCATCGTGCGCCCCCGACCTCCACACAAAGGTTGACACTTTACAAATACCTCATGCTCTAACTTCGTCACATAGCGGTTCACCATATGTGCATGCTACAGGAATCACTAACCTTAACACAAGCATTTCTCAATTTCATAATAACTCCACTAGCATGACTCTGATATCACTATCCTGATATCTCAAAAACAATTATCAAGCATCCAACTTCTCATCATATTCAATGCACTTAGTGTGAAAGTTTTTACTACATTGATATTGGATGTCTATCATGTGAAGACTAGTTTTATAGCCTAAGCACATTACCATGCTGTTTTAATAGACTCCCAAAAGGATATAATTGAAGCATGAGAGTTCAACAATTTCTTCAAAATATTATCACCACCGTGCTCTAAAAGATATAAGTGAAGCACTAGAGCAAAAACTATTCAACACAAAAGATATAAGTGAAGCACATAGAGTGTTCTATCAATTCCTAGGCCATATTTAATTCTCTCAAATAGGTGTGTCCAGCAAGGGTAATTGTGGAAAACTAACAAGCAAAGACTCAAATTATACAAGACGCTCCAAGTAAAACACATATCATGTGGTGAATAAAAATATAGCTCCGAGTATAGTTACCGATAGATGCAGACGAAAGAGGGGATGCCTTCCCGGGGCATCTCCAAGCTTAGGCTTTTGGTTGTCCTTGAATTTTACTTGGTGTGCCTTGGGCATCCCCAAGCTTAGGCCCTTGCTACTCTTTGTTCCATAGTCCATCAAAGCAATACTCAAAACTTGAAAACTTCACAACACAAATCTTAGACAAAAATCTCGTGAGCTTCGTTAGTATAAGAAAGCAAACCACTACTCAAAGGTACTGCAATTAATTCATTATTTGTTTATATTGGTGTTAAACCTACTGTATTCCAACTTCTCTATGGTTCATACTTCCCAATATTACTCATAGATGCATTGAAATAAGCAAACAACACACGAAAAACAGAATCTGTCAAAAACAGAACAGTCTGTAAACTGCAGGTTTCGTATACTTCTGTAACTCCAAAAAATTCAAACTAAATTGGTAAACATGAGGAATTTGTCTATTAATCATCTTCAAAAAGAATCAACTAAATAGCACGCTCCAGTAAAGTCTGATGACCATTCTAGCGAGCGCTAACGATTCTGTTTTTCACAGCAAGATCATATAAACTTCACACAAGTCTTCCCAAAGGTTCTACTTGGCACAAACACTAAACAAAACACAAAACCACATCTAAACAGAAGCTAGATGCAATATTTATTCCTAAACAGAAGCAAAAACAAAATAATATAAAATTGGGTTGCCTCCCAACAAGCGTTGTCGTTTTACGCCCCTAGCTAGGCACGATACATGATAGATCTAGGTATTGCCATCTTTGAAAGGCAATCCATAAGTGGCTATCACAATAGATTCATATGGTAATTTGATTTTATTTCTAGGAAAGTGTTCCATGCCTTTCCTTAATGGAAATTGGAATCTAATATTTCCTTCCTTTATATCAATAATTGCACCAATCGTTCTAAGGAAAGGCCTACCAAGAATAATAGGACATGAAGGATTGCAATCTATATCAAGAACAATGAAATCTACGGGCACATAATTCTATTGGCAACAATAAGAACATCATTAATTCTTCCCATTGGTTTCTTAATAGTAGAATCCACAAGATGCCAATTCAAAGATCAATCATCAAGCTCATGGAACCCTAGCAAATCACACAAAGTTTTTGGGATAGTGGAGACACTTGCACCCAAATCACACAAAGCATAGAATTCATGATCTTTAATTTTTATTTTAATAGTAGGTTCCCACTCATCATAAAGCTTTCTAGGGATAGAAACTTCTAACTGAAGTTTTTCTTCATAAGATTGCATCAAAGCATCAACTATGTGTTTAGTAAAAGCTTTATTTTGACTATAAGCATGCGGAGAGTTTAGTAAGGATTGCAACAAGGAAATACAATCACTCAAAGAGCAATTATCATAATTGAATCCCTTAAAATCCAAAGTAGTGGGTTCATCACTATGCAAAGTTTTAATCTCTTCACTCCCACTTTTAACAATTTTAGCATCAAGATCTAAGAACTCTGAATCATTTGGACACCTTAAAGTAGAATCATCTCCAATCCTATCTTCATCAAGATTTATGCTAGAAAACAAGGATCTAATAGGAGACACATCAATAACTTTCAGATCTTCATCTTTATTTTCATGATAACTAGAAGAACACGCTTTAATATAATCCTCTCTTTTAGCACGCATCCTAGCGGTTCTCTCTTTGCATTCATCAATAGAAATTCTCATGGCTTTGAGAGACTCATTGATATCATGCTTAGGCAAGATAGATCTAAGTTTCAAAGAATCAACATCAAGAGTAATTCTATGCACACTTCTAGCCAATTCATCAACCTTAAGCAATTTTTCTTCAAGCATAGCATTGAAATTCTTTTGCGATATCATAAACTCCTTAACACTAGTTTCAAATTCAGAAGGCATCTTTCCATAAGAGTTGTTGTAGGAATTACCATAATTATTAGAGGAATTACTAGGAAAAGGCCTAGGATTAAAGTTCCCTCTATAAGCATTGTTACCAAAATTATTCCTACCAACAAAATTCACATCCAAAGATTCATTATTATTTTCAATCAAAGTGGACAAAGGCATATCATAAGGATCAGAAGAAGCACTCTTAGCAGCAAATAATTTCATAAGTTCATCCATCTTTCCACTCAAGACACTAATTTCTTCAATAGCATGCACTTTCTTATTAGTAGATCTTTCAGTGTGCCATTGAGAATAATTAACCATGATATTATCTAGGAGTTTGGTAGCTTCTCCTAAGGTAGTTTCCATGAAAGCGCCTCCTGCGGCCAAATCTAAAAGATTTCTAGAAGCAAAATTCAAGCCAGCATAAAAGTTCTGAATAATCATCCATAGATTCAAACCATGTGTAGGGCAATTACGTATCATTAATTTCATTTTCTCCCAAGCTTGTGCAACATGCTCATGATCTAGTTGCTTAAAATTCATAATATCGTTTCTAAGAGAGATGATCTTAGCAGGAGGGAAATATTTAGAGATAAAAGCATCTTTGCACTTATTCCAAAAATCAATACTATTTCTAGGCAAAGAGGAAAACCAAGTTTTAGCACGATCTCTAAGTGAAAACGGAAATAACTTCAATTTAACAATATCGTTATCCCTATCCCTTTTCTTTTGCATATCACACAAATCAACAAAGTTGTTTAGATGGGTAGCGGCATCTTCACTAGGAAGGCCGGAGAATTGATCTTTCATGACAAGATTCAACAAAGCAACATTGATCTCACAAGATTCAGCATCGGTAATAGGAGCAATCGGAGTGCTAATAAAATCATTATTGTTGGTATTGGAGAAGTCATACAATTTGGTATTGTTCTAAGCCATAGTGACAAACAAGCAATCCAACACACACAAGCAAACAAGAAGCAATCGAACGATAAACACACGGCATAAGAAGGGCAAATAAAACGGCAAGGGTGAAGTGGGGGAGAGGAAAACGAGAGGCAAAAAATGTAATGCGAAGGATAAGGGTTTGTGATAGGTACTTGGTATATGACTTTTGCGTAAGCCTCCCCGGCAATGACGCCAGAAATTCGTCTTGCTACTTCTCGAGCTTGCATTGTATTCCCTCGAAGAGGAAAGGGAGATGCAGCACAGTAGCGTAAGTATTTCTCTCAGTTTTTGAGAACCAAGGTATCAATCCAGTAGGAGACCACGCGCGAGTCCCTCGCACCTGCACAAACAAATAAGAACTTCGCAGCCAACGCGATAAGGGGTTGTCAATCCCTTTACGGTCACTTACGAAAGTGAGATATGATAGAGATGATAGTTGATATTTTTGGTATTTTTTGGTTATAAGAACAAAAAGTAAAAGTGGAAAAAGTAAAGTAGGTGTAGATTGATATGTTGAGAATAGACCCGGGGCCATAGTGTTCTCTAGTGGCTTCTCTCATGATAGCGATATTCTACGGCGGGTAAACAAATTACTGTCGAGCAATTGATAGAAAAGCGAATAATTATGAGACTATCTAGGCATGATCATTATATATAGGCATCACGTCCGAGACAAGTAGACCGAAAAGATTCTGCATCTACTACTATTACTCCACACATCGACCGCTATCCAGCATGCATCTAGTGTATTGAGTTCATAAGAACAGAGTAACGCCTTAAGCAAGATGACATGATGTAGAGGGATAAACTCAAGCAATATGATATAAACCCCATCTTTTTATCCTTGATGGCAACAATACAATACGTGCCTTGCTGCCCCTACTGTCACTGGGAAAGGACACCGCA
Organism: Secale cereale; assembly: GCA_902687465.1. NCBI lineage: Eukaryota > Viridiplantae > Streptophyta > Magnoliopsida > Poales > Poaceae > Secale > Secale cereale. Next base: position 599,172,795 of record LR738714.1, read on the forward strand.
AGATTGAACCCAAAGCGAAGCACTTCTCCCATTGCAAGAACAATAGATCTAGTAGGCCAAACCAAACCAATAATTCGAAGAGACTTGCAAGGATATTATAATCATACATAAAGAGTTCAGAGAAGAACCAAATATTTCTCATAGATAATCTTGATCATAAACCCACAATTCATCGGATCTCGACAAACACACCGCAAAAAGAGATTACATCGAATAGATCTCCTCGAAGACCGAGTAGAACTTTGTATTGAGATCCAAAGAGAAAGAAGAAGCCATCTAGATACTAGCTATGGACCCGAAGGTCTGTGATAAACTACTCACAACTCATGGTGAGGCGATGATGATGATGTAGAAGCACTTCGTGGAAGATCCCCCCTCCGGCGGAGTTCCGGAACAGGCCCCAAGACGGGATCTCACGGGAAAAGAAGGTTATGGCGGTGGAACTAGGGTTTTCTCTGTTGTTCTGATGGTTTCGGGGTACGTAGGCATATATAGGAGGAAGGAGGGCACCAGGGGCCATACGTGGGACCCACGAGGCAAGGGTGCGCCCCCCCACCCTCATGGGCACCACGTAAGCCCTACTCCGTGGTTCTCAAGTCTCTCGTGCGTGATTCTCCAAAAATATCTCTCCCGAAGGTTTCATTCCGTTTGGACTCCGTTTGATATCCCTTTTCTGTAAAACCCTCAAAGAGGCAAAAAAACAGCAATCTGGACTAGGCCTTTGGGTTAGTAGGTTAGTCCCAAAAATAATATAAAATTATATGACAAAGCCCATTAAACATCCAAAACATCATAAATAATAGCATGGAACAATAAAAAGTTATAGATACGTTGGAGACGTATCAGCAACCACGTAAAACTTGCAACAACAAAGTAGAGGACGTCTAAGTTGTTTTTGCAGGGCATGTTGTGATGTGATATGGTCAAGACATGATGAGTTATACGTTATTGTTTGAGATGATCATGTTTTGTAAAGTTATCGGCAACTGGCAGGAGCCATATGGTTGTCGCTTTATTGTATGAAATACAGTCGCCATGTAAATTCTTTACTTTATCACTAAGCGGTAGCGATAGTCGTGGAAGCAATAGTTGGCAAGACGACAACGATGCTACGATGGAGATCAAGGTGTCGCGCCGGTGACGATGGTGATCATTACGGTGCCTCGGAGATGGAGATCAAAAGCACAAGATGATGATGGCCATATCATGTCACATATTTTGATTGCATGTGATGTTTATCTTATTATGCTTCTTATTTTGCTTAGTACGGCGGTAGCATTATAAGATGATCCTTTGCTAAATTTCAAGGTATAAGTGTTCTCCCTGAGTATGCACCATTGCGAAAGTTCGTCATGCCGAGACACCACGTGATGATTGGGTGTTATAAGCTCTACGTTCACATACAATGGGTGTAAGCCAGCTTTGCACACGCAGAATACTCGAGTTAAACTTGACGAGCCTAGCATATGCAAATATTGCCTCGGAAAACTGGAGACCGAAAGGTCGAGAATGAATCATATAGTAGATATGATCAACATAAGATGTTCACCATTGAAAACTACTCCATCTCACGTGATGCTCGGACATGGTTTAGTTGATTTGGATCACGTGATCATTTAGATGACTAGAGGGATGTCTATCTAAGTGGGAGTTCTTTAGTAATATGATTAATTGAAATTTAATTTATCTTGAACTTAGTCCTGGTAGTATTAGCATATCTATGTTGTAGATCAATAGCTCGCGATGTAGCTCCCCGTTTGTTTTTATATGTTCGTAGAGAAAACTAAGTTGAAAGATGTTAGTAGCAATGATGCGGACTTGCTCCGTGATCTGAGGATTTTCCTCATTGTTGCACAGAAGAATTATGTCCTTGATGCACCGCTAGGTGACAGACCTATTGCAGGAGCAGATGCAGATGTTATGAACGTTTTGACAAGCTCGGTATGATGACTACTTGATAGTTTAGTGCGCCATGCTTTATGGCTTATAACCGGGACTTCAAAAACGTTTTGAACGCCATGGATCATATAAGATGTTCCAAGAGTTGAAATTAGTATTTCATACTCATGCCCGTGTCAAGAGGTATGAGTCCTCTAACAGTACTTTGCCTACAAGATGTAGGAGAATAGCTCAACCAGTGAGCATGTGCTCAGATTATCTGGGTACTACAATTACTTGAATCAAGTGGGAGTTAATCTTCCAGATAAGATAGTAATTGACAAAGTTCTCTAGTCACTATCACCAAGTGATGGCTTCTCGGCCCTCGTTGGTTACCCCAAATGGAAGGTTGAGATGTAGCGTAGCGGAAAATTTCCCTTGGCAAAGATACCAAGGATCGAATCCAGTGAGACTCCGAGGGTCGACAAGTAGGTGTCAACGGCGCCAGAAACTTAGCGGTTGACAGGACCTGCACACAGATACAGATAACTTTGCTCCCAACGAGTACAGAGAGGTTGTCAATCCCTCCGGCCTTGTTTTTTACAAAGGATCAAACACAAGAGATAATAATGATAGCTAAGACTGCAACTAGGAAATAAAAACAGGAAGTAAATAGAAGGTGTGATCAGCGGTGGTAATATGGACCGGGGTCCCATGATGTTCACTAGTGATGTCTCTCTCCCAAAAGACGATAAAACAGCAAAGCGAGGTAAACAAATTACAGCTGGGCAATTGACAGGATTATGTGCGCAAACCAATGCTAACTATGCTGCAAAGAAAGGTAGAGGCTCAAAAGCATGGGCGGTACGCCAAGGCAAGTAGACCGAAATCCATCTGCATCTACTACTAATCATCCACCTTGAGATATCTATCCAGAACATCTCGCTGGTATTAAGTCGCGAATCCCACCCAAAGTGTAAACTCAAAGCAACAGACAACTGCATTAAAAGAACTTTGCGTAAAGTAAACAATCCTTGCACCCGCAAGTACAAGCACCGTTGTTTTCTCCCTTGTGGCAACAACACATCCCCTAGACTCATGTTTCTGTCACTCAAGCTAGTCATCAGGGGGCATGAACCCACAATCAAGCATAACGCTCCTTCTTGGAGTTACTACCTACTACTTGGCCAAAGCAATAAACAGCAACGGAGAACATGCAAGAATTACTCAAGAACAAAGATATAAAAGAGGTGAATCAAATATATTACTCAAACACAATCTGAACATAGTCTCATAATCCATCAGATCCCAGCAAACTCAGCAAAGCAACAGCAGAAAGATTACATATGTGCCTCGATCATGTAGGGCAGCTCACGAGGTCAAAACCATGAAGAGCAAAGAGGGGAGGAGAACAACACATAGCTACTGATCATGGACCCATGGTCCAAGGTGGACTACTCACGACTCATACGGGAAGCATCCATGGTGGTGGAGAAGCTCCCGGTGGTGGTTCTCCCCTCTGGCAGGGTGCCGGGAAGAGTTCTCCTTATGCTCCCGATCTTGGAAGCGCTGCGGCGGCGGAACAGAGGCGAGATCGCGAAAAAGGGTTCTGTCCTCGAGGGTTTCGGGACGAGAGGGATATATATGCGAAGGGGGGCAGCCAGAGGCGGAGCAGGGGCCCCAGGCGCCCCCCTGGCGCGGCCAGGGGTGGGGCCGCGCCAGGTGGCCGCCTGGGCCTCCCCTGGCTCCCCTCTGGCCCCGCTTTGGTTCTTCGCGAAGCTTCCTGTACGCTGATTTTTCCTGTATTTTTCCCGGAATTTTTGGAGCACTTTTAATATGGGGGAAACCTGAAATAGAAAAACAGCAGAAAACCGGAACTGACACTGTGGTGCACTGAGTTAATAGGTTAGTCCAAATATGATCAAAAGTGTATGGAAGTGCATCAATATCATAGCAATATCACACAAAAGAAGCATGGAGCAAGCAGAAATTATAGATACGTTTTGGACGTATCACCATCCCCAAGCTTAATTCTTGCTCGTCCTCGAGTAGGTAAATGATAACAAGCATAATTTCTGTGGTGACATGCTACCAACCATATAAGAACTTTTTAAGTAAAGCAATCAAGGCATGTAATTCAATTCAAGTGATAACAAGCAAGAGTCTATATTAGCATTGTAACAAGCAACATAAGAACATAAAGGTGCAAGAGCTCTCGCTGTCCGTGGCTCGAATGTCTCCAAATGGTGTTTGCGTGCAAGAAAGGGGATAGGGATATACGAGAGAGTAAAACATAGTTTTTGTATTGTTGAGAATTTAATCTACTAAAGTTTCACACTTGGTCTTCTTTGGAATCTTATCTTGACTCATCCCCAGACCACTAGCCAGGTACAAGTCAAAATGATCCACTCCCTTTCGATATTTTGAGCACTCATGCAATGGATGAGCGTAAGCAAGAAAGTTGACACTTAGGATGGCAAAGAGAGAAAAACGATGAAGGGAGAAGACAAAAAAGGTGTGAAAGGCTCACATCAATGAGGACAATCATAGGCGAGAGAAAGCCAAATGATAGATATGATGTGAGGAGTAGGGATTGCCATGCAACGGATGCACATATGAGCTAAGGTAAGCTCTCCAATGGAACTAGTGGGGGTGCATCCAACTTGCTTGCTCAAGAAGACCTAGAGCTTAGGCCCTTGCTACTCTTTGTTCCATAGTCCATCAAAGTAATACTCAAAACTTGAAAACTTCACAACACAAATCTTAGACAAAAATCTCGTGAGCTCCGTTAGTATAAGAAAGCAAACCACTACTCAAAGGTACTGCAATGAATTCATTATTTGTTTATATTGGTGTTAAACCTACTGTATTCCAACTTCTCTATGGTTCATACTTCCCAATATTACTCATAGATGCATTGAAATAAGCAAACAACACACGAAAAACAGAATCTGTCAAAAACAGAACAGTCTGTAGTAATCTGCAGGTTTCGTATACTTCTGTAACTCCAAAAAATTCAAACTAAATTGGTAAACATGAGGAATTTGTCTATTAATCATCTGCAAAAAAGAATCAACTAAATAGCACGCTCCAGTAAAGTCTGATGACCATTCTAGCGAGCGCTAACGATTCTGTTTTTCACAGCAAGATCATATAAACTTCACACAAGTCTTCCCAAAGGTTCTACTTGGCACAAACACTAAACAAAACACAAAACCACATCTAAACAGAAGCTAGATGCGATATTTATTCCTAAACAGAAGCAAAAACAAAATAATATAAAATTGGGTTGCCTCCCAACAAGCGTTGTCGTTTTACGCCCCTAGCTAGGCACGATACATGATAGATCTAGGTATTGCCATCTTTGAAAGGCAATCCATAAGTGGCTATCACAATAGATTCATATGGTAATTTGATTTTATTTCTAGGAAAGTGTTCCATGCCTTTCCTTAACGGAAATTGGAATCTAATATTACCTTCCTTCATATCAATAATTGCAGGATATGCAATGATACTAGCGCGTCATGTAGCAATGATTAGGGCAAGGCCCAACTAGCATGTGGCTCATCGATCAAGCAAAAAGCATGTATGACATGAAGATCAAGTCATGAGAAGATGGATGTTGCATGGCAATGTATCTCGGAAAGGCTATGGAAATGCCTTGATAGGTAGGTATGGTGGCTGTTTTGAGGAAGGATATAATGAGGCTTATGATGACAGAGCTGTGGGAACCCCGACTTAGAAGTCGAGATCACCGAATGCATGTGTACAGTGATCCCAGGGATCAATGCTCACTGAACACACAAAAGCTGAATAACAAGAGTCTTACATCCATACAAATAGTCTTACACGAATTATGGCCACTATGGCCAAGTCTTACATAGATAGAGCCTCACGGGCTGAATAGTAAATAACTCAAATAGCGGAAGTCTTCGATAACGGGTAGAACCCATGCCATCTGCCTTAACCCTACAGGCATTCTGACTGGGATAGCGTCCTAGTTCGCATGTTCGTCTCCAAAGAACTCTTCAACATATTCCTGTTCTTCCACGCCTGGCCAATTAAATAACCAGTGGCAAGCCAATGAGTACTTTGAATGTACTCGCAAGCAACCCATGATGTGGTTCAAAGTAACAATGCAATTTGAACAATAATGAACAATCTAGCAATGGCTAGAATAAATATTCTACCATCAAGTTTATGCATCAATAAACTCGCGTAACCTCGAAGACAGGTTACCGATATCAACATGAATATGTTCCAACTCATCGAGTCAAGTCACCACCTTGACTCATCACACACATACTATCACCGATGAAGTAAAATTCTGGACATAGTTTACGTAGCACCACCCAACTGTCCATGACCGTGGACACGGCTATTCGAATAGTTTTACACTCTGCAGAGGTTGCGCACTTTACCCACAAGATCCGGGGAACTTCCGTGTCATCCACGTCCCGCGGTACCTCAAGTACCCGGGGTAAGCACCCGGTCATTACCTTTTCTTAGATGACACTAACATAGAGTCCACTCGTTGGTACACGGCCCTCGAGTACAAACAATAGATAACGGGACTAGCCCTAATTTCAATGTCACGCGTACCCGAAGGGACCAACGGTGTGTCCGGTGCCCTGTGAAAACAGTCATGGTCGTCTATCCAAGCACGACCCCGTCCCGGGAAAGACCTCAAGTCTTCCCGTCACTAGTAATGCGGGCACCATGCTAGTATCGACCTAAGTAATCAATAAAGCCCCGTCCCGTAAGGGGTAGTGTGGTTGCACATGTTTGGTTGGGACGGTAGTAACACATAAATCTAATCCATCATTTCACCATGCACAAGATTTACTGGCACATCACTTCTTCCTCAAGTGATGACCTAACACAACATCACCCTCGGGCATTAGGGGCACCCGATGGGTTCATGCAAAGATTTCAGTCATGAAGGTTCACATCACACATGCATCATTTAAGCATCATGACCAACTATTTGTATGTCATCTAGCACTTAGCAAGATCAAGATCAAGCATGCATCATGTGGTGGTTCCAACTAGGTCACCACCGTAACCCTATCATCATGCATCGGAAACAAATGAGTTCCGAGAACAAGTGTAGCATGGTCAAAGGGTTGCTTGCCTGGATTGGCTTGGTATTCAAAGTCTTCAAATCCTTCTCCTTCTCCTTCCTCAGCAACTTAGTCAAATACGGGATCTATACGTCGCATAATAACCACGGGAAAATAAGACCACAAATAAAACAGAAAAATCAAAGTGCTCAGAAAAATGTCAACTCATTTTTATAAAATACTAGAGGGATTTCTAAGATGGGGAAAATTCTTAGTTGGAGTTTTGGAGTAACAGAATGGAATCTATTGATTTTTTAACAGGAGTTTTACTGCTCAAATTTGAATTTAAATTTGAACAGAACAGAAAAGTTTCATAGATGTGAGTGAAAGTGGTACCATTAAATAGGTTGGAATATTACAAGAATTTAGGAGTTGGAATTATTTCATTTGGACCATTTCTCATTTCTGTAAAAATGTTTAAAACAATTACAGAAAGAATAAAGAAAAATCGCCCCTGTGCAACTGGGCCGGAGGGCCACAGTGCACGGCCCAGGGCGGTCCAGCCCAGCCGCACGGGTGCCTGCGCGCGCACGTCAGGTTTTTAAACCTGACGGGCGGGGCCCGACGGTCAGTGACTGAGAGGAGGGGGAGAGAGGTGTGGGGATGACAGGCGGGGCCCGCCTGTCATCTCCAACCTCACGGCCACGGCGACGGCGAGCTCACCGGCGAGGTTTCCGGCCACGGCGACGGCAACGGAGGGCAGGGATGGGTCCAGCGTCGAGTGGCGGATGCAGTGGAGGTGGTGCGGTACGCCGGGGAGGTCAGGTTCGCCGGCGGCGAGGTGGGACGGCGGAGGCTCGTCGGGAGGTCGTTGCTGCGGTCGTTTCCGACTGCAACAGAAAGGGGAAACAGAGGGGAAACGATCAGTGAGGTGAGGGGGTTCCAAATCGGGCAAAAGAAGGGGCAGGGGAGGCCCGTACTGCGAGATCACCGGTGGCCCGACGCGGCGGAGCTCCGGTCGATCCCGAGCACTGGGACTTCTTGGGGAGGAATGGGTGGTGCTGGAGGGCTCAGGGAGGTGTGGTGGAGCTGCTGATGCTGCTGGAGAGGCCCGGGGAGGGGGGGAGGGTCCTATTTATAGGGGGACGGCGGAGCCCCGAGGTCCAGTGCGCCGGTGACCTCCAGCTCGACGCTACAGCGCACGGGAGGCAAGGGGGATGAGTCCACGGCGTTGCTGGACGAGCTCCACGTCCATTTGAGGTGAGAGGAGGAGCGGGGGAGCTTCTAGACCGTGTGCGCGTGCGAGGAAGAAGAGTGGCCATTGCGGGCGGCCGGTGCGCGTGCGACGATGATCACTGGAGGGCGCAGGAGGAGGGGGGACAGCGCCGGGGCGGTTGCGGACGTCGAGGAGCATCGACTGGCGTGAGGGAGAGGCCCGAGGCTGTCGGGGGCAAGCGATTGGCTGAAGCCACCGTGCGGAGGTGCACTGTAGCGTGCTCCAGAGCGCCATTATCGCATGCCACGGCATGCCATTGGGCCTCTGGACGCGCCCACCGTGTCTGGGGTGATCAGGGTGATGCAAGCACTTCGCCTGTAGCATAGGATGCTCTGTAGAGTCAAAGGGAGAGAGAGGAAGCTGGTAACTTGGTGAGAATTGGCTGTCCAGCAGGGTAAACTTGGGTTCTCACCCCTCAATCATGGAGCTGGGGTGCTGGGGAATTACTGGAGGTAGCCAGTAACTAAATGAACATGTGGTAAAAAGTTGAGGCCATGGAGAAGAGTAAAAGTGATCAAGATGAGGGTTTTAGTAAAAAGCCAGAAGGTGTTTGATCAGTGTTTGGTCAAGCAAATTTCCTCCACTTGTCATGGCACTTAAAAGGATTGAATAACATGTGAAAATAGGGTGCTTCACCAAATTTGGGCTCATTTGAAGAAACTAGCCAATGTAACTTTGGTGAACCCTAGAAATCAACAGAAACAGCTTCATCTTGTTTGAGTCAAGCTAGTAATCTCCCCTTGATGCACCACTTGGTGTAGCATCATCATTTGGGGTTATGATCATGCCCACAAAGTTTGAAGCTCCAGGTAAAAAGTTGGTAATGTAAAGTTGTTCAAGTTTGCATTTGAACAGAAAGGGTTTTGAGGTGATCTGATCAAGCTGCTCTATTCCAAATCTTGTGCCATTTGGTCTAGATGCCTCATTAGGCATTTCTAGCATGTGCACCAAGTTTGAGAGCATCTGGACAAGTTTGGCAATGTAAAGTTGCTCAAACTTCAGATATAGACAGAATGGTTTTAAGGGGATTAGATGATGTTTTCTTGCTTCCCAAGACATGGGACTTGGCAAGATCATCAAATATGTCATATATGACATGATAGAATTTCCCTGGAATTTTTGGAGAAAATTTCTTTGTAAATATTTCAAAAGCTTGAAATATACAGAAAGGGTTTTAGAGGGATTAGCCCATTATTTTGAACATGACCAAGTGTTGAAACTCTTATATATGGACAATATATGTCCTCTGAGTCTCTCTGAATTTTGGCAAATATTTTTGAAATACTTAAATAATTTTCCCCTATTAAAGACCATTTATGGCTTTAAGAAAAAGCTTTTAAATAAAATAGGAAAATAACTTTTAAAATTATACCTTTGTGGTTTCTGGGAGTCCTATGACTACTAGGTCTCAAATAAACCTTTTGAAATAATTTTCTCACCCTAAATCAAGTTCTTGCAGTGCAAATCTCAATTCAGGGGTTTTTGGAAAACAAAATTTATAAAATACATTTTGGCCAAATTAATTTTGTAAGAAAGTACTATACTGTTATATAACACTTGGCATGATCATTGGGCAGAAGTTTTGGGTATGGAGATGAATTCTACAAGAGGTCATAGTTGACTTTAATGAGCACATGAAAAGCATATGAAGAAAAACTCAAATCCAAATAAAAGCCAAATGATGCTAAAAAATTTTGCTGGTCCAAATTTTCATGCTTCAAAGATACAAATAACATGTTACAAAATGCAGGGTGTGACAGACCTACCCCCCTTACAAGAATCTCGTCCCCGAGATTCCTAAACTAGGGCTTAAAAGAGGTCGGGAAACTCGGATCTAAGATAGTCTTCTCGTTCCCAGGTTGCTTCTGCTTCGGTGTGGTTGCTCCACTGGACCTTGAAGTATTTGATGGTACGGCTTCGCGTCCGTCATTCTGCTTCGTCCAGAATACGAATGGGCTTCTCGCGGTAGGTCAAATCAGGCTGCAGATCAATGGCTTGGTGATCCACATCCTTGTAGAGATTGGGCTTGTCTGGAATTTGGAGACATTTCCGGAGTTGTGACACATGGAACACATTGTGCACATCGGATAGCTCAGGTGGTAGTTCCAACTGGTAAGCCACTTCTCCTCGTCGTGCAGTGATCTCAAAGGGTCCAATGAACCTTGGTGCGAGCTTCCCCTTGACGTGGAAACGCTTGGTTCCCTTCAGAGGAGTTACCCGCAGGTACACATGGTCTCCGACATGGAAACTCATGTTCCGACGGTGAGTGTCAGCATAACTTTTCTGCCTTGACTTGGCTGCCTTTAATCGCTCTCTGACTAGTTGGACTTGCTCCTCTGCTGCGCGGAGAATATCTGGTCCAAAGACTAGTCCTTCTCCAGTCTCTGACCAGTTGAGGGGTGTGCGGCATCTGCGTCCGTACAACACCTTAAATGGTGCCATCTGAAGGCTTGACTGGTAACTGTTGTTATAGGAGAACTCGGCAAAAGGGAGACAATCTTCCCATTTGTCTCCATATGCCAGGACACAGGCTCGGAGCATATCTTCGAGAATCTGATTGACTCGTTCTGTCTGACCTCCGGTCTGCGGGTGAAAAGCCGTGCTGAAAGATAACTTGGTTCCCAAGGCTTCTTGGAACTTCTTCCAGAACCTTGAGGTGAACTGGGCTCCTCGATCTGACACAATCTCCTTGGGAACGCCGTGAAGACTTACGATTCGGTCGATGTAGAGAGCTGCCAGCCGGTTGCCATCATAAGTGGTCTTGACAGGAATGAAGTGGGCCACCTTGGTCAAATGATCGACTATGACCCAGATAGAGTCATGTCCTCTATTCGACCTTGGTAATCCAGTGATGAAGTCCATTCCGACTTTATCCCATTTCCACTCAGGAACTTTGAGTGGTTGAAGCAATCCAGCAGGTCGCTGATATTCAGCCTTGACCCTTTGGCACACATCACACTTTGCAACATAGGTTGCAATCTCTCTTTTCATCCCGTGCCACCAGAATCGTGCCTTCAAGTCTTGGTACATCTTGGTTCCTCCGGGGTGGATGGAATACAGAGTGTCGTGGGCTTCTTGCAGAATCAGCGTCTTCAGCTCGGTGTTGTTTGGTACGCAGATGCGACCTTTGTACCAAACAATCCCGTGCTAGTCTTCGGAGAATCCTGGGGCCTTGCCAGCTTCATCTTCTTCTTGATGCCTTCAATGCTTGCGTGTCCATCTTGTGCCTTCTTGACTTCGTCCAACAGGGTTGGTCTGACTTCCAAATGATCCAGAAATCCAGGGGTGACCAATTCCAAACTGAATTGTTCGATCTCCTTAAACAAGGTTGGCTGCCTTTCTTGAATAACGGCATTCAAAGAGCAAGCCTTCCTGCTTAAGGCATCGGCCACCACGTTAGCCTTCCCGGGGTGATATTGAACACTGAGGTCATAGTCTTTGATGAGTTCCAACCATCTCCGTTGCCTCATGTTCAATTCCTTTTGGGTGAAAATGTACTTTAGACTTTTGTGGTCTGTGTAGATCTCACACCGTTTCCCTAGGAGGTAATGCCGCCATGTCTTTAAGGCATGAACTACTGCCGCTAGCTCAAGATCGTGAGTAGCGTAGTTCTCCTCATGAGGTCGTAGCTGCCTGGAGAGGTATGCTATGACGCGGCCTTCTTGCATCAGAACGCTTCCCAATCCGGTTCGAGAGGCATCACAATATATCACGAACTCCTTGTGAATATCAGGTGTTGCCAGGACTGGAGCGGTGGTCAATCTCTTCTTGAGCTCTTGGAAGCTCTCTTCGCATTTTGGCGTCCACTCGAACTTCTTGTCCTTCTTGAGGAGCTGAGTCATTGGCCGTGCAATGCTAGAGAATCCTTCCACGAACTTGCGGTAATAGCCCGCGAGTCCGAGGAAGCTTCTGACTTCCTTGACGGTCGTTGGAGATTGCCATTGGGTCACAGCTTCGATCTTTGCAGGATCAACAGATAATCCTTCTTCGGTCAAGACGTGACCTAAGAATCCAACTTTATGCAGCCAGAACTCACACTTGCTGAATTTGGCATATAGTTAGTGCTCACGAAGCTTGTCTAGGACCATCCTCAGATGCTGCTCGTGTTCTTCCTCCGACTTCGAGAACACAAGAATGTCGTCGATAAAGACAACAACGAACTTGTCCAAATATTCCATGAAGACTTTATTCATGAGATACATGAAGTAGGCTGGGGCATTGGTTAACCCAAAGGACATGACCGTGCACTCGTACAGGCCATATCTGGTTACGAATGCCGTCTTTGGAATATCTTGGGGTCTGATCTTCAGCTGGTAGTACCCAGATCTGAGGTCGATCTTGGAGAACACCTTGGCTCCGCTGAGCTGATCAAACAGATATTCGATCTTGGGAAGTGGATACTTGTTCTTGATTGTAACTTCATTGAGGGAACAATAGTCGATGCATAAGCGGATGGTACCGTCCCTCTTTGCCACAAACAGAACAGGAGATCCCCAAGGGGAGGCACTTGGGCGAATAAATCCCTTCCTTAGCTGCTCTTCCAGCTGCTTCTTCAATTCAGCTAATTCTTCCGTCCCCATTCTATAAGGCTTCTTATAGATGGGTCCTGCTCCGGGCACGAGCTCGATGATGAACTCAATGTCACGGTCAGGGGGCATTCCCGATAGTTCATCCGGAAAGACATCAGGATACTCACATACCACCGGTACATGATCTAGCCCAACTTCAGACAGACAGTTGACTTTAGCGGCTTGAGCGGAAGAGGAGTTGGAAGCAAACTTGACTTCGACTCCTTGGTCATTGGTCACAGTGACTGTCCGATTGGCACAGTCTAACAAGCCTTGGTGCTTACTGAGCCAATCCATCCCTAAGATCACATCCAAGCCTTGCGATCTCAGGATGATAAGGTCTGCTAGGAAGTCTACACCGTTAATGGTAATACCGACTCCTTTACAGCCTATCTTGGCTCTCATCTCGGCTCCGGGGGTTTGTACCACCATAGGGTTATTCAGGGGTGTAGGGGTCATGCCACTTTTTAATGCAAATCTTTGAGTGACAAATAAATGCGTTGCTCCAGAATCAAACAAGACATTTGTAGGTGCTGAGTTGACAAGGAACGTACCCAGTACGACGTCCGGGTCTTCCTGGGCTTCTTCAGCAGTGACGTGATTCACACGCCCCTTCCCTTGGTTTGGTGGATTGCGAGGAGTTGGGTTCCTTGGTGGCATTCCGCGGCCTTGTCCCTGGTTCTGCGCATTGGGGCGCGGGGCATCAGGCTTCTTGTTGGGGCACACCCTTGAGATGTGTCCGGGCTGACCACATCCAAAGCAAGTGACTTGGTTTGGATTGATCTTGTTGCCACCACTGGTATTGGGGTTGAAGGCTGGCCTGGGGTTGGCATACTGCTGGGGCTGAGGGTTGGCATGAGGTGCAGGAGCTCTTGGTTGCTAATAGGTTGGCTTGGCCGGGGCTGACTGCCACGGACGAGGCTTCTGGTTGCTGGAACTTCCCTTACTGACCAACTTGCGCTTGCGAGTGTCTTCCAGAGCACGCCGCTTGTCTTCAAGCATAAGTGCCTTGTTCACCAGGTCAGGGAAGGATGGGCAGTCGCACACGACAAGCGAGTATTGCAGAGTCTGATTGAGGCCTTCCATGAAGCGCTCCCTTTTGGCAGCATCAGTGCTGACATCCTCAGGGGCATACCTTGACAGAACACTGAACTTCTGCATGTACTCCTTGACAGTGCCACTTCCTTGCTTCAGGGCTCGGAACTCACGCTTTTTGATATCCATGATTCCGGAAGGAATGTGGGCCTTGCGGAATTCTGCCTTGAAGTTAACCCAAGTGATGTCTTGTTCAGCATGCATGACCTTGAATCCATCCCACCAAGCTCTAGCAGTCCCCCCGAGGCAGTGGGCTGCATAAGCCACCTTCTCGCGGTCTTCGGTGCATCCGACTAGTTCCAGAATCTCCTCAATGGAACGGACCCAGTCGTCTGCATCCAGGGGTTCAGCAGTCTCAATGAAGGTTGGCGGTGCATGCTTCTTGAACTCTGCCAACGTGGAACGTCCATTGCCATTCCCCGCCGGCTGGCGGTTGTTGGTGACAGCTTGAGCAATCAGCTGAAGAGCTGCAGTGTTGGCTTGGCGTTCCTCTCGGAAAGCTTGGAGAAGCTGAGCCATGTCCATGCTTGGAGGAGGTGGTGGTGGTGGAGCTTGGTCGTTGGTTTGGTCGTAGCCTGCCTCTGGCTGAGCGGATGCTCCGGCTTCGGGCTGCTGGGTAGAGGTACCAGTACGAGTTACAACAGGCATCCTGTTGGAGCGGTAAAAGGTCTCATGACTCGGAAGAGGGAAAGCAAGATAGATGGGTGCCTAGTAAGGGGGTGGGTGACACTAAATCAAATCATGCAAGGGCCGAAAGGCCAAAACACATTCATTAAAATCCAAATGGGTGATGTAGTCGTTTACACATTCCCGAAGGAAGAATACGACTTACATCCAGACACAACAAAAGCGAACACTAGATGGTTTCATATGAACCATACAAGGACTCGACTGCGCATAGGGGTTACACGACCTATCCTACCGTAGAGGTCACAACTGGCATATCCGAGTAGCGAATAATGCCTAAGCGGCGGAATGCTCGGTCGCGTATTCCGGCTCTTCTGGGTCTTCCTCCTTGTCTTCATCTGTCTGGGCCCCCTTGTCACTTGAGGGTGTGGGGGAGTGGAGGAGTTGGATACGACGGTGCTTCGTCGGTGGTGCAGGGAAAAGCTTGCGATATTCCCTAGCCGTCATCCGGCGTCGCCGAGGTGGTTCTTCATTCTTGGAAGATACGTCCTCGGAGGGCCTTCCGCCTCGATATGCGATAGTGGACTGTCCATAAGGTGCTCCCTCCTTGATCCTATTTGCCTTCTCTTGGGTTCGACGAAGAAGTGCCTTGGTCTTGTGAAGTTCTTCTCGAAGCTTCACCGATTCCGAGGCCAAGTCTTGTGCCAGGCTGTCGGCACATAGACTGAAGTAGGTCTGGAATCGAAGCGAGAGTCCTTCCTTCAGTGGAGGGGCCAGTGCGCTGCTTTCTTCTTCACCTTCCTTCCGGTAAGGTAAGAAGCGAGTTGTCATCTTGGCTGCCATCTCCGGAAGAAGCTCGCGAAGACGGGTTAGTGCCCTGAGTGCAGCAGCCTCAACAGCGAGAGGTAGTGTTGCCATCTGGGGTCCCTCGAAGAACCAACTTGTGGGAGGGTCGTTTGCCTTCACGATCACTTCCACATGGTACTCCACCTCTGTGTCGCTAACCCAATGCTCAAGGTAGGTGAGGATGGGTGCTCGATGGAACTGACACTCCTGGAGGCTATCCTCGAGAAGTAAGGGAAACCCAGTGGTCAGGTGCTCCTCGGGTACAGCGGCCATCTATAAAGGTGGAATAGGAGGGGTTAATAAGCTGATGAAATCTCAGGTTTAGAAAAGAAGAGAGGTTCAGAAGGTTTTTGAAAAAGGGTCTCATCTAACTAACGCCCATGCTAACTAAGGCTTCCTACAGTCAGGATGGCTCTGATACCAGCTCTGTGGGGACCCCGACTTAGAAGTCGAGATCACCGAATGCACATGTACAGTGATCCCAGGGATCAATGCTCACTGAACACACAGAAGCTGAATAACAAGAGTCTTACATCCATACAAATAGTCTTACACGAATTATGGCCACTATGGCCAAGTCTTACATAGATAGAGCCTCACGGGCTGAATAGTAAATAACTCAAATAGCGGAAGTCTTCGATAACGAGTAGAACCCATGCCATCTGCCTTAACCCTACAGGCATTCTGACTGGGATAGCGTCCTAGTTCGCATGTTTGTCTCCAAAGAACTCTTCAACATATTCCTGCTCTTCCACACCTGGCCAATTAAATAACCAGTGGCAAGCCAATGAGTACTTTGAATGTACTCGCAAGCAACCCATGATGTGGTTCAAAGTAACAATGCAATTTGAACAATAATGAACAATCTAGCAATGGCTAGAATAAATATTCTACCATCAAGTTTATGCATCAATAAACTCGCGTAACCTCGAAGACAGGTTACCGATATCAACATGAATATGTTCCAACTCATCGAGTCAAGTCACCACCTTGACTCATCACACACATACTATCACCGATGAAGTAAAATTCTGGACATAGTTTACGTAGCACCACCAAACTGTCCATGACCGTGGACACGGCTATTCGAATAGTTTTACACTCTGCAGAGGTTGCGCACTTTACCCACAAGATCCGGGGAACTTCCGTGTCATCCACGTCTCGCGGTACCTCAAGTACCCGGGGTAAGCACCCGGTCATTACCTTTTCTTAGATGACACTAACATAGAGTCCACTCGTTGGTACACGGCCCTCGGGTACAAACAATAGATCACGGGACTAGCCCTAATTTCAATGTCACGCGTACCCAAAGGGACCAACGGTGTGTCCGGTGCCCTGTGAAAACAGTCATGGTCGTCTATCCAAGCACGACCCCGTCCCGGGAAAGACCTCAAGTCTTCCCGTCACTAGTAATGCGGGCACCATGCTAGTATAGACCTAAGTAATCAATAAAGCCCCGTCCCATAAGGGGTAGTGTGGTTGCACATGTTTGGGTGCGACGGTAGTTACACATAAATCTAATCCATCATTTCACCATGCACAAGATTTACCGGCACATCACTTCTTCCTCAAGTGATGACCTAACACAACATCACCCTCGGGCATTAGGGGCACCCGATGGGTTCATGCAAAGATTTCAGTCATAAAGGTTCACATCACACATGCATCATTTAAGCATCATGACCAACTATTTGTATGTCATCTAGCACTTAGCAAGATCAAGATCAAGCATGCATCATGTGGTGGTTCCAACTAGGTCACCACCGTAACCCTATCATCATGCATCGGAAACAAATGAGTTCCGAGAACAAGTGTAGCATGGTCAAAGGGCTGCTTGCCTGGATTGGCTTGGTCTTCAAAGTCTTCAAATCCTTCTCCTTCTCCTTCCTCAGCAACTTCGTCAAATACGGTATCTATATGTCGCATAATAACCACGGGAAAATAAGACCACAAATAAAACAGAAAAATCAAAGTGCTCAGAAAAATGTCAACTCATTTTTATAAAATACTAGAGGGATTTCTAAGATGGGGAAAATTCTTAGTTGGAGTTTTGGAGTAACATAATGGAATCTATTGATTTTTGAACATGAGTTTTACTGCTCAAATTTGAATTTAAATTTGAACAGAACATAAAAGTTTCATAGATGTGAGTGAAAGTGGTACCATTAAATAGGTTGGAATATTACAAGAATTTAGGAGTTGGAATTATTTCATTCGGACCATTTCTCATTTCTGTAAAAATGTTTAAAACAATTACAGAAAGAATAAAGAAAAATCGCCCCTGTGCAACTGGGCCAGAGGGCCACAGTGCACGGCCCAGGGCGGTCCAGCCCAGCCGCACGGGTGCCTGCGCGCGCACGTCAGGTTTTTAAACCTGACGGGCGGGGCCTGGCGGTCAGTGACTAAGAGGAGGGGGAGAGAGGTGTGGGGGTGACAGGCGGGGCCCGCCTGTCATCTCCAACCTCACGGCCACGGCCACGGCGAGCTCACCGGCGAGGTTTCCGGCCACGGCGACGGCAACGGAGGGCAGGGATGGGTCCAGCGTCGAGTGGCGGATGCAGTGGAGGTGGTGCGGTACGCCGGGGAGGTCAGGTTCGCCGACGGCGAGGTGGGACGACTGAGGCTCGTCGGGAGGTCGTTGCTCCGGTCATTTCCGACTGCAACAGAAGGGGGAAACAGAGGGGAAACGATCAGTGAGGTGAGGGGGTTCCAAATCAGGCAAAAGAAGGGGCAGGGGAGGCCCGTACTGCGAGATCACCGGCGGCCCGACGCGGCGGAGCTCCGGTCGTCCCGAGCACTGGGACTTCCTGGGGAGGAATGGGTGGTGCTGGAGGGCTCAGGGAGGTGTGGTGGAGCTGCTGATGCTGCTGGAGAGGCCCGGGGGGTCCTATTTATAGGGGGACGGCGGAGACCCGAGGTCCAGTGCGCCGGCGAGCTCCAGCTCGATGCTACAGCGCACGGGAGGCAAGGGGGATGAGTCCACGGCGTTGCTGGACGAGCTCCACGTCCATTTGAGGTGAGAGGAGGAGCAGGGGAGCTTCTAGACCGTGCGCGCGTGCGAGGCAGAAGAGTGGCCGTTGCGGGCGGCCGGTGCGCGTGCGACGATGATCACTGGAGGACGCAGGAGGAGGGGGGACAGCGCCGGGGCGGTTGCGGACGTCGAGGAGCATCAACTGGCGCGAGGGAGAGGCCCGAGGCTGTCGGGGGCCAGCGATTGGCTGAAGCCACCGTGCAGAGGTGCACTGTAGCGTGCTCCAGAGCGCCCTTATCGCATGCCACGGCATGCCATTGGGCCTCTGGACGCGCCCACCGTGTCTGGGGTGATCAGGGTGATGCAAGCACTTCGCCTGTAGCATAGGATGCCCTGGAGAGTCAAAGGGAGAGAGAGGAAGCTGGTAACTTGGTGAGAATTGACTGTCCAGCAGGGTAAACTTGGGTTCTCACCCCTCAATCATGGAGCTGGGGTGCTGGGGAAGTTACTGGAGGTAGCCAGTAACTGAATGAACATGTGGTAAAAAGTTGAGGCCATGGAGAAGAGTAAAAGTGATCAAGATGAGGGTTTTAGTAAAAAGCCAGAAGGTGTTTGATCAGTGTTTGGTCAAGCAAATGTCCTCCACTTGTCATGGCACTTAACAGGATTGAATAACATGTGAAAATAGGGTGCTTCACCAAATTTGGGCTCATTTGAAGAAACTAGCCAATGTAACTTTGGTGAACCCTAGAAATCAACAGAAACAGCTTCATCTTGTTTGAGTCAAGCTAGTCATCTCCCCTTGATGCACCACTTGGTGTAGCATCATCATTTGGGGTTATGATCATGCCCATAAAGTTTGAAGCTCCAGGTAAAAAGTTGGTAATGTAAAGTTGTTCAAGTTTGCATTTGAACAGAAAGGGTTTTGAGGTGATCTGATCAAGCTGCTCTATTCCAAATCTTGTGACATTTGGTCTAGATGCCTCATTAGGCATTTCTAGCATGTGCACCAAGTTTGAGAGCATTTGGACAAGTTTGGCAATGTAAAGTTGCTCAAACTTCAGATATGGACAGAATGGTTTTAAGGGGATTAGATGATGTTTTCTTGCTTCCCAAGACATGGGACTTGGCAAGATCATCAAATATGTCATATATGACATGATAGAATTTCCCTGGAATTTTTGGAGAAAATTTCCTTTGTAAATATTTCAAAAGCTTGAAATATCCAGAAAGGGTTTTAGAGGGATTAGCCCATTATTTTGAACATGACCAAGTGTTGAAACTCTTATATATGGACAATATATGTCCTCTGAGTCTCTCTGAATTTTGGCAAATATTTCTGAAATACTTAAATAATTTTCCCCTATTAAAGACCATTTCTGGCTTTAAGAAAAAGCTTTTAAATAAAATAGGAAAATAACTTTTAAAATTATACCTTTGTGGTTTCTGGGAGTCCTATGACTACTAGGTCTCAAATAAACCTTTTGAAATAATTTTCTCACCCTAAATCAAGTACTTGCAGTGCAAATCTCAATTCAGGGGTTTTTGGAAAACTAAATTTATAAAATACATTTTGGCCAAATTAATTTTGTAAGAAAGTACTATAATGTTATATAACACTTGGCATGATCATTGTGCAGAAGTTTTGGGTATGGAGATGAATTCTAGAAGAGGTCACAGTTGACTTTAATGAGCACATGAAAAGCATATGAAGAAAAACTCAAATCCAAATAAAAGCCAAATGATGCTAAAAAATTTTGCTGTTCCAAATTTTCATGCTTCAAAGATACAAATAACATGTTACAAAATGCAGGGTGTGACAAGAGCGTATAGAGCACACTGTCAAAAAAATTCAGATCAAAAAGATGATCTGGTGATTTTATTCAAATTTTTCTGTCCAAGGGCAGAATCTTTTTTCTGGACAGCACGTCACAACTTTTGAACTTTCTTGCAATCGGAGGCTAAACTTGGCACAAAGCTGAAAAGAAAATATACAATGATGATGCTACTGTAGTAACAAACATCAAGACACAACAAAAGCAAAATAAAACCTAATTCGTTGTGGGCTGCCTCCCAAAAGCGCTTTCTTTTATGCCTTTAAGCTAGGCATGATGCAAAAAGAGAATATCAAGTTTTGTCAAGAGTAAGAGAATAGCTAGCTCGTATAACGGACTCAAAAGGCAACTTAATCTTCTTTCTAGGGAAGTGTTCCATCCCTTTCTTGAGAGGGAATTGGAATTTTATATTCCCCTCTTTCATGTCAATGATAGCACCAACGGTGCGAAGAAAAGGACGTCCCAAAATAATTGGACATGAAGGTTCACATTCAGTATCCATAATAGTAAAATCAACGGGAACATAATTGTCATTGACAATGATAAGAACATCGTCGATCTTCCCCAAAGGTTTCTTTACGGAAGAATCAACAAGACGAACACCAAAAGAACAAGGATCAAAAGGTTTCAATTCAAGCATATCATACATTCTTTTGGGCATAACGGAGGTACTAGCTCCAACATCACATAAAGCATAGCAAGAGAAGTTATTCAACTTAATTTTAATCATAGGATCCCAACTATCTTCTAGCTTTCTTGGTATGGAGGCTTCTACCCTAAGCTTCTCCTCCCTAGCTTTGATGAGAGCATTAGTGATATGCTCTGTGAAGGCAAGGTTAAGTGTGCTAGTGTGGGGGTCTTTAGCCATTCTTTGTAAAAAGGTGACAACTTCTGAGAAACTACAATTATCAAAATCAATTTTATCATTATTGAGCAGAATTGTAGTGTCATCTTCTTTGTTTGAATTGCTCTCTATTATAAGAGTTTGGACGTCTTCCCAAGTTTGGGGAAGTGTGGGAGCAACTTTAAATAGAGGCTCATACTTTTTTCCTAGAAGACCATGCCATGGGCATAACTCTCCATTAAAACTAACATAATCACAAGGTTTATTACTTTTGTAGATCCCGACAGTGGTGATTGGCGTGATGGAAGAAGGGGTGTACTCCACCCACTTAGTGTTTTTGGTGGAACCCATAGCAGCAGCAAGCAAGATAAGTATTTTAGTGATTTTTGGTAAGGGACACTAAAGCAAAAACTGAAAGGTAAACTAACAAGACAAAATAGCAAAGATAAAAGATAGCGTGCAACTCCCCTATCTTGAAGAGTGGAGTCCCCGGCAACGGCGCCAGAAACTTGCTTGATGGCTTCTCGGCCCTCGTTGGTTACCCCAAGTGGAAGGTTGAGATGTAGCGTAGCGGCAAATTTCCCTTGGCAAAGATACCAAGGATCGAATCCTGTGAGACTCCGAGGGTCGACAAGTAGGTGTCAACGGCGCCAGAAACTTAGCGGTTGACAGGACCTGCACACAGATACAGATAACTTTGCTCCCAACGAGTACAGAGAGGTTGTCAATCCCTCCGGCCTTGTTGTTTACAAAGGATCAAACACAAGAGATAATAATGATAGCTAAGACTGCAACTAGGAAATAAAAACAGGAAGTAAATAGAAGGTGTGATCAGCGGTGGTAATATGGACCAGGGTCCCATGATGTTCACTAGTGATGTCTCTCTCCCAAAAGATGATAAAACAGCAAAGCGAGGTAAACAAATTACAGCTGGGCAATTGACAGGATTATGTGCGCAAACCAATGCTAACTATGCTGCAAAGAAAGGTAGAGGCTCAAAAGCATGGGCGGTACGCCAAGGCAAGTAGACCGAAATCCATCTGCATCTACTACTAATCATCCACCTTGAGATATCTATCCAGAACATCTCGCTGGTATTAAGTTGTGAATCCCACCGAAAGTGTAAACTCAAAGCAACAGACAACTGCATTAAAAGAACTTTGCGTAAAGTAAACAATCCTTGCACCCGCAAGTACAAGCACCGTTGTTTTCTCCCTTGTGGCAACAGCACATCCCCTAGACTCATGTTTCTGTCACTCAAGCTAGTCATCAGGGGGCATGAACCCACAATCAAGCATAACGCTCCCTCTTGGAGTTACTACCTACTACTTGGCCAAAGCAATAAACAGCAACAGAGAACATGCAAGAATTACTCAAGAACAAAGATATGAAAGAGGTGAATCAAATATATTACTCAAACACGATCTGAACATAGTCTCATAATCCATCAGATCCCAGCAAACTCAGCAAAGCAAGAGCAGAAAGATTACACATGTGCCTCGATCATGTAGGGCAGCTCACGAGGTCTAAACCATGAAGAGCAAAGAGGGGAGGAGAACATCACATAGCTACTGATCATGGACCCATGGTCCAAGGTGGACTACTCACGACTCATCCGGGAAGCGTCCATGGTGGTGGAGAAGCTCCCGGTGGTGGTTCTCCCCTCCGGCAGGGTGCCGGGAAGAGTTCTCCTGATGCTCCCGATCTTGGAAGCGCTGCGACGGCGGAACAGAGGTGAGATCGCGAAAAAGGGTTCTGTCCTCGAGGGTTTCGGGACGAGAGGGATATATATGCGAAGGGGGGCAGCCAGAGGCGGAGCAGGGGCCCCAGGCACCCCCCTGGCGCGGCCAGGGTTGGGGCCGCGCCAGGTGGCCGCCTGGGCCTCCCCTGGCTCCCCTCTGGCCCCGCTTTGGTTCTTCGCGAAGCTTCCTGTACGCTGATTTTTCCTGTATTTTTCCCGGAATTTTTGGAGCACTTTTAATATGGGGGAAACCTGAAATAGAAAAACAGCAGAAAACCGGAACTGACACTGTGGTGCACTGAGTTAATAGGTTAGTCCAAATATGATCAGAAGTGTATGGAAGTGCATCAATATCATAGCAATATCACACAAAAGAAGCATGGAGCAAGCAGAAATTATAGATACGTTTTGGACGTATCACCAAGTTAGTAGAACTTCGTGATGAACTATAATATGCAAGGGATGACGAACGTAATTCCCGAGCTCTTCGTGATGCTGAAATCGGCGAAGGTAGAAATCAAGAAAGAGCATCAAGTGTTGATGGTTAACAAGACCACTTGTTTCAAGTAAAGGGCAAAGGGATAGAAGGGGAACTTCAAGAAGAATGACAAGCAAGTTGTCACTCCCGTGAAGAAACCCAAAGCTAAACTCAAGCCTGAAACTAAGTGCTTCTACCGCAAAGGAAATGGTCACTGGAAGTGGAACTGCCCTAGATACTTGGCGGATAAGAAGGATGGCAAAGTGAACAAAGGTATATTTGATATACAGATTATTGATGTGTATTTTACTAGTGTTCATAGCAACCCTTGGGTATTTGATACCAGTTCAGTTGCTAAAATTAGTAACTCGAAACGAGAGTTGCAGAATGAACAGAGACTAGTTAAAGGTGAAGTGACGATGTGTGTTGGAAGTGGTTCCAAGATTGATATGATCATCATCGCACACTCCCTATACTTTCGGGATTAGTGTAGAACCTAAATAAATGTTATTTGGCATTTGCGTTGAGAATGAATATGATTTGATCATGTTTGTTGCAATACGGTTATTCATTTAAAGTCATAGAATAATTGTTATTCTGTTTACATGAATAAAGCCTTCGATGGTCATACACCCAATGAAAATAGTTTCTTGGATCTCAATAGTAGTGATACACATATTCATAATATTGAAGCCAAAAGATGCAAGGTTAATAATGATAGTGCAACTTATTTGTGGCACTGCCATTTATGTCATATTGGTGTAAAGCGCATGAAGAAACTCGATAGTGATGGACTTTTGGAATCACTTGATTATGAATCACTTGGTGCTTGCGAACCATGCCTCATGGGCAAGATGACTAAAACTCCGTTCTCCGGAACAATGGAGCAAGAAACATATTTGTTGTAAATCATACGTACTGATGTATGTGGACCGATGAGTGTTGAAGCTCGCGGCGGGTATCGTTATTTTCTGACGTTCATTGATGATTTAAGCAGATATGGGTATATCTACTTGATGAAGCACAAGTCTGAAACATTTGAGAAGTTCAAAGAATTTCAGAGTGAAGTAGAGAATCATCATAACAAGAAAATAAAGTTTCTACGATCTGATCGTGGAGGTGAATATTTGAGTTACGAGTTTGGTCTTCATTTAAAACAATGTGGAATAGTTTCACAGCTCACGTCACCCAGAACACCACAGAATTGTTGGAAATATGCCCTAGAGGCAATAATAAAATGGTTATTATTATATTTCCTTGTTCATGATAATTGTCTATTGTTCATGCTTTAATTGTATTATCCGGAAACAGTAATGCAAGTGTGAATACTTAGACCACAATGTGTCCCTAGTAAGCCTCTAGTTGACTAGCTCGTTGATCAACAGATGGTTACGATTTCCTGACCATGGACATTGGATGTCATTGATAACGGGATCACATCATTAGGAGAATGATGTGATGGACAAGACCCAATCCTAAGCCTAGCACAAGATCGTGTAGTTCGTATGCTAAAGCTTTTCCAATGTCAAGTATCCTTTCCTTAGACCATGAGGTTGTGCAACTCCCGGATACCGTAGGAATACTTTGGGTGTGCCAAACGTCACAACGTAACTGGGTGGCTATAAAGGTACACTACGGGTATCTCCGAAAGCATCTGTTGGGTTGGCACGAACCGAGACTGGGATTTGTCACTCCGTATGACGGAGAGGTATCTCTGGGCCCACTCGGTAAGACATCATCATAATGAGCTCAATGTGACTAAGGGGTTGGTCACGGGATGGTGTGTTACGGAACGAGTAAAGAGACTTGCCATGACGAGATTGAACAAGGTATCGGTATACCGACGATCGAATCTCGGGCAAGTACTATACCGATAGACAAAGGGAATAGTATACGGGATTGATTGAATCCTTGACATCGTGGTTCATCCGATGATATCATCGAGGAGCATGTGGGAGCCAACATGGGTATCCAGATCCCGCTGTTGGTTATTGGCCGGAGAGTCATCTCGGCCATGTCTGCGTGTCTCCCGAACCCGTAGGGTCTACACACTTAAGGTTCGGTGACGCTAGGGTTGTAGAGATATTAGTATGCGGTAACCCGAAAGTTGTTCGGAGTCCCGGATGAGATCTCGGACGTCACAAGGAGTTCCGGAATGGTCCGGAGGTAAAGATTTGTATATAGGAAGTCCAGTTTCGGCCACCGGGAAGGTTTCGGGGGTCACCGGTATTGTACCGGGACCACCGGAAGGGTCCCGGGGGTCCACCGGGTGGGGCCACCTATCTCGGAGGGCCCCATGGGCTCAAGTGGGATGGGAACCAGCCCCTGGTGGGCTGGTGCACCCCCCATGGGCCTCCCCCTGCGCCTAGGGATGGAAACCCTGGGGGTGGGGGCGCCCACCTCACTTGGGGGGCAAGTCCCCCCCCCTTTCGCCGCCACCCCCTAGAGATTGGATCTCTAGGGGCTGGCGCCCCCCAGGGCCCCTATATAAATAGGGGGGAGGGAGGGCAGCCGCACCCTAAGACCTGGCGCCTCCCTCTCCCTCCCGTGACACCTCTTCCTCCTCCAGTATTGCTTGGCGAAGCCCTGCTGGAATCCCGCTACTTCCACCACCACGCCATCGTGCTGCTGGATCTCCATCAACCTCTCCTCCCCCCTTGCTGGATCAAGAAGGAGGAGATGTCTCTGCTCCGTACGTGTGTTGAACGCGGAGGTGCCGTCTGTTCGGCGCTAGGATCATCGGTGATTTGGATCACGACGAGTACGACTCCCTCAACTCCGTTCTCTTGAACGCTTCCACGCGCAATCTACAAGGGTATGTAGATGCACTCCCCTCTCCCTCGTTGCTAGATGACTCCATAGATTGATCTTGGTGATGCGTAGAAAATTTTAAAATTCTGCTACGTTCCCCAACAGTGGCATCATGAGCTAGGTCTATGCGTAGTATCTTGCACGAGTAGAACACAAAGTAGTTGTGGGCGTAGATGATGTCAATTTACTTGCCGCTACTAGTCTTATCTTGATTTGGCGGCATCGTAGGATGAAGCGGCCCGGACCGACCTTACACGTACGCTTACGTGAGACAGGTTCCACCGAACATGCACTAGTTGCGAAAGGTGGCCAGCGGGTGTCTGTCTCTCCCACTTTAGTCGGATCGGATTCGTTGAAAAGGGTCCTTATGAAGGGTAAATAGAAATTGGCATATCACGTTGTGGTTTTGGCGTAGGTAAGAAACGTTCTTACTAGAAACCTATAGCAGCCACGTAAAAACTTGCAACAACAATTAGAGGACGTCTAACTTGTTCTTGCAACATGTGCCGTGTGATGTGATATGGCCAAAAGGATGTGATGAATGATATATATGTGATGTATGAGATTGATCATGTTCTTGTAATAGGAATCACGACTTGCATGTCGATGAGTATGACAACCGGCAGGAGCCATAGGAGTTGTCTTATTTTATTATATGACCTGCGTGTCACTTAAAACGCCATGTAATTACTTTACTTTATTGCTAACCGTTAGCCATAGTAGTAGAAGTAATGTTTGGCGAGACGACTTCATGAAGACACGATGATGGAGATCATGGTGTCATGCCGGTGACGATGATGATCATGGAGCCCCGAAGATGAAGATCAAAAGGAGCAAAATGATATTGGCCATATCATGTCACTATTTGATTGCATGTGATGTTTATCATGTTCTACATCTTATTTGCTTAGAACGATGGTAGTAAATAAGATGATCTCTCACTAAAATTTCAAGAATTGTGTTTCCCCTAACTATGCACCATTGCTAAGGTTCTTTTTTCCGAAGCACCACGTGATGATCGGGTGTGATAGGTCCTAACGTTCGCATACAACGGGTGTAAGCCAGATTTACACACGCAATACACTTAGGGTTCACTTGACGAGCCTAGCATGTACAGACATGGCCTCGAAACACGGAAGACCGAAAGGTCGAACATGAGTCATATAGAAGATACGATCAACATAAAGATGTTCACCGTTGATGACTAGTCCGTCTCACGTGATGATCGGACACGGCCTAGTCAATTCGGATCATGTATCACTTGGATGACTAGAGAGATGTCTATCTGAGTGGGAGTTCATTAAATTTGTTTAGATGAACTTAACTGTCATGAACATAGTCTAAAATCTTTACAATATGTCTTCTAGATCCAATGGCCCACGCTAATGTTGTCCTCAACTTCAACGCGTTCCTAGAAAAAACCTAGCTGAAAGATGGTAGCAACTATACGGATTGGGTCTGTAACTTGAGGATCATCCTCATAGCTACCAAGAAAACATATGTCCTTGAAGCACCGCTAGGTGACGCACCCGCTCCAGCAAACCAAGACGTTATGAACGCCTGGCAGTCGCGTTGTGATGATTACTCCCTGGTTCAGTGCGGCATGCTTTACAGCTTAGAATCGGGGCTCCAAAAGCGTTTTGAGCATCACGGAGCATATGAGATGTTCCAAGAGCTGAAAATGGTTTTCCAAGCTCATGCCCGAGTCGAGAGATATGAATTCTCCGACGCATTCTACAGTTGTAAGATGGAGGAGAATAGTTCTGTCAGCGAGCATATACTCAAATTGTCTGGGTTGCACAATCGCTTGTCTCGGTTGGGAATTAATCTCCCAGATGAAGCAGTCGTTGACAGAATCCTTCAGTCGCTCCCACCTAGCTACAAGAGCTTCGTGATGAACTTCAATATGCAAGGGATGGAGAAGTCCATTCCCGAGGTGTATTCAATGCTGAAATCAGCGGAGGTGGAGATCAAGAAAGAACATCAAGTGTTGATGGTGAATAAAACCACTAAGTTCAAGAAAGGCAAGGGTAAGAGGAACTTCAAGAAGGACGGAAAAGGAGTTGCCGCGCCCGGTAAGCCAGTTGCCGGGAAGAAGCCAAAGAATGGACCCAAGCCTGAGACTGAGTGCTTTTATTGCAAGGGAACGGGTCACTAGAAGCGGAACTGCCCCAAATACTTAGCAGATAAGAAGGTCGGCAACGTCAAAGGTACCTTACCAGCGCTCGTAGTAGCTCCTGGGTATTTGATACCGGTGAAGTTGCTCACATTTGTAACTCAAAGTAGGAGCAGCGGAATAAGCAGAGACTGGCGAAGGACGAGGTGACGATGCGCGTCGGGAATGGTTCCAAGGTCGATGTGATCGCCGTTGGCACGCTACCTCTGCATCTACCTTCGGGATTAGTTTTAAACCTCAATAATTGTTATTTAGTACCAGCTTTGAACAAGAACATTGTATATGGATCTCGTTTAATGAGAGATGGCTACTCATTTAAATCCGAGAATAATAGTTGTTCTATTTATATGAGAGAAATATTTTATGGTCATGCCCCGCTGGTCAATGGTTTATTCTTACTGGATCTCGAGCGTGATGTTACACATATTCATAGTGTGAATGCCAAAAGATGTAAGGTTGATAATGATAGTCCCACATACTTGTGGCACTGCCGCCATGGTCATATTGGTGTCAAACGTATGAAGAAGCTCCATGCAGATGGACTTTTGGAGTCTCTTGATTATGAATCATTTGACACATGCGAACCATGCCTCTTGGGCAAGATGACCAAGACTCCGTTCTCCGGAACAATGGAGCGAGCAACCAACTTCTTGGAAATCATACATACAGATGTGTGCGGTCCAATGAGTGTTGAAGCTCGCGGGGGCTATCGTTATGTCTCACCCTCACAGATGACTTAAGTAGATATGGGTATGTCTACTTGATGAAACACAAGTCTGAGACCTTTGAAAAGTTCAAGGAATTTCAGAATGAGGTTGAGAATCAACGTGACAGGAAAATAAAGTTCTTGCGGTCGGATCGTGGAGGAGAATATTTAAGTCACGAATTTGGCACACACCTAAGGAACTGTGGAATTGTTTCACAATTGACGCCGCCTGGAACACCTCAGCGTAATGGTGTGTCCGAACGTCTTAATCGTACTCTGTTGGACATGGTGCGATCTATGATGTCTCTTACCGACTTACCGCTATCCTTTTGGGGTTATGCTTTAGAGACTGCCGCATTCACTTTAAATAGGACACCGTCTAAATCCGTTGAGACGACGTCGTATGAACTTTGGTTTGTTAAGAAACCTAAGTTGTCGTTTCTAAAAGTTTGGGGGTGCGATGCTTATGTCAAGAAACTTCAACCTGAAAAGCTCGAACCCAAATCGAAAAAATACGTCTTCATAGGTGTAGGATTGAAAGTATGTCTAGAGGGGGGGGGTGATTAGACTACTTGACAATATAAAAAATCTGCCTTTTTATCATGCAAAGTTTTTGGCAGCTTCACAATTAAGATCAATTCAAGTATCACCCTACACATGCAATTCTAGAGTATAAGCAGCGGAAAGTAAATTGCACATGTAGTAAAGAGAGGTGGAGAAGATCAAACGCAGTTTGGAGACACGGAGATTTTTGTCGTGGTTCCGATAGGTGGTGCTATCGTACATCCACGTTGATGGAGACTTCAACCCACGGAGGGTAACGGCTACGCGAG
Source organism: Secale cereale (assembly GCA_902687465.1). Classification (NCBI taxonomy): domain Eukaryota; kingdom Viridiplantae; phylum Streptophyta; class Magnoliopsida; order Poales; family Poaceae; genus Secale; species Secale cereale. The sequence goes on from LR738714.1 coordinate 599,202,543, forward strand.
TCCACGGAGGGCTCCACCCACGAAGGGTCCACGAAGAAGCAACCTTGTCTATTCCATCATGGCCTACGCCCACGGAGGACTAGCCTTACTCGGGTACATCTTCACGAAGTAGGCGATCTCCTTGCCCTTACAAACTTCTTGGTTCAACTCCACATCTCGAAGACGGAGGCTCCCAAGCGACACCTAACCAATCTAGGAGGCACCACCCTCCAAAAGGTAATAGATGTTGTTGATGATGATGAACTCCTTGCTCTTGTGCTTCAAATGATAATCTCCCCAACACTCAACTCTCCTCACTGATGTGGCTGTGGTGGAAGAAAGGATTGAGTGGAAAGCAACTTGGGAAGGCTAGAAATCAAGTTTTCATATGGTAGGAATGGAATGACTTGATCTCAACACAAGGGTAGGTGGTTCTCTTCTCAGAAAGTGTATGGTAGGAGTGGTAGACTTTCTGATGGCTCTCTCCACGAATGAAGAGGGGGTGGAGGGGTATATATAGCCTCCACACAAAATCCAACCGTTACACACATAATTGAGCAATCTCGGTGAGACCGAAGTGAAAACTCGGTCAGACCAAAATTTCAAATATAGTGAACGTTGGGGTTTTCGGTGGGACCGAAAATACCATCTCGGTGTGTCCGATATGAGTCAAAGGTAGGAGCTTGCCATTCTCGGTGGGACCGAAATTAACAACTCGGATATTCCGATATGATGTCAATTGGTTACAGAAGGTTGGCAGTCCAGTTTCGGTGAGACCGAACTCAAAATCGGATGGACCGAAAAATTAGGGTTTGGAAGAATAGCTGAGGTGGTTCATCTCGGTGGGACTGAGTTGGAAGAATCGGTTTGTCCGAGATTACTTATGAGTGTGTTAAGTAGTGAAAGTTGCTGATAGTTGAGGGAGCTAAATCACTAAGCACTTGAGCAACCAGATCATCAACACAACCTCATCCCCTTTTAATAGTATTGGCTTTTCCTATGGACTCAATGTGATCTTTGATCAATAAACCAAAAATAGAGTCTTGAGCTTTTGCCAATGCTTGTCTTAGCATTTTGAGGGGTCCACTTCTTCAGACATTTCCATACCCATATCATCGAACTTCTCTGAAATGATTCTCAAGTAAATATTAGTCCAATGATATATATGTTGTTATTAATTACCAAAACCACCCGGGGATTAGTTGCACTTTCAATCTCCCCCTTTTTGGTAATTGGTGACAACATATAGATCAAAGCTTCGACAAAAGATATAATCAATGAATAATATCGTCGCTTTGAGAAGTATGTGATAAACAAGAGCTCCCCCTAAATTTGTGCATTATGTAAAATTTGCGTTTGAATGCAAATGCACAATCGATTAGGATTATGGGTCACTCTTCCATGTCACATACATCTTGGTGGAGCGCACAAAATGATAAGAATGAATAACATGCACTCAATCACCAAGACAAGAGTAAATAGCCATACAATAAGGAATAGCATATGATAGGCATTAAGCACACATTAAAGCATAGTATGACCAAGCACTCATTAAGGTAGCATCAAACGTAGTAGCAAGCACACTGAAAGTATCGAAAGACCGAAAGAAACCAATGTATCTCAAAGAAACCGGCAAAAGAACGAAAGAGCACTCTCTCTCTCGAAGCCCTATGATCTATACAATTTCTCCCCTTTTGGCAGCAATTTACCAAAAAGTTCGAAAAGGTATAGAGCTAAGCGTCACTGTGGGCTCTGCTGGCGGCTCCCGTCTGGGTAGATGTCGGAGTAGAAATGACGGCATCGGCGAAGACTTCTGCTGATGTCTGCGCTGGAGGAGTGGATGCTGGAGCTGGAGTAACTGCTGGAGCTGAAGGAGGTGCTGAAGTGGTAGCCCTGGAGTCAGTCACTGGGATAGCTGCAGATCTGGATCCTCTGGGAACCTGAGCAGTCTGGCGATGAGAGTCCTGGACTAGATCATCCTGCATGAGCTCTGCTCTCTCCTGCCTTGCTTCCTCCATGTCTGCATCAAGCTTGTTGACGGACACCTGAATCTCAGTCAGCTTCACGTCCAGAGCGTGGATCTTGTCCTCAACAATCCTCTCTAGGCTTTCCTGAGATTGCTCAATGCTGGCCAGGCATTGTTCAATCCTCTGGGTAGCTTCAAGAATCTGCTCTCCGAAGCTCTTTGGTTTAGCTGCTGCTGCTGCTGCTTTGTCAGCTTTGGCTTTCTTCGCAGCTTCAATTTTGGCTTGTCCTTCAACTGAGGTTGGATCCTCCTCATCCATCACAACTACGTTATCCTCATGCTCTGGCTGCAGTGGCAAGTGCTTCCTATCTAACATGAATTTGCCCGTGCCAAACTTGGCATTGATGAGCATCTGAATCTGCGGGGCAAATCCACACGACCTCTTTTGGTCAGCTGCAGTCCTCTTAATGGTCTCTACCATTAAGTCCATCACCTTGAAAGGTGCCTTCTCATCGAGAATGTGCAGCATGTTGATAGAATAGCCTCGAATCATGCGGTGGTCTCCAGACTTGGGCATCAAGGTATGCCTCAAAATAGTGTTTGTGGTGGTCAGACCTGCCTGGAGATAGTACACTGAGCCAAGCTTCCACCCTTCCAAATCAGCAGCGGGGATCTCCTTGTACATGTTCTTCATGGAATCATGGCTCTTCTTAGGAATCCCATAGACATCAATGTCGTCCTCTCTCTGCACTGGAGCATTCAAAAGTTCTGCCCATTCTTCAACAGACGAAGAAAACCTCTGACCTTCAGTCATCCAGGTGATCTTGCCATCAGGATAGAAGTGGGCTGTGGCGTAGAACTGCATGATCATCTCGTCATTCCAAGCTGTCAGCTCTTGACCCACAAAATCAGCAACTCCACATGCAGTAAAGCTCTCATGCACATGGGGAAAGAAGTCTCGGTGCTCTTCACTGTCAATGTACTTCCAGTCAACATAACTGGTGTCAGCAACAATAGGCTTCTTATCCATCAGCACGGTCTCATAGAAGTCCTGCTGCTCTCTGGTGTGGAATCTGGGGTCCACAGCAGTCCTTCTCCTCACGGCATATGGATCAGACTGCCTCCATAGCCTGAGACCTTTATCCTTCCTTGCCTTCATGTCCTCAGCTTGAGGATGAGCATCATTGTGGAGTGGCAACTTAGGACGGAGCTTAAGCAACACATGCTCTTCATCTGACTCAGACGGTGGCATCTCACCTTTGTTCTTCTCAGAAGCTGGAATGCTCCTGGTTGTTCTCTTGGGCTTGGCTGGAGCTGCCTTGGCTTGAGCAGGCTTCTTGGGCTTAGAAGTGGCTTGAGCCCTAATAGCATCACCCATGAACTTAGCCTTCTGAGGAGGAGGCTGGGGTGCATCTTCTTCTTCTTCTTCAGCAACTGCATCAACTTGAGGTTCAGCATATACTACCCTCTTCCTCTTGGAAGTTTTCTTCACCTTACTTGGAGCTGGCTCCTCCAAGTTTAGCTTCTTTGCAACAGCTGACTGCTTTACCTTGCTTGTGCCTTTCCTCGACTGCTGCCCTTGGTGCTCTTTGGCAACAACATTCCTCTTGGGCTTGGCGGTAACTTCCTCAGCAACGAAGTCAGAGTCCTCATCATCAGAATTTCTCTTCTTTCTGGTTCTGGTGGCTGCAGGAGGCAAACCACTAGGGGTGCTCCTTTCACCATCATCACTGGAACTGCTAGCCTCAGGACTAGTATCTGCCTCTGGAATCTCTGCAAACGGTGATTCAGACCTGTTCTGGCTGTCACTGACATCTGACATGGCTGACAACCTGTGAAAAGATAAGGTATAGGCAGAGTAGAAGAGTTATCACAACTGCAGAGGTTTTTGCAAAAAAAAATGAGTTCAAATCTTAGTTTTGAGTTTTCACAGAATGCATTTCGGTCAAACCGATTTTCAGTTTCGGTGAATCCGAAGTGTATACAGAGGCCTACACACCACTTTCGGTCAGACCGAAATTGGTTTCGGTCCTACCGAAACACTAGGGTTTCACTGAGACTCTACATCGGTCACACCGATTTGCACGAATCGGTTAGACCGAACGGTGCAGTGCAATGGCCAGAGGCCAAATCGGTCATTCCGAGTTTTCAAAATCGGCTTCACCGAGATGTGTTCCATGGAAACCTAAACCTAAGAATTTCGCTCGAAACTAAAGGATCTGATCTGATGTTTAGGGAATATCTCAAACGTGGATAGATTCATGGCAAACCAATCGTGCAAGAATCAGATGGGGAGCACGAAAGGGATCGGGACTCACCCTAACTTGGTGGAGTCCCTCTACGGCGGCAACGGTGCGGAGAGGATTACCGTTGACGGCGGCGGAGACCTGCGGCGAGGGCGCACAGGCGACGACGGCGACGATCCGAAGACCAGGGCGACGGCAGCAGGGGACTTGGGGGCGAAACGGTTTGAAGAATTAAATCGCGCGCAGCCCTCAGGTATATATATCCCCATACTGTCGGTGGGACCGAGTTGAAAAACTCGGTGACACCGAAATGGCTAACTGCTGTGCAGTTACACATATCGGTCACGCCGAGATTTTAAACTCGGTTTCACCGAGATGAAACCTAGATCAGTCTAAGCGTTTCGGTTGGACCGAGATGGAGAAGCCGGTCAGACCGAAATGGACTTAGAAGGTTTTGGAAGTCAGCCTTAGACGGATCGGTGGCTCCTCGTGCTCCTCACTCGGAGAGTCCGAAAATGACTTGTTCAAAGTTGTGATATGAGCATGAATAGAATTTGAGACAAGAAAGCATAGATAGCTAGGGAAGGTGCTTAGGCATTCTTGTCCATCCATTTGGCCAGAAAAGTCAAACAATCAAAACAACAAATGGATGTCCTTGAATGGATGAAATCATGCATTCAACATGCTCACACAATAAGATAGCAAATGAAATATGTGTCAAACATGCACAACCAAAACTCTAGCTACTAGCACACAATTTGTCGATGACTAGGTCATCTATATATGAGTATTTTGACTTAGGAGCCAAATGAGAACATTTGATCATAGGTCATACTCATCGTTTAAGCACAAGTGGGGTTACCACTTTTACATAAAGCATTTATGTGTTCACATCATTTGGAGATGCTTTAGCTCAAATTTTAGAGCAAAGCTCCCCCTAGATGTGAGAACCCCTTTTAAAGGGTCAAACTAACCTTGGGTTGTCGTAGAAGACTTCATGTAGATGTTGAAGATGTGGATGCTCAATGTTGATGTAGGTCATCAAGAGTTGGGAGCTATCCTTTGGATTAGGGCACTTTCAATACCTACATGGGTTAGTCCCACAAGGAACAAACAGGAATATCCATAGACATAGATTGAAGTACACAAAAGATGATGTCCATGAAAGCAATGATTACCTTGTCCCTTGACTTACCAACAAGAGGGTTTGTGACTCCATGAACTAGTGCATGATGTGGAAGTTGTTTGCACAAGTTCTTGCCAAAATGAATATGAGTGAAGTTTGTTGGCGGAGTCACCCTCAAGAACCTTCTAGTTCTTCTTCTTTGGGATCCACATCATCTTGATGGGAATCCTTGGGGTTGTAGTTGAGCTTGACGAAGTAGAACTTGATGTGTTCTTGGGAACCCACTTGACCATGGCTTGAGGTGCTTCAATGAATGCATCAATCTCCTCTTGAAGCTTGTCCTTGGCCTTTAGCTTGTGGTCTTGTGGTGGAAGGTCATCTTGAGCTTGTTCCACATTGGAAGAAGTAGGATCATACTTCTCCTTTTGTGAAACAAACTGTGGAGTAGGGTATTGACCTTCTTCCCACTCAACACCTTCGGCGTTGAACTTTCGCTCAAAACCAATCCCTTGATTCTTCCGGTGCCTTCCTTGTTTGCGAACAATCTCCTCAAAGTTCTTGCTTCCGGCAAGACTCTTGTAGACACATTTCTCTATGATTTCCTTCAATAAGCTATTTTCTTGCTCAAGTGTAACTTGGCTTGAAACATTGTTAGTGGAATCAAGAGAACTACTAGAAGCAACAATATTGGATTTAACATGGTTATTGTTACTACTAGAGGAAGAATTTTTCTTATGCTTGTCATGCTTAGTCTTAATAGGTGGCAAGAAATTAGACAAGAGAAGTCGTTTGGCAAGATATGAAGAACTCTTCTTTCGAAGATCGTCATTGATCGCTTTTAGAAACTCATGTTCTTGCTCTAGAGTGAGCTTCTCGAAGCGTAGCTTCTCATGAGATCTTAGGAGCTCTCTATGATCTTCTTGAGTTGTTTCATGAGCTAACTTAAGAGTGTTTAGTTCTTTAGTTAGACGCTCAATCTCCTTCATAGCATTGTCATTCGACTCTTCTCGACTATAAAGACTACTAGCATTTTCATCATTACTAAGCTCACTAGATTTATCATGCAAGAGCTCATCTTCACCAAGCAAGTCATCCTCATCACTATCAAAGTCAATGAATTCAGGGTGTGTTACCTTGGGGCCTTTAGCCATGAAGCATCTTCCAATTCCCTCATTTGGTGAATCAAATAAGTCGTAGGAGTTGGAGTTGGAGGATACGAGTGCAAGTCCGGCAACACCTTCATCTTGACTGTAGTCGGAGTCGGAGTGATAGCTTCCATCGGATTGATTGTCGGAGTCGGAGCCGGAGACCCATTCACCTACATGAGCTTGATGTCTTCTTCTTGTGTAGCTCCTTGATGACTTGTCTTTCCTCTCCGAATCCTTGCTTCTCCGAGAGGGTCTTCGTTCATAACGATCATCTCTACTCCTCCTCTCTCTCCGAGGTGACTCATCTCTTGCTCTTCTTCTTGGAGACTCTTCTCTTCTCTTGTGGGGAGCCGTACACTCATTTGAGAAGTGTCCGGGTCTTCCACAATTGTAGCAGTTTCGATCACGACTAGAAGATCTCTTTTCATCATATGATCTAGACTTTGAGCTTCTTTCTTTGCCTCTATTCTTGTAGAACTTGTTGAAGTTCTTGACCATTAGGCTTATCTCTTCATTGGAAATTAGCTTGTCACTTGAGGTAGTGGGAGCATCACTTGTAGCTTTGTAAGCACCACTTGACTTATTGTGAAGCTCTTCCTTATCCTTAAGTGCCATCTCATGAGCAACAATTCTTCCAATGACTTCAGTTGGCTTGAGAGTCTTGTAGTTTGGCATCATTTGGATCAAAGTGCACACGATGTCATACTTTCCATCCAAAGCTCTGAGAATCTTCTTAATGATGAATCGGTCGGTCATTTCTTCGCTTCCTAAGCCGGCAATCTCATTTGTGATGAGAGCAAGCCTAGAGTACATTTCAGCGACTCCTTCACCATCCTTCATCTTGAACTTGTCAAGTTGACCTTGAAGAATATCTAGCTTTGATTCCTTCACAGATTCAGTACCTTCGTGCATTTCAACCAAAGTATCCCAAATCTCTTTAGCATTCTCAAGACGGCTGATTTTGTTGAACTCCTCGGGACACAAAGCATTGAAGAGAATGTCACAAGCTTGAGCATTGTTTTGCAACATCCGCAATTCTTCTGGTGTAGCTTCGCGATCCGGAACTTTTCCTTCCTCGAAGAAATCACCTTGCATACCAACACAAATAATGCCCCATGCGGCTGGGTTATGACCAAGAATATGCATTTTCATTTTATGCTTCCAACTAGCAAAATTTGTACCATCAAAGTAAGGACCTCTACGATAATTACCCTCACTAGACGCCATACTCTCCTAGGTTGTGAAACCAAGCTTATGGAGTCCAATGCAATGGAAACCAAAACAATGGAGACCAAAGCTCTGATACCACTTGTAGGATCGAAAGTATGTCTAGAGGGGGGTGATTAGACTACTTGACAATATAAAAAATCTGCCTTTTGATCATGCAAAGTTTTTGGCAGTTTCACAATTAAGATCAATTCAAGTATCACCCTACACATGCAATTCTAGAGTATAAGCAGCGGAAAGTAAATTGCACATGTAGTAAAGAGAGGTGGAGAAGATCAAATGCAGTTTGGAGACACGGAGATTTTTGTCGTGGTTCCGATAGGTGGTGCTATCGTACATCCACGTTGATGGAGACTTCAACCCACGGAGGGTAACGGCTGCGCGAGTCCACGGAGGGCTCCACCCACGAAGGGTCCACGAAGAAGCAACCTTGTCTATTCCATCATGGCTAACGCCCACGGAGGACTAGCCTTACTCAGGTAGATCTTCACGAAGTAGGCGATCTCCTTGCCCTTACAAACTTCTTGGTTCAACTCCACATCTCGAAGACGGAGGCTCCCAAGCGACACCTAACCAATCTAGGAGGCACCACCCTCCAAAAGGTAATAGATGTTGTTGATGATGATGAACTCCTTGCTCTTGTGCTTCAAATGATAATCTCCCCAACACTCAACTCTCCTCACTGATGTGGCTGTGGTGGAAGAAAGGATTGAGTGGAAAGCAACTTGGGAAGGCTAGAAATCAAGTTTTCATATGGTAGGAATGGAATGACTTGATCTCAACACAAGGGTAGGTGGTTCTCTTCTCAGAAAGTGTATGGTAGGAGTGGTAGACTTTCTGATGGCTCTCTCCACGAATGAAGAGGGGGTGGAGGGGTATATATAGCCTCCACACAAAATCCAACCGTTACACACATAATTGAGCAATCTCGGTGAGACCGAAGTGAAAACTCGGTCAGACCGAAAGTTCAAATATAGTGAACGTTGGGGTTTTCGATGGGACCGAAAATACCATCTCGGTGTGTCCGATATGAGTCAAAGGTAGGAGCTTGCCATTCTCGGTGGGATCGAAATTAACAACTTGGATATTCCGATATGATGTCAATTGGTTACAGAAGGTTGGCAGTCCAGTTTCGGTGAGACCGAACTCAAAATCGGATGGACCGAAAAATTAGGGTTTGGAAGAATAGCTGAGGTGGTTCATCTCGGTGGGACTGGGTTGGAAGAATCGGTTTGTCCGAGATTACTTATGAGTGTGTTAAGTAGTGAAAGTTGCTGATAGTTGAGGGAGCTAAATCACTAAGCACTTGAGCAACCAGATCATCAACACAACCTCATCCCCTTTTAATAGTATTGGCTTTTCCTATGGACTCAATGTGATCTTTGATCACTAAACCAAAAATAGAGTCTTGAGCTTTTGCCAATGCTTGTCTTAGCATTTTGAGGGGTCCACTTCTTCAGACATTTCCATACCCATATCATCGAACTTCTCTGAAATGATTCTCAAGTAAATATTAGTCCAATGATATATATGTTGTTATTAATTACCAAAACCACCCGGGGATTAGTTGCACTTTCAATAGGATACCCTAAGGAAACTATTGGGTACACCTTCTACCTCAGATCCAAAGGCAAAGTCTTCGTTGCCAAGAATGGATCCTTTCTGGAGAAAGAGTTTCTCTCGAAAGAAGTGAGTGGGAGGAAAGTGGAACTTGATGAGGTGATTGTCACCCCTTCCGAACCGGAAAGTAGCGCTGCGCAGGAAGATGTTCCTGTGGTGCCTGCACCGACTAGGGAGGAAGTTAATGATAATGATCATGAAGCTTCAGATCAAGTTACTGTTGAACTTCGTAGGTCCACAAGGACACGTTCCGCACCAGAGTGGTACGACAACCCTGTCCTGGAAAACATGTTGTTAGATAACGGTGAACCTTCAAACTATGAAGAAGCGATGGCGGGCCCGGATTCCAACATATGGCTTGAAGCCATGAAATCCGAGATAGGATCCATGTATGATAACAAAGTATGGACTTTGGTGGACTTGCCCGATGATCGGCACGCCATAGAAAATAAATGGAGCTTTAAGAAGAAGACTGACGGATGGTAATGTGACCATATATAAGGCTCGACTTGTCGCTAAAGGTTATCGACAAGTTCAAGGAATTGACTACGACGAGACTTTCTCTCCCGTAGCGATGCTGAAGTCCGTCTGAATCATGTTAGCAATTGCCGCATTCTATGATTATGAGATATGGCAAATGGACGTCAAAATGGCATTCCTTAATGGCTTCCTCAAGGAAGAACTGTATATGATGTAGCCGGAAGGTTTTGTCGATCCTGAGAATGCTAACAAGGTATGCAAGCTCCAGCGCTCAATCTATGGGCTGGTGCGAGCATCTCGGAGTTGGAACATTCGTTTTGATGAGGTGATCAAATCGTTTGGGTTTATACAGACTTGGGGAGAAGCCTGCATTTACAAGAAAGTGAGTGGGAGCTCTGTAGCATTTCTCATATTATATGTGGATGATATATTGCTGATGGGAAATGATGTAGAACTCTTGGAAAGCGTAAATGCCTACTTGAATAAGTGTTTTTCAATGAAGGACCTTGGAGAAGTTGCTTACATATTAGGCATCAAGATCTATAGAGATAGATCGAGACGCCTCATTGGTCTTTCACAAAGCACATACCTTGACAAGATATTGAAGAAGTTCAATATGGATCAATGCAAGAAAGGGTTCTTGCCTATATTGCAAGGTATGAGATTGAGCACTACTCAATGCCCGACCTCGGCAGAAGATAGAGAAAAGATGAGTGTCATCCCCTATGCCTCGGCCATAGGTTCTATTATGTATGCCATGCTGTGTACCAGACCAGATGTGAACCTTGCCATTAGTTTGGTGGGGAGGTACCAAAGTGATCCCAGTATGGAACACTAGACAGCGGTCAAGAACATCCTGAAGTACCTGAAAAGGACTAAGGATATGTTTCTCATTTATGGAGGTGACGAAGAGCTCGTAGTAAAGGGTTACGTCGATGCTAGCTTCGACACAGATCTGGATTACTCCAAGTCACAAACTGGATACATGTATATTTTGAATGGAGGGGCAGACAGCTGGTGCAATTGCAAGCAAAGCGTCGTGGCGGCATCTACATGTGAAGCGGAGTACATAGCTGCTTCCGAAGCAGCGCAGGAAGGAGTCTGGATGAAGGAGTTCATCACCGACCTAGGAGTTATTCCAAGCGCGTCGGGCCCGATGACTCTCTTCTGTGACAACACTGGAGCTATTGCCATTGCCAAGGAGCCCAGGTTTCACAAGAAGACCAAGCACATCGCGCCATTTCAACTCCATTCGGAATTATATTCAAGATGGAGACATAGATATTTGTAAAGTGCATACGTATCTAAATGTCACAGATCCATTGACTAAACCACTTCCACGAGCAAAACATGATCAACACCAGAACTCTATGGGTGTTCGATTCATCACAATGTAACTAGATTATTGACTCTAGTGCAAGTGGGAGACTGTTGGAAATATGCCCTAGAGGCAATAATAAAATGGTTATTATTATATTTCCTTGTTCATGATAATTGTCTATTGTTCATGCTTTAATTGTATTATCCGGAAACAGTAATGCAAGTGTGAATACTTAGACCACAATGTGTCCCTAGTAAGCCTCTAGTTGACTAGATCGTTGATCAACAGATGGTTACGGTTTCCTGACCATGGACATTGGATGTCATTGATAACGGGATCACATCACTAGGAGAATGATGTGATGGACAAGACCCAATCCTAAGCCTAGCACAAGATCGTCTAGTTCGTATGCTAAAGCTTTTCCAATGTCAAGTATCCTTTCCTTAGACCATGAGGTTGTGCAACTCCCGGATACCGTAGGAGTACTTTGGGTGTGCCAAACGTCACAACGTAACTGGGTGGCTATAAAGGTACACTATGGGTATCTCCGAAAGCATATGTTGGGTTGGCACGAACCGACACTGGGATTTGTCACTCCGTATGACGGAGAGGTATCTCTGGGCCCACTCGGTAAGACATCATCATAATGAGCTCAATGTGACTAAGGGGTTGGTCACGGGATGGTGTGTTACGGAACAAGTAAAGAGACTTGCCATGACGAGATTGAACAAGGTATCGGTATACCGACGATCGAATCTCGGGCAAGTACTATACCGATAGACAAAGGGAATAGTATACGGGATTGATTGAATCCTTGACATCGTGGTTCATCCGATGAGATCATCGAGGAGCATGTGGGAGCCAACATGGGTATCCAGATCCCGTTGTTGGTTATTGGACGGAGAGTCGTCTCGGCCATGTCTGCGTGTCTCCCGAACCCGTAGGGTCTACACACTTAAGGTTCAGTGACGCTAGGGTTGTAGAGATATTAGTATGTGGTAACCCAAAAGTTGTTCGGAGTCCCGGATGAGATCTCGGACATCATGAGGAGTTTCGGAATGGTCTGGAGGTGAATATTTGTATATAGGAAGTCCAGTTTCGGCCACCGGGAAGGTTTCGGGGGTCACCGGTATTGTACCGGGACCAGCGGAAGGGTCCCGGGGGTCCACCGGGTGGGACCACCTATCCCGGAGGGCCCCATGGGCTGAAGTGGGAAGGGAACCAGCCCCTGGTGGGCTGGTGCGCCCCTCATGGGCCTCCCCCTGCGCCTAGGGTTGGAAACCCTGGGGGTGGGGGGCGCCCCACCTCACTTGGGGGGCAAGTCCCCCCCCCCCTTTGGCCGCCCGCCCCTAGAGATTGGATCTCTAGGGGCCGGCGCCCCCCCCAGGGCCCCTATATAAAGAGGGGGGAGGGAGGGCAGCCGCACCCTAAGCCCTGGCGCCTCCCTCTCCCTCCCGTGACACCTTTTCCTCCTCCAGTATTGTTTGGCGAAGCCCTGCTGGAATCCCGCTGCTTCCACCAGCACGCCGTCGTGCTGCTGGATCTCCATCAACCTCTCCTCCCCCCTTGCTAGATCAAGAAGGAGGAGAAGTCTCCGCTCCGTACGTGTGTTGAATGCGGAGGTGTCGTCTGTTCGGCGCTAGGATCATCGGTGATTTGGATCACGACAACTACGACTCCATCAACTCCGTTCTCTTGAACGCTTCCGCGTGCGATCTACAAGTGTGGGGACCCCGACTTAAGAGTCGAGATCACTGAATGCACGTGTACAGTGATCCCAGAGATCAATGCTCACTGAACACACAGAAGCTGAATAACAAGAGTCTTACATCCATACATACCGTCTTACACAAATTATGACCATTATGACCAAGTCTTACATAGATAAAGCCTCAAGGGCCGAATAGCAAATAAACTCGAATAGCGGAAGTCTTCGTAGATAAGTAGAACCCATGCCATCTGCCTTAACCCTACATGCATTCTGACTGGGAAAGCGTCCTAGTTCGCATGTTCGTCTCCATAGAATTCTTCTTCATATTCCTGCTCTTCCATGCCTGGCCAATTAAATAACCAGTGGCAAGCCAATGAGTACTTTGAATGTACTCGCAAGCAACCCATATTTTTGGAACAAGTATGACAAGATATAAAATAGCACTAGATAGGATATGTTGCAGAAAGCATAAATTTGAGAGTGTAATGACGTGAGCTATCTGAGGCATGCATCATAAAAATTTATAGGTTACAGATATCAACATAGCCAAGCTATGACCTCTTCATCTTGTCAAGTCCTTTTGACTTAAATCCAACGGAGCTTTCGCACACACACACAGGGTTTCGCAAACATTGGACGTAGCCCTAGAGCGGTTACCCAACTGTCCTTGACAGTGGACACGGCTATTCGAATAATTTTACACTCTACAGAGGTTGCACACTTTACCCACTAGATCCTGGGAAGTTTCCGTGTCATCCACGACCCGCGGTACCTCAAGTACCCGGGGTAAGCACCCGATCACTATCTTTACCTAGGCGACACTAATATGGAGTCCACTCGATTGGTAGTAACCCCCCGTGCCCCACATTCACATCTTAAGATTTTTGGAGCCTTGCTCCTATTTCACATACCACCGGCACGGGGTACCAACGGTGTGTTCGGTGCCCTGTGAAAACAGTCATGGCCGCCTATCCAAGCATGACCCTGTCCCGAGAGTGACCTCATGTCACCCCCGTCACTGGTAATGCGGGCACCATGCTAGTATCGACCTAGGTAATCAATAATGCCCTTTCCCATATAAGGGTAGAGTGGTTGCGCATGTAAAGTTGGAATAACGGTCGCAACTTAAACCAATCCGTTTGAAAAACATCACGCACACTTGCCTTGATACACCACTTCGTCATCAAGTGGTTACCCATCTCATCATTTCCCTCGGGCATAAGTGGCACCCGATGGGGTCTTTTGAAAGAGTTCCTCAAATGAACTATGCTTTCATTATCATGCATATCCCGTTCTACTACCATAGCCACTACTATAGCAACCTATCTACTCCCACCGGCATAACCCTCATAAGAAGGTAGGGTCATGCACAAATGCAAGTATCAACGAGGATGTGTAGTGGTAAACCAACAAGAGGTTTCCACCTCTTCATGATTCCGATGCAACAACAATATGGTGCTCTATGACATGCATAAAAAGGGGTTCCATAGTCATGGTCAAAGGGCTGCTTGCCTGGATTGGCTTGGTCTTCAAGGTCTTCAAATCCTTCCCCTCCTTCTTCTTCAGCAAGCTCGTCGAATACGGTATCTAATCGTCGCAATAAACAACGGGAAAATAAGACCATGATAAAAACAGAAAAACCAAAGTGCTCAGAAAAATGTTAACTTATTTTTATCAAATACTAGAGGGAAAACTAAGATGCAAAAATTCTTAGTTTGAGTTTTGGAGTGACAGAATGGGGTACATGAATTTTTGAACAGAGGTTTTAGTGTCCAAATATGAATTTAAATTTGAACAGAACAGAAAAGGTCCATGGATATGGGTGAAAGTGACATCATTAAATAGGTTGGATTTTTACAAGTTTTTAGGAACTGGAATTAATTTATTTGGATAAATATTTAATCCTGTGGAATTATTTGAAAATCCCACAGAAAAGAAAAAGAAAAAGGGTCATGTGCAACTGGGCCAGAACGGCCACAGTGCAGCAGGCCCAGGGCGAATCAGCCCACCGCACGGGCGCCAGCGCGCGGGCCGGGTTTTCAAAGCTGACAGGCAAGGCCTGGCGTCAGCGAGAGGAGAGAGGGGTGAGGGCGAGGGGAGGCTGACATGCGGGGCCCGCCTGTCATCCCTAACCCTCCGGCAGAGGGCCGGCGAGCTCACCGGCGACGACTCGGGGCACGGCAAGGCGAGCTGAGGGCAGGGATGGATTCAGCGAGGTGTCGCCGATCTGGTGGAGGTGAAGTGGGTCACCGGAGTGGCCTGGTTCGTCGGCGGTGAGGTCACGCGGCGGAGGAGCTTCGGGTGAAGGTTGCTCCGGTCGATTCCGGCAGCTGCAGAGAGGGAAAAGAGGGGGAAATGAATCAGTGGGACGTTGTGATGCTAGATCGAGTGAGAGGGGCGGCTGGGACGGCCTGTATCGAGCGGACGACGGCGAGCCGCCGCGGCGGAGCTCGAGCTCGATCTCAAGCTCGGGCCTGTCTGGAGTGGGGTGTGTGTTGGAAATATGCCCTAGAGGCAATAATAAAAGTATTATTATTATTATATTTCCTTGTTCATGATAATCGTCTGTTATTCATGCTTGAATTGTATTGTATGGAAACAGCGATACATGTGTGAATACATAGACCAAAATGAGTCCCTGGTAAGCCTCTAGTTGCCAGCTCGTTGATCAACAGATGGTCACGGTTTCCTGACCATGGACATAGGATGTCAGTGATAATGGGATCACATCATTAGGAGAATGATGTGATGGACAAGACCCAATCCTGAGCATAGCACGAGATCGTATAGTTCGTAATGCATAAGCTTTTCGGTGTCAAGTATTTATTCCTTAGACCATGAGGTTGTACAACTCCCGGATGCTGTAGGAATACTTTGGGTGTGCCAAACGTCACAACGTAACTGGGTGGCTATAAAGGTACGCATCGGGTATCTCCGAAAGTGTCTGTTGAGTTGGTACGAACCGAGACTGGGATGTTGTCACTCCGTGTGACGGAGAGGTACCTCTGGGCCCACTCGGTAAGACATCATCATAATGAGCTCAATGTGACTAAGTGGTTAGTCACGGGATGATGGATTACGGATCGAGTAAAGAGACTTGCCATGACGAGATTGAACAGGTATCGGGAATACCGACGATCGAATCTCAGGCAAGTACCGTACCGATGGACAAAGGGAATAACATACGGGATTAAGTGAATCCTTGACACGGTGGTTCATCCGATGAAGATCATCGAGGAACACGTGGGAACCAACATGGGTATCCAGATCCCGCTGTTGGTTATTGACCGGAGAGTGGTCTCGGTCATGTCTACGTGTCTCCCGAACACGTAGGGTCTACACACTTAAGGTTCGGTAACGCTAGGGTCGTAGAGATACATGCACGTGGAAACCCGAAAGTTGTTCGGAGTCCCAGATGAGATCCCGGACGTCACGAGGAGTTCCGGAATGGTCTGGAGGTAAAGATTGATATATAGGAAGTCCAGTTTCGGCCATCGGGTGATCTCCGGGGGTCACCGGGAGCGTCCCGGGACCACCGGAGGGGCCCCGGGGGTCCACCGGGTGGGGCCACCCATCCCGGTGGGGCCCCTAGGCCGCAAGGGGAAGTGTCCAGCCCTAATGGGCTGGCGCACCACTAGGGGCCCACCTCCCCATGCGCCTAGGGTTGAAACCCTAGGGGGGAGGGGGCGCCCCACTTGCCTTGGGGGGCAAGGACACCCCCCTGGCCGCCGCCCCCCTGCAGATTGGATCTGCAGGGCCTTGGCGCACCCCCTTGGCCCCCTATATATATGTGGGGGGGAGAGGGCAGCCGCACCCTTGCCCTGGTGCCTCTCCCCCTCCCGTCACACCTCCATACTCCCAACGCAAGGCGCCCGGCGAAGCCCTGCTGCGATCTCCACTGCATCCACCACCACGCCGTTGTGCTGCAGGATCTCTGACGACTTCTCCTCCCCCCTTGCTGGATCAAGAAGGAGGTGACGTTGCTGTACCAGGCGTGTGTTGAACGCGGAGGTGCCGTCCGTTCGGCGCTAGATCATCGGTGACGAAGAACGCGAAGAGTACGACTACTTCATCCACGCTTCTTCGAAAGCTTCCGCACGCGAACTACATAACGGTATGTAGATGCACTCTTACTTGCTCGTTGCTAGATGTCTCCTTAGTTGGATCTTGGTGAAAGCATAGAATTTTTTTGAATTATGCTACGTTCCCCAACAGTGGCATCTGAGCTAGGTTTTATGCGTAGCATCTTGCACGAGTAGAACACAAAGCAGTTGTGGGCGTTTGAGTTTGTTCAACTTTCTTACCGTTACTAGTCAATCTTGATTCGGCGGTATTGTGGGATGAAGCGGCCCGGACCGACTTTACACGTACGCTTACGTGAGACTGGTTCCACCGACAGACATGCACTAGATGCATAAGGTGGCTGGCGGGTGTCTGTCTCTCCTACTTTAGTCGGATCGGATTCGATGAAAAGGGTCCTTATGAAGGGTAAATAGAAGTTGACAAATCACGTTGTGGTTTTGGCGTAGGTAAGAAACGTTCTTGCTAGAAATCCTATAGAAGCCACGTAAAACTTGCAACAACAATTAGAGGATGTCTAACTTGTTTTTGCAGCATGTGCTATGTGACGTGGTATGGCCAAAACGAAGATGTGATGAATGATATATGTGATGTATGAGATTGATCATGTTCTTGTAATAGGGAATCACGACTTGCATGTCGATGAACTTGACAACCGACAGGAGCCATAGGAGTTGTCTTAATTATTGTATGACCTGCGTGTCACTGAATAACGCTATGTAATTACTTTACTTCATTGCTAAACGTTAGCTATAGTAGTAGAAGTAATAGTTGGCGTGACGACTTCTTCGAGACACGATGATGAAGATCATGGTGTCAAGCCGGTGATAAGATGATCATGGTGCCCCGAAGATGAAGATCCAAGGAGCAAGATGATACTAGCCATATCATGTCACTTTAATTGATTGCATGTGATGTTTATCATGTTTATGCATCTTGTTTACTTAGAACGACGGTAGTAAATAAGATTATCTCTCACTAAAATTTCAAGAATTGTGTTTCCCCTAACTGTGCGTCGTTGCTAAAGTTCGTTGCTCCGAAGCACCACGTGATGATCGGGTGTGATAGGTTCTAACGTTCGCATACAACGGGTGTAAGCCAGATTTACACACGCAATACACTTAGGGTTCACTTGACGAGCCTAGCATGTACAGACATGGCCTCGGGACACGGAAGACCGAAAGGTCGAACACGAGTCGTATAGAAGATACGATCAACATGAAGATGTTCACCGTTGATGACTAGTCCGTCTCACGTGATGATCGGACATGGGCTAGTCGATTCGGATCGTGTATCACTTAGATGACTAGAGAGATGTCATTCTGAGTGGGAGTTCATTAAAATTTGATTAAGATGAACTTAATTATCATGAACTTAGTCTAAATTCTTTACAATATCTCTTGTAGATCAAATGGCCCACGCTCCAGTTTCCCTCAACTTCAACGCGTTCCTAGAGAAAACCAAGCTGAAAGACGATGGTAGCAACTATACGGATTGGGTCCGTAACCTGAGGATTATCCTCATAGCTGCCAAGAGATCATATGTCCTTGAAGCACCGCTAGGTGATGCACCTGCTCCCGATGCGGCCCAAGACGTTTTGAACGTCTGGCAGTCGCGTAGTGATGATTACTCCCTGGTTCAGTGCGGCATGCTTTACAGCTTAGAGTCGGGGCTCCAAAAGCGTTTTGAGCACCACGGAGTATATGAGATGTTCGAAGAGCTGAAAATGGTTTTCCAAGCTCATGCCCGAGTCAAGAGATATGATGTCTCCGACGCATTCTACAACTGTAAGATGGAGGAGAACAGTTCTGTCGGTGAGCACATCCTCAAGATTTCAGGATTGCACAATCGCTTGTCTCAGCTGGGTATGAATCTCCCAGATGAAGCGGTCGTTGACAGAATCCTCCAGTCGCTCCCACCAAGCTTCAAGAGCTTCGTGTTGAACTTCAATATGCAGGGGATGGAGAAGTCCATTCCCGAGGTGTATTCGATGCTGAAATCAGCGGAGATGGACATCAAGAAAGAACATCAAGTGTTGATGGTCAATAAAACCACTAAGTTCAAGAAAGGCAAGGGTAAGAAGAACTTCAAGAAGGACGGCAAGGGAGTTGCCGCGCCCGGTAAGCCAGTTGCCGGGAAGAAGCCAAAGTATGGACCCAAGCGTGAGACAGAGTGCTTTTATTGCAAGGGAACGGGTCACTGGAAGCGGAACTGCCCCAAATACTTAGGAGACAAGAAGGCCGGCAACGTCAAAGGTATATATGATATACATGTTATTGATGTGTACCTTACCAGCACTCGTAGTAGCTCCTGGGTATTAGATACCGGTGCAGTTGCTCACATTTGTAACTCAAAACAGGAGCTGCGGAATAAACAGAGACTGGCGAAGGATGAGGTGACGATGCGCGTCGGGAACGGTTCCAAGGTCGATGTGATCGCCGTCGGCACGCTGCCTCTACATCTACCCTCGGGATTAGTTTTAAACCTTAATAATTGTTATTTAGTACCAGCTTTGAGCATGAACATTGTTTCTGGATCTCGTCTTATGCGAGATGGCTACTCTTTCAAATCGGAGAATAATGGTTGTTCTATTTATTTGAGAGATATGTTTTATTGTCATGCCCCGCTGGTCAATGGTTTATTTTTGATGAATCTCGAACGTGATGATACACATATTCATAGTGTAGATGCCAAAAGATGTAAAGTTGATAATGATAGTCCCACATACTTGTGGCATTGCCGCCTTGGTCATATTGGTGTCAAACGTATGAAGAAGCTCCATTCAGATGGACTTCTAGAGTCTCTTGATTATGAATCATTTGACACGTGCGAACCATGCCTATTGGGCAAGATGACCAAGACTCCGTTCTCCGGAACAATGGAGCGAGCAACCAACTTGTTGGAAATCATACATACCGATGTGTGCGGTCCAATGAGTGTTGAGGCTCGCGGAGGCTATCGTTATGTTCTCAACCTCACAGATGACTTGAGTAGATACGGGTATATCTATTTGATGAAACACAAGTCTGAGACCTTTCAAAAGTTCAAGGAATTTCAGAATGAGGTTGGAATCAACGTGACAGAAAAATAAAGTTCTTGCGATCGGATCGTGGGGGTGAATATTTAAGTCATGAATTTGGCACACACCTTAGGAGCTGTGGAATTGTTTCACAATTGACACCGCCCGGAACACCTCAACGTAACGGTGTGTCCGAACGTCGAAATCGTACTCTGTTGGACATGGTGCGATCTATGATGTCCCTCACCGATTTACCGCTATCTTTTTGGGGTTATGCTTTAGAGACTGCCGCATTCACTTTAAATAGGGCTCCATCAAAATCCGTTGAGACGACTCCGTATGAACTTTGGTTTGGCAAGAAACCGAAGCTGTCGTTTCTAAAAGTTTGGGGTTGCGATGCTTATGTCAAGAAACTTCAACCTGAAAAGCTCGAACCCAAATCGGAGAAATGCGTCTTCATAGGATACCCAAAGGAAACAATTGGGTACACCTTCTACCACAGATCTGAAGGCAAAGTCTTTGTTGCCAAGAATGGATGCTTTCTGGAGAAAGAGTTTCTCTCGAAAGTAGTGAGTGGGAGGAAAGTAGAACTTGATGAGGTGACAGTCACCCCTCCTGTACCGGAAAGTAGCGCAGCACAGGAAACTGTTCCTGAGGTGCCTGCACCGACAAGGGAGGAAGTTAATGATAATGATCATGAAGAAACAGATCAAGTTACTACTGAACTTCGAAGGTCCACAAGGGCACATTCCGCACCAGAGTGGTACGGCAACCCTGTCCTGGAAATCATGTTGTTAGACAACGGTGAACCTTCGAACTATGAAGAAGCGATGGCGGGCCCGGATTCCAATAAATGGCTTGGAGCCATGAAATCCGAGATAGAATCCATGTATGAAAACAAAGTATGGACTTTGGTGGACTTGCCTGATGATAGGCACGCCATAGAAAACAAATGGATATTTAAGAAGAAGACAGACGCGGATGGTAATGTGACCATCTATAAGGCTCGGCTTGTCGCTAAGGGTTATCGACAAGTTCAAGGGATTGACTACGACGAGACTTCCTCACCCGTAGCGATGCTGAAGTCAGTCAGAATCATGTTAGCTATTGCCGCATTCTATGATTATGAGATATGGCAAATGGACGTCAAAACAACATTCCTTAATGGCTTCCTCAAGGAAGAGTTGTATATGATGCAACCGGAAGTTTTTGTCGATCCAGAGAACGCTAACAAGGTATGCAAGCTCCAGCGCTCGATTTACGGGCTGGTGCAAGCATCTCGGAGTTGGAATATTCGCTTTGATGAAGTGATCAAAGCGTTTGGATTTATACAGACTTATGGAGAAGCCTGTATTTACAAGAAAGTGAGTGGGAGCTCTGTGGCATTTCTCATATTATATGTGGATGACATATTGCTGATGGGAAATGATATAGAATTCTTGGAAAATGTAAAGGCCTAC
Organism: Secale cereale; assembly: GCA_902687465.1. Classification (NCBI taxonomy): domain Eukaryota; kingdom Viridiplantae; phylum Streptophyta; class Magnoliopsida; order Poales; family Poaceae; genus Secale; species Secale cereale. The sequence continues at coordinate 599,223,926 of LR738714.1, forward strand.
TTGAATAAAAGTTTTTCAATGAAGGACCTTGGAGAAGCTGCTTACATATTAGGCATCAAAATCTATAGAGATAGATCGAGACGCCTCATTGGTCTTTCACAAAGTACATACCTTGACCAAATATTGAAGAAGTTCAATATGGATCAGTCAAAGAAAGGATTCTTGCCTGTTTTGCAAGGTATGAGATTGAGCAAGGCTCAGTCGCCGACCACGGCAGAAGATAGAGAAAAGATGAGTGTCATTCTCTATGCCTCGGCCATAGGTTCTATCATGTATGCCATGCTGTGTACCAGACCTGATGTGAACCTTGCCATAAGTTTGGTAGGGAGGTACCAAAGTGATCCCGGTACGGAACACTGGACAGCGGTCAAGAACATCCTGAAGTACCTGAAAAGGACTAAGGATATGTTTCTCATTTATGGAGGTGACGAAGAGCTCGTCGTAAAGGGTTACGTCGACGCTAGCTTCGACACAGATCTCGATGACTCTAAGTCTCAAACCGGATATGTGTATATTTTGAATGGAGGGGCAGTCAGCTGGTGCAGTTGCAAACAGGGCGTGGTGGCAGCGTCTACATGTGAAGCGGAGTACATAGCTGCTTCCGAAGCAGCGCAGGAAGGAGTCTGGATGAAGGAGTTCATCACCGACCTAGGAGTCATTCCAAGCGCGTCAAGCCCGATGACTCTCTTCTGTGACAACACTGGTGCTATTGCCATTACCAAGGAGCCCAGGTTTCACAAGAAGACCAAGCACATCAAGCGCCGTTTCAACTCCATCCGAAATTATGTTCAGGATGGAGATATAGATATTTGTAAAGTGCATACGGATCTGAATGTCGTAGACCCGTTGACTAAACCTCTTTCACGGGCGAAACATGATCAACACCAGAACTCTATGGGTGTTCGATTCATCACAATGTAACTAGATTATTGACTCTAGTGCAAGTGGGAGACTGTTGGAAATATGCCCTAGAGGCAGTAATAAAAGTATTATTATTATATTTCCTTGTTCATTGTAATCATCTATTATTCATGCTTGAATTGTATTGTATGGAAACAGCGATACATGTGTGAATACATAGACCAAAATGAGTCCCTGGTAGGCCTCTAGTTGCCAGCTCGTTGATCAACAGATGGTCATGGTTTCCTGACCATGGACATAGGATGTCAGTGATAACGGGATCACATCATTAGGAGAATGATGTGATGGACAAGACCCAATCCTGAGCATAGCACGAGATCGTATAGTTTGTAATGCATAAGCTTTTCGGTGTCAAGTATTTATTCCTTAGACCATGAGGTTGTACAACTCCCGGATGCTGTAGGAATACTTTGGGTGTGCCAAACGTCACAACGTAACTGGGTGGCTATAAAGGTACGCATCGGGTATCTCCGAAAGTGTCTGTTGAGTTGGTACGAACCGAGACTGGGATGTTGTCACTCCGTGTGACGGAGAGGTACCTCTGGGCCCACTCGGTAAGACATCATCATAATGAGCTCAATGTGACTAAGTGGTTAGTCACGGGATGATGGATTACGGATCGAGTAAAGAGACTTGCCATGACGAGATTGAACAGGTATCGGGAATACCGACGATCGAATCTCGGGCAAGTACCGTACCGATGGACAAAGGGAATAACATACGGGATTAAGTGAATCCTTGACACGGTGGTTCATCCGATGAAGATCATCGAGGAACACGTGGGAACCAACATGGGTATCCAGATCCCGCTGTTGGTTATTGACCGGAGAGTGGTCTCGGTCATGTCTACGTGTCTCCCGAACACGTAGGGTCTACACACTTAAGGTTCGGTAACGCTAGGGTCGTAGAGATACATGCATGTGGAAACCCGAAAGTTGTTCGGAGTCCCGGATGAGATCCCGGACGTCACGAGGAGTTCCGGAATGGTCTGGAGGTAAAGATTGATATATAGGAAGTCCAGTTTCGGCCATCGGGTGATCTCCGGGGGTCACCGGGAGCGTCCCGGGACCACCGGAGGGGCCCCGGGGGTCCACCGGGTGGGGCCACCCATCCCGGTGGGGCCCCTAGGCCGCAAGGGGAAGTGTCCAGCCCTAATGGGCTGGCGCACCACTAGGGGCCCACCTCCCCATGCGCCTAGGGTTGAAACCCTAGGGGGGAGGGGGCGCCCCACTTGCCTTGGGGGGCAAGGACACCCCCCTGGCCGCCGCCCCCCTGCAGATTGGATCTGCAGGGCCTTGGCGCACCCCCCTGGCCCCCTATATATATGTGGGGGGGAGAGGGCAGCCGCACCCTTGCCCTGGCGCCTCTCCCCCTCCCGTCACACCTCCATACTCCCAACGCAGGGCGCCCGGCGAAGCCCTGCTGCGATCTCCACTGCATCCACCACCACGCCGTTGTGCTGCTGGATCTCTGACGACTTCTCCTCCCCCCTTGCTGGATCAAGAAGGAGGTGACGTTGCTGTACCGGACGTGTGTTGAACGCGGAGGTGTCGTTCGTTCGGCGCTAGATCATCGGTGACGAAGAACGCGAAGAGTACGACTACTTCATCCACGCTTCTTCGAAAGCTTCCGCACGCGATCTACATAACGGTATGTAGATGCACTCTTACTTGCTCGTTGCTAGATGTCTCCTTAGTTGGATCTTGGTGAAAGCGTAGAAATTTTTTGAATTATGCTACGTTCCCCAACAGTGTGTGGCGCAGGGGGGAGATTAGGTGGGTGTTCGAGCGATTGGTGAGGAGGGGAGGAGCTCGGGGGGTCCTTTTATAGGCGAACGGCGAGGTGGCGTGGACCTGTGCGCCGGCGAGCCTCTGCTGGTTGCCACAGGGCTCAGGAGGCGCTGGGGTGGTGTCTGCGGAGTTGCTGGATGCGGTCCAGGGCTGGGGAGAGGAAGAGAGGGAGCGGGGGAAGCTTCCAGAGCCGCGCGCGTGTGAGGCCGAGGACTGGAGCTCGCGGGCGGCCGGCGCGCGTGCAAGGGCATCCACAGGAGGGAGAAGGAGGAGGGGGACAGCGCCGGGGGGTGTTGCGGACGCCGAGGCACATCGAACGGCGCGAGGGGGAAGCACGAGGTGGTCGGGGATGGCTGATTGGAGGAGGCTACAGTGCGAGCGTGCACTGTAGCGCGCTCTGGAGCACGCCTATTGCATGCCAGGGCATGCCGTTGGCTTGCTGGGCGCGTCCACTTTGTCTGGGGGGGTCAGGCACAGAGTAAACAAACGGGCTGTGGCCTTGGATGCCTTGGTTATCCAATGGAAGAGGAGGGAGGTTGAGGGAAGGTGAGAACTGGGCTGTCCAGCAAGGTAAAATGGGGTTTTCACCCTTCAATTATTGAGCTCTGGTCATGGGAGAGTTACTGGAGGTAGAAGGTGACTAGGTGATGCTGTGGTAAAAAGTTGAATCAAAGGTTAATAGTAAAAGGGGGCAAAACAGTGGTTTTGGTAAAATGGCAGAAGGTGCTTGATGATGTTTTGGGCAAGCAAATGACTTCCAATTGACATGGGACTTAACAGGATGAAATGGCACATAGATTTAGGCCCTTCCACCAAATTTGAGCTCATTTGGGCAAAGTTGCCAATGTAACTTTGGTGAACCCTAGAAATCAACAGAAATGGTTTCACCATGTTTGAGTCAAGCTAATCATCTCCCCTTGATGCACCACTTGGGGTAGTGTCATAATTTGGGGTTGTGATCATGCCCACAAAGTTAGAAGCCCCAAGTAAAAAGTTGGTAATGTAAAGTTGTTCAAATTTGAATTTGAACAGAAATGGTTTTGGGGTACTCTGATCAAGTTACCCTACTCCAAAGCTTGTGCCATTTGGTCTAGGTGCCTTATTAGACCACTCTAGCATGTGCACCAAGTTTGAGAGCAGTTGGACAAGTTTGGCAATGTAAAGTTGCTCAAACTTCAAATATGGACAGAATGGTTTTGTGGGGTTTTGAGGATGTTTTCTTGCTTCCCAAGGCATGGGGCTTGGCAAGATCATCAAATATGTCATATATGACATGATAGAATTTCCCTGAAATTTTTAGAGAATATTTCCTTTGTAAATATTTCAAAAGCTTGAAATATCCAGAAAGGGTTTCTGAGGGATTTTGACCAATATTTGAACATGACCAAGTGTTGAAACTCTTATATATGGACAATATATGTCCTATGAGTCTCCCTGAATTTTGGCAAATATTTTTGAAATAATTAAATAATTTTTCCCTATTAAAGACCATTTCTGGCCTTAAGAAAAAGCTTTTAAATAAAATAGGAAAATAACTTTTAAAATTATACTTTTGTGGTTTATGGGAGTCCTATATCTACTAGGTTTCAAATATACTTTTTGAAATAATTTTCTCACCCTAAATCAAGCACTTGCAGTGCAAACCTCAATTCAGGGGGTTTTTGGAAAACTAATTTTTGAAAATACATTTTGGCCAAACTAATTTTATAAGAAAATACTATACTGCTATAAACACTTGGTATGATCATTGGGCAGAAGTTTTGGGTAAGGAGATGAATTCTACAAGAGGGAGTAGTTGACCTTAAAGAGCACTTGAAAAACACTGGGAGAAAAACTTAATTCCAAATAAAAGCCAAATGATGCCAAAAAAAATGTTGGTCCAAATTTTCATGCTTTATAGATGCAAATAACATGTTACAAAATGCAGGGTGTGACAACAAGGGTATGTAGATGCACTCCCCTCTCCCTCGTTGCTAGATGACTCCATAGATTGATCTTGGTGATGCGTAGAAAATTTTAAAATTCTGCTACGTTCCCCAACAAGCGTAATGGTGTGTCCGAACGTCATAACTGTACTTTATTAGATATGGTGCGATCTATGATGTCTCTTACCCATTTACCACTATCGCTTTAGGTTATGCATTAGAGACAGCTGCATTCACCTTTAATAAGGGCACCATCTAAATCCGTTGAGATGACGCCTTATGAACTGTGGTTTGGCAAGAAAGCAAAGTTATCGTTTCTTAAAGTTTGGGGCTGGGATGCTTATGTGAAAAAGCTTCAACCTGATAAGCTCGAACCCAAGTCGGAGAAATGTGTCTTCATAGGATACCCAAAGGAGACTGTTGGGTACACCTTCTATCACAGATCCGAAGGCAAGACATTCGTTGCTAAGAATGGATCCTTTCTAGAGAAGGAGTTTCTCTCGAAAGAAGTGAATGGGAGAAAAGTGGAACTTGATGAGGTAATTGTACCTTCTCCCGAATTGGAAAGTAGTACATCACAGAAATTAGTTCCAGTGATTCCTACATCAATTAGTGAGGAAGCTAATGATGATGATCATGAAACTTCATATCAAGTTACTACTGAAACTTCGTAGATCAACCAGAGTACATTCCGCGCCAGAGTGGTACGGCAACCCGGTTCTGGAAGTCATGTTACTAGACCATGATGAACCTACGAACTACGAGGAAGCGATGATGAGCCCAGATTCCGGAAAATGGCTTGAGGCCATGAAATCTGAGATGGGATCCATGTATGAGAACAAAGTGTGGACTTTTGTTGACTTGCCCGATGATCGGCAAGCCATCAAAAATAAATGGATCTTCAAGAGGAAGACCGACGCTAACGGTAATGTTACTGTTTACAAAGCTTGACTTGTTGTGAAAGGTTTTCGACAAGTTCAAGGAGTTGACTACGATGAGACTTTCTCACCCGTAGTGATGCTTAAGTGTGTCCGAATCATGTTAGCAATTGCCGCATTTTATGATTATGAAATCTGGCAAATGAATGTCAAAACTGCATTCCTGAATGGATATCTTAAAGAAGAGTTGTATATGATGCAACCAGAAGGTTTTGTCGATCCTAAAGGTGCTAATAAAGTGTGCAAGCTCCAACGATCCATCTATGGACTGGTGCAAGCATCTCGGAGTTAGAATATACGCTTTGATGAGGTGATCAAAGCATATGGTTTTATACAGACTTTTGGAGAAGCATATGGTTTTATCACATCCTTTTCTGATAAGTATATGTGAATGACATATTGTCGATCAGAAATGATGTATAATTTTCTGGAAAGCATAAAGGAGTGTTTGAAAGGAGTTTTTTTTCAAACAAAGACCTCGGTGAAGCTGCTTACCTATTGAGCATCAAGATCTATAGAGATAGATCGAGACGCTTGATAAGTTTTTTCAATGAGTACATACCTTGACAAGTTTTTGAAGTAGTTCAAAATGGATCAGTCAGAGAAGGAGTTCTTGCATGAGTTGTAAGGTATGAAGTTGAGTAAGACTCAAAGCCCGACCTCGGCAGAAGATAGAGAAAGAATGAAAGTCATTCCCTATGCCTCAGCCATAGGTTCTATAAAGTATGCCATGTTGTGTACCAAACCTGTTGTGTACCTTACCATGAGTTTGGCAAGGAGGTACAAAAGTGATCCAGGAGTAGATCACTGGACAGCGGTCAAAATTATCCTTAGTTACTGGATGACTAAGGAAATGTTTCTCGATTATGGAGGTGATAAAGAGTTCGTCGTAAAGAGTTACACTAATGCAAGCTTTACACTAATCCAGATGACTCTAATCTGGATGCATATTGGAAGTGCGAGCAATTAGCTAGAGTAGCTCCATGCAGAGCATTGTAGACATAGAAATTTGCGAAATACATACGGATCTAAATGTGTGAGACCCATTGACTAAACTTCTCTCACAAGCAAAACATGATCACATCTTATTACTCTTGGGTGTTAATCACATAGCGATGTGAACTAGATTATTAACTCTAGTAAACCCTTTTGGGTGTTGGTCACATGGCGATGTGAACTATGGGTGTTATTCACATAACGATGTGAACTATTAGTATTAAATCACATGGAGATGTGAACTAGATTATTGACTCTAGTGCAAGTGGGAGACTGAAGGAAGTATGCCCTAGAGGCAATAATAAAGTTGTTATTTATATTTCCTTATATCATGATAAATGTTTATTATTCATGCTAGAATTTTCTTAACCGGAAACTTAGTACATGTGTGAATACATAGACAAAACAGAGTGTCCCTAGTATGCCTCTACTAGACTAGCTCATTGATCAAAGATGGTTATGTTTCCTAGCCATAGACATGAGTTGTCATTTGATCAATGGGATCACATAATTAGGAGAATGATGCGATGGACAAGACCCATCCGTTAGCATAGCACTATGATCGTTTAGTTTTACTGCTATTGCTTTCTTCATGACTTATACATGTTCCTATGACTATGAGATTATGCAACTCCCAAATACCGGAGGAACACCTTGTGTGGTATCAAACGTCACAACGTAACTAGGTGATTATAAAGATTCTCTACATGTGTCTCCGAAAGTGTTCGTGGTGTTGGCATAGATCAAGAATAGGATTTGTCACTCCGAGTGTCAGAGAGGCATCTCTGGGCCCTCTCGGTAATGCACATCATAATAAGACTTGCAAGCAAATGACTAATGAGTTAGTCACGAGATGATGTATTACGGAACGAGTAAAGAGACTTGCCGGTAACGAGATTGAACTAGGTATTGAGATACCGACGATCGAATCTCGGGCAAGTAACATACCGATGACAAAGGGAACAACGTATGTTGTTATGCGGTTTGACCGACAAAGATCTTCGTAGAATATGTAGGAGCCAATATGAGCATCCAGGTTCCGCTATTGGTTATTGACCGGAGATGAGTCTCGGTCATGTCTACATAGTTCTCGAACCCGTAGGGTCCGCACGCTTAACGTTTGATGACGATCGGTATTATGAGTTTATGAGTTTTGATGTACCGAAGGTAGTTCAGAGTCCCAGATGAGATCACGGACATGACGAGGAGTCTCGAAATGTCTGAGACGTAAAGATTGAAATATTGGATGACTATATTCAGACACCGGTAAGTGTTCCGGAAAGGTTTCGAGTAAAACCGGAGTGCCGGGGGGTTACCGGAACCCCCCGGGGAAGTATTGGGCCCTAATGGGCTTTAGGGGAGAGAGAGGGCAGCAGCCCAGGATGTGGCGTGCCCCCTCCCTAGGGGAGTCCGAATTGGACTAGGGGAGGGGGGGCGCGGCCCCTCTTTCTCTCTCCCTCTCCCTCTCCTTCCTTCCCCATCTCTCCCTCTTGGTGGACTCCTACTAGGAATAGGATTGGAATCCTATTCCTAGTAGGAGTGGCCCTCTAGGGCGCGCCATAGGGGCTGGCCGCACCTCCCCCCTTGCTCCTTTATATACGAGGGCGGAGGGCACCCAAAGACACATAAGTTGATCAGTTGATCTCTCCCAACCATGTGCGGTGGCCCCCTCCACAGAAACATACCTCGGTCATACCGTTGCAGTGCTTAGGCGAAGCCCTGCGCCGGTAGCTTCATCATCTCCGTCTCCACGCCGTCGTGCTGACGAAACTCTCCCGTGAAGTTCAACTGGATAAGAGCTCGTGGTACGTCATCAAGCTGAACGTGTGCTGAACGCGGAGGTGCCGTACGTTTGGTGCTTAATCGGTTGGATCGCGAAGAAGTTCGACTACATCAACCGCGTCACTAGACGCTTCCGCTCCCGGTCTACGAGGGTACGTGGACACACTCTCCCCTCTCGTTGCTATGCTTCTAGTAGATAGATCTTGCGTGATCGTAGGAATTTTTTTGAAATACTACGTTCCCCAACAGCCACGACCCCACATCCCCGCCGCCGCCCTCCGCCGCCGTTGCCCCCGTCGCCTCCCTTGCCGGTAGCCGGCTCGCAGCCGCCCGGACGTCGCCGAATCAGGAGGCAACCGGCGCGGGGTTCGGCGCCTCCGACGGTCCGGCTGCCGCGGTAGGCCTCCGCTGGGTCTTAGGCTGCCGCCGACCTCCTCCTCGTCGGCTCACGCCTGTCCACCGCCGTTGTGTCGGCCGCACGACCGCCGCACCAAGCCCTCCGCCCGGCTGCCGAACTATTCTTCGCCGCCCGCCGAGCTCCTCTTGGCCGGCCTCCAAGCTCATTTCTTGTCACGGCCTCCTTCCGGAGCCGACCGCAGCCGTCCGCAGCCGTCAGCAGCAGCCAATCCAACCGGCGGCCATCTTCTTCCACCGCGCGCACAAGGTGTCCGACGGAATTCCCCAAGGTAAAAAAATGACGAAACTTGATGATTTAACTTGGGATTGGATAGTATGTTTGACGGTGGTCGTGTGCATTGTAGATGAGCTCGGTTGACTCCTCTTTCGTGCGAGGACCATCTAGATTTTGGGATCAAAAGAACCTTTGGTACATCATGACCGCTTGCGTGATCATCATAACATGATCATTGAGAACGAGTGTGAAAAAAAATAGATTACAACTTCTATCAGTTGATGAGCATTCGTGTTAACCCCATGCGCAAAGTGGAGCTCATCAGACGTTTCATGAAGGTGTACAGCGAGATTAGAGACACCGATGTGCATGACCAACTCTAGAAAGATTTGATGGAAGAGCATTGGAAATGGCACGGCGAAAGATCCGCATAGATTCATTATTTGTTTGTTCAAAACTATGTTGTATTGTGCAAAACTATGTTGTATTTGTGTTGCATTTCATCTCATGGATCTAAAGAACTATGTAATAATTTGATATTGTGGACATGAAATTTTTTTATGTTGTTTTAAAACATGTTTTATGCAATATGTGCGGCTGTACAGTGGCTGGACAGCAGCCGCGCGGCTGCTGGCCGGTTTTTTACCATGAATTTGGACCATCTATTGGAGTTGCTTTTTTGGACCATCTATTGGAGCTGGCCTTTTTTCCGAGCTCCAAAACGCACTCTTTGGCGGTCCAAATTTTACATCTCCGACAGTTAAAATTTGGACCATCTATTGAAAATGCTCTTAGCTTCTCCCAGAATCTTAAACCCATATATTTTTTACAATCCTAGCTAGTTAGGGTACATCTCTGAAAGCACATTAAAATTTTATTTTTATTTTACTACAAAACTATATCTGATGATTTTCGGAAGCATATTTTTGTATAATAGCAGCAAAAAAGAACTAGGCAGCAGGTATGAAGCTCATCTCCCACCAGGATTTTATTTACAGAGGCATACGGTTTCAAGCCCTTTTTTCACATGGCAGTTCCAAGCACTTGTGTGTCAAACTGTCAATCAGCAGATGTATAACACTGTGTCGTGGTACTGGTAAACTGCAGCAAGCGCAGCTCTTCATTCTCCAGTATTTATACATTAGCAACAGCACAAGCATCCAGGTACACAGATCATCTCATCGGAAAAAAGAAAAGAAAAAAAGGTACACAGATCATCAGGATGAAGCAGAGAAAGGCCTGCGTGCTGCACCTCGCCACAGACCTAAAACAGCCGAGGAAACATATATACAAGGGCGATTGTTTCCACCCAGCTACCTGTTCTCGATGTTACACGCCGCAGCAGCGGGACTAGACTACAGAGCGTAGATCTTCTTCTCATGGTCTTCCACGGCCTCCAGGTCCGAAAACCCTTCGCGGACAGACCAGGAGAAGGACTTGCTGCCGCTCGCCCTCTTGATGCGCCGCTGCCTGTCCTCGCCGAAGCTGAACCGCGGGCGCAGCAGCAGGTAGGCGAGGAACAGGAGGGTCCCGATCATGATCGGCCCTCCCACGGCCGATATGGTGAAGGCCATCCAGGCGTGCTGCGGGCCGACCACCACGTAGGCCAGCGACACGAACGCCGCGCACGTGCTCAGGCACGCCGACCACATGAGCTTGTTCACGATCTTGATGATCTGCTTCTGCGCGCCCGTCTCCCAGGCGACCAGCGTGATCTGCACCACGACCACCGCCAGCGAAATGAAGAGGGCGATGGCGTTCAGGAGGCAGAACACGCGGAAGCCGGTGAGCTTGGATATTTTGGCCTCGCCGATCTCTCCGCCGTCTGTCGTGTCCTGGTAGTACTGGCCTGGCAGGTTGAAGATGGAAACGAACGCGATGGAGGCGATCAGGGTTGCTACCAGAGTAACCGAGTTGATGGTGTTCTGAACTGCTTCTCTGTGCAGCTTCCGCAGCTCTTTCGCAATCCCCGTCACTCTTTTGTTGGTCTTCATATTCTCACTGAGCTGTGCTTGCACATTGTGCTTGATATCACTCACGGTCCTCCTTAGCTCTGATGCTTCGTCAACTTTACCAACATTCACGGCATTCTTTGCACCAGCCTCTGACAGCCACTCGATGATTTCCATTTTAGACTCAGCATAGGGAACTTTCTCAGCCAAGTCCATAGCTGTTTCGTTTTGACTATTAATAGCATTTACTTCAAGTGACTCATAGCCGAGCAGAAGTTGAACCATCTGGAGACCCCCCAAAAGATGGCAGAGAAATATAAAGTTGTTAGGTTAACAAAGCATGCTGGGACATAAAGCACCGAGAAAAACTATCAATTCATGTGGAAACAATGAATCTCCCATGAAGGGAAAAACAGGTGTATCTTCTGTTTCAAAATTACATAAGAGTTCAGACATATCTCACAGCTTTAGTAGATCAACTGTTCCTACCTCTTTGTTTTGGTCCTTTTTTTATTCAGGGGGACAGTAGAAAACTAGAAAATCAACTAGAAAGCACTTAGACAAACTACATCAAACTTGTAACTGCACTCACTACCTTTCAGTTTCACACACGATGCCACTGGATAAAATGTAGAAGAGTAGTGCTATTGCTATGTGCGTCTCGAGTTTAGCATTATGGTTATTTGATTTTTCCAGCTGATGTACAAAGGTACTACATACATGCACTGAAAATAGGCAATAGTGGCAGAAAGTCAACAAGAAGACGAATCTGTTTTTATAGTGTTCCATCTTTCATATGTGATGAGCACACATTTTTGCTACAATTTGTAATTCACTATATACTCCATCTACCAAGCACCAGCAAGGAGACTTGCCCAAAAAAAATATATGTTACTTTGGGAAAGTATTGAGTTACTCAAATTACCAATCCTGTCAAATTGAGCATGATGTATGTAGCCAATGTCCAAACGGCTGTGCCATTGTCTCATATATAATCTTGGTTAAGTCTGGTCTAATAGATACAAAGTGGTATGCCATCAACTAATACCAGTCTCAGACTAAATATAACTGCAGCAATTTTACAGCTCTATCTAGAAGATCTTAGTAATTGCAACTGTGAGTATATCTTACAGCTTTCCATTAGTTAAACTAGATTCCTGTGACGATGCAGTAGCCCAGGGTGGGCAGGTTGTTTAAAAGAGCGAATATAAAAATATAACCAAAATGTTTAGGTACATATATTCCAATCTAAGCAAGGCAGGGCTAACCAAAATGACCAAACAAACGGGAGAAGATACATGTACTCATCTATGTAATTTTAGATAAGTATACCTGGGGCCTCCATTTTCGTGTAGCTATATGTAAAGCTGTGTTTGCCTTCTTGTCACGCACATTGAGGATGGAAGGATCAGCTATCAGCAATTCTTCCACCACATCTGTGTTTTTACCCTTCACGGCCATGTGAAGGGCAGTTTGTCCCTTCCTATCTCTGATTGCAACGATCTCCCGATCCTTATCAATGAGTGCTTTGACAATGCGATGGTACCCTATTCTTGCAGCAGTATGTAGTGATGTCTTCCCATTTCTTCGCACAATCTTTATGCAGCTATCGTCAATGTCCAATATAGCATTCACCACATCCAAGTGGTCTTTTACGGCAGCAGAGTACAGTGGACAAGTGTTGGATGAGTCACACACTGAGCAAAGCTCAGGCCACCGCCCCAAAAATTCCTTCACGACCTCTGTTTGGAAAGCAATTTATCAGCCTACTTGCCATGAAAAAACATGTAGGTGGTTCATGCTAAAAATAGAAAATCTTATGATTCTTATTTCTTAACCACATCAAATTACATATCGGCATCCGATTTTCCTTTTGACTGGTACGAAAAGCCACCATTATTATGACTAGTACAACCTGGACATATTACATATCCAGTGCTATAGCACAATCAATCGAACTGCAAAGCCCAGAACACCAAACAGCTAAAAAAGCTATCCTGGATTCGGTCTAATCTAGCTGAGGTCAAAGCCAGCAGCCCTGGGCTGAGATAAAATCTAGCAACACACTGGACTTATAAACATCAAATAGTTCAAAAAACACACTGAGCTTGAAACATCAAATAGCTCGTTCCCAAGTGCCCAGCGGAAATACTAATCGAGCGAAAAGGGGGGCTCACCAGTGTGCCCTTGCTTGGCGGCGACGTGGAAGGCGTCGAGGTCGAGGCGGGAGCGGAGCTTGGCGGCGTCGAGGTCGTAGAGCGGGAGGAGGAGGCGCACGACCTCGAGCGCGCCGGCCTCCGCCGCGACGTAGAGCGCGGACTCCCCGGCGTCCGTCTGCGCGGCGGCGAGCGCGGCCGTGGAGCCGGACGCCTCGGCGCCGGCCAGGAGGCGGCGCACGGCGTCGGCGTCCGCGGATCGGACGGCGGCGAAGAGCGCCTGGTGGGAGAGCGGCGGGAGATCCATCGGCGAGCGGCCGAGGGCGACCGACGCGGCGCTGGTTCCGCGGGGTGGGTCGGCGACGGGGAGGGGGAGGGGGGTGGGGAGAGGCGCCCGCCGTCGCTGTCGCCGCACTGCACTGATTGGTGCGGGTGGAGTCGGCAGCTCAAGCAGGCAGCTGCTGGCCCTTCGTTATCGGAAAGTAAAATAATTCTTGTTCAGGAAAAAAATGAGAGTAAAATGCTGCTGGCCTTACTTTCTCCTTTCCCTTTACTCTCTCTCACTTTGGGAGAAAGGTGAAGGGCAAAAGCAGCGACGCGCATCGCCCGCATGTGTTGCCGCGTTGGGTGGGTGCCTCGTCTGATCTCCTTCCTTCGTCGTCGATATATTCGGGGGAACAAACCTCCGCTCCGTGTTTGCAGCTTGTGTGATGGAATCAGGTTGTTTTTTCTTTCGCGAAGATAGATAGGAGTATATATTTGTAATAAAAACATCAGCATTACGAGGCAGCCCAAACAAAATAGAAAATTACACCCAAATCCAAAACTTGCCGATGGCGCGCCGCTCATCTGCTTTGTCTTTCGGGCTAGCCATCCATGCAAACGGGAAGTCACCCTGCTTGGCTAGAAGGGGCGCACTGGAGAAGAAGTCGTTGCCGAGGCTAGCGACTAATCCCGTGGAGAATGATGATTCGTGAATGCCACCGTTGCTGGAGACACCAACGCTGCCATAACACAAGTCATCAAGCAACCACGTCCCCTACACAACCTTACCAGCTTCACGCCACCGTAGGAGGAAACAGTGGTGCAACGGTGAAGGAGCCGAAGGACAAAACCTCCACAAAGAGTGTTAACCATCATCGCCACGCCGACCGCCCAGAGGTAGCAAGAACTCGTCGGATCGAAGGATCCACAAGCACGAACAGCCGCAAGCTCACGAACGAAGTCCCATAAGACGGTGCAACAGAGGGAAAGGAGCGATAGTACCCTTATTCGCTCCGGCGACACCACCACCTCCATAGCGCCGCCAGACGGAGAACCTACACCCTATACACAGGCCCAAAAAATGAAATCAGGCGTTTGACAACAGAGAAGCATCCGTGAATAAGCCACATGGCCTACCGCGGTGAGCATCCACAAGGTTGACCGGCTATTGAATTATATACCCCC
>LR738714.1:599244954-599273886 GCA_902687465.1 Secale cereale
CGGGAGTTGCATAATCTCATAGTCATAGGAACATGTATAAGTCATGAAGAAAGCAATAGCAGTAAAACTAAACGATCATAGTGCTATGCTAACGGATGGGTCTTGTCCATCACATCATTCTCCTAATGATGTGATCCCATTGATCAAATGACAACTCATGTCTATGGTTAGGAAACATAACCATCTTTGATCAATGAGCTAGTCTAGTAGAGGCATACTAGGGACACTCTGTTTTGTCTATGTATTCACACATGTACTAAGTTTCCAGTTAATACAATTCTAGCATGAATAAAAGACATTTATCATGATATAAGGAAATATAAATAACAACTTTATTATTGCCTCTAGGGCATATTTCCTTCAGTCTCCCACTTGCACTAGAGTCAATAATCTAGCTCACATCGCCATGTGATTTAATACCGATAGTTCACATCCTTATGTGAATATCACCCTTAGTTCACATCACCATGTGACCAACACCCAAAAGGTTTACTAGAGTCAATAATCTAGTTCACATCGCTATGTGATTAATACCCAAGAGTAATAAGGTGTGATCATGTTTTGCTTGTGAGAGAAGTTTAGTCAACGGGTCTGTCACATTCAGATCCGTATGTATTTTGCAAATTTCTATGTCTACAATGCTCTGCATAGAACTACTCTAGCTAATTGCTCCCACTTACAATACGCATCCAGATTGATACTTAGAGTCATCTGGATTTAGTGTCAAAGCTTGCATCGACGTAACCCTTTACGACGAACTCTTTATCACCTCCATAATCGAGAAACATTTCCTTAGTCATCCAGTTACTAAGGATAATTTTGACCGCTGTATAGTGATCTACTCCTGGATCACTATTGTACCCCCTTGACAAACTCATGGCAAGGTACACAACATGTTTGCTACACAGCATGGCATACTTTATAGAACCTATGGCTGAGGCATATGGAATGACTTTCATTCTCTCTATATTTTTTTCTGCAGTGGTCGGGCATTGAGTCTTACTCAACTTCATACCTTGTAATACAGGCAAGAACCCTTTCTTTGACTGATCCATTTTGAACTTCTTCAAAATCTTATCAAGGTATGTGCTTTGTGAAAGTCCAATTAAGCGTCTTGATCTATCTCTATAGATCTTGATGCCTAATATATAAGCAGCTTTATCGAGGTCTTTCATTAAAAACTCTTATTCAAGTATCCTTTTATGCTATCCAGAAATTTTATATCATTTCCAATCAACAATATGTCATCCACATATAATATTAGAAATGCTACAGAGCTCCCACTCACTTTCTTGTAAATACAGGCTTCTCCAAAAGTCTGTATAAAACCATATGCTTTGATCACCTCATCAAAGCGTATATTCCAACTGCGAGATGCTTGCACCAGTCCATAGATGGATCGCTGGAGCTTGCATACTTTGTTAGCACCTTTTGGATCGACAAAACCTTCTGGTTGCATCATATACAACTCTTCTTTAATAAATCTATTAAAGAATGCAGTTTTGTTATCCATTTGCCAGATTTCATAAAATGCGGCAATTGCTAACATGATTCGGACAGACTTAAGCATCGCTACGGGTGAGAAAGTCTCATCGTAGTCAACTCCTTGAACTTGTCGAAAACCTTTCGCAACAAGTCGAGCTTTGTAAACAGTAACATTACCGTCAGTGTCAGTCTTCCTCTTGAAGATCCATTTATTTTTCGATGGCTTGCCGATCATCGGGCTAGTCAACCAAAGTCCATACTTTGTTCTCATACATGGATCCCATCTCAGATTTCATGGCCTCAAGCCATTTTGCGGAATCTGGGCTCATCATTGCTTCCTCATAGTTCGTAGGTTCATCATGGTCTAGTAACATGACTTCCAGAACTAGGTTGCCGTACCACTCTGGTGCGGAACGTACTCTGGTTGATCTACGACGTTCAGCAGAAACTTGATCCGAAGTTTCATGATCATCATCATTAGCTTCCTCGCTGATTGGTGTAGGAATCACTGGAACAATTTTCTGTGATGTACTACTTTCCAATTCAGGAGAAGGTACAATTACCTCATCAAGTTCTACTTTCCTCCCACTCACTTCTTTCGAGAGAAACTCCTTCTCTAGAAAGGATCCACTCTTAGCAACAAAGACATTGCCTTCGGATCTGTGATAGAAGGTGTACCCAACAGTTTCTTTTGGGTATCCTATGAAGATTTACTTTTCCGATTTGGGTTCGAGCTTATCATGTTGAAACTTTTTCACATAAGCATCGCAGTCCCAAACTTAAAGAAATGACAACTTAGGTTTCTCAAACCACAGTTCATACGGTGTCATCTCCACGGATTTAGATGGTGCCCTATTTAACGTGAATGTAGCTGTCTCTAATGCATAACCCCAAAAGCGATAGTGGTAGATCGGTAAGAGACATCATCGATCGTACCATATCTAATAAAGTACGGTTATGACGTTCGGACACACCATTACACTATGGTGTTCCAGGTGGCGTGAGTAGTGAAACTATTTCACATTGTTTTTACTGAAGGCCAAACTCGCTAACTCAAATATTTTACCTCTACGATCATATCGTAGAAACTCTTATTTTCTGTTACGATGATTCTCCACTTCACTCTGAAATTCTTTGAACTTTTCAAATGTTTCAGACTTGTGCTTCATTAAGTAGATATACCCATATCTGCTCAAATCATCAGTGAAGGACAAAAAATAACGATACCTGCCGCGAGCTTCAACACTCATTGGTCTGCATACATCAGCATGTATGATTTCCAACAAATCTGTTGCTTGCTCCACAGTTCCGGAGAACAGAGTTTTAGTCATCTTGCCCATGAGGCATGGTTCGCAAGCACCAAGTGATTCATAATCAAGTGATTCCAAAAGTCCATCACTATGGAGTTTCTTCATGCGCTTTACACCAATATGACCTAAACGGCAGTGCCACAAATAAGTTGCACTATCATTATTAACCTTGCATCTTTTGGCTTCAATATTATGAATATGTGTATCACACGATCGAGATCCAACAAACCATTTTCATTGGGTGTATGACCATAGAAGGTTTTATTCATGTAAACAGAACAACAATTATTCTTTAACTTACATGAACAACCATATTGCAATAAACATGATCAAATCATATTCATGTTCAACACGAACACCAAATAACACTTATTTAGTTTCAACACTAATCCCGAAAGTATAGGGAGTGTGCGATGATGATCCTATCAATCTTGGAACTACTTCCAATACACATCGTCACTTCATCCTTTAACTAGTTTCTGTTCATTATGCAACTCCCATTTCGAGTTACTACTCTTTAGCAACTGAACCAGTATCAAATACTTAGGGGTTGCTATGAACACTAGTAAAATACACATCAATAATCTGTATATCAAATATACCTTTGTTCACTTTGCCATCCTTCTTATCCGCCAAATATCTAGGGCAGTTCCACTTCCAGTGACCATTTCCTTTGCAGTAGAAGCACTTGTTTCAGGCTTGAGTTTAGCTTTGGGTTTCTTCACGGGAGTGACAACTTGCTTGTCATTCTTCTTGAAGTTCCCCTTTTATCCCTTTGCCCTTTACTTGAAACAAATGGTCTTGTTAACCATCAACACTTGATGCTCTTTCTTGATTTCTACCTTCGCCGATTTCAGCATCGCGAAGAGCTCGGGAATTACTTTCGTCATCCCTTGCATATTATAGTTCATCACGAAGTTCTACTAACTTGGTGATAGTGACTAGAGAACTTTGTCAATTACTTTCTTATCTGGAAGATTAACTCCCACTTGATTCAAGTAATTGCAGTACCCAGACAATCTGAGCACATGCTCACTGGTTGAGCTATTCTCCTCCATCTTGTAGGCAAAGTACTGTCAGAAGTCTTATACCTCTCGACACGGGCATGAGTATGAAATACTAATTTCAACTCTTGGAACATCTTATATGCTCCGTGGCGTTCAAAACATTTTTGAAGTCCCGATTCTAAGCCGTAAAGCATGGTGCACTTAAACTATCAAGTAGTCATCATACCGAGCTTTTGTCAAAACGTTCATAACGTCTGTATCTGCTCCTGCAATAGGTCTGTCACCTAGCGGTGCATCAAGGACATAATTCTTCTGTGCAGCAATGAGGATAATCCTCAGATCACGGAACAATTCCGCATCATTGCTACTAACATCTTTCAACTTAGTTTTCTCTAGGAACATATAAAAAATAAACGTGGAGCAACATCGCGAGCTATTGATCTACAACATAGATATGCTAATACTATCAGGACTAAGTTCATGATAAATTAAAGTTCAGTTAATCATATTACTTAAAGAACTCCCACTTAGATAGACATCCCTCTAGTCATCTAAATGATCACGTGATCCAAATCAACTAAACCATGTCCGATCATCACGTGAGATGGAGTAGTTTCAATGGTGAACATCTTATGTTGATCATATCTACTATATGATTCACGCTCGACCTTTCGGTCTCCAGTGTTCCGAGGCCATATCTGCATATGCTAGGCTCGTCAAGTTTAACCCGAGTATTCTGCGTGTGCAAAACTGGCTTTCACCCGTTGTATTTGAACGTAGAGCTTATCACACCCGATCATCACGTGGTGTCTCGGCACGACGAACTTTCGCAACGGTGCATACTCAGGGAGAACACTTATACCTTGAAATTTAGTAAGGGATCATCTTATAATGCTACCGTCGTTCTAAGCAAAATAAGAAGCATAATAAGATAAACATCACATGCAATCAAAATATGTGACATGATATGGCCATCATCATCTTGTGCTTTTGATCTCCATCTCCAAAGCACCGTCATGATCACCTTCGTCACCAGCGCGACACCTTGATCTCCATCGTAGCATCGTTGTCGTCTCGCCAACTATTGCTTCTACGACTATCGCTACCGCTTAGTGATAAAGTAAAGCAATTACATGGCGGTTGTATTTCATACAATAAAGCGACAACCATATGGCTCCTGCCAGTTGCCGATAACTTTACAAAACATGATCATCTCATACAAAGCCGTATAACTCATCATGTCTTGACCATATCACATCACAACATGCCCTGCAAAAACAAGTTAGACGTCCTCTACTTTGTTGTTGCAAGTTTTATGTGGCTGCTACGGGCTTAGCAAGAACCGTTCTTACCTACGCATACAAAACCACAACGATGTTTCGTCAAGTATGTGCTGTTTTAACCTTCACAAGGACCGGGCGTAGCCACACTTGATTCAGCTAAAGTGAGAGAGACAGACACCCGCCAGTCACCTTTAAGCAACGAGTGCTCGTAACGGTGAAACCAGTCTCGCGTAAGCGTACGCGTAATGTCGGTCCGGGCCGCTTCATCTCACAATACCGCCGAAGCAAAGTATGACATGCTGGTAAGCAGTATGACTAGTATCGCCCACAACTCATTGTGTTCTACTCGTGCATATCATCTACGCATAGACCTGGCTCATGATGCCACTGTTGGGGAACGTAGTATTTTCAAAATTTTCCTACGTACACGCAAGATCTATCTACTAGATGCATAACAACGAGAGGGGAGAGTGTGTCTACGTACCCTCGTAGACCGAAAGCGGAAGCGTTTATCAACGCGGTTGATGTAGTCGTGCACCTTCACGATCCGTCCCGATCTAGTACCGAACGTACGGCACCTCCGCGTTCAGCACACGTTCAGCTCGATGACGTCCTCGCCTTCTTGATCCAGCAAGACGGGCGAAGTAGTAGATGAGTTCCGGCAGCACGACGGCGTGGTGACGGTTGTTGATGAAGAATAATCTCTGCAGGGCTTCGCCAAGCACTACAGAAACTAGACGGAGGATAAACTAGAGGGTCGGGGTAGCCGGCACACGGCTTGGTGTATCTTGATGTGTCTTGGGTGCTAGCCCTACCCCTCTATTTATATGTTGAGCCTTGGGGTCGAAACTTGGAGTAAAAGCCTTCACAAAGTCGGTTTCACCCGAAAGGCAAGAGTCCTTCTCGGACTCCAGGGCCAGACGCCAGGGTTCCCGGCGTCTGGACCCAGACGCCAGGGACCCTGGCGTCTGGCCCCTGGACTTCGCAAAACTTCCTTTTGCGCCTTCCAAAAACCTTGTGTGCTTTCCCTTTTGGCCCAAATAAAGTGTTCTCGTACCCAAACACTTCGGGAAACATCCGGAACCCCTTCCGGTGAATTCCGGAACCCTTCCGGAGGTCAAACACTATTATCTCATATATTAATCTTTATCTCCGGACCATTCCGGAGTTCCTCGTCATGTCCGTGATCACATCCGGGACTCCGAATAACATTCGGTCACCAACATACATAACTCATTAAATACTATATCGTCAACGAGCGTTTAAGCGTGCGGACCCTACGGGTTCGAGAACTATGTAGACATGACCAAGACATCTCTCCGGTCAATAACCAATAGCGGAACCTGGATGCCCATATTGGCTCCTACATATTCTACGAAGATCTTTATCGGTCGAACCGCATAACAACATACGTTGTTCCTTTTGTCATCGGTATGTTACTTGCCCGAGATTCGATCGTCGGTATCACTATACCTAGTTCAATCTCGTTGCCGGCAAGTCTCTTTACTCGTTCCGTAACACATCATCTCGTGACTAACTCATTAGTCTTTTGCTTGCAAGGCTTATTATGATGTGTGTTACCGAGAGGGCCCAGAGATACCTCTCCGACACTCGGAGTGACAAATCCTAATCTTGATCTATGCCAACACCACGAATACTTTCGGAGACACCTGTAGAGCATCTTTATGATCACCCAGTTACGTTGTGACGTTTGATAGCACACAAGGTGTTCCTACGGTATTCGGGAGTTGCATAATCTCATAGTCATAGGAACATGTATAAGTCATGAAGAAAGCAATAGCAGTAAAACTAAACGATCATAGTGCTATGCTAACGGATGGGTCTTGTCCATCACATCATTCTCCTAATGATGTGATCCCATTGATCAAATGACAACTCATGTCTATGGTTAGGAAACATAACCATCTTTGATCAATGAGCTAGTCTAGTAGAGGCATACTAGGGACACTCTGTTTTGTCTATGTATTCACACATGTACTAAGTTTCCAGTTAATACAATTCTAGCATGAATGAAAGACATTTATCATGATATAAGGAAATATAAATAACAACTTTATTATTGCCTCTAGGGCATATTTCCTTCACGGTGTCGGGGCTTAGACATCGATCACGTTGATTGAGCCATCTGGTAATCCAGCGGGGGCAACAGGGACAAGGTGGGGTCACTGGTGGGTCAACAACCAACCTATACTAAGCAGTTTAGGATAAACATGTAAGGTGTGAAAGCAGGTAACAACAAAAGGCTATGCATGAGAATAGGATCATACAAAAACAGTAGCAGTTCTAATGCAAGCATAAGAGAGAAAGAAATGTGCAATATCAGAATGATCAAAGGGGTTGGCTTGCCCGGAAGCTCTGTTGCAAAGGAACGGTCATCGGTGACGTAGTTGATCACAGGGGCAACATCGGTCTCGAGGTCTACCGGAGAGAAGAGGGGGAAGAAACAGTAAATATAAATCACACAAATACATTACTAAGTATGACATGACGATACACAGTGCTAGGAGTGTTCTAACGCAGGACTACATGATACCGGCGAAGGGGGAAACATCCGAGAAAGTTTTTCCGGTTCCGGACCTATGTCAGACAGTTGACCGGAGGGGGATGTTCCATGTTCAGATAGTTAGAGGCATCTGACAGGTATGTGGGTAGCTTATTCAGGTTCGTCTCATTTTTTTGAGCAACTTTCATGTAGAAAACATTTTCATCTGAGCTACGGTTATTTTCAATGATTTTCCAAAGTTTGAAGCATTTTCTGAATTTATTAACAAATAAAATAATAATAGCAAAATGCTAGATGCAGTGATGCACCCTTTGGGTACACAACCAAAGATGCTGACTGGTGGGCTTGGTCAACTGTTGACTCAACAGTTAACACTTGACGGGTCAACAATCAACAACACAGGGTGGGTCCCGCATGTCATAGTCTTAGTCTTTAGTTATAGTTAAATTAAACATTTTAATTCTCATTGCAGATTAGGTGGGGGCCACATGTCCTTGTCACATATTTTAAAGGGGTGCTTAAGTTAAACTAACTAGGGGTGGGGGCCCACTGTCATAGAGATTATTAGCTAATTAACATATTACGTTTATGTTAATCACCAGTTTAACTAAGCGCGTGGGGGCACATGTCTGCGACCCAGAGGTGCCGAGTCAGCAGGGTTGACTAGGTCAACCCGGTCAACGAACCCACCAGGCCCACTGGTCAGTGGCCTAGAGCATGCCACGTGGGCGACACGCCAGCGCCCGCTGCCGGAGTTGCTCCGGCGAGCCCTAACGCGGCGGCTCTCATCGGGAGGCGGCCGGAAAACGCCTACGGGGCGCAAAATCGGTCGCGGCTGGTCACGTTCGAGCGCGGCCATCAAGCCACGTCGAGCGGTGGCACAGGCCCGAGCCGAGCTGGCCGGAGGCGTCCTTATCCCCCTCCGAGGGGTCGCCCACGAGGTGGTCGGGCGGGGGTATGTGCGTGCTCGGTCGGCTTCCCATGTGGCGAGGTGGAAGGCAACCAAGGGGGAGCTGGGTCGGGCCGGCAGAGCAAGCCAGCTGGGCCTATTGACGCCAAGGCCCAGAGGGGGGTGCATGGGCTTTTCCAATTTCTTTTTTATTCATGTTTCATTTTTAATTACACATCTACTTTAGTTTTGTTAAATGTAAAACTTGCACCAAAAATAGAGTTGAAAAATCAACCCACTGCCACAATTTAGTTTGAGGTTAAATAAAATAGTTTAACATTTTTATAAAACAAAAGGGCATTTATTTAAATGATTTATCCATGATATGTCTCCAACGTATCTATAATTTTTATTGTTCCATG
Organism: Secale cereale; assembly: GCA_902687465.1. Taxonomy (NCBI): domain Eukaryota; kingdom Viridiplantae; phylum Streptophyta; class Magnoliopsida; order Poales; family Poaceae; genus Secale; species Secale cereale. Next base: position 599,253,875 of record LR738714.1, read on the forward strand.
CTATTATATATATGATGTTTTGGATGTTTCATGGGCTTTATCATACACTTTTATATTATTTTTGGGACTAACCTATTAACCCAAATGCCTAGTGCAGATTGCTGTTTTTTGCCTAGTTCAGGGTTTCGCAGAAAAGGAATATCAAACGGAGTCCAAACGGAATGAAACCTTCGAGAGAGTTATTTTTGGAGCGATATCAACACAGAAGACTTAGAGTACACGCGAGGGAACGAAGGAGGCGGCCACGAGGGTCCAAGGCGCGCCCCCTCCTACAGGGCGCGCCCCCACCCTCGTGGGCCCCCTCTGGCTCCCCCGATGCCCTCCTTCCTCCCATATATACCCATATACCCTGAAAACATCGAGGCAATAGAGAAAACCCTAATTCCACCGCCACAACCTTCTGTTCCCATGAGATCCCATCATGGGGCCTGTTCCGGAGCTCCACCGGAGGGGGGATCTTCCACGGAGTGCTTCTACATCAACACCATTGCCTCACCATGAGTTGTGCATAGTTTACCACAGACCTTTGGGTCCATAGTTATTAGCTGGATGGCTTCTTCCCTCTTTTTGGATCTCAATACCAAGTTCTCCTCGGTCTTCGAGGAGATCTATTTGATGTAATCTTTTTGCAGTGTGTTTATCGAGATCCAATGAATTGTGGGTTTATGATCAAGATTATCTATGAGAAATATTTGGTTCTTTTCTGAATTCTTTTATGTATGATTATAATATCCTTGCAAGTCTCTTCGAATTATCGGTTTGGTTTGGCCTACTAGATCTATAGTTCTTGCAATGGGAGAAGTGCTTGGCTTTGGGTTCAATCTTGCGGTGTCCTTTCCCAGTGACAGCAGGGGCAGCAAGGCACGTATTGTATTGTTGCCATCGAGGATAAAAAGATGGGGTTGATATCATATTGCTTGAGTTTATCCCTCTACATCATATCATCTTGCTTAAAGCATTACTCTGTTCTTATGAACTTAATACTCTAGATGCATGCTGGATAGCGGTCGATGTGTGGAGTAATAGTAGTATATGCAGAATCGTTTCGGTCTACTTGTCACGGACGTGGTGCCTATATATAATGATCATGCCTAGATATTCTCATAATTATTCGCTTTTCTATCAATTGCTCGACAGTAATTTGTTCACCCACCATAGAATTCTACTATCACGAGAGAAGCCATTAGTGAAACCTATGGCCCCCGGGTCTATTCTCAACATATTAATCTACAATCTACTTTACTTTTCTGTATTTACTTTCTATTCTTATATCCAAAAATACCAAAAATATCAAACTATCCTATCTATCAGATCTCACTTTCGTAAGTGACCGTAAAGGGATTGACAACCCCTTATCGCGTTGGCTGCGAAGTTCTTATTTTTTTGTGCAGGTGCGAGGGACTCACGCGTGGTCTCCTACTGGATTGATACCTTGGTTCTCAAAAATTGAGGGAAATACTTACGCTACTGTGCTGCATCACCCTTTCCTCTTCGAGGGAATACAACGCAAGCTCGAGAAGTAGCAAGCCACAGATTTAAACAGTTTTGGGCATTAAAACATTTTACAAAAAGGTTGGTTCACCACCAATATTAACAAGTGAATATTTTCCATATGATGAACATTTTATTTTTCACGCTTGAGAAACTTGAACTTCACTTAACATTTGAGTTTGAATTTGAGTGGAATTTGAAATGAGATATTGATCAAAGTGGTTAAGCACTGTTTTAGCAAAATGATTAACTTAACCCCAAGGGTTACTGTAGCATGACACTGGGGGTGTTACACCCCCTATCCTAGGACGCGCCAGGATAGATGAGTACTAACAATGAGCAACCAATAGGAGCTCCACTTCCATATCTCTGTGTCCCACAGCGCGACAGCGCACAAGGGCAACCCAACTAGACCACCGACTCATTGCGTTTACATCTTGCATTATACTTGCTTTGAATACTATAGCGGCTCAGGCAACAAAAGTGTGACACCCCCGACTCGATCGTGCACTAATCATACATGCAAATGCGCACGATCAAGATCAGAGACTCATGGGAAGATATCGCAACACAAATCTAGAGACAAAGGATAGACAAAGAAACAACATAGATTACAAGACATGGTTGCAAGACCCGAAATTATATCAAGAGTTAGGTATGACTACAGATAAATACAAAGGTGCCTTAAGAAGGCGGAAAAAACAACGAGTGTAGATCGAAAAGGCGCAGGACTCCTGCCTGGGACTGATACATATCCAACGTATCTATAATTTATGAAGTATTCATGCCATGTTTATAATAATTCTGTATGGTTTTGGTATGGTTTGAATGGAACTAACATAGACTGGCGTTGTTTTCAGCAGAACTACCGTGCTGGTGTTATTTGTGCAGAAATAAAAGTTACCCAAATGCAATGAAACTTTTTGACGATTTTTTTGGAACAAAAGAGGAGGACTGGAAGGTGAAGGAGGTGGCCAAAACCCACCAGGGCACGCCAGGGGCCTTGGCTGTGGGCTGGTGGGTAGTGGGTAGTGGGTAGTGGGCACCTTGTGGCCCATCTGGACGTGAGACTGGAACCAAAAAATTATATAAATACAGAAACCCCAAAAAATAACCCTAGATGAGAAGTTCCGTTGTTGCAAGCCACTGTAGCTAGAAAAACCAATCTGGACCCTATTCCGGCACCCTGCCGGAGGGGGAAATCATCACCGGAGGTCATCTTCATCATCCCGGCGGTCCCCATGATGATGAGGGAGTAGTCCACCCTCGGGGTTGAGGGTTTGTACCAGTAGCTATGTGTTTAATCTCTCTCTCTCTCTCTCTCTCTCTCGTGTTCTTGATTTGGCATAATCTTGATGTACCGCAATGTCGGGGGAAACTGTCCACCACGAACACCTATGGGACCAGAGCCCCTTACTTGTGCGGTAAGAGGGCGGAGGGAGCACAAAGAGCAGATCGTGGAGATCACGCAGGCAGTTTACCCAGGTTCGGGCCGTGATGGACGCGTAAAACCCTACTCCTGCTTAGTTTGTATTGAGTTGGAGAGCTCGGGAGCTTGAAGAACTAGCTACACCGAGCATATGAGCGATCTAGGTTCCGAACCCTTTCTACGTTGTGCATGGGCCTCCTTTTATAGTGCAAGGGGTCACCGACAGGTGTCAACGTAGGAGAAAGGGTAAAAATGTAAAAGAGGTGGTAGTTGGAACAGTGCGGGAATAGTGGAGCTACAGTGCGTGAACAGTGGTCGCTACCTACTTTGACAGTGGGGGACAAGAGCATTTAATGCCCGTCGCCGTCGACCCCAAAAGCGCCCGCCCTTGCGTCTCTGTTTGCCACGGCGATGGCTTTACCACCGTGGAGCGCCACCGTGTCCCCCAGGCTGCACAGCCATCCGCCACGCGTCCCTGGAGCGGCCCCAGGGCGACGCGTGGTTCGATGAGCTGGAGCGTGGGCACACAGCGCAACTCTCCCGGCAAGCACCTTGCCGGGGTCTTGACCTTGCCGGGCCCGGGATCTTGTCGGGCTCTGAAGCTTGTCGCTCCCCGGGCCCTGCTGGGGCGCATGTTGCGCCGAGGCATGCCTTCCGTAACATAATCTTCTAGTCTTCCTGGCAAGCTCCTCTTGCCAGGGCCTTGCGTGAGTGAGGTAATCTTGAGCCTGGAACGGCCTTCCCGGCAAGCTCCACTCGCCGGGGTCTTGATCTTCTGTCTCGTATACTTTGTTTTTGAATGGTTTTATATGGAGCAGGAAGGTCTCCGGCAAGCGCGTGGTAGGCCCTGCCGCGGGAAGCTGCTACTGCCCGTGCACAAGTTGGGGTACTGAGGTACCCCTACCTTAGTACACCGACAGGAGCCCCCGGGCCTGGGCCACACACGGTGCCGAGCGCTGTTGGGCCAGGCCCAAAACAGTGCACGGGCACGCGCGGCCCACGGCACGCCGAATCCACTTCCGCATCCGCCGCGTCCCCCCGTAACGGCACGTGTTGATTGCGGCGTCGTGGGATGGGACGTGGCCACGTTCTTTTAATGGAAAGAGCGAAACGTCCCCCACTTCCCCATAAAAGCAGAGGAAGCAGGAGCGGTTCCCCTCCTACGCCTTCATTGCTTCTTCTTCCATCTCCAGAGATCCCCTTTGCGCTCCGCCTCCACACCTCCTCCGCCGTCTTCCGCATCTGCGGCGCCGCCGGACTCCTCGTCCCCCTTCCCTCGCCGCCTCCGCCATGGCCCCGAAGACCGAGAAGGCGAAGGCGGAGAAGACCAAGAAGGAGAAATTGGAGCAAGCGGCGAGGCTCACCTTGTTGCGGAAGCGGAACGTCGTCTTCTCGCCGAGGCTTAGCGCGCGGGAGCTCTGGAACAAGTATTACTTGTTCTGGGCCAAGGAGACCAAGGCGCACCCTCGGACCAGAGCCTACCCCGCCGCCGCCAAGGACAACTACCCCGGCGGGTACTTCTTCTTCGCAGCTTTCTTCCATTGCGGACTTTGTCCCCCCTTTTCCGACTTTTTCTGCGATATCATGCACACCTACGGCCTCCACCTTCTTGACTTCACCCCCAACGCCATCCTCACGATGGCGGTTTTCGCACATCTGTGCGAAAACTATATTGGGATATATCCGAACGTAGCGCTGTTTAGGCACTTCTTCACCCCTAGAGTAGAAGCCGGCGCTCCCCTCTCCGGAGGGATTTCTTGGGTCTTCCGCTTGAACAAGAAGGAGTCCTACTTGCCGGGGAGCTCCGCGGCAAGTGGGAGGAGTGGCGTGCAGACTGGTGTTGGATAGTCGAGGACGAGCCGCAACCTTTCACCGCGCCGCGCACAACAGCCATCGTGCGCGGCAGGGACTGGAGTGAGTTGGATTCGGACGACGGCAAGCTCAACGTCGCCCTCATCAGAATTCTTCGTCTCCGGGTAGCAAGGTTGTCCGTCGGAGAAGTAGGAGCAGATTTCCTCCGCCGCCGCATTGCCCCTCTACAGGATAGGAAGAGGCCGGCATGGGAGTACGGCAACGCGGCGTACATAATGAGGCTGCGCCCCGGGCTAAACTTCAACTTCACATCACTGGAGCTGAAGGGGATGGTCCGGGAACTATTTAAGCACGACCCGGCCCACCCAGAGTGGTTCAGAGCTCCCCGAGGAGTGGTGCCCCTCTGCAACAGCACGGCCCGGGATTCCCTTCGCGCCATGATGCCCGCGTGTGACTCACATGGCATCGATCGCACATGGATTCCGCCCAAGCCAGACGTCATCATGAGCTTCTTCGACAACCTGGTGGAGGTGGCGAAGAATAAGGACGAGATCAAGGGGCTCACACGGGACACCACCGACCAGGAGATAGCGTATATAGCTTCTCGGGTTGAAGAGGCCGCTGCAGCCGCAGCGGCAGGAGAATTTGGCTTTACGCCCGACGAGGCAGAGGCTGCGGATGCGTCCTGCCAAACGGAGGAGGCGAAGATCCGCAGACTTCTGCAGCTTCCTCCCGACGAGCTCGCCGGGGTCCCTTCTTTGAGGCACTCCGGGATCCCCGGAATCCTGACCGAGGCTGCGGCGAGGGGCAGCGCTGCCGGAGGAAACAGAGGCGCCGCAGGGAGCGGAGGCGCCGGAGGGAGCGGAGGCGCCGGAGGGAGAGCGGCCACAGTGCAGGGCGCTGGGCCCAGCAAGCCTGCCGAGGAGGAGGAGGAGGAGGAGGACGTCGGGGCCGACGAGGACTGCGACGGGTCCCTGGGGCTCTACGCCGACGACCTCTCCTCGTCACCGGAGACCTCCCCGCCTCGGGCAAGCCCTAGGCGATCTCCGCTGAAGCGTCTCCGCAAGGCGACGACGGGGACGAGGGCGCAGGCGCCCCGGCAACAACCAGCTCGCCGGGCGGCGCGAGCTACCCGGGGGAGCCAAGCTGCGACGGGGGCGCCCGGCGCACCAACCACGGCGGGGGCGACCCGCACACAGGCCACGGCGGGGGCGACCCGCACACAGGCCACGGCGGAGGCGCCCCGCACGACAGCGCCAAGCGGAGGAGGGTCTTCGCAGAGCGGAGCGGCTGCTCTGCCTGCTCCCCGGGCCTCGGCGTCCACAGGGGCCGGGTCTTCGCAGCCCCCAGCCCCGGGGACCGCCAAGCGCCCGAGGGAGTCTTCGCCTCCTGCTCCTCGCGCGGACGCGCCTCAGGTGACGTTTGACTTCTCCGCCTTGAGCGACGACGACGACGAGGAGGAACAGGAGTAAGAATTTGAGGTTTTGCATCTTCTTTAACTTCGTCTTGATTTTTGCTGATGCTGATCTTGTTTTTTGCTTTGATCTCAGGACCCTGGCCCAGCGAGTGGCGAAGAAGGCCAAGGTGCCCGTGGTCGAGGTCGCGGACGACTCGCCCGTCGCGACGACTGGGGACGCGCCGGAGACGAGCCTGCCGGACCCGAGCGCTGCTCCGAGGAGCAGCCCCCAGCGCAGCCCCCAGCGTAAGTCTGGGTTCCATACTTCCGCTTGTCGGGCGTGCTTGAGAATTTTGTCTTGTGCTAATATCTTGATGTTTTTGTCTTGTGCAGAGGCGGAGCCACAACCACAGGAGCATCCGGAGGTCGCTCCCGAGGAGCCGCAGGCCCCGCCGTCCCCGCCAAGGGCGAACTCTCCGGCAAGGGAGAGCACTCCGCCAAGGGCGGGTACTCCGCCAAGGGCGAGTACCCCGCCTAGGGCGAGTAGCCCGGCGAGGGCGGCCACTTCGCCAAGGCAGAGCTCCCCGGTGAGGGAGCCCGCCGCTGACGACGTCCGTCAAGGTAAGTTCTGTAATTTTGTCTTCTTGGATTCGTCTCTTTTTGGATATTTGCTTGAACTTCTTTTACTTTTTCTTCTTCTTCTAGATCCTCCTCCCCCCGAGCAGATGGAGACGGAAGTCATCGTCGTCGAGGAGGAGGGCGCGCAGGGCGGCGGCGGCGACGCCCCTGTCGCTGAGGACACGGCGGGAGCCGCCGAGCCGGCTGCGGAGGAGACCGCTCCGGCCGCAGACGCGGCGGACGGGGAGGGTGACGGCGGCCATACTGCCGGCCCGGAGGCGGCAGGAGCGTCGAGCGCTGCGCCGGCCGCCGACCCCTCCGCCGAGAAGGAGCCGTCTGCCTATTACCTTGAGGCCCCTAACGGGGTTTACATCCAGGTGCCGTGGGGTTCTTCATCGCGAGCTCCCGCGGAGGGAGAGGCTTTTGACGGAGAGGTTCTCGCCTCCGCGGGACTGAAGATCGTCGAGGCGCCCGGCGGAAGCGACGGGCCCGAGGAGGAGAAGCTGCTTCACCAGCTCCTGGCCCTTTACCGGGCCAGGCAGGCGAAGCTTGCGTCTCGGGAGGCCCTCGCCGCCAAGGCCGCCGCTGACATGGAGAAGCGCGCGGCGGAGCTCCGCGCCGCCAACCAGGCTGCTCTCCGCGACGTGGCGGAGGAGCGCGAGAGGCTCGCCGGGGAGTACCAGGAGTGGCTCCTGGAAAAAGCTGAAGCCGAGGAGCAGCAGTGACTCGCCGGGGAGGAGCTGTCCCGGCGAGAAGGAGAGCTCACCCAACGGAAAGTCAACCTCGACTCCCACGAGGAAGACCTTGCCGCTCGGGAGCAGGCCCTTGGCGGAGAGCTGAAGGAGGCGAAAGCCGCCGCGGCTGCCGCGGAGACCGCCAAGGAGGAGCTCGCGGCCAAGGTTGCGCAACTGGAGGAGTCACTGAAGGCGAGCGTGGAGAGGGTCACCGCGCTCAACACAGAGCGCGAGAAGGACGCCCACACCAACTCCGAACTCCAGGTGCGCCTCTCCAAGCAGGGCGACGAGCTGAAGGCCGCCAGGGATTCAATTGAGGATTTGGAGCTGAAGGTTTCCACGTTGAAGGACTCGCTCGACGCCGTCCGGGACCGGGAAACCAAGCTGAAGGAAGAGCTCCGCAGGGAGCGAGGCTTGGTGGAGAGCGCCAACAGTGCGGCCGAGAACTTCCGCCGGACCGTCGAGGTGTGGACCGACGACTTGGTGTCCTCTGCATCCAACATCGACCAGGAGCTGCTGGCGCTGAAGGTTGAGCATCTCATCTACTCTCCGGATCCAAACCTCCCTCACAGCGCCAAGCTCAGCCTCTTCTTCAGAGGGATCGCGCCGGCTCTTGCAGATCTTCGGAAGAAGCTCCCCGCGCAACTGGCCGAGGAGTCGCGCCAGCTCTGCGCGGGGACCTTGGAGCGCGTCCTGACGAAGATTGTATACCGCAATCCCGGTATAAACCTCACCAACGTTCTCCGCAGCTTGCCGGCCGACGCGAACACGGAGGCGCTGAAGGCGCAGGTCGCCCACATCATCGCCAAAGTGAACAAGATCTCCAGGATTGAGGGCGACCGCGTAGATTAGGCCTCCTTTTTCTTTATCTCTTTTTGTTGCTGCATAGGGTGTTATGAACTCATTAATCATTGCGACAAGTTATCCTTTGTAAGATATTTATCTTATTTTGATCAATCAGTGCAATGTTATCTTCCTTGTCTTGGTCATTTACTTTGTATGTTTTTTTTACCCTACGCCTCCAGGGGGCTTGCTGGCAAGGGTCCTTTGCCGCGAGCGCTGAGTGCTGGACTCTGAGCAGCCTGCTGGCCAAGGTCTTACCGGCAAGCAACCTTGCCGCAGCCAGTCGCAACGCACTCGGCTTGTTGAGTGAACTCGAAAACGAACCAAGGGCGCGACACTTGTCGCAGCTCACTTGAGTCGTTGAGCGTACTCGAAAACAAGATAAGGGTGCGGCTAGCTACGGGTAGGTTCCTCCGCGCACAGGTTTTCCATACAAAGTGTGATTGTTCAAGGAAGACAACTAAAAATTAAAAATTTGAACTGCTCAAATTCTAATAACTTGGCTTTCATATATTGCTTGCTTCTTGGTAAGGCTTCTCTTTCTTGAACGGCACTTGGTTCTTCTTCCATCTCCTTCCCCCCGGCAAACTTGTGCGCGAGGAACATTCCTCCTGCTTGAGAGGCAAGGAAAAAGAAGAGGGAAACAAGTATATGGCCTTTCGGTGTGCTAATGCTTACGGGATGTGTATGTTGCACAAGATGCCAAATAATTCATGCAAATAGCCGAGAAAAGCATGTAAAAGGCGAATAGCGCAAAACACAAAAACTTTACTGATGCACGGGATCTGCGCCCGGCTTTGTACAAAGGGTTACATGCAACAACGGCAAAGCTTGTACAAAAGGTGGTTGCCGGAGCGGGTCACGGCAACCGCGCCTTATGGGTGAAACTTGCGAAGATGCTCTATGTTCCAGGAGTTGCTCACCGGTAAGCCTTCTTCGGTCTCAAGGCGGACAGCGCCGGGCCTCGTGACTTGTCTCACCCGATAAGGGCCTTCCCACTTTGGCGTCAACTTGTTGGAATTCTTGGCGGACTGAACACGCCGAAGAACAAGGTCGCCTTCCTCGAGACTCCTGGCCTTGACCTTGCGGCTATGATAGCGGCGCAAGGCTTGCTGGTATCGAGCAGCTCGTACAGCAGCCTGGAGACGTTCCTCCTCGAGGAGCAATGCATCATCTTGCCGCAGTTGCTCTTGCTCGAGCTCATCATAAGCGAGCACTCGAGGAGATCCGTATACGAGTTCCGTGGGGAGAACTGCCTCTGCTCCATAGACTAGAGCAAAGGGTGTCTGTCCGGTGGCTCGACTTGGTGTCGTTCTGATTGACCAAAGAGCCGCTGGTAGCTCCTCTATCCAGTTTCTTCCGCACTTGCGCAGCCTGTCAAAGGTCCTTGTCTTGAGTCCGCGCAGCACTTCAGCATTTGCCCTCTCCGCTTGACCGTTGCTCCTCGGGTGAGCAACAGAAGCGAAACTGACCTTGGCGCCAAGGTCTTGGACGTACTGCATGAAGGTGCGACTAGTAAACTGTGTACCGTTGTCGGTGATGACCCTGTTAGGGATTCCGAAACGGCAAACAATCGACCTGAAGAACCTGACTGCTGACTGTGCTGTCACCTTTCTCACTGGTTCCACTTCTGGCCACTTTGTGAACTTGTCGATTGCAACATACAAGTATTCAAAGCCCCCGACAGCTCGGGGGAAGGGGCCGAGGATATCGAGCCCCCAGACCGAGAAGGGCCAGGACAAAGGAATCGTCTGGAGAGCTTGAGCTGGCTGATGAATTTGTTTTGCATGGAACTGGCACGCTTCACACTTGGTTACTAGTGCAGTTGCATCTTGGAGGGCTTCTTGCCAGAAGAACCCTTGCCGGAAAGCTTTCTCGGCAAGTGCCCTTGCGCCAATGTGGTGGCCGCATATGCCTCCGTGTATTTCTGCCAACAGTTTCTGTCCATCTTCCCTGGAGATGCACTTCAACCTGACACCGTTGAGCCTTCTTCTGTACAGCTCGTTATCCACGAACTGGTACATACTTGACTGCCTGGTTATCTTCTCTATTTCTTCTGGGTCGTCGGGAAGTTCTCCAGTTTGCAGAAAACGGACGATCTGCTGCGCCCATGCCGGAGCCCGAGGCTCAACGGCAAGGACTAAAGGCATGAGGGCCGCTGCGGGGACCTCAGCTTCTTCGGCAAGAACCTCTGGCTCTGCCGGAGCTGATGGTCCCCCGGCAAGCTCGCCGGGGCGAGGCTTGTCGGGAACACTTGCTTCAACTGCACAGATCCTCGGATCTGCAGGAGCAGACTGTTCCTCAGCGTTCTGATCATTGATCTTGGGGACCTTGGCGGCGGTTTCAGGAAGATCCGCCGGTAAGTAGTCGCCGGAGACCAACTTTCTCTTCTTAGACTGCCCAATTGATGGTGTAACGGATGGTTGAGTCAGCTTGAGCAAGAAGGTCCCTGGTTCCACAGGTAACTTCATCGAAGCACACTTTGAAAGGCCATCTGCAATGTCATTGTGAGCTCTCGGGACGTGCTCCATTTGCATACCTTCAAAGTGCTCTTCAAGCTTCCTCACTTCATCTACATAAGCTTCCATCAAAGGGCTCTGGTAACTCTTGTTAACTTGTCTGACCACCAACTGAGAATCTCCCCACACAATCAGCTTTCTGATCCCAAGTTCGGCCGCAATCCTGAGGCCGGCGAGCAAACCTTCATATTCGGCAGTGTTGTTTGTTGCTTGCTCCCTGGGAAAGTGCATCTGGATAACATACTTGAGGTGCTCTCCGGTGGGCACGATGAGTACCACGTCGGCACCGGCGCCTTGCAGCGAGAAGGCACCATCAAAGTACATTACCCATTCACTTGTTGCTTCTTGTACGGGTGCACTTGTTTCTGGAATTTCTTCATCAGGCGTCGGGGTCCATTCAGCTATGAATTCTGCGAAAGCTCGACTCTGTATGGTTGAGGTACTTTCAAACTTGAGTCCAAAGCTCGACAGCTCCAGTGCCCACTCAACGATCCTGCCTGTTGCTTCTGGATTGTGTAATATCCTCTTCAGCGGAAAGCGAGTGACCACTGTTATCTCATGTGCCTGGAAGTAATGGCGCAGCTTTCTCGAGGCCATGAGGAGACCGAAAAGCAACTTCTGCACCCCAGAGTATCTTGATCTAGCCCCCTGCAAGAGGGAGCTTACAAAATACACTGGGCGCTGCACCATCTTCTTCCGCACTTCCTCTTGTTCCTGCGCAGAGTTGTCCTTGTCGGGGCCAGAGCTTGTTGGAGCAGCCCCCTGCTTGTCGCTGGATTCGCTTGCCGGTGGTGCAGACTCCTTGTCGGCCTCCCTCTCCGCTACTAACGCAACACTAACCACCTGGTCGGTTGCCGCTAGGTATAGCAGCAACTTTTCCTGTGGTCTAGGTGCGACAAGTATTGGAGTGGAGGATAGGTACCGTTTCAAGTCCTGCAGCGCTGCCTCCGCTTCCGGAGTCCACTTCATGGGACCTGCCTTCTTCAGGATTTTGAAGAAAGGTAGGGCGCGTTCTGCAGACTTCGAAATGAACCTACTGAGGGCAGCCACACAACCCGCAAGCCTTCTGACATCCTTGACGCGCTTCGGGGCTTCGACCTGCTCGATGGCTTTAATCTTGTCGGGGTTAGCTTCAATCCCCCTCTGTGACACAAAGAACCCGAGAAGCTTGCCGGAGGGGACTCCAAAGACGCACTTCTCGGGGTTCAACTTGAGCTGTATCTTGCGCAGGTTCTGAAATGTCTCTTCCAAATCTTGGACCAGGGTATCCTTGCTCTTGCTCTTCACCACGATGTCATCCATGTAAGCCTCTACATTTCTGTGGATCTATGGCTCGAAAGCAGTGTGCACTACCCTTGCAAATGTTGATCCTGCATTCTTCAGTCCAAATGGCATACGTATGAAGCAATAAGTGCCACATGGAGTGATAAATGCAGTCTTCTCTTCATCTTCTTTGGCCATAAAGATCTGGTGGTAGCCTGAATACGCATCAAGAAAAGAGAGTAGCTCACATCCGGCAGTGGAGTCAACGATCTGGTCAATGCGCGGCAAGGGAAATGGATCCTTGGGACATGCTTTATTCACATCGGTGAAGTCTATACACAGTCTCCACTTCCCATTGGCCTTGCGCACGACGACTGGGTTTGCCAACCACGTCGGATGGATCACACCTCTAACTAGGCCTGCTGCCTCTAGCTTCTTGATTTCTTCGGCAATGAATTCTTGGCGCTCCACGGCTTGCTTCCTCACCTTCTGCTTGACGGGCCGCGCATGAGGACAAACAGCAAGCTTGTGCTCGATTACCTTCCTGGGAACACCGGGGATGTCAGATGGTTGCCAGGCAAACACATCGACATTCGCCCGCAGGAAGGCAACGAGCGCGCTTTCCTATTTGCTGTCAAGTGTGGCACTGATGGTGAAGGTACCACCAGTGCCGTCCTCCTTGGCGGACACCTTCTTGGTTGCCGGTGGAGCGGCCATTCCCTTCTTACACTTGCCGGTGGAGCTCGATGGAATGTCCTCGACGGCAGCGCAGCACTCCGAAGAGGTGCGGTTGCCGGAGTGGGCCCCAGAGCACTTGCCGGACTTGGTCTTGGTCTTCTTCCCTCCGGGAGCTTCAGCGGCAAGTGTATCCTTTTCTGCTGCGGCTGCTGCGTCCCGGTAGATCTTGTCAGCGCAGACGAGCGCATCCTTCTTGTCGCCATGGACAGTGATGACGCTTATCGGCCCCGGCATCTTAAGTACGTTGTAGGCGTAGTGGGAAGCTGCCATGAACTTGGCGAGGGCGGGACGGCCGAGTATCCCATTGTACGGCAATGGGATATCGGCGACGTCGAATGTGATGCGCTCAGTTCTGAAGTTGAGCTCCCCGCCAAAGGTCACCGGCAGAGTTATCTTCCCCTTGGGCTTGCTCCTTCCCGGGTTGATTCCTTGGAAAGAACCGGTCTCTTCGAGCTCGCCATCTGGGATTTGGAGTTTCTTGATCACAGCAGAGGAGATCAAGTTCAGCCCGGCCCCGCCGTCAACCAAAATTTTAGTGACCTTGAGGTTGCGGATGGTGGGTGAGACCAGCATCGGCAAGCACCCGACCGCAGTGGTGCGGTCAGGGTGATCCTCAAGATCAAAAATGATGGGCGTGCTGGACCATTTGAGGAGCCTGCGCGACTCTACGGGTGGCTCTGCTGCGTTCACCTCCCGCACCCACTGCTTGAGCTGGCGGTAGGAGGTGTGCAGAGAGGCGCCACCGTCGACGCACAGGACCTCCGTGGCCTTCTGGAACTCCTGCTCGCTGTTATCTTCATCCTCCATGTCATCGTCGTCGTCTTCTTCGTCCTTGTCGCGGCCCCGGGGAGGTCGGTCACCTTGCCGCTGCTTTGCCTTGCCGCGGCGTCCTCCCCGGCCATTGAATGGCCGCTTCTTGCTTGGTTCTCCTCCGCCACCTTGGGCCTTCTCCTTGTCGCGCCTCTCGTACTCAGCTTTCTGCTGCTCGACGAGGTACTCGACGCGTTTGCAGTTGGAGAGGTCGTGGCCCTTGGTGCGGTGGATCTTGCAGTATTGCTTGTCGGAGCCGTCCTGCTTGTCGGCTGCCGCCACAGGGGCAGGCTCCTTGCCGGAGCCGCCAGCCTGTGTTTGCTTGGCGGGAGCCTCCTTGCCGGACTTCTCGACGGCAAGCACTTCCTTCTCGTTCTTCCTCCTGTTGTTCCGCCACCGGCTCTTCTTTGCCGGGGCGGCGTCGTCGCTGTCGCTTCCCCCCGCGCCGGTGTCCTCTCCGGGGAGTCTCCTCCCCTCTTCGGCGCGTGCGCACTTATCAGCTAGAGCATAGAGCTCGCTGACATCCCGTATCTTGGTCATGGCCATTTCTTCACGCATGCGGCGGTTACGCACGTTCTGGTGGAACGCGCTGATAACCGCGGCAGGGTGGACGTCGGGGATGTTGTGCTGCACATGACTGAAGCGTTGGATGTACTTGCGCAGGGATTCTCCTTCCTTCTGGGCCAGAATGTGGAGATCGCTCTCCTGGCCGTGGGGTTTGTGGCCGCCCGTGAAGGCGCCAACAAACTGGTGGCAAAGATCTGCCCAAGAAGAAATGGAGCCTTCCGGCAAGTGCATAAGCCAGGAACGAACGTTCGGCTTAAGCACGAGCGGGAAGTAGTTCGCCAATATCTTCTCGTCGCGCCCCCCGGCGGCCTGCACGGCGATGGTGTAAATGCTGAGGAATTCCGAGGGGTGCGTCTTGCCGTCGTACTTCTCCGGTACGTCGGGCTTGAAGTTCTTCATGCTGGGCCACTGGACACGCCGCAGCTCGCGGGTAAACGCAGGGCAACCCGCCGCGTACGGTAAGTCGCCTGGTTCACCGGGCGCGCGCGTGTCGACAGCGGCTCCAGCTCGCTGATCTGATTGTCGCCGAGCTTCTCGGCGGCGCTCGATCGTCGTTCGAGCGTCTTCTTGTCGCCGGTCGTCAAGGACTTGGCGCTGGTCCCGACGAGCCCGCGGATCCGACGATGCCGTGGAGCCGTCGTCGGCGTTGTTCCGGCGGGGCGGCGTCTTCTGCTTCTGCGGCGGGGAGTGCACGGTGGTTGCACCCCCGGCGGTCTTGTCGCCGTCGGCCTTCGTCTTCTTGACTTGCCGCGGCCGCGAGGTCGCCGGCTGCTGCGGCGTATCGTTGTTGGCGAAGGCGATCAGGCTCTGGATGGTTGCCCTCCAGTGTTCGGCCTTGTCTGCCGCTGGAGGGAAGTCGAGGAGCAGTTGCGCCCTTGCGAGCGCCTCTGCTGGAGTGGAGGGGAGCGGGGGCGAGCGGTGCGAGGAGCGGGATACGCTCGGACTCCTAACAACTTTGGAAGGAGCAGGGTCCCGCCCCGGCGACCGCGCTTTGCTCGTGCCAGGACGATGGCCCGGAGCGTCCCGCGAACCTCCGGTTTGCCCTTGGCCCAGCAAGCGGATGCCACCTCCTGTGGCATGGCGCTGCTGGGTTGTCGTTTGCTGAGATGGACGTGGCGCGTCCAGGGAGACCGAGGCTCGGTCGTCCGTCTTGTCCTTGGATTTGGTGGCGCCGCGCGTGTCCTCGCCGGCGACCACCCTCCCGACGGCGTCTCCCCCGCCCACCGTTGGTTCCTGTGGCGGCGGATGAGACGCAGATGGGCCTGCGACCTCCGAAGCCTTCTTCTTCGGGGCCATGTCGTTGTTGCTGATGAGGTTGCTGATGAAACTGGAGAGGTTGATGAAGAATGCGCCCGCGTGAACGCCGGATCAGGTTCGCACCACCTCGACGCCCCCTACCTGGCGCGCCAAAGATGTCGGGGGAAACTGTCCACCACGAACACCTATGGTACCGGAGCCCCTTACTTGTGCGGTAAGAGGGCGGAGGGAGCACAAAGAGAAGATCGTGGAGATCACGCAGGCAGTTTACCCAGGTTCGGGCCGCGATGGATGCGTAAAACCCTACTCCTGCTTAGTTTGTATTGAGTTGGAGAGCTCGGGAGCTTGAAGAACTAGCTACACCGAGCGTATGAGCGATCTAGGTTCCGAACCCTTTCTACGTTGTGCATGGGCCTCCTTTTATAGTGCAAGGGGTCACCGACAGGTGTCAACGTAGGAGAAAGGGTAAAAATGTAAAAGAGGTGGTAGTTGGAACAGTGCGGGAATAGTGGAGCTACAGTGCGTGAACAGTGGTCGCTACCTACTTTGACAGTGGGGGACAAGAGCATTTAATGCCCGTCGCCGTCGACCCCAAAAGCGCCCGCCCTTGCGTCTCTGTTTGCCACGGCGATGGCTTTACCACCGTGGAGCGCCACCGTGTCCCCCAGGCTGCACAACCATCCGCCACGCGTCCCTGGAGCGGCCCCAGGGCGACGCGTGGTTCGATGAGCTGGAGCGTGGGCACACAGCGCAACTCTCCCGGCAAGCACCTTGCCGGGGTCTTGACCTTGCCGGGCCCGGGAGCTTGTCGGGCAATGAAGCTTGTCGCTCCCCGGGCCCTGCTGGGGCGCATGTTGCGCCGAGGCATGTCTTCCGTAACATAATCTTCTAGTCTTCCTGGCAAGCTCCTCTTGCCAGGGCCTTGCGTGAGTGAGGTAATCTTGAGCCTGGAACGGCCTTCCCGGCAAGCTCCACTCGTCGGGGTCTTGATCTTCTGTCTCGTATACTTTGTTTTTGAATGGTTTTATATGGGGCAGGAAGGTCTCCGGCAAGCGCGTGGTAGGCCCTGCCGCGGGAAGCTGCTACTGCCCGTGCACAAGTTGGGGTACTGAGGTACCCCTACCTTAGTACACCGACACGCAAGCTTTGTTAATATAGTTGGATCATATGGTGTTTATCTCTATCTATCTAGTTGTGATGTATTGACTTTTACCTTTGAGAATTCGTTGTTACCGATTTGAATACTTTTATGGATTTGAGAGCACTTGATGTATGTTTTGGCACTCAACTCGCGAATTCCTGAAGTGACATTGGGGTAATCTATGCATAGGGGTTGATGCATGTTTTCGTCCTTGTTTCTCCGGTAGATATCTTGGGGCACTCTTTGAGGTTCTTTGTGTTGGATTGAGTATTATGAATATGCAGTTGTTTAATGCATATCGTATAATCAACTCATGGATACTTGCGGTGACATTGGAGTATCTAGATGACATTAGAGTTGGTTGATATGTATCATTTAGTGTTATTTTAGTACGAACTCTAGGGCTATTTGTGACACTTATAGGAATAGCTCAAAAGATTGATCGGAAAGAATAACTTTGAGGTGGTTTCGTACCCTACAAACAATTTCTTCTTATGTTCTCCGATAGATAAGAACTTTGGAGTGATTCTTTACCGCACGTTGAGGGATTGCCATATGATCTAACTACGTTAGCACTGTCGAGAGATTGCACTAGCGAAAGTACGAACCCTAGGCCTTGTTTCTAAGCATTGCAATACCGTTTGTGCTCACTTTTGTTACTTGTTACCTTGCTGTTTTTTATTGCTCCTATTACAAAAATCAATATCTATTATCAGTACTGCACTTGTATCACCATCTATTCGCCAAACTAGTGCACCTATACAATTTACCATTGTATTTGGTGATTTGGGCACACAGGAGACTCTTTGTTATTTGGTTGCAGTGTTGTTCGAGAGATACCATCTTCATCCTACGCCTCCCACAGATTAATAAACCTTAGGTCATCCACTTGAGGAAAAATTGCTACTGTCCTACAAAGCTCTGCGCTTGGAGGCCCAACACGAGTCTGTAAGAATAAAGTTGCATAGTAGACATCAAGCTCTTTTCTGGCGCCATTGCCTAGGAGGTGAGTGCTTGAAGGTATATCTTTAGATCTTGCAATTGAATCTTTTAGTTTCTTGTTTTATCAGTAGTTTGGTTTATAAAAGAAAACTACAAAAAAATGGAATTGAGGTTGCCTCCTATTATTCGCCTTTATAATGTCTTTTGTGAAAACGATGGAAAGGAAAATTGTTCTAAATTTTTAGAAGAAGAATTCAATAAAATGTTTGCATAAAATCTTTGAATGATGAGCATGATTCCAATGTTTTTAGTATGAATTCTTTGAATATCCATGATGCTAATGATATGCGAAGCCATAAGCTTGGGGATGCCCAAGTTTTGATGAGAAATTTTATTATGATGATAGCATGCCTCCTATTTATAATGATTATATTGATGAAAGTGGATTTGGAGAGGTCATGAATTTATTTAATGATGAGTCCACTATCGTGGAAGAGGTTTCGATTGATTGTGACAACAAAGTTGCTATCTATGATGATTATTGTGATGACATGTATGCTATAAAGAATAATGATAACCATGAAACTTTTCATCATGATATCTATTTTCCATTGGATTATGCCAATCAAGTGTCTCATGGTAGTTATTTTGTTGAGTTCGCTCCCACTACTATTCATGAGAATAAATTTGCTTATGTGGAGAGTAATACAATTGCTATGCTTGTGGACCATGAAAAGAATGCTTTATGTGATAGTTATATTGTTGAATTCATTTATGATGCTACTGAAAATTATTATGAGAGAGGAACATCTGCTTTTACATATCTCAATAATATCAAGTTTCCTCTCTATGTGTTGAAAATCTTGAAGTCATGCTTGTTTTGCCTTCTTATGCTAGTTGGTTCTTGTTCCCATAAATTATTTGCTCACAAAATCCCTATGCATAGGAAGTGGGTTAGACTTAAATGTGCTTTCTATGTGATCCATGATGCCCTATTTATGTTTCAATTCTTTACTTCTATGTGAGCATCATTGAAATCATCATGCCTAGCTAAAATGCATTAAATAAAAGCGCTTGTTGGGAGACAACCCAATATTTATACCTAATGTTTTTGTGTGTTCACTTGGGTAAGCTACAATAGTCATCATGTTTCATAGCTTTTGTTTCAATAAAGTGCCAAGCCTTTGGGATAGTGTGGATGATAGTTGACTTGATTTTGTGCAAAAACACAAAGTTTTCTGTCCAGTGTAGAAAATTCTAAAAAATCATTGGAATGTGATAATTTTCTAATTTTTTTACACATGATTGATATACAAATTGCGTACGCTGCCCAAATTTTTCAGAATTCTTAGAATTGCAGAAGTATGGTCATTTTCCAGATCATTACAAATTGTTCAGTTTTTGACATATTCTAATTTCAATGCATAGTTTGCTTGTTTTAGTGTTTCCATAGCTTATATTAAGTGATATAAATTGTGGAAATGATGGAATGCAGTAATTTCTCCCATGACCTCAAGAACTAAAGTAACTACTCACAAGTGATAAACATGCTCAAGATCAGAGGGGTATTAAATAGAATAATGGATCTGAACTATAATCTTCCACCAAATAAACCATATAGTAATCAACTACAAGATGTAATCAACACTACTAGTCACCCACAGGTACAAATCTAAGGTTCATGTACAAAGATTGAACACAAGAGATGAACTACCTTTTTTTGAGGAGATGGTGTTGTTGAAGATGTTGATGAAGACTGGCCTCGTGCTCACCAGACCCAGGATTACTGTTAGCTGACGAGACACCAACTTGTTACAGAAACTCCAAGCAAAGAGGAAAATATGTAGTACGAGACCATTCTGGCCTATGAGTACAACACAAGCTTTTAGTGGTTGATGGCGGAAGCGCATGTGACACGTCGGCGTCTGTGGGGCTCCATTTCCCACGGGAACAGCTGACCAGGTTCATTCCTATCTTCGCGAGGCTGCTATCACTGTTGTATAGGTTTCGGGTTGTCGTCGCGTCGTTCCTTCCCACGCAAGGAATCTGGCCAAGACAATAGCCAGGGACAAGCCAGTGAGTACTTTGAATGTACTCGCAAACGTTATGAATATGAGTGAGACTTAAACACGCTCGAGGATGAATTATGATCGACAGGGTAATAATGATATGACAGACCATAATTTGCAAGCAGGGCATTCGAGTAAAAGGCATATGCAAACCGAAAGTAGTAATAAATAAATAACGAGCATGCCACAGTCGGGCGTCTGAGCGACACCACAGAAAGGGCTTATAAGGAAAAGAAAATAAAGGAAAAAAATGCCACAGTCGGACGTCTGAGCGACATCACATAAAGGGCTTGTAAATAAAAAGAATGCCACAGTCGGACGTGTGAGCGACATCACATAAAGGGCTTGTAAATAAAAAGAATGTCACAGTCGGACATCTGAGC
>LR738714.1:599274012-599314296 GCA_902687465.1 Secale cereale
GGACATCTGAGCGACATCACATAAAGGGCTTGTAAATAAAAAGAATGCCACAGTCGGACGTCTAAGCGACATCACATAAAGGGCTTGTAAATGAAAAGAATGCCACAGTCGGACGTCTGAGCGACATCTCATAAAGGGCTTGTAAATAAAAAGAATGCCACAGTCGGACGTCTGAGCGACATCACATAAAGGGCTTATAAATAAAAGAATAACAGTGAATATCCGGGAGGTAGAACCGTCCCAAGGATACTCATTATCTCAAAATAATATGAATGGTTAGTCCATAATGATGATAAATAACAATCACTACCTGTCACAGGTCATAAATAAGGTTCTGGCTTAAATGTTTCTCCTCCGAAGACCGACACTCGACCCATCGCAGACTGTAGTCCTTAACCATGGACACGGCTATTCGAATAGGTTTTATATCTCTGCAGAGGGTGTACTCTTTACCCACGAATAACGGATTTTTTATAGCCCCTCTGGACTAATTCCGCCTACGGTCTTTTAATTTGAAGACGCACATGACTGCACACACTAGCGTAACTTACCGGTGTCTGGAATCACCCACGACACTAGTTAAGCCAAACTCTTAGTGGGGAGGCTACAACCTCAACTAGCATGGGATCACAACAATTTATAACGCGCGCGAAAACTGGGGAAGCTATCCCCTTCGGCTACAACCGAGACACCCATGCCCCCGGACCAGGTGGCCTGCCTACCGGATGCAGCCGGTATCTTCCACCGTGGATTCTCTGTACGGTGTGTGATAGAACAGGGATCGACAAATTTACTGAACCGCACCCTACCTGAAGTAGGGACACGTGGTAGCACGAAACAAGTATGGGGGTTACTGGAGCAAGACTCGATCTATGGTCGACTCAGGAGGTTTCAGCTTTACTATATGGTTAGTGTCGTATCGCTTGACACCGCTCTCCGACAGTGTCACCACCCCTCATGCTTCATCCTGCCTTACTGCACATCGTTCGTCACCACGAGATGTCAGTCACTTAGCTGTGCTCACCGGAACACAACTTTCCTTCGGACTCCGTCCGAACTATCATCAGGCGTATGAGGCATGAGAAGTGGTTACTGCCACCAATATCACAAACATGACAGAAAAGACCTTTCACCACAAGTAGATATGCAAGAGTAAGACTTCCACATGAAATAATGATTTGCTCCATTTTGGCATATCAATGGAGTTCTTGAGTTATAGCAAACAACACAAAAAGTGCATTATCACGGGGTTCAAGATGCTTGACTTCAAGTAGAGGGGAGGAGAAAAGCATTCCAAGAATTTTGGAAGTTTTCTCCCTCTTCAAAATCCTAATAAAAAGAGTATAAAATTAATACATAGAATCACATCAGCACAAAATAGTTGTCTGGAAATTTTTCAAATAAATTTGAAAATAAACTAGACCAAATTTGAGGAACAACAGAAAAAGAATCAATTCATTTGGAGCTGTGGTTAAAAAGTTAAAGGCAGTCAAAGTTTGGTCAAATTTTGATTTTTATACTAAAACACAAAAGAAAACGATTCGGCTGAGAATACGCCTTCGAGTTAGGGAATACATACTCTGTGTTTTACGCCTTCACTTAAAAGCGTGCGGAGGCGAAGTTGGGTCACTAACAGTGGGTCCAGGGGCCCACTGGTCAGGTTTGACCAGTCGTTTCCCCCCTTCTCTTCCTCTGCCCGAACGGAGGTGGGACTCCGGCGATCGTCGCCGGCGAACGGAGGCTCCCCGAGGAATACTGAGTGCGGGAATGGATCCGTTACTCCTTGGCGGTCCTCCCAGTAGACGACTGGTCGGAGGGGACGGAGGGAGTCGCCGGCGGCGAGCTCCGCGGTGGAGGAAGTTTCGGGCGGAATTGGGGTTCATGTTGTGGTGGGTTTTGATTGTGTTCGAGGGGTCAGGCAGCTTCGCAAGGTCGAGGGGAAGACGACGGTGGTGTTGGATAGGCGGGGGAGGCCCTAGTGGCGCCGGATTGCTCGAGGCAGGGACGGCGGCCGAGGTTGCCGGAGAGGAAGGGGACGACCTCTCTGGTCTTCCTACTGCTACGAGCGGATCGGTGAGGGGTCGTGTGAGGTTTCTGGAGGGTCAGACGAGCTCGGGGGCTCCTTAAATAGGCGGGCAAAGGCGGTTCTGCGGCGGCTGGGGATAAGATCGCCGGCGACCGCCATTCTGTAGCAGCAGGGGACGTGGCGACGACGAAAGCTTGTGGACGAGCTTGTGGATGAGCTTGCACTGCTCCAGGGGGCAGCTGGCGAGCATATGTGGCTTGGGCGGCGCCAACCGTGGTAGAAAGCCACTGTGATCGCCGGCGTGCCGCCAAAAGCGCTCTGACGGCGGCGCTGTGGAGTCCTAGAGAAAGCTTGGCGTGTTCTTGGGTGCGGATAAGGCCGGGCGAGGCTCCGCAGGTAAGCTGGGGCCAGGGGCGCGACGCGGCGACCCGAGCGCACGCACGTGCAAAACGCGCGCTCTGGGCGCGCCCAGAGCACGCACGCTACGTGCTAGGCGATATGCCAAGGCGTGTTAGTGAGCTCCAAACTGCAAGGGGGTTTGCAGGGTGGGGCTATAGGTTGGAACAAACTCAAGGGACATGCTGGTCTAGTCAGGGGATCAAGTTCATAACATGAACCAGAAACTAAGCCAAATTGGTCATGCCCTCAGGGTGTTTGACAAAATGCCAGTGGCATCTAGCTAACTCTTGGGGTGGCCAAATTTACCAGATGGATGTCTCCTTGGATGAGTAAGAAGGTGGTGAGGTTAGTTCATCAAAAGCAAAAACTTGCTAGTGCAAGTTTTGCAAGATCCCAGTTCTGGACAGAGAATGCAGAGCATTGTTTCATGAGCCAAAACTACCCCAATTGGCCCACTCTCCTGGACTTAAGGGTTTTGCTAGAAGGACTACAAGCATGAGGAAGCTCAAGAGCACTAGAGCAAAATAGACTAGGGTTGCAGTGCAAATCACCAAACTGAACCAGAATGGAAAAGAGGTTGGTTCACTCAATTCTTCCAAAGGACCAAGATGGTTTTTGCATAAAGTTGAATAAAATACTGCTATGAACATCCCATAATTTTGGTGGAAGCATTACAGGAATATTTGATAGGGTTGTAGTGCAATTTGGTCTACTAGACCAGATTGGCAAACATGCTGTGGAGCTCAACATATTAAATGAAATAGTTATATTCTTGCATAAAAGTGATCTAATAGCATTACTTGACATCTCCAATTTTTGGTTGAAATTATAAATAAATTTATCAAGTAGTTGTAGTTCAAAAGAGGCCTTAAAACTAGGGTTAACCATTTATATGGGAAGATAATTAGGGGAACAAAAATATAATTAATCCTGCTGATAAAAGCAAAGTTTTAAAAGGGTGCATAAAAGAATCTAATATTAAGTGGAATGTTTTCACTAGGGGTGAAAACTCCAACATAACAGAGCAAGAATTGTCCTGGAATTCTAAAGAAACATTCAGCAGAAGGCAAATTTTTTAATTCCCTGGCAAAATTTTATTTAATAAAACATTGCTAAATTTTTGGGGTGTTACAGCTAAGCAGTCGCCGGGCCGGACTGAGCAGTCGTCGGGCTAGACTGAGCAGTCCCCGGGCCGGGTTCGACAGTCCCCGGTTCGTCCGAAACATGAATGGACTCTGAGTACAGAGACGACTTGACGGATGGCTTGCGCAGGTGCTTGAGGGAGACACCGGACGAAATGGAATGTCGAGATGAGGCGATCTTGGCGAGTGCGTCGGCCGCCTCGTTTTCTGCTCGTGGGACGTGGAGGAAATCGTAGGGTGCAAAGAAGCCGGACAGCTTCTGCACGAGGAAGCGGTAGCTTGACATGTTGGGGTCGCGCACGTCCCACTCACCGGAGCACTGCTGCACCACCAGGTCCGAATCGCCATAGCACAGGATTCACCGGATGCCGAGTTCCTTGGCTAGCCGGAGGCCGTGTACAAGGGCTTCGTACTCGGCAATGTTGTTGGAGGCGGCGAAGTGGATCTGGAGTGCGTACTTGAGTCGGTCGCCCTTTGGGGATGACATCACTATGCCGACTCCCAAGCCGAGACGCATTTTCGAGCCGTCAAAGTGCATGCGCCAGTGCGTCGAGTCTGGAGGCGGCGACAAGTACTAGGTCTCTGTCCAGTCGACGAGGAAGTCAGCCAGAGCTTGGGACTTGATCGTTGTACAAGGCTCGTAGAGGATGGTGTGGCCGGCTAGCTCGAGCGCCCATTTGGCGATCCAGCCAGAGGCGTCTCAGCACCCGATGATCTCGCCGAGGGGGTCCATGCTGACCATGGTGATCTTGTGCTCTTGGAAGTACTGTTTCAGCTTCTTGGCCGTGAAGTACACGCCGTAGCACATATTCTGGTAGTGTGGGTAGTTCTGCTTTGAGGCGGAGAGCACCTCTCTCAGGTAGTAGACGGGACGCTGGACGGCTTGGATCTTGCCCTTCTCTGGTCGCTCGACCACGAGCACCGTGCTGACCGAGCGCGATGTTGCGGCTATGTAGAGGAACAACTGCCCCTTCTCAGCTGGGGCGGCCAGGATGGGTGTGGTGGAGAGCATACGCTTGAGGTCCCGAAAAGCTTCGTCTGCTTGGTCGTTCCATTCGAACGGCGTCGTCTTCTTCATCAGCTGGTATACGGGCAAGGCCCTCTCGCCTAGCCGGCTAAGGAACCGGCTGACCAAGGCCAAGCAGCCGATGAACTTCTGGACATCACGCAGCCGAGCCGGCTTGCGCATGTGCCCGATGGCCTTGATTTTCTCCGGGTTTGCCACAATGCCGCGCTCTGAGATGAGGAAGCCGAGTAGCTTTCTGGCTAGAACACCGAAAATGCATTTCTCTGGGTTTAGCTTGACCTTGTATTCACGCAGGTTGGCGAAGGTTTCCTTCAGATCATCGAGGAGCATGAGGTGCTGCTTGGTTTTCACCATGATGTCGTCCATGTAGACATGGATATTGCGGCCGAGCTGCGGCAGCAAGCATTTTTGCATGCACCGCTGGAAGGTGGCTCCGGCGTTCTTCAGGCCGAACGACATGGTGATGTAGCAATACGTCCCAAAGGGTGTGATGAAGGACATCTTCAGGGCGTTGGCCGGGTCCAGCTTGATCTGATGGTAGCCGGAGTAAGCGTCCAGGAAGGACAGGAGCTCGCACCCGACGGTGGAGTCGATGACTTGGTCGATCCGCGGGAGGGCGAATGGATCCTTGGGGCAGGCCTTGTTCGGACTGGTGTAGTCGATACACATGCGCCAGGTGTTTTTTCTTCGGAATGAGGACTGGGTTGGCCAGCCACTCGGGGTGAAATACTTCCATGATGAAGCCGGCCACCAAAAGCTTGGTGATCTCTTCACCGATGGTCATTCTCTTCTCTTCGGAGAAACGTCGTAGGGGTTGGCGGACAGGCTTGGCGTCCTTGCGGATGTGAAGTTTGTGCTCGTCATACTTCCTCGGGATGCCCGACATGTCCTTTGGGGACCATGCAAAGATATCCCAATTCTCACGGAGGAAGTCGACAAGCTCGCCTTTGTATTTGTCGCCGAGGGTAGTGCCCACGACAACGTACTTGCTGCAGCTGGGGTCTTCTGGGTTCAGCTTCACCTTCTTGGTTTCCTTAGAGGGTTTGAACGAGGCTTCATTGGCTGGCCCCTCGGTCGGGACTGGCGCGGCTGCTGCCTCGCCAGCGAGGGCAACGATCCGGTCGAGCTGGCGCTGCTCCTCGGCGATGACCATCGACTTGGCCAGCTTGGATCCATCTCGGGCGCACTCCAGAGACTTGTGGTAGTCGCCGGTGATGGTGATGAGGCCCTTTGGACCCGACAGCTTCATCTTCAGGTAGGCGTAGTGGGGGACCGCCATGAACTTGGTGAGCGCGGGCCGACCAAGTAGAGCGTGGTATGCGCTGGACAGGTCCACCACCTCGAACCAGATCGGCTCGCGTCGGAAATGGCTGCTATCGCCGAATAGGACGTCGAGCCGGATCCGACCAATCGGAGAGCAGGAGTGGCCAGGCACGATGCCGTGGAAGACGATCATGGTCGACTCCAGGTCCTTGGCTTCGAGGCCGAGCTTGGTTATGGTGTCCTGGTAGAGGATGTTGATGCTGCTGCCGCCGTCGATGAGAACTCGGGAGAACTTGCATGTGCGTCGAGGCACGACGATGGTGGGGTTGAGGACGAGGGCGTATCCACCTGGGTTCGGCATTACGGCCGGGTGGTCCTCCCACGTCCATGTGATCGGGCGCTCTGACTAGTGCATGTATTCCGGCCTGGCCGGGGTGACAGTGTTTACTTCGTGCCGGATGAGGCGCTCACTGCGCTTGTTGTCGCTGAGGCTAGTGAAGACGACGTAAGCCGCGTTCGGGTCCGGGTAGGCGTCGTTGCACATGGCGCCGCCAGCCAGAGGTGGTAGGGGAGGTAGAGGCTGCCGCCCTGCTCCTAGAGCCGGGGCTAGAGGCAGCGGGACGTCGCCCCTCATGATGCGCTTGGTGATGGTGCACGGCCGGAGCGTGTGCGTGGATGGCCTCGCGCCGCTGTAGTGCTTGCAGGGAGCGTCGAGCATCTCCTCGAAGCTCATGGCGGGTTGCCATGTTGTCTTGCCGGTCTACCGGCGCTTGGCGGCCGCCTCGGTTGCGGGCGCCTGCTCGGCGGCCGCCACGAGCCAGTTGTCGTGTCGCTGGGCCTGCTGTTCGGCCTTGCGCTTGTGCTGCTGGTGGTGGTGCTGATGTTGCCGGCTTCCTTCGCCACCCGGCTTCGGAGGGGGAACCGACTTGGTCTTGCCAGCTTCGTCTAGGGCCACCTGGATCTTCATGGTGGAGTCGGCGTTTGCGTACTTGTCCGCCGTCCCTATGAGCGCAGACATGGTGGTCGGCTCGGAGCGTAGCAGCTTGTGCTTGAGGAGGGTACCGTCCCGGCACCCGTTGACGAAGTACTGGATTGCCTGGACCTCGTGGACGCCTTCGTAGCTATTCCGGAGCTTGGTCCAGTGTGCTAGGTACTCCCGGCCGATTTTCATCGGCCCCTGTACACACATGGCGAGCTGGTTGGGACGGTCGGGTCGCCGGTAGGTCCCGGTGAATTTGCGCACGAAGGCCTCCTCGAAATCAACCCACGTGTTGATGCTGCCCACTCGGAGATTGTTCAGCCACGTGCGGGCTGAGTCCCTCGAGCATGAGTGGTGCGTAGCGGACGGCGAGGCGGTGGTTGCCGCCGGCGATGCCGATGTCGGTGGTGTAGTCGGTGAGCCAGTCCTCTGGCTTCACGGTGCCGTTGTACTTAGGCGTGTCGCGTGGAAGCATGAACCCTTTGGCAAAGGGCTCGCTCCGGATGCGCGGAACGAAGCACGCTGGTCCGACTGTGCCGATTTCCTCCAGCTCCTGGGAGCGGGCGAGCCAGTCGAGGCGGTGGCGAGCATCGGCGGTGTTGATTGCGCGTGGGCCCAGCCGGCCAGTGACCGCGCCACGGGGATCGGGGTCGACCGTAGTTTCCTGCCGGGTCGGCTGGGGAGCAGGGTTGAGCCGGCGCTGGGCTTCGGAAGGCGACTCGTCGCCTAAGCCGCCAGCAGTCGTCGGGGTGGTGTTGTGTCGGGTCTGGGAGCGGCCGGAGTGCGCCTCGCCGGGTGGGGAAGACGCCATGTGCTCGTCGTCGCCGGCTCCAATGACGCGGACGGAGCCGGATCCGGCTGGTTTGGCAAGCTGGTTGAGGCGGTCCTGCTACGTGTTGGCCGCTGCGAGGAGGTCGGTCACCCTCTTGAGGCGCTCCCGTAGCTCTTTGCCTACGAGCTGCTCCAGGCTGACCGCGGCCGCCTGAGCAGCGCGCATGTTCTTCACGGGAGTTTCGTAGATGGGAGGGAGGGCGCCGAGGGCGCGTCCGATCGCGCCGCCCTGGGCCCACACGTCCGTGACCCGGCTTGGCTCGGCGGCACCAGGCATCAAACCGTAGGCGGTGTCGCGCTCCATCTGAGCGGATGCAAGGCGGCGCTCCGTTGCGGCGAGCGACTGGGTGAGGTCCAGCAGGCGCTAGCGGTCCTCGTCGAGGCGGGTCCGTGCCTCAACGATGTTTGGAGGCATCGATGTCGGTGCTGATGGGAACGCGGAGGCTCTGGATCGTGGTGCGCAGCGGCTCGGGCGGGCCGGCCCATTCCACCGCGGACTCAACTTCGGCCGCCGCGCTTGACGAAGAGGTGGCGCTGGTCTCGGTGATGAAAACCTCTACGCAGAGGTCCATCGCTCCGTCGGGAGTGCTGCCGCCAGGAGTGATGGGGGAGTCGGAGAAGTCAAGTACCTTGCTGGGGTACTCATCGGCCGCTGGCGCATCCGAGATGCACAACGCGGCGAAGGAGACGGCGAGGGCGTCGATGACGTCGCCCGTCAGCACGACGAGCTCGTCGGAGTAGGAGCGGGGCTCGTCTGAAGCATTCTCCCGGCCAGGACCTCGAGCTGCCCCATGGTGGGCGCCAACTGTTGTGGTGGGCGCACGACAGATGACAAGGGATGGCTAAAGATATGAGGCGGCTCGAGGGCACTGGTAGACTTCAGAGGCGGGGTTGGCATGAGCGAGCGTGGGACGCAAGAGATACCCAGGTTTGGGGCTCTCCGGGGAGATAACACCCCTAATCCTGCCGAACGTGGTTGATGTTTACCAATACAGAGTTGCTCCTTGAGCTGTGTGGTGGAAGGAGGAAAACAAGCCAGGGCTTAGGCTGCTTCTCGTGAGGTGTGTTTATCCTATTCTCTCTAGTACGTATCGCCCTCTGCATGAGGGCTTTGGGGTATTTTATATAGGCCAACCCCCCAGGGATACAATGGTAAAGTTACACGACCGTGGGATTGGATTGTCATTGTCCGGGAAGCCGGCGCTGGGACCTGCCGGGGACAGGGCTCGCCGGGTTCTCCGGGTGCGGGGCCCGCCGGGTATGGGGGCACTGTGTGCCGTCTTGTCGGTCGCCAAGGATTGGCCAAGCTTAGTCGGGTACGGCATGCTCCGTCATGTCACCGTATGTCGGCGTCATGGGCTGTGATGATTACACTGTAGCCATGCCCCGATTGACTAGGGGCATGGGCGAGGCACTGTTGCCTAGGTCATCAGTAGGTGTGTCTCGTCCCATGATACGTCTCCAACGTATCTATAATTTTTGATTGTCCCATGATATTATTTATGAAGTCTTGGATGTTTAATGGGCTTTATCATTCACTTTTATATCATTTTGGGACTAACCTACTAACCCAAAGGCCCAGTCCAGATTGTTGTTTTTTGCCTGTTTCAGGGTTTTACAGAAAAAGAATATCAAACGGAGTCCAAACGGAATGAAACATTCACGAGAGATATTTTTGGAGAAAATCACGCACGAAGAACTTGAGAACCAGGTCAGAAGAGACACGAGGGGCCCACGAGGGTGGGGGTGCGCCCCCTGCCTCGTGGAGCCCCCATGACTCCCCCGGTGCCCTCCTTCTTCCTATATAAGTCTACGTACCCCAAAAACTCCGTGAACAGAGAGAAAACCCTAATTCCACCATCGTACCTTCTGTTCCCGTGGAGATCCCATCTTGGAGGCTTTTCCGGAGCTCCACCGGAGGGGGGTCCATCACTGAGGCCTTCATCATCATCATCATCATCTCCCTCACCATGAGTTGTGAGTAGTTTACCACAGACCTTCGGATCCATAGCTAGTATCTAGATGGCTTATTCTCTCTCTCTGGATCTCAATACAAAGTTCTCCTCAGTCTTCGAGGAGATCTATTCGATGTAATCTCTTTTTGCGGTGTGTTTGTCGAGATCCGATGAATTGTGATTTTATGATCAAGGTTATCTATGAAAGATATTTGGTTCTTCTCTGAACTTTTTATGTGTGCTCATAATATCTTTGCAAGTCTCTTCAAATTATTGGTTTGGTTTGGCCTACTAGATCTATAGTTCTTACAATGGGAGAAGTGCTTGGCTTTGGGTTCAATCTTGCGGTGTCCTTTCCCAGTGACAGTAGGGGCAGCAAGGCACGTATTGTATTGTTGCCATCGAGGATAAAACGATGGGGTTTATATCATATTGCTTGAGTTTATCCCTCTACATCGTGTCATCTTGCTTAAGGCGTTACTCTGTTCTTATGAACTCAATACAATAGATGCATGTTGGATAGCGGTCGACGTGTGGAGTAATAGTAGTAGATGCAGGCAGGAGTCGGTTTACTTGTCTCGAACGCGATGCCTATATACAATGATCATGCCTAGATAGTCTCATAATTATTCACTTTTCTATCAATTGCTCGACAGTAATTTGTTTACCCGCCGTAGAATATCGCTATCATGAGAGAAGGCACTAGAGAAAACTATGCCCCCCTGGTCTATTCTAAACATATCAATCTACATCTACTTTACTTTTACCGCTTTTACTTTCTGTT
Organism: Secale cereale; assembly: GCA_902687465.1. Lineage (NCBI taxonomy): Eukaryota > Viridiplantae > Streptophyta > Magnoliopsida > Poales > Poaceae > Secale > Secale cereale. The sequence goes on from LR738714.1 coordinate 599,284,419, forward strand.
CTTATAAACAAAAATACCAAAAATATCAACTATCATCTCTATCAGATCTCACTTCCGTAAGTGACCGTAAAGGGATTGACAACCCCTTATCGCGTTGGCTGCAAAGTTCTTATTTGTTTGTGCAGGTGCGAGGGACTCGCGCGTGGTCTCCTACTAGATTGATACCTTGGTTCTCAAAAACTGAGGGAAATACTTACGCTACTATGCTGCATCTCCCTTTCCTTTTCGAGGGAATACAACACAAGCTCACGAGGTAGCAAGAAGAATTTCTGGCGCCATTGCCGGGGAGGCTTATGCAAAAGTCATATACCAAGTACCTATCACAAACCCTTATCCTTCGCATTACATTTATTTGCCTCTCGTTTTCCTCTCCCCCACTTCACCCTTGCCATTTTATTTGCCCTTCTTCCGTCATGTGTTTATCGTTCGCTTGCTTCTTGTTTGCTTGTGTGTGTTGGATTGCTTGCTTGTCACTATGGCTCAAAACAATACCAAATTGTGTGACTTCTCGAATACCAACAACAATGATTTTATTAGCACTCCAATTGCTCCTATTACCGATGCTGAATCTTGTGAGATCAATGCTGCTTTGTTGAATCTTGTCATGAAAGATCAATTCTTCGGCCTTCCTAGTGAAGATGCCGCTACCCATCTAAACAACTTTGTTGATTTGTGTGATATGCAAAAGAAAAGGGATACGGATAACGATATAGTTAAATTGAAGTTATTTCCGTTTTCACTTAGAGATCGTGCTAAAACTTGGTTTTCCTCTTTGCCTAGAAATAGTATTGATTCGTGGAATAAGTGCAAAGATGCTTTTATCTCTAAGTATTTCCCTCCTGCTAAGATCATCTCTCTTAGAAATGATATCATGAATTTTAAGCAACTAGATCATGAGCATGTTGCACAAGCTTGGGAGAGAATGAAATTGATGATACGTAATTGCCCTACACATGGTTTGAATCTATGGATGATTATTCAGAACTTTTATGCTGGCTTGAATTTTGCTTCTAGAAATCTTTTAGATTCGGCCGCTGGAGGCACTTTCATGGAAACTACCTTAGGAGAAGCTACCAAACTCCTAGATAATATTATGGTTAATTATTCTCAATGGCACACCAAAAGATCTACTAGTAAAAAAGTGCATGCTATCGAAGAAATTAGTGTTTTGAGTGGAAAGATGGATGAACTTATGAAATTGTTTGCTGCTAAGAGTGCTTCTTTATATCATAATGATATGCCTTTGTCCACTTTGATTGAGAATAACAATGAATCTTTGGATGTGAATTTTGTTGGTAGGAATAATTTTGGTAACAATGCTTATAGAGGTAATTTTAATCCTAGGCCTTTTCCTAGTAATTCCTCTAATAATTTTGGTAATTCCTACAACAACTCTTATGGAAAGTTGCCTTCTGAATTTGAAACTAGTGTTAAGGAGTTTATGATCTCGCAAAAGAATTTCAATGCTTTGCTTGAAGAGAAATTGCTTAAGATTGATGAATTGGCTAGAAGTGTGGATAGAATTACTCGTGATGTTGATTCTTTGAAACTTAGATCTATCCCACCTAAGCATGATATCAATGAGTCTCTCAAAGCCATGAGAATTTCCATTGATGAATGCAAAGAAAGAACCGCTAGAATGCGTGCTAAAAGAGAAGATTATATTAAATCATGTTCTTCTAGTTATCATGAAAATAAAGATGAAGATCTGAAAGTTATTCATGTGTCTCCTATTAGATCCTTGTTTTCTAGTATACATCTTGATGAAAATAGGATTGGAGATGATTTTGCTTTAAGGTGTCCCAATGATTCGGAGTTTTTAGATCTTGATGCTGAAATTGCTAAAAGTGGGAGTGAAGAGATTAAAACTTTGCATAGTGATGAACCCACTATTTTGGATTTCAAGGGATTCAATTATGAAAATTGCTCTTTGATTATTTGTATTTCCTTGTTGCAATCCGTGCTAAATTCTCCGCATGCTTATAGTCAAAATAAAGCTTTCACTAAACACATAGTTGATGCTTTGATGCAATTTTATGAAGAAAAACTTGAGTTGGAAGTTTCTATACCTAGAAAGCTTTATGATGAGTGGGAACCTACTATCAAAATAAAAATAAAAGATCATGAATGCTATGCTTTGTGTGATTTGGGTGCAAGTGTCTCCACTATCCCAAAAACTTTGTGTGATTTGCAAGGGTTCCATGAGCTTGATGATTGTTCTTTAAATTTGCTTCTTGCGGATTCCACTATTAAGAAACCTATGGGAACAATTAATGATGTTCTTATTGTTGCCAATAGGAATTATGTGCCCATAGATCTCATTGTTCTTGATATAGATTGCAATCCTTCATGTCCTATTATTCTTGGTAGACCTTTCCTTAGAACGATTGGTGCAATTATTGATATGAAGGAAGGAAATATTAGATTCCAATTTCCGTTAAGGAAAGGCATAGAACATTTTCCTAGAAATAAAATCAAATTACCATATGAATCTATCATGAGAGCCACTTATGGATTGCCTTCCAAGGATGACAATACCTAGATTTATCTTGTATCGTGCCTAGCTAGGGGCGTAAAATGATAGCGCTTGTTGGGAGGCAACACAATTTTTTGTTTTTTGTTTTTGTTGATGTTAGGGAATAAATATTGCATCTAGCCTCTGATTAGATGTGGTTTCATGTTTTATTTAGTGTTTGTGCCAAGTAGAACCTTTGGGAAGACTTGTGTGAAGTTTATATGATCTTGCTGTGAAAAACAGAATCGTTAGCGCTCGCTAAAGTAGTCTTAAGATTTTACTGGAGCGTGCTTTTTAGTTGATTCTTTTTGCATATGATTGGTAGACAAATTCCACAAAATTACCAATTTAGTTTGATTTTTTTGGAGTTCCAGAAGTAGGCGTAACCTGCAGATTACTACAGACTGTTCTGTTTTTGACAGATTCTGTTTTTCGTGTGTTGTTTGCTTATTCCGATGCATCTATGAGTAGTATTGGAGGATATTAACCATATAGAAGTTGGAATACAGTAGGTTTAACACCAATATAAACAAATAATGAATTCATTGTTGTACCTTTGAGTAGTGGTTTGCTTTCTTATACTAACGGAGCTCACGAGAATTTTTGTCTAAGTTTTGTGTTGTGAAGTTTTCAAGTTTTGAGTATTGCTTTGATGGACTATGGAACAAGGAGTAGAAAAGGCCTAAGCTTGGGGATGCCCATGGAACCCCAATTAAATTCAAGATAATCAAAAGCCTAAGCTTGGGGATGCCCCGGGAAGGCATCCCCTCTTTCGTCTTCATCCATCGGTAACTATACTTGGAGCTATATTTTTATTTGCAACATGTTATGTGTTTAGCTTGGAGCATCTTGTATAATTTGAGTCTTTGCTTGTTAGTTTGACACAATCATACTTTCTGGACACACCTATTTGAGAGTGTTAAATATGGCCTAGAAATTATTAGAACACTCTATATGCTTCACTTATATCTTTTGAGTTAAATAGTTTTTGCTCTAGTGCTTCACTTATATCTTTTAGGGCACGGTGGTGGTAATATTTTGTAGAAATTGTTGAACTCTCATGCTTCACTTATATATATTTGAGAGTCTATTAAAACAGCATGGTAATGTGTTTAGGCTAAAGAAACTAGTCTTCACATGGTAAACATCCAATGTCTATGTAGTAATAATTTTCACACTAAGTGCATTGAATAGAATGAGATGTTGGATGCTTGGTAAATGTTTTGAGATATGAGGATATTGATATTAGAGTCATGCTAGTGGAGTTATTATGAAATTGAGAAATACTTGTGTTAAGGTTAGTGATTCCCGTATCATGCACGTATGGTGAACCGCTATGTGACGAAGTTAGAGCATGAGGTATTTGTAGAGTGCCAACCTTTGTGTGGAGGTCGGGGGCGCGCGATGGTTAACTCCTACCAACCTCCCCCCTAGGAGCATGCATTGACTGCTTTGTTTTGATGACTCGTAGATTTTTGCAATAAGTATATGAGTTCTTATGACTAATGTTGAGCCCATGGATTATACACACTCTCACCCTTCCACCATTGCTAGCCTCTCTTGTACCGCGCAACTTTCGCCGGTGCCATAAACCCACTATATATCCTTCCTCAAAACAGCCACCATATTGTTCCTCAAAACAGCCACCATATCTACCTATCATGGCATTTCCATAGCCATTCCGAGATATATTGCCATGCAACTTTCCACCGTTCTGTTTATATGGCACGCATCATATTGTCATATTGCCATGCATGATCATGTAGTTGGCATCGTAGTTGTGGCAAAGCCACCATGCATAATTTTTCATATATGTCACTCTTGATTCATTACATATCCCGGTACACCGCCGGAGGCATTCATGTAGAGTCATACTTGTTGTAGTACTGATTTGTAATTTCGAGTTGTAATAAAAAGTGTGATGATCATCATTATTAGAGCATTGTCCCATGTGAGGAAAGGCCAATAAAAAAAAGAGATGGCCCAAAAAATAGCGAGGGGCCAATAAAAAAAAGAGAAAGCCCCTCCAAAAAAATGAGAGAAAAGAGAGAAGGGACAATTGCTAGTATCTTTTTTTCCACACTTGTGCTTCAAAGTAGCACCATGTTCTTCATTGTAGAGAGTCTCATGCTTAGTCACTTTCATATACTAGTGGGAATTTTCATTATAGAACTTGGATTGTATATTCCAGCGATGGGCTTCCTCAAATGCCCTAGGTCTTCGTGAGCAAGCAAGTTGGATGCACAACCACTAGTTTCCTTTGTTGAGCTTTCATTCATATTTAGCTCTAGTGCATCCGTTGCATGGCAATCCCTACTCACTCACATTGATATCTATCGAGGGGCATCCCCATAGCCCGTTGATATGCCTAGTCGCTGTGAGACTATCTCCCTCCTTTTTGTCTTCTCCACAACCACCTCTATTCTACCCATAGTGCTATATCCATGGCTCACGCTCATGTATTGCGTGAAAGTTGAAAGGTTTGAGAAGATAGAGTATGAAAATGAATGCTTGGCTGAAATAGGGGTTGTGCATGATATGAATATTTTGTGTGATGAAGAGGGAGCATAGCCAGACTATATGATTTTGTAGGGATAAATTTCTTTAGCCATAGTATTTTGAGAAGACATGATTGCTTTGTTAGTATGTTTGAAGTATTGTTATTTCTTATGTCAATATAGACTTTTATCTTGAATCTTTCAGATCTGAACATTCATGCCACAATTAAGAGAATTACATTGAAAAACTATATTGGTTTGCATTCCACATCAAAAATTCTTTCTTTATCATTTACCTACTCGAGGACGAGCAGGAATTAAGCTTGGGGATGCTTGATACGTCTCCAACGTATCTATAATTTTTGATTGTTCCATGCTATTATTTATGAAGTCTTGGATGTTTAATGGGCTTTATCATTCACTTTTATATCATTTTTGGAACTAACCTACTAACCCAAAGGCCCAGTCCAGATTGCTGTTTTTTGCCTGTTTCAGGGTTTTGCATAAAAAGAATATCAAACGGAGTCCAAACGGAATGTAACCTTCGCGAGAGATATTTTTGGAGAAAATCACGCACGAAGAACTTGAGAACCACGTTAAAAGAGCCACCTGCCTCGTGGAGCCCCCGTGACTCCCCCGGTGCCCTCCTTCTTCCTATATAAGTCTACGTACCCCAAAAACTCCGTGATCAGAGAGAAAACCGCAATTCCACCGCCGTACCTTCTGTTCCCGTGGAGATCCCATCTTGAAGCTTGTTCCGGAGCTCCACCAGAGGGGGGGTCCATCACGGAGGCCTTCATCATCATCATCATCGCCCTCACCATGAGTTGTGAGTAGTTTACCACAGATCTTTGGGGTCCATAGCTAGTATCTAGATGGCTTCTTCTCTCTCTCTGGATCTCAATGCAAAGTTCTCCTCGGTCTTCGAGGAAATCTATTCGATGTAATCTCTTTTTGCGGTGTGTTTGTCGAGATCCGATGAATTGTGAGTTTATGATCAAGGTTATCTATGAAAGATATTTGGTTCTTCTCTGAACTTTTTATGTGTGCTCATAATATCCTTGCAAGTCTCTTCGAATTATTGGTTTTGTTTGGCCTACAAGATCTATAGTTCTTGCAATGCGAGAAGTGCTTGGCTTTGGGTTCAATCTTGCGGTGTCCTTTCCGAGTGTCAGTAGGGGCAGCAATGCACGTATTGTATTGTTGCCGTCGAGGATAAAAAGATGGGGTTTACTTCATATTGCTTGAGTTTATCCTCTACATCATGTCATCTTGCTTGAGGCGTTACTCTGTTCTTATGAACTCAATACACTAGATGCATGCTGGATAGTGGTCGATGTGTCGAGTAATAGTAGTAGATGCAGGCAGGAGTCGGTCTACTTGTCTCTGACGTGATGCCTATATATCATGCCTAGATAGTCTCATAATCATTTGCTTTTCTATCAATTGCTCGATAGTAATTTGTTTACCCGCCGTAGAATATCGCTATCATGAGAGAAGGCACTAGAGAAAACTATGGCCCCCGGGTCTATTCTCAACATATCAATCTACATCTACTTTACTTTTACCGCTTTTACTTTCTGTTCTTATAAACAAAAATACCAAAAATATCTACTATCATCTCTATCAGATCTCACTTCCGTAAGTGATCGTAAAGGGATTGACAACCCCTTATCGCGTTGGCTGCGAAGTTCTTATTTGTTTGTGTAGGTGCGAGGGACTCGCGCGTGGTCTCCCACTGGATTGATATCTTGGTTCTAAAAAACTGAGGGAAATCCTTACGCTACGGTGCTGCATCTCCCTTTCCTCTTCGAGGGAATACAACACAAGCTCAAGAGGTAGAATCCCATCATACGGTTGAGATGGGATGGGAGCTGACCCGTGGCCGGATTGGGGAACACGCCACGGGTCGGCCTGGCTTGTTGGAGAAGACCTGGCGTGCCGGATCAGGATCCCTCGAGCGGGCCGTTGGGGCCATATCGGGGGAGCCGACCGGACTGGAGAGTCTTGCTGGATCATGGGTCCTGGCCGGGTCGAGTGACCCGGCCAAGTCAGAGGCGGATTGCGGGGCGACGCTGGCCCCTTCGTTTTTGAAAAGGATCCGGCTTCCCTTGCCTGTCTGGGGTTCATCCCCCCGACAGTTTCGCGTGAAGGGAGGGTGGATGATGTAATCATGCCTAGTTATGTACCCAATATTATCGCACCATCGAAAAAGGTCACGCCTGAGAAGGAGGTGTGGGAGTCCGGTTCTAGAAAATATGTCATACCAGCACAACGTGGAGTAGCAGCTGGCATGTGGAGAAGAGGTGCAGGTATACTTGGACCTGTGCCGCATGCAGATCGACACAATATGCAGGTGTACTTGGACCTAGTTCATCTGCTTTCGATCAAATATATTCTGCTAGCTCTTTGCGTCGGTGAAAGATCAGGGACATCCCATAAAATCGACTCAAAGCTATTTGAGCCATATCAGATGTTTGTATAATACAAGACACTCCAAGCAAAACTCATGATATGTGACGAATAAAAATATAGCTCCTAGTAAAATTACCGATGGTCGTTAGAAGAAAGAGGGAATGCCTTCCGGGGCATCCCCAAGCTTAGTTGCTTGGTTCTCCTTGAATATTAACTTGGGGTGCCATGGGGCATACCCAAGCTTAGTCTCTTTTCACTCCTTACCTTCATCCATCGTGATCTCACCCAAAACTTGAAACCTTCAATCACACAAAACTTAACAAAACCTCATGAGATCCGTTAGTATAATAAAACTCATCTATACTATAAGTACTATTGCAAACCCATTCATATTTTGTTATTACATTATATCTAATGTACTCTAACTTTAGCATGGCTTATACTCCCTGGTACAATCCATAGATTTATCAAAATAAGCACATAATGCAACGAAAACAGAATATGTCAAAAACAGAACAGTCTATACAGACGTAATTTTTAGTCATACTTATATAACTCTAAAATTGACGAAACATTAGGACAATGTGGTAAATTTGTATATAAATTATGTGTAAAATATTTAGAAATGGTTCATGCTTCATAAATTGAAAACAATTCTGCTACTTGACACGAAAGTTTCTATTAATGCACCAAATCAAATCAACTCTCACCCAAATCAACCCAAAGGCTTTGCCTGGCACAAACACTAATTAAAACTCCAAAAAACAATCATAACAATAGTTTAATTGTGTATTTATTGAAAAACTGAAATAAAACAAAAAATCAAAAAGATAACTATTGGGTTGCCTCCCAACAAGCGATATTGTTTTATTACCCTAGCTAGGCATAATGCATAGATCTTACTTCTTATGATCTTTTTTCTCCTTTTTCTTAGATGTGCTGCTATCAAGAGGTTTTTCAAATAAAACGGTAAACACATCATCCATATTTTTTAGCACTATCCAATTGTTCGTATATCCATTTTGATTACCGACCACAATCCAAGAATAACGTTGATTAACTTCATTGAAAACGTGTTGGGTCATACTCAAAGGAAGAACTTCTTTTTAAAGATTCTCATAAAAAATGTGATTGTCCCCAAGCAAATGTCTTAGCATATAATCTCTACTGTAAAGGACCTCATCTATGGACGGTTTTTCACGGTTCATTCCATAAAAATCAAAGATCTCCCTACTCTCCCATACGATATGATCAAATTCATTCATAAGGACAAGGGTAGCTACCTTTTTAGCTCTAGGATCTTTGATAACTGGCAACTCATAAAATAATATTGGCAAGGTAGGGTGAGTGCGAATAAATCTTCTCTCAAGTTTAAGAACAAGAGCGGAAATAGCTTCTGCAAAAGTTTTGGTTCTTTTGATTATAGGAGTATCATCACAAATAAAATTTCCGACACAATTAAAGAATTCGTGGATATCACAGAGGTTTTAGCATCGAGATTGGTAGGAGCTCTAGTTTTGGGAGTGCTTCCATCATCTGTTTCTGCCATACCGAAATCACTCATGATGAAAATTTCAAAGACACGCAAACAAGGGATCTGACAAGAAAAAGGGCAAACGGAAAGAAGGCAAAATAAAAAGGAAAATGCTGTTGTGTTTTGTGTAAAAACTTTTTAGAAGTGGGGGAGATGGAAGCCAGAGGCAAATGGTAAATAATGTAATTGCAAGGAGATGAGAGTTTATGCGTAGGAACCTGATAAATGTTGATGGTGCCTCCCCGACAACCACTCCACAGGTTGATGAGAGACTATCTTGTGTTGATCCTCCCTGGAAACGGCGCCAGAAATTCTTCCTGCTACTTGTGATCCGCATTGGTAAATTCCCCGAAGAGGAGGGGATAATACAACACAACATCGGTAAGTATATACCTCAGTTATGAAACCAAGGTTATCAATCCAGTAGGAGAACCAAGCAACACTATGTAAACAACACCTACACACAAACAACAAAACATCGCAACCCAATGCGTAGATGGGTTGTCAATCCCTCCAAGGTAAGCCAAATAGATAGATTGATAGATGCAAATAAAATAAAGGCAAATAAAATGCAGCAAAGTGTTTTTGGATTTTTGGCAAAACAAATCTGAAAATATACGATAGGAGAATAGACCCGGGGCTGTAGGTTTCACTAGTGGCTTCTCTCGAGAAAATAGCATACGGTGGGTAAACAAATTACTGTTGGGCAATTGATGGAAGAGCAAAAAGTTCTCGGAATTGGACGAAACTTTTTGGAGAATTTTATCTGAAATAAAAGAAAAATATTGGAGCAAATATTACCTTGAGTGGGGGCTGCCCATGAGGCGCCAGGACACGCACCCCCTCCTGGCGCACCCTGGTGGGTAGTGGGGCCCATGAGGCCCTGCTGACCCTAACTCCGACACTATAAATTCGTATTTTCAGAGAAAAATATAAGAGAGGAAGTTTCATCAGGAGGCCAGTTCTGGAGTTCGTTCGGGTATCCGGAGAGGGGGATCTTCCGTCTTCTTCAGCAGCAACCATCCTCCATCACCCATTCCATGATGCTCATTGCGAGGAGTGAGTAATTCCTTTGTAGGCTCACTGGTCGGTGTGAGGTTGGATTAGATTCATCATGTAATCGAGTTAGTTTTGTTAGGACTTGATCCCTAGTATCCAGTATGTTCTGAGATTGATGTTTTGTGCTTAATGCTTGTCACTAGGGCCCGAGTGCCATGGTTTTAGATCTGAACCGTTTATGTTATCACCACTATATATATGTTTTTCATCCGATCTTGCAATTCATATGCACCTACTACGTGTTAGGATCCGAATACCCCAAGGTAGCGTTAATTGGGATTCTTTCCGGTGATTACCGTAGTATGAGGAGTTCATGTATTCACCATGTGTTAATGCTTTGATCCGGTTCTCTATTAAAAGGAGTATTTAATATCCCTTAGTTTCCTTATGGACCCCGCTGCCACGGGAGGGTAGGACAAAAGATGTCATGCAAGTTCTTTTCTGTAAGCACGTATGACAATTTGCGGGATACATGCCTACATTATAACGATGAACTGGAGCTAGTTCTGTGTTGCCCTAGGTTATAACTACTATATGATGAATATTATCTAGTGATATCACCGATCCAGTGCCTACGAGTTTTTCCACATATTGATCTTACTAAGTTACTAATGTTGCTGCTACTATCACAATTGCTACAAAACTATGGCTACTATTGTTAGCGTCGCCACTGCTATCAAAACTATCATACGACTGTGCTACTTATCACTTTGCTGCAGACATTTAATCTCCATGTGTGGTTGAATTGACAACTCAACTCCTAATACTTACAAACTAGAACATGAAGGCGCGCGTTGCCGCGCCCGCCCAATTTTAAGAAAAATGATAGAATATGGAAGAAAATATACATGGTGAAATTCACAAAAACTTGAGAAGTTGTACCACATTTAAACTTTGGATGTAAATTGCAATTAAGTCACATTTTTTTGTTTTGCCCTGAATTAGAGTCAAGCCACATTGTATTCAAAGTATGGCTGTGAATTAGAAGTGGAGACAAATGGCATAGGAGTACCAACAAGAAGAATGGGGTAAGTTATAAAACAATAAAAAAATACATAGCGGTGATTGGTGCAACGAATTCATAAATAAAATATATAAAATAATAAAACACTGATTTGCACACTCCACCAAAGAATTATATAATCAAGACGACATAGATATTTGTATAGCAAATATGCCAATATGGTTGATTTCGCAACTTACGTTAAGCCAGCTATACTCAACCTCGATCTGTAATGCCAAAACAGTAGTGGACATCCTTTCACAAGTACAAGAATACAAGCAACATAATCTTTATGTGGTAGTTCAGATTAAAGAAAATGACAAAAATCAATGGCTCCGCTGAATTTAAGCTGGGTTCAATGAGCACTGAACTGCAGCATAGAATCCAAACAAGAGAACATTAAGTACGAACCTAGACAGAGAAAATATAAGAGTGCCATCTAAAATAAACATCTTCGGAAGAACACACACACCCATGACTACTAATATATACCATGACAGCAATAAATCTGATGGCTCTTGGCTCTGGTCCAATATTGGCACCTACAAAAGAAGAAGAAAAGTTGTCAAACTACCTTGTTTCATCCCTTAGAGCTGAACCTATGGTCAGCTGAAGATGCTTGTGTCTCAGAAAATCTTGCACAGATGAGATGGTTTGCTTCATAAGTTTCTCCATGGTATAAGTTAATGTTTCAGGGTTTAGTTTTTGCACTCAATATCGGGATCAACCCTCTGTAGCAAATGCCTAACTTGTAGAAACAAATCATTATCACCCTACAGAGTGGTGTGACAAAGTAAAAAAACACGGTATTGAAAGAGTGGCATCGAGGCAGAATAGACTTACGGCGTGTGGTGAATCCTAAAACCTCCATTGATTGGGGATCCGAGCTGCTTAGATCTGACATAAATCAGTTTAATTTAATCAACACTAAATAAGTAAATAGTATGACAAAGTAATAAGTAGATAATAAGGAAGTAGCATGAAACATGAACTTATACCTTTTGGTTGTCTTGAGTAATCTCATTCCTCCATTGCGGCAGAGAGATGAGCCGACAATCACAACAAAGCGCCACTCAGCAACATGAACCTTCCTCGAGTAGGATATGCCTTTTTTCGGTGTGGAGTAGGATATACTGATCAATGAACATGTATGATAGCAAGAAGTGCATGCATAATCGTGACCTTGAGATGCCACACGGCTCCACGAATACTGTACAACATATCATAAACGAAATCAACATCAATACACGGGATGAGGCGAGACCGTGAGAGCACCGAGAAGCTGCCGCTACATGTATGTGGCTTGCCCGGGGTTTTTTTTTGGAGAGAAGCAGGAGATTTGGACGGATCGGACTGGAAAGCGAACCATCTTTGTGTGCCATTCCTTGCATCTGGCAGAGCTCGTTGAGAAGTTCTCGGCTGGTGGTGCCTCCTTGGCGTCTTCTCTTCCCTCATCGAGGCTCTGCCATGGAAGGGAAGAAGGTACTACCGCGGCACCGATCTGCATCATCGGGAAGGTTATGCGAAGGGAGGCGAAAAGGGGAGATGCGTTTGAACCATGAGCTCCATCGCCATGGCCTACACCGCCGCCGGCCGCACGGGGATGAGAAGCTCTGGTGCGTCATCCTCTCGCAACAAACTTGCAGCCCACACAGGATGTCGGCCCGATTAACAACAACGCGCCCAGGTCGGTTTGCGGAGTAGCGGCCCAGTTATGCTGGGCCGTCCGATGAATGCGTTGTGACGGGGCAAAAAAAGTACCACGGGACGCTGGGGTAATCTGGACTCTCAGTAAGTTTGATCGGAGGGTTGAGGATGTCAAATCGCTGTGAGAAGGCGTAGCTAGCTGAGTTTTACTGTTTAGTAATATTCTTTGGCCCCCCTTGTGTCGAATCTATAAATTTGGGTTGAATACTCTACCCTCGAAAACTGTTGCAACCCCCTATACTTGTGAGTTATCAAGACCTTTTTCTGGCGCCGTTGCCGGGGAGCATAACTATATTTGTTGAGTCACTATATCTGATTATCACTATGAAGAATCTTAAGGATGATAGAACCAAGATTGTTCCCTCTAAGACGAGGGGAGGTATGGAATAGCCATCTAGCTATACACTTGATTCTCCTTCTGTTCTGAATATGCTTGCAACACCACCACCTGCTATTAATCCTGATATGTCACAAGTTATTGATGATGCTACTTCTGCTATGAATGATGCTTATGATGAAGTTAGCACCTTGCTTGACAAGACTGTGTTACTAGGTGAACTCCTTGATGAACAACTTGCTAGAATTAAAAATATTGAGAATGCTAAAATTTATGGGACTCCTGAAATTGATGAAATCATTGAAACTGGAAACTATGAAACACCTATTAGATCTAGCTCTCCTAGATATGAATTGCCTGATATACCTGAAGGTTATTTTATGGAAGGAGAGGTAGCTGAGGACTTTCTTGCTTGTAAGGATAGACAAGATCTTAAGAAATGAATATGCAAGTTAAAAGAAAAAACTTTGAATGCTAGAATGAAATGTGACCCTAAGTTTGCTACTTCACCTATCTTTGTTACTGATAAGGACTATGAACTTTTCGTTGATCCAGAGTTAATTACTTGTGACACCCCAAAATTTTGACCTTGTTTTATTAATTAAAATTTTGCCAGGAAATTAAAATTTTCATTTGCTTGATTTTCCTTTTCATTTCAGGACCATTCTTTTCTTTATTATTATGGAGTTTTTACCACAAGTGAAAACTTTCCAATTATTGTTGGACTCTCATATTCTCTCAATAAAACTTTTCTTTTTATCAGTGGAATTAATTATGTAATTGTTTCCCTGATCTTCATTTCTCTAAAAATGGTTTCCCATGGTTTTAGGGTCCCATTTGAACTACAACCCTTTGATAAGTTTATTTAAAATTCCAACCAAAATTTGGGGATGTCATATGATGTTTCTAAATCACCTTTATGCAAAAATATATTTCATTCATTGGATATTTTGAGCTCTACACCATCTTCTCAAAACTGGTCCAGTTGGTAGTTTTGCACTACAACCTATCTAAATAATCCTTTAAAATCCCGACCAAAATTATGGGATGCTAGTAGTAGTATATAATCCAACTTTATGCAAAAACCCATTTATGTCCTTTGGAAAATTTGAGTGAATCAACCTCATTTTCATTTTGGTGCAACTTGGTGATGTGTACTGCAACCATATTTTCACTTGCTCTTTTACCCATGATTACTTTTCCTACTTGTAGGCCTCCCTGCAAAACCCTTAAGTCCAGGAGATTGGGTACATTGGGGGATTTTAAGTGCATGCAATTATGCCCTTTTCCTTCTGTCCAGAACTGGAGTTTTGGAAAACTTACACTAACAAGTTTCTAAAATTGGCCAACTGACCTTACCACCCCCTTTATCATCCAAAGAGACCCCAACCTGGAGTCTTTGGCCACTAGGGGGGGATGCCTAGAGGCTCCTGGCATTCTGTCGAACACCTTGAGTTCATGAACAGAATTGGCATGCTCATGAGTTTGCTTTACAGTCTTGCCGCAGTAGCCAAACGAGCATGTCCACTAGCACCCCAGCTACCACTAGCCTAGATCTGTTGGTCACCAGCCTCTCCTATGCCCTCTAGCACACGCTGGCATTTCGGCAAACACATAGCGTGCATGCGCTGGGCGTGCCCAGAGCGTGCGTTTTGCACGTGTGTGCGCCCGAGCCGCCGCGTCGCGCCCCTGGCCCTAGCCCGCCTGCAGAGCCACACCCCGGCCTCATCCACTCACCAGAATACGCCAAGCCACCCCTGGAACCCCACCACACCGTCGTCAGGTCGGCCGCGGTGGCTAGCGGCCGGCCACAGTGGGTTACTGCCGTGTACGGCGCCGCCCGGACCACTAGCGCTCGCCAGCTGCGCCCTGGAGCAGCTCAAGCTCATCCGCAAGCTTGTCCGCAAGCACTCGTCGACGCCACGTCTCTCTGCTGCTACAGAATGGCGGTCGCCGGCGATCCTATCCACGGCCGCCGCGAACCGACATGGCTACGCTATATAAGAAGCCCCCGAGCACGTCCCGTCCCCCAGGCAGCTTCAAACCATTCTCCTAGTGCCCCCTTAGCCATCAATCCAAGAGAGGAAGGCCTTCTTCCCCATCTCCGGTCAGCTCGGCCGCCGCCTCATTTCGATCCATTCCGGCGCCACCAGGGCCTCCCCCTCTCCACTCTCTTCACCAGAAGCTCCCTCTACATCTCGTGAGTCCATCCCCATGCTCGATTTTGATCAGGAACCGCCGGAGGCAAGAGCCCACTCTGCCCGACGGCCACCGTCCGCTGCGAAGCCCGCCGCCGGCGACTCCGTCCACCCCAGGGAACATAGCGACCACCAAAAGGACCGTCTCGACCCCCTGAGCCCGCAGATGGCCTCGCTCGAACGAGGCCACCATTCGCCGACGAGCATCGTCGGAGTCCCGCCTCCGCTCGGGCAGAGGAAGAGGAGGGAGAGGCGACTGGTCATACCTAACCAATGGGCCCCGTGGACCCACTGTCAGTGACCCACGCGCCAGTCCACGCTGGATAAGTGAAAGCATAAAGTCTCGAGTACGTCTCCCTGCCCCGAAAGCGTATTCTTATCGAAACGTTTTCCTTTTTCTGTTTTATTTTAAAAACATAATTTGACTAAACTTTGACTCGCTATAACTTTTTAAATATAACTCCAAATGAGTTGATTCTTTTTCCTACCTCTCTCAAATATTGTCTAGTTTATTTTCAGATTTATTTGAAAAAAAATTCGAAACAACTTTTTTTGTACTATTTTTAAAGTATGTGTTATTTGAATATTTTCAAAAATAGGAGTTTGAAGAAGGAGAAACTTTCAAAAGTTTTGGAATGCACCCTGCCTCTCCACAACTTGAAGGCAAGCATTTTTGAACCCTGGCATAATATTATCGTGTGGTGTTTGATACAGTTACAACGCCGCTGTGACGCAGAGTATCCGTTATTTTCCTTGTGAGGCTATGATCGTACTCATGAGTGCATATTGGTGATCTCATACTATTAGAACTTGATAGGTTTGCGATAGTAATCATTCTGACATGCCTTTTATGCCTACCGGAAGGAAGCCGAGAAAGTCTCTGTCTTGGGTAGACACGAGCTTATCTCTGGTTCCCCGTCGAGACAGTTGTGTCCGGTATGGCAAGATGAGGTATGAGGAGTGGTGATTCTGTCTGTTGGTTGTAACATGTTTGTTATACTAATCATGCAGGAAATGCTTAATCCTCCTAAGTCGACCGTAGATCGAGTCTTTCTCCGGTAACCCCCATACTTGTTTCGTGCTGCCACTTGTCCCTGCCTGAGGTAGGGTACGGTTCAGTAAATTGTCAACCCCTGTCCTAGCACACACCGTACAGAGAGGCCATGGTGGAAGATACCGGCTGCATCCGGTAGGCATGCCACTTGGTCTGGGGGCATGGGTGTTTCTGGTTGGGACCGAGAGGGGGGCACCCCTTAGAGCGTGCGGTATAAATTTGATTCCATGCTACTCGAGGTTGTAGCCTCCCCGCTTAGAGTTTCACTTGACGGGTGTCGTGGGTGATTCCAGACACCGGTGAGTTAGGTTGGTGTGTGCGGTCAGGTGTGTTTTCGAATGAAAGACCGTAGATGGAATTAGTTTCGATGGACTAAAGAAATCCGTTACTCGTGGGTAAAGAGTACACTCTCTGCAGAGATATTAAACCTATTCAAATAGCCGTGTCCATGGTTAAGGACTACAGTCTGGGATGGGTCTAGTGTCGGTCTTAGTGTCGGTCTTAGGAGGAGAAACTACTAAACCAGAACATTGATTATGACCTGTGACATATGGTGATTATGATTATTATTGTGGACTAACCATTTGTATTATTTGAATTAATGAGTATCCCTGGGACGGTTCTACCTCCTGGATATTCACTGTGATTATGTTTATATATAAGCCCTTTATGTGGTGTCGCTCAGACGCCCGACTGTGGCATGCTTGTTATTTCAATTGCTTATAAGCCCTTTATTTGGTGTCGCTCAGACGCCCGACTGTGGCATGCTTGTTATTTCAATTGCTTATAAGCCCTTTATGTGGTGTCGCTCAGATGCCCGACTGCCGCATGCTTTATACTATTATACTTTTGAGGCGTCGCTTCAGACACTCGATCGGTGCCTTTTATTTCACCCCTCGGGTTGTTGTTCATGTTCTATATGATCAACTTGTTTGTGTGCATCATCATATATCTGACTTTGTGACTGACGTAGTGATCATGGCATATTTCAGAGCATGCTTATCATTTGTTACATTATACATGTGTTCATAATGTTTGCGAGTACATTTAAAGTACTCACTGGCTTGTCCCTGGCTATTGTCTTGGCCAGATTTCTTGCGTGGAAAGGAATGATGCGATGACAGCCCCGGAACCTACGCAAATGGAGATAGCAGCCTCGCGAAGATAGGAGTTATCCTGGTCAGCTGTTCCTGTGGGAAGGGAGTCCCATAGACACTGATAACCTGCAAACCGCTTCTGCCATAAACAAATAGAAACCATTCGTCGTACTCATAGGCCAAAATGGTCTTGTACTACATAGCTTGTATTTGCTTGGAGTTTATGTAACAAGTTGGTGCCTCATCAGCTAACAGTAATCCTGGGGCTGGTGAGCACAAGGGCCACTTTTGGGAAATTAATACCCCGAAAATCCGGTCCTGACATTACTTTGGTTGAATCTGATCCTTTCCATGGTTATGAAACTGAAACTGCTATGGCACATCTTACTCAATTAAATGATATATCCACCCTATTTGCTCATGATGATAAAATCCATTACTATTATATATCCTCGAGTTATTTTCCTACTCATAAGAAACAAGCTGCCTTAAAGGGTGATGCTCAGACTTGGTACAATACTCTTACTCCTCTTTGTGTGCGTAGTCCCCAGGATATGATTTACTACTTCTCTGGAAAATATTTTCCTACTCATAAGAAACAAGCTGCCTTAGAGGAAATATTTAACTTTGTGCAAATTGAAGAAGAGAGTCTCCCACAAGCTTGGGGGAGGCTTCTCCAATTACTGAATGCTTTGCCTGACCATCCTCTTAAGAAAAATGAAATACTTGGTATCTTCTATGATGGACTAACTTATGCTTCAAGGGACTTCCTAGATAGTTGTGCTGGTTGTGTTTTCAGGGAACAAACTGCTCAACAAGCTGATGAATTATTGAATAATATATTGAAGAATTATGATGAATGGACACTCCTTGAACCATCGCTAAAACCCACTCCGAAGAAGAGGGGTATATTATTTCTCAATCCAGAAGATATGCAAGAGGTAAAGAAATGCATGAAAGAAAAAGGTATTAAAGTTGAAGATGTTAAGAATTTACCACCTACTGAAGAAATAATGGTCTCGACACACCACCACAGGTGGTGGAGGTAAATTCTCTCTTAAGGTTTGATGAAGGTGATATCCCTTATAATAAACCCCCTAGTCAATGGTTGTATGAATTTGACAATTACATTAGAAATCAAGATCATTTCAATGCCTATGTTATGAAACAATTAAAGCAAAACTTGGATATGATTGCTTGCTTGAGTGACTTAATATTTAGAATCACCAATGATGTAAGAGGAGTAGGAAAACATGCTTCTATTGTTCAAACTCAATTAGAACAAGTTGCTAAATGTCAAAGTGAGTTGCTCAATGAAATGAATAATAATATGGATGATCATGTTGTTAGAGTAATGACTAGTGGAGGTAAAATGGCTGAGGAACCAGT
Organism: Secale cereale; assembly: GCA_902687465.1. Lineage (NCBI taxonomy): Eukaryota > Viridiplantae > Streptophyta > Magnoliopsida > Poales > Poaceae > Secale > Secale cereale. Next base: position 599,303,225 of record LR738714.1, read on the forward strand.
CTATCCTAAAGGTCACCCCAAAAGAATTGAACATCACTCTCAAAGAATGAATGCTAATGCACCTAGTACATCTAAAAAGAAAAAGAAAAGAAAATGATAGGACTTTGCATACTTCTAGCGAACCTGAGGTAGACCTGGCCATCCTCCGGGCCGGGCCGGGCCTGACCAAGCCCGAGGTAGAAAACTCAGGCCCGAGCCCGGCCAGGCCCGACCGTCGGTCCTACTTTTCAGGCCCGAGCCCGGCCCGTCACTTCAAAAAAAACACCAGGCCTCGGGCCTCGGGTCGGGCCTCTTCAGTAAACAGCAAAAACAGCGGGCCCGGGCCCGGCCCGACCTTGTCTTCGGGCTCAAAATCTACGCCCGGGACCGGCCCGGGAGCAGTGTCGGGCCGGGCCGGGTCAGGCTTTTTTGGGCTGGGCCGGGCTGCCCATGTCCAGGACTAACCTGAGGTAGAGAAACCTTCACATGATGATAATGATGTGGCTATCTCTGATGCTGAAACCCATCTGGTAATGAACATTCACATAGTGATAATGATAATGACAATGATGATGTTCATGTAGATGCTCAACCAAATAATGATAAAGAACCAGACAATGATGTCGAGATAGAACCTGTTATTGATCTTGACAACCCACAACCTAAAAACAAACGCTATGATAAGAGAGACTTTGTTGCTAGAAAACATGATAAAGAAAGAGAGCCATGGGTTCAGAAACCCATGCCCTTTCCACCCAAACAAACTAAGAAGAAGGATGAAGAAGAATTTGAACACTTTGTTGAAATCCTTAGGCCAGTCTTTTTGTGTACCCATTTGACTGGTCTTCTAAAGATGTCCCCTTATGCTAAATGCATGAAATATATTGCCACCAACGAAAGAAAAATACCTGAAGCTAAAAACTCCACCATGCTTGCAAACTATTGTTTTAAGGATGGAGTACCTAAAAAATTAGGAGATCCAGGAATACCAACTATACCTTGCTCCATCAAAAGAAATTATGTGAAAACTGCTTCATATGATTTAGGAGCTAGTGTTAGTGTTATGTCTTTCTCTTTATATAAAAGAGTTGATTTGAATAAACTCACACCCACTGAAATATCATTGCAAATGGCTAACAAATCAACTACCATTCCTTTCGGTGTTTGCGAGGATGTGCTTGTTGTGGTTGCAAATGTTACAATCTTAACATACTTTGTTATACTTGATATGCCCGAGGACGACAAGATGCCAATTATCCTTGGTAGAACCTTTTTGAACACTACAGGGGATGTTATTGATTGCAACAAAAGCAAGGTCACTTTTCACATTAATGGTAAAGAGCATAAGGTTCATTTTCCAAAGAAGGAATTGCAAGTAAATGGTATTAATGTTATTGGAAAAACTCCAACAGTCACTATTGGAGGTTTTCAACTCCCTATACCTACTGCTAAAAGGAAATATGAAATACTTATTGTTGGGGATATGCACATCCCCATTGAGGTAACTTGGTCTTTTACGAAAATTCTTTGGGTTCATGCTAATTGAAAGTGGTTGTTAACAAGACTTGATCAACCTTATTAATGAATCATTTTAAGGAGGCATGTGTTTGATGAATTTAGTAGACACAACCTTCTATACCCACTCTTTATTTTCTGTTACTTTTAGTTAAATGCAATAAAATGCCATGAGTACCCTATTTTTTGATCTATCTGTGCAATAAAAACTGCCCGAAAATAAAAGTTCTCCAAATGATCTAAAATTTTAACACGATTTGTTTCTGGATATTTTAGAATATCTAGCACTGAAAACTTCACACAAGGGTGTCAAAGGTGTCCACGAGACACCAGGGCGTGCCACCCCCATCAGACGCGCCCTGGTGGGTCATGGGCCCCATGGCCCTCTCACTTATCCCTTTAGCCCATCGAGGGAGTCCTGGATTGAGGGTTCGTCATGTGCCAGATAACTCATTGTGGACCGGACTAGTGGGCCGTGAAGATCATCGCTGAAGATCGTCTCTCGTATCCGGATAGGACTCCTGTGTGCGTATAATGGCAGGTTTTAGGTTCGGGTGTAATCTTTCCTTCCTCTGCAAGATGGTCATGTACAAACCCTAGGGCCCTCCGGTGCATATATAAACTAGAGGGTTTAGTCCGTAGAGGCTGAACAACAATAGTCGATTCATAGCAATCACCCTAGTTAGACTTCTAGGGTTTATCCATTACGATCTCGAGGTAGATCAACTCTCGTAATCATATTCATCAAGATCAATCAAGCAGAAGTAGGGTTTTACCGCGATCGAGAGGGCCCAAACCTCGGTAAACACTGTGTCCCTTGTCTCCTATTACCATCGATCCACAGACGCATAGTTCGGGACCCCCTACCCGAGATCCACTGGTTTTGACACCGACATTGGTGCTTTCATTGAGAGTTCCACTATGCCATCGACCGAAGGACCGATGGATCGCTTCGTCAACAATGACGGCACCATCGCCGAGGAGATCTTCCCTCCCTGCCAGCCTTTTGTGTTTGGTGGCTTCACGCTCCGTGTCAACATAGAAGGCCACCTCGAGCAGGTTGAGAGCTACGCCCCTAGCCATCAGGTCAGGTTTGGAAGCTTGAACTACTTTGTTGATATCCGTGGAGACTTGATCATCGGTGGATTCAAGCCCATAGCGACCGCTCCCTATCACCACGATGAACATGACCTAAATCTGTCATTAGACCACATACAGGGGATAGCACCTGTAACTGCTCGGGCCCTATATTCGGAGCAGATCACGTCACCCGAGGACGGGAAACTCAACCCCGCCACGGAAGCCGCACACAGACCCAACCTTGAGCGGGATCTATGTTACCGGAACTTCGGACTCGTCTCCGGCTACAGGTTCCAAACCATGTGCATTTGCGTCCTTTGGGCTTGATTAGGCGCCTATCGTCGAATTTAGCTCCTTAGATATCTTCCGGCACTCACCTTTAGGCGATGTGCTAAACTCATTAAAATCCCTTTCCTTAGCAGGGGACTCACAGCCGAATTATATCTGGTTTGAACTGGAGGCTGATGATGGAGAATTTCGCTTCCCACCCACCACCCACTTGGTAGCCACGGTCGAAGATTTAACCGATCTACTTGACTACGCTTCCGAAGACTTCGAAGGGATGGACCTTGAAGCCAAAGCAAATCTAGACCAAAACCCGCCCATAATCGGGCGATGGATGGCTACGTCCTCATACAATGTATATATGGTGGACACACCGAAAGAGAAGGAGGACGACGACGATAATGATCCCAAAAAGGATAAGCATGTCGATGAACCTCCCAAGCATCGGTGTCAGAAGCGCTGATCTCGATCCCTCAAAGGGAAAGATAGCAACACTATCACTGACGACGGTGATAATTCGGACCATGCCGATGACCCCGCAGATCCAGTGATGGAGCAGGACGAGCGAGAGGACGGCGAACACAGTCTGGGACCGCTGTCTGATCACAGCGATGCCGAAGACAGCAATTATAATCCTGTCTTCGAAGAGGATGTTAGCCTGGGTGACGACGAATTCATCGTCCCAGAAGAACCCTTAGAACAAGAGCGCTTCCATCGGAGGCTTAGTGCCACCGCAAGGAGCCTGAACAAGCAGCAGCGGCGGCTTAAAGCCGCACATGATACGCTCAATGATAGATGGAACAAAGTGCTAGACGCCGAGGAAAAATATGGCTGCAATCGCCAAACAAAGGGCTAATCTAAGCGTAAACTGCTGCCTGAATTCGACGACGAGGCTATTGCGCCTATATCGCCGAAGAATATGACCGCCGATAAGCCGGACCGACCACCTCGTGGACGTGACAGAGTGGCTAGCAACAGCGTACACAAGCATGCACCCCTCCCCATAAAGGAAAGGAGGCCGTGGCTCAGGGCCAGAAACACGATCTACGTGAGGACCTGAACAAAAAGGCTGGCAAGACCATATCCATCTACGGATCTAGGGACCGTGCTCCCGCACGGGACGGCAGTTATCAAGCCAAATATGTTGGTCATATACCAGTTCGGAGCCAATACCAAACATCACAACCGTCGAACCTACGCCACGACATAGCAAAATACAGGGGTGCCGCACACCCTATGTGCTTCACCGATGAGGTGCTGGATCACGAATTTCCAGAAGGGTTTAAACCCACAAATATCGAGGCATATGATGGAACGATGGATCATGCTGTCTGGATAGAAAACTTTATTCTTGACATCCACATGGCTCGTGGAGATGATCTCCACGCCATCAAATACTTACCCCCAAGCTAAAAGGACCAGCTCGGCACTGGCTGAACAGCCTCCCAAAAAACTCCATTGGAAGTTGGGAACAACTTGAGGATGCTTTTCGGGCCAATTTTAAAGGGACCTATGTCCGGCCCCCAGATGCTGATGATCTAAGTCACATAATCCAACAACCCAGGGAGTCAGCCCGTAAGCTTTGGAATCGGTTTCTCACTAAGAAGAACGAAATCGCCGACTGTCCGGACGCCGAAACCTTAGCGGCCTTCAAGCACAATGTCTGGGACGAATGGCTAGCTAGACACCTCGGCCAGGAAAAGCCGAGGACAATGGCAGCCCTAACTACACACATGACCCATTTTTACGCGGGTGAGGACAACTGGTTAGCTCGTAGCAGCACCATCGACCCTGGCACATTCGAAGTCAGCGATGGCAATGGAAAGCCACGACGTAACAAAAACAAACATCGAAATAATGCTGGAAGCCCAGATGATACAACGGTAAATGCCGGATTCAATGGCTCCATACCCGGTCAATGGAAGAAGCCATTTAAAGGCAACAAAGATAGTCCATCTAGCCTGGACAAAATATTAGACAGGCCCTGCTAGATCCATGGCACCCCGGCTATACCTGTGAACCATACCAATCATAGTTGTTGGGTCTTCAAGTAGGCCGGCAAGCTCAACGCCGAACACAAGGGAAAGGGACCTCGGAGCGAAGACGAGGATGAACCTCGCCAGCCGAACAAAGGGGGCAGAAGAAATTTCCACCGGAGATCAAAACAGTGAACATGATCTATGTCACTCATATCCCAAAGAGGGAGCGCGAGCGCGCACTCTGAGATGTCTATGCCGTTGAGCCTGTTGCCCCCAAATTCAACCCATGGTCGGCCTGTTCGATCACTTTTGATCACAGGGATCATCCGACTAGTATCCGTAATGGGGGTTCGGCTGCCCTAGTGCTCGATCCAATAATCGATGGATACCATCTCACTCGAGTCCTTATGGACGGCGGCAGCAGTCTCAATATGATATACCCGGACACTGTCCACAAGATGGGGATAGACCCGTCAAGAATCAAGCCAAGCATCACGACCTTTAAAGGAGTGATACCGGGCTTAGAAGCCCATTGCATGGGCTCTTTAACATTGGAGGTCGTATTCGGCTCTCCCGATAACTTTCGAAGCAAAGAGCTAATCTTCGGCATAGCTCCGTCCCGAAGTGGCTACCATGCACTACTCGAAAGAACGGCCTTAGCCCGCTTTAATGCAGTCCCGCATTATGCTTATTTAAAGCTCAAAATGCCTGGACCACGTGGCGTCATCACGGTCAATGGAAATATGGAGCACTCTCTCCGTACGGAGGAGGACACTGCGGCCCTAGCAGCCGAAGTCCAAAACGGCATATTCAAGCCGAACAGCTCATCGGTCATTAAGACCACGGACACAGCTAAACGTGTCCGGCATACGCCTCAGTGCGGCAGCTCAGATGAACCTGAGCTCGATTAGCAGCTACGCCCCCGTGGACTGCCCCATAAGGTGGTAGCATACGTGCCTCGTGTACACAATTATGCCCTTAAAATTCCTTGGGCGGCGCTGGGGGCACACTGCATACAAATAGTCCATAGTTCGGCTCGACCCTATTCGGACTCTAAAATTATCTTTCAAGGTTCATTAAACGAACCAGCTTTGTTTACGGCCACACTGGATTCTTCTTTCCAGGTTTTTTTTACAGATGGCCATCACACTTCCCCCTTCAAGGACACATCACAAAGGAGAAAACGGCGCAGACGTGCAGTAGGGCCCCGCGCCAAGGTTTCTTTTCAGATTAAGATATTGTGTAAACCTTTTATCTCTTTTTGTTTTATACTCTTCTGGCATGTAAAATGTCCAAGGAAGTTATCGGCATTATCTGTAAGTATACGGCTCGCCGTACTAGAACGAGATATTGTAGAAGCAGCTTGGTTCATATTGTGTTTGGAGTTTTATTCTCTCACCACCTGTATTCTCTCCCCATGTCAGATTGCCACATGTGCCTTGACAACAGGGTCAATTACCAGGGGCTGTATTCGGCCCGTTATATGTTGAAAAGTCCGAGCACCTATAGGGAGTGTTCGGTGTCCTGGATATTGCTTTATATGCATCAGTTCCGAATCATGTCTTGGGTCAATAGTTGGGTTGCCCGGCCCCTGTGCTTACCCCTACGTTCCCGATTGTTCGGCTAGGGTGTAAAGGGAGAACTACTGCGATTGTACTTCTGGTTCATCCGGTCAAGTACCTCAGTAGAGAAAGCCGAAAACTGACTGTCATGATAGGCGAGAATCGGGTCTGCGATCCGATGACTTAGTGTCATACTACGATCGATGGAGATCTACCCCGTGTTATACGAAGGGTTGGTTTTTTGCCCAGCCACGTACAAATGGATACCTTAATTTGGAAACACCATATACGCACCAGGGGCTAGTACTTAGTCCCACTTGTCAAACTCTTATGGCTAAGTGAAAGCAATAAAGCCGCATAGTCTGATTGCCTGGTTCGCTTCGCATACACCTCCTACATGGACCAAGACGTTGGATAAAGAGTGTTTATGCATATGACCGAACACCCCAGTAATATTTACATGGGGGCTGAAGCCGATGACTAGAAACTTTCAGATTTAAATAAACGGCCGCACAGGAGGTGAAAGTCACTCACATTATAATAGCGCAAAAATTATATATACATCGGTTAATAAGCTTAAGTCTTTACAACCGGATACAATTACTCAAAGATAATATCCTTTGAGCACTGTCCTTCTACAAGGCGGGCGCCTTCTATGACGTCCTCAAAGTATCTCTCCGGCTTGCGGTGCTCCTTGCCTTAGGGCGGGCCAGCAGTGGCTATGTCCTGCGCCTTCATTTTCGCCCAGTGCATTTTCACACGAGCGAAGGCCATCCGAGCACCCTCTATGCAGGCCGAACGCTTCAACGCGTCGACTTGCGGACTCGCTTCAACGAGCCGCTTCACCAATCCAAAGTAGCTACTTGGGATTGGCTCAGCGGGCCACAGCCGGACTATCAAGTCCTTCATGGCCGAACCCGCCATGTTGTGCAGCTCGACCAGCTGCTTCATCTGGTCGTTGAGGGGCACCGGATGTTTTGGCACATTGAACTGCGACCAGAACAGCTTCTCTGTGTTGTTCTCCTCCTGGGCTCGGAAGTATTGGGCGGCGTTAGCACTGCTCCTCGGGAGATCCGCAAACACGCCTAGAGAACTCCATAACCGTGTCAGCCCAAGGTACTTTTGCCCTCCGAAGATGCTCTGTAAGAGAAAAGTCTTACCAGATGCTATCTCCCGCGCCCGCTTGATTTCCTCGCAGATGTTGCGCTACTTGCTTCGCGCCTCCTAGGCAGCATTAACTGCCGCAGTGAGCTCGGATGCTTGTTCCGAATTCGTTTTTTCCAATGCCTCGCATTTGCGAATAGCATCGTTGAGCTCACTTTCGACTTTGGCCACCCAATCCTCGTGCTTTTGGCACGCGGCCTTTTAAGCCTCTAGATTGGCAACCTCTTTGTCAGCGACTGCCTTTCTCGCTTTGGCCTCCTTCTTGGCCTTCACGAGGTCGCCCTTGAGGGCCCCGAGCTGAGTGGCACCAACTGTTTAGTACAGAATATCACAAAGAGTTCATACTCATAATCAATTAAAATTATTAGTCTTCTTGTCATCTCAAATTTTGAAATCCGCATACCTTGCGTCTCATCCAAATGCTGGTTGACGCGGTCGAGGTCCACGTTGACCTCCGAGAGCTTCCGATTTAGTTCGGCAACTTCTGCACCTTATGCAGTTTCCGCAACTAGTGAAGCATGTTTAAATGCAAAAGCATACAGTTTAGGTCTATAATATGCTATATTATGGATACGTCGTCTGATTCTGTTCAGAATCACACAAAGCATCAGGGGCTACTGGCTATATATGTGCATATAACATAAATAAAGTTCCATAAAGAACATTACATTGCATACCTGGAAGCCTGTTAGTAGGCTGTTGAAGGCTTCATTCAGTACGCCTTTGACGGATTGAATCTTCTTCACCACCGCACCCATTATGGTGTGGTGCTCATCCACGACGAAGGCACTTTGTAGTGCTCCCTCTAGAGGGTCCGGCGCCTCCGGATTGACATCGGACGTCGTAGGAACAGTTGTATCCTCCCCGCCTTGGGGTCTGGTCTTCGGACTCCGGAGCCGCGCTAGGCTCCAGATCAGTATTCGGCGGGGCCCCGGATTGTTTGGGCCCCCCATCTTCGGTCTCCATGGGGACTATTTCCCCATGGTCACGGCAGCCAAGGTGTTACCCTCGGTCACCTTATCACCTGCCCTACCCCCATCTTCTTGAGCAGGAGACGCACGCTGGGAGGACACTCTAGTGTCCCCGCAGGCCACGAGCGATGGAGCTCGAACCGGTGGGTCGCTCTCCGTCTCTCCAGATGCCAGAGAGTTCCCCTCCGATAAGGAGGCATTGGGGTGTATACGGGGAGGGCTGTAGGTCAGCAGGTGAGAAATACTTAAAAAGCATTAATATGTTGAATAAACAAAGTGCTGTAATTAATATATCCGAACAACTTACATTTCGGCTAGGGGCTTCTCCCTAGGCTTCATCACAAAGTTGTGTTCGAATGATGAGTCCGAACGGGTGGGGAGGTTTAGCCTCCTCCGGGGTGCGGCCTTGCGTGCATCAGCAGGGGCCGCCCTCTTCTTCCCCTTGCCCTGGGCGGGGGATTCTTCTTCTTCATCATCCTCCTCCTCTTCGGAGGAAAGAATTTTGATCTCCTCGGACTTCGCGTCCGCAGGGTGGGGGCCGCTCTTGGCCTCCTTGCCCTTCTTCTTGGACTTCTTGTCCGGCGCCTTGTCCGGCGCTGGAACCAACATCGCCAACAGTTGAGGCGAGGCTGGGTCTTCTGGCAAAGGGGTCGGACACTTGATCCGAACTGCCTTCTTCGTCCAGCTCTGTATATCACGTAAAAGCTCCAATTCCTATTATCGTTAAAATAAAGAGGGAATATATGTTCGGCGGAGTTTTTGATTACCTCTAGTGCGGTAAACGCAGTGCTATAGCCTGAGTCCTCAGTTTCCTCTGGCCACTCCTTTTGGCTCTTGAAGAGGTGTTTCCAGACCTCTTCGTGCGTGGAGCCGAGGAGAATACCACGACGAAAATATTGAGTGGCTCTCATGTGCAATATTGTTGATATAACAAAGAGGCCATATGATTTTGTCTTCTCCTCTGAATAAATGTTTGTAGATTCCAGCGTAGTCCATGACACTCTTGCACTATTATTATTCTCACATCGTTCGGTCGTGCTAGTGAAAGGGAATAATGACGATATTAGATGAAGTGAATGTGGCAAGGAAAAGCAGGTACAAACTCAACTTGTTTTGCTTTTGTAAATATGTTTAACTCAGTACCCATGATTCAGCTTATCATGATTAAACATGTCTGCGATGACCATTAGAGATTATAGTTGTTCATGCCATGCTTAAGTAGCTAGGAGTGGATAATGATTTATTTTAGGTGTCAACATGCATTAAAATAGTTGTGATGTAGTATGATGATATGGTATCCTCTTCTGAATGTTTTGAGTGGCTTGACTTGGCACATGTTTACGCATGTAGTAGATTCAAAACCATGATATTTATGTTCAAGGTGTTTATATCCATTATTCTCAATACACGATTATGACCATTTTTGCTCTCTAGCTGGTCACTTCTCGATCGAATTGCTAGCCTTCGCCTATACTAAGCGGGAATACTGCTTGTGCATCAAAATCATAAACCAAAGTTGTTCCAGATGAGTTAACTATATCGACATATATGCAGTATTACTCTATCGTCCCAAATAAATTTGCATGTGCCACCTCCAAATATTGAAATGAACATATGTTTTGTGTGCCCCTACCACTCATGGAGCGACAGGGGGTGGTCAGTACCTTCCATGCTAAGCGGGCTATTCTCATGATGCGTGTTTATTCACTCGTCCTTGCACAAGAGGGGCTGGTAATCGGGATGCCCACTCCCATGAAAAATAACAATAATAATTAAACCAAACTCCCCCGGACTGTTGTTGGTATGGAGGGCACCCGAGGATTCGGCTAGCCGGGGCTTGTGTTTGTTGGTGGAGGGGGAGTAAACTCTGCTTTCACCGCTTGGGAACCACCGCTAATTTGTTTAGCATGGAAGATATTGAAAACTCTTGGTCGTAGCATTGATGGGAAAGGTATACCGCCCAAAATTATATTGATGTCTGATTTAAAACTCTAAGCTCTCGCACCTCCGCCAATCCCCGCTTCCCTTTGCGAAGGGACTATTCATTTACTTTTTATGTTGAGTCATCGTCTTCTCAAATAAGCACCAGACCTGAGAGCACTATTTTTATTCTTATGCATTGAGTATAGTTAATGTTGAGTGTTAGCATGACTGGATCTCTTCTACCATAAATTACAATGTCTAGTCGCTTCTTGAATTTTTTAGGTGATATGCATTTATATTATGTGGTCTCAGAAAGGGCTAGCGAGATACCATTATTGTCATATTGTATCATGATTGCTTTGACAAAGTGTTGGCATTTGAGATATCTTATTATTACTCGCTAGTTGAATATGCCATTGATATGAATGAATATAATTTCTAAGAGTTGTCGTCCGCACGGTTAGTTATGATCTTTGTTGAAAACTTTGGTATTATTTAAGCATATATATAGAAACAAGAACAAAAGAGTTCATAAAAGTTTTTCTTTATCACTTTTAGTTTGTCAACTAAACTACTTGAGGACAAGCAATTGGTTAAGCTTGGGGGGGGGGGGG